>JAOWBP010002052.1:14577661-14587819 GCA_028571105.1 Tragopan temminckii | reverse complement strand
GTCTTCATAAACATTCAGTAAGCATTGAGGAACATCAATGGGTGCAATTTCTTCCACATAGGGGAATTAAGGAGGAATTAAATTCCACTTTTTTGCTGCAACTACTCTTCCATGTCAGATGCCATTTGGTCAGACTGCCCCTCCACTGCCAACTGTTGGGCAGCAACAAAATATGATGAATATTGATGGGAAGGTTCAGCTCCTACTGCAGTACTACCAACATCCACTTCTGATATTATGAGCCAGCATTCTAAAATAGAATGCATTTCTTTCAGAGCAGCCCTTGTATTACTGGCTGTAAAATTGACTGTGCTTGCTTGTTTTATCCTCACCTCAGAAGGGTTTGCTCTTTTAAAACATGAGAAATTTCCTTGGATGATATGCATAGTGGCAACTGGAGGGGAAAGTCAGGTTGCGTGTGAACATGTTTTTCCCCTCCATTTTTCCAATCTCCTAGTGGTTCCCAGATTTACAAAAACGTATAGGAAAATTTTGCTAGGTAGTGGTTGTTTAAAATTTAAGTACAAAACATGCTAACCATGCCTTTTAACATAAACATTTTAGAAATGCAGGTTCATTTTTGATGATAGAAGGACAGAGACCTCATGCTTCTGAAGTGGGATCTCTGAGGACTGGCAGTTTCATCCAAAGGCGGCAGCTACAAGTCAGTAGGTTTCTGCACAGCAGAGCCCATCTCCTAAACACTTTCAGTTGCAGAACAGGCCTAAGCTCTTCTCTCAGACTGTGCCTTTTTTCCTTAATGCTAAGGAAAACCTTTTATCATACTTTTCTTTTTCAGTCTCCTTTCTGCAAGGTGAACCTGTAAACCTATTTCTGAAACTCGAAAGACTTGCAAATAGGGCAATAAATTCCAAGTGAGTTGACCTTTAGCCCACGGCTGTGTATGAAACTGCCTTTACAAGCCTGTGTTTCATGCAGTGTGTGAGTGACCGTTAATGGGGAATCTAAACTCTATTTAATTCATTGGTAAAATGACTCTTGGTTGATGGAGGCAATATTTTATTGCTGATTTCTCCTAATCGCAAATTCCAGTTTGCTTACTGATTGTTAGAGACTTGAGGCTGCCTGTAAGCCACTCTTTTAGTGCCAGTTCTTTCTACGTACTAAATGAGAATTTCTGAGTGCTACAATCAGTGTTTAATTGAGAAGAAACAACTGTTGTGTTCTGAAAAAGGTTACAAAGAAGATTCAGAATTTTCTTAGAAAGTCAATGATATTTTGGGCTATATGGCTAACTCTGCTCTTCAGTGTTTGAGTAGGAAATGCGTATTATCATTACATCAGAAATTTTGTCCATCTATCCCTGTTCCAGCAACCATTGAGTCGTTAAGCATGTCCACTCCTCTGTGCGTTCAGACGTCTCAACTTGATAACCTGGTTTCCCTTCCCTTGCCTTACTCTTAGATGTTTATATTTTCTATACTTCTGTCTGTTAAAAACCCTCAGCCTCATAGCTTATTCGTAAGTGTTCACAATTTTTAACAGAATGAGAACCGGTATGCCAAATACCGTGTCCCTCTGTGCCACATCGACACATTTCTTGAACGCCTCCAGGAACGGTGACCACCACTTTCCTTGGAAGCCTGTTCCAATGTAGTCACACCCCACTACAAAACATTTTACCGGCATAAAATTATCCCAAAGCAATGTTACTATCGCAAAGCCACACGCTCAGAATTGAGGAGGTACCAAAAATAACATTCCCCATGTCTTTACTTAGTCTTGCAAACCGACTGCTATATGTAGTGAAATACTTTCTAAGCATTGTCACCAGGCAGTTTCCATAGGACTCCTGCTTCACTTGTGTATAGTCTGCAATGTACCCTGGAAATGAGCTGGAACTTCATAGCGAATTGCCTCTTTTCTCTCAGCCTCCTTGCTCATTTGCAGTGGGAATTCAGAATTACAAGCTGAACGAAGTAGAGGAGTAAAGAAAGAGGAGATAGTCCTGTGATTAAGGAAGTTAAAGGACACCATGAGATTGATATGTTTCTCATTTTTGGGAGGATGATGTTGTTTTAAAATTCTGTCCTGAAATCTAATCAGTAGAAGAGATAATCATGTATAGCTGCTATCTAGCTAAATAGGGATTAGCACAACAGTGGCCCCCTTCTTACTTTGATCTTGTTGAGCCTTATTTTCCCACTTACAAAATACTACTCTGTGCTCACAGAAGTGTTGACAATGAGTATTTCTGAAACACTTAAAAAAAAAAAAAAAAAAAAAAAAAAAAAACCTGTAACAAAGCTGACATAGATAAAAGCTAAAGAATTCATTGTTCAATTAAAATATGGGTCTTGTATTAAGTATGAGTTGCTCATTCATGATTTTGAAATCAAAGTTGCAGCGTCGGCAGAATTAATGTTCTCTAAAATAAAATATCCATTATGTCAACATTTTTCAATTGTTTCTCAGGGAAAACCTAAACAATGTATTCCTTCTGCTTTAAACTGCATGGTGTGGAATCCTGTCTTAAAGGAACTGCAATGAGGGGCCACATATGGTCTCGTGCTAATAAATTACGTAGTGCCTTAAAATGTTCTCAGACACTAAGATGCTACTGTCTGTATCATAAAACCGTGTGTGCATGTGCGTATATAACATGTTTATATATATATATATTTATAGGTATGACTTTGGCTTGAGCTAATATTTTATAATAATAATAATATTTTATAATAATAATTTTTTCTGAACAGTGAATTATATCGGCCGGAGACCATCCCTAGTAGGCAGTTAGTATGTGGCTCTTATTTAGAAGGTCAAGCATGGCTGTATGCTACTCTGTGTACTGGTTTCAGTGATCGACAGTAACCTTGGCCCAGATAAATTACAAGTTGCTAGGTGAACCAAGGCCACATATCATATCACCCATCTAGTAATGCTATTCAGTTTTCATTCTGCCTAAGTGTGACGTTGTATTCTTAGATCCAATAGAGTAGAGATTTACAGAATATACCCTAGGAAGTAGTACTATTTCAGGGGATGTGGAATTTGAAATTGACTCCCATGACATAGCAAACCACTGCAGGGTAACATCATTTAATATAAGTATTTTTTATTCTGAGAAATGAGGATAAAGGAAAGGATGGCAAGTTGGTGAAAGCCAATCGTGCTGAGATATTCTGCTGCAAAAATACGAATGATTCATCAGCTGAAAATATTTGAAACTTCTGATTTGCAAAGAATTGTGACATTTAACATTTAATTATGATACAGGATGGAAAATAGTTTTGAAATACCAGGACTTGCAGTTATTCTCCTGTAAAGACAGATCTTTCACAAAGATACATGAAGAAGGCTATACCCAGTGCAATTTGGACTCCATAAGGACTTTCCACCCTATTTTTTTTCACATTTATCATTGCAAAGTAGACACTGCTCAAGAATGAGTAAGGAACATGTAACTACCTTTCTGTATACAGCAAAGGCAGTGATGTTTAAGGTCATGGAGATACATTTCTGCATGCAACCCCAGTGTTAATGAAATGCGTGAAATAAGTTTTACCAACTGAGGAAAAAAATCTGTTTTTATAAAACCTAGTAAGAGTTGCGTATGAAACCACTGCTGAAAGAGGAATTCTTCAATGTTATTTTTTTTCTTTTGAGTGAAACAGCAGAGAAGTCTACCCACCAGTTCAAAGTAGTGCACCAAGAGAGAAAGGGAGAAGCACAGGAAGTCATCCCTGAATCTTACACAAATCAGTTGTTACTTCCTCCAGCTGTGACATTCCTGATGAGGAAATTGTAGAATAACTTTCATCTTCATGAGGCCCAAAGTACTTCATCTGATACACAAAATGGTAGAAAGCTATATGTGCCTTTTGGGAAGATCTGATCAGTAAAACTGCAGTCATTTATCTTTGGACATCTCGCCTTAACTTCACCATTCCTATGTGCTTAGTCATTCGCATCCCTTGATGAGAGATGAGTCATTCTCATCCCTGCCTTATCTTTTTTCTTATAACCTCATGTTTCTCCTTAATTTACCCTCCAAGAGGAAGCCTTTCCCTGAAGGAACCCTTCAACTTAGTTTTCACCATAACAGCTGTCCTTTTCCATTCTCTTCTCCCTCTGTATTGCTCCCAGTGACTATTCTCTCAGGGAAGTAACAACTCCTCAAGGCTGTCTTCCCTCCCCATCTTTACTTGGGCAGTATCTTTTCCACAGCTGTCACCCACATCTCAGGCTCACAAGCCCCTTTGCCCATGCTTTACGCAGGTCCTCACTGTTTTCCTTGCTAGTGGCTATTCTTGATTGTCTACCTTCCTCCCACCCTCCTCAGCAAAGATCTCTTATAGGGCCCATTACATCTTCAGTTTCCCGTAGACTCCTTCTTTGATGCCAAGTTCATATTTCTGTGCAAATCTTTCCCTGCAGATGTTGATGCCATTTTGCAATTATCTAGCTCACCTGCCTTTTCTGGTATCTGATAGCATAATGGAAATGTGATGCAACATGATATAGAAAGACATGAGAGAATGTTAGCAATTGTAGGTTATCTGCCATGAAGAAGTATATCAAGAGGTAAAAGTTATTTCTTACCCAATGGGTACTTGTGGCTTCTTCCCTGATTCTATTACCTCACCCAGTGTAACAGATGGGACTTACCGTGTGAGTCAACTGCTACATGCCCTTTTCTGTCCTGAGCTTTCAAATGGTATGGACAGAAACCAATTAGATTATAAGGTATGACTCAGGCTTTGTTTGTTGCAAGCTTTACAGCCCAGACTTAGAAATTTGCAAGTCCTGTAAAACACAAAATGATCTTTCTTTCGCTTTCCCTACCCTGCTAAGGGAGAGTCTGCAGGCACAGAGGCGTTTGCAAGAAGCATTTATGAGTTGTTTTTACTCTTACAGCTTCTATAGGAGAAATAACATGGGCATATATATAATTGAGAACCTTCACTGACAGCATTTCAGTGTCAGGAAAAGGACGTATCTTCCCCCCAGTACGAATAGGCCCATTAACTTTCCAATTACTTTTTCTAAACACGTGAAAATGAATATATGCAAAGGTGACATGATGAGAGGGGAGATTATGGCTTGCTGAATGGAGGAAGATTTTTTGCTTATTTTTGAGACAAAAAAAACAGTTCTGCATATTAGCAGAGCACCTCACAGAGTCTCTGGTACTTATGATGAAAAAAGGAGCAGTCTTATGAACACGTGTAGGTTTGTAGGTATCAGCAATTTATGCTGTCTTATGAATATTAGAGTATTAATATCTGTGCTGCTTTTACTAGTCCCTGTCCTGGGGCTTTCATAACTAAGGCTATGGAAAGAAAAGATATCTTTTTACTATTCTAACCAGTATGCTTATACAGGTTTTCAGGCATGAAAATCTCTTTGCGTTGCACTCTTTTCATCTTCATATAATGAAGAACGCAAGAAGAAAGATAGTGCATTAAAAAGCACCATCCTCCATCCATATTGAGGCTGCTAGTCCACGCACGCAAATCAGGAAGTTCCACAACAAAGTAAAATTTGTGCACACCCCCTCTGCTGTGCATGAGGACTGTGAGATGATCTTTCATCTCAGGACCACATGCCGTTTTTCCCTCAGAACCTTGCTCATCCAAATCAGACAATGAAGATGCCTCTTGGGCCAGCAGCTGGTGATCTTATTTCTGGCATACTGAAACCGTTTTCAGCGTTTCACTTTTCCATTTCACAGCATTTTAATATACTTCTCCTGCATGTCAGAACCATTTACCACCACATCTTCTCACGCAGCACTGTCACTCCAGGTTGGAAGAACACCAAACCTCTAACCCCTCTGAAATGTCTTAAAAATGTGTCATAAATCCTAACTTACTGTTTCTATCCAAGACCCTGGATAATTGTACTTTGGCTACAGTTATTCCTCTGAGGGAATGCCATCGGTACATTTCAGAGAGTGCTATGGAACCTTTTCTCAGCCCCAAAATGTCTTTGCCAGCTTTTTCTCCATGCTGGAAAGCCCAGTCATCTCTCATCGGCAATTGTTGTGTAGTTCTCTTGACACTGGGGCTGAGCAACCTCTCCCCAATCATTCAGTGACTTATGAGGCAGATCTAGTGCTCCTGCTTCTGACGAGTTTTGAATGTCAGCCTTCTCAGGCGCATTTTTGTCTACAGGTTTGCTCTTTGGGGAATGACGCTGCTGTAGTTATTCAAACTCTTTGGGGTGAGCATTATTCACTGGCCCCACACTGTTTAATAGTTTTAAATAAGCTGCTTTGGGGGACTGTTTTCAGTTGTTGCACTGTCTTTTGTCAGTGCTGTGTAGCTGTAGCTCAGATATTGTGCCTTGTGCTGACAACACAACCTTAGTGAGAGATGGTGGCCTGGGATCTCTCAGCAGAGACCTCGCAGAGGTCACATGCATCAACAAAACCCAAGCTGCCACTCCAGAGCCGCAGTAAATGCTCATCCTGATCATGCATTATCACTCGCTCCATCCTTATCAAGGGATGTGAGTGTATTTTCAAGCATTTATCAATTAAGTTTCAAAATATCTTATTGAGGTACTGCAAATTAGGTGATAAAGGGATCAATTTACCTAAGGCTGATACGCACCTACTTCAGAAATTAAATAGCACATCACAGCTATTGAACAATGCACATTTAAATTCCTGAATGATGCACTACAGTCACAGATGGGGAAATTAACTCCTGCATTGCAGCACTGCAGCCAGGAGTTCTTGTAAGTGAACAAAGAGGAAGCAAATGGTTTTCTTTATGGTATAAGGAGAAAAACTTCTTTAAGCCATTGCTCTATTGCTGGGGAGAGGAGAAAGTACACTTACTTCAGAAAATGTCAAAATTTTGCAGCCTGGTAGCCAAAGGTAATTGGATCTTTTTGTTTGTCACGTTAACAAGATAGTCCAGGGCTCTAGTTTTCTATCATTTACAGGAGGAGTGAGAGGTGGTCTTCTCCTAACTTTCAAGCTTTGTGTGGAAAGCCCAAATGCCATACACTTGTGTTACTCTGCAGAAGGACCTGCCTGCATTTGTATATCCAGGAAACCCAGACCTCCCAGCAGCTGTTTAGATGAGTTGGCAAAAAGTCAGGTAGATCTGTGACAGAAATCGTTTTTGTGGCTCATTGGCAGCTCATTAAATGATATTTCTGAAAGATATTTCTGTATTAAAGAATTGACAAGTTCTGATGCAAGCCTGGAAAATTCCTAACTGCTTTTCTGTTTACTTTTTGATAACCATTATAAAATGACAGTCTCTTCTTTCGGATCCCTGATCATCTTTGTGCCAGGGTGAATCGGAAGCAGTACTGAAGTCACTGCATTTGCATTGGCAGGTAATTGTCTTAGAGTGAAACTGAGGCCCTATTGTTGCTTCACTCTCCTGGATGAATGCTATTCTACAAGGTATCTTTGTACCATTTTAGAAATATTGGTAGACTAAGGTCTTCAAAAGACAATAACTTGAAGATTAGGTTTCATATTCTGTGACCTTGGAGCTTGATTACAGCAATAATTTTCTTGCTTGATTCTCTGCTGATTGATCAGCAATTTCTTGTTCACGCATAATGCAGCTGCTACCATGGATTTTTGACTAGGTCTTGGTTAGCACAATACTTTATAGATGAACCTTGGTAATGTTGTTGCTTGGAAAACCATTTTATATTACTTGTGTGGCTAGCCACCTTCTTAAGTACCCACCCAGCTTGATTGCACTTATACTAATATTCCCAATATCTGAAAAAGAAGCTCTATTGTTATTGTTTTTCAGGTGGGAAAAGAAAAAGGTAGTCTTCCTCGGGTGATCCATCACGCATTGAAGCTGAGAGCAATCAGGCTCTTTATTGACTGCTGAGCAGTGAAGAGCTCTTGCTTGTCACTGTCAAGGCTCCCTTGTTTTGTATTACTGAAACAGTCAGTGAAGCAGAGACTTTCTTTTCAGTCCACTGCTTACCCTGTGCACATTCAGTGGGGAAAGCTAAGACGTTAGGCTTCTGTGTGGGAGAAAATGGGGTAGTTCACCCATGAGCAGTTGAGATGCAACCACCAGGAGCAGAGGACTAGAGCATCATGTATGAATGCTTTGGGCATTCATCTTGGAGTGGTGAATTCAGATCAAAACTCTGGCTTAATCAGAAAGAGCAATGGTTTGTTATGGCTCTTATGTGTATACATTAGCTACAGATTTACTAGTTTTTGAAGAGAGAAAAAGATTACATCCTTCACTGACAAGAAATTCCCCATTGGATCTGAAAAATCAGTCTTCTCAACACTTTAAAAAAATCAGTAACATTTTCAGGAAGATTAGAAATAGTACAGTTATTTTGTTTTCTAAATTCGAAATTTTGCAGCTGGTTCTACTCTACTGAAAACACACAAAACCAGGAGGGGGTGGATTCTCCCAAACCAAAGGGTACATCTGGCTGTTTACATTTTTTTAGTCTCTCTTTTTTTTTTTTTTTTTTTTCTTCCCCCTGGAGCAGAAGCTTTTAAATTTCTTTCTGATGTGATTTACGTTTTTGTTATACCAAGCACCAGTCTCAAATGGATAGGGCTATAGCTGTTTGGCCACTACACAGAATGTGACAGTGGAAAAACTGATTCAGTAATCATCCCACAGATTTTGAAAGAAATGGATTTGAGAGCCCCTTTGCTTTCTTACATGGTTTAGGTCCAATACTGTGTGTTATAGAAGAGGACAGTGGAAGAAGTAGGTTTCTTTGGGACTGTGTAAAAAAAAAAAAAATCCTTCCAGGGTGGATTCACGTAATAAGGTTTCTAACAATTTATTTGCTGTTGGGTCTTTTTATTCCAACTTAAGATTTCTTATTGATTGATGCCAAATCCTGGAGAAGAGATTTCCTCTCTCCATTCATTTATCACTGTGAATAGCTGATAATCTGGAGCTTTGCAGAAACCTGTTTGGACTCTAACTTTAGACAGCTTTTGTACTCATCTTTCAATTCCTCTGATGTGTTATACCTGCTATGCATGAATGCTGTAACTCTACAGCATGACCAACAGAGGCAACTGGAACCTACCAGACCATGGACTTCATTTTCCGAGTACCTGCAGCTCTCATTGAAATTGGACATGTTGGTAGTTTCTGAAAATGATACTCTGTCCCCCATCTTCATATGAGAAATTTTGCCTAAACCCTTCGGGGCTCAAGTATTGTTGCAGGAAGGCTGATAGCTAATAAACCTCATCAACCCTGCCTTGTTTTTCTAATCACATTTTACAGTGTGTTTTGGTTTAGTCTCATCTGTTCTCTTCTTTCTCGCTCTGCCTGTATTTTTAGCTTTATGACTGAAAGCCCTTGATGGGAAATGCATACACATGCATCACTTGCAGAAAGATGAAATGTGCTGCTACCACTATTTTTTTAATTTACAGTACATACCACTTATATTTTTCCAGGAAAGCTTTACTGTAAAACATTGCCCTGTTTTCACAAGTGGAAACCAAAGCTTATTTTTCATAGATATACAAATGTTTTCATAAGCAGATTGTTCCTTTTAATAAAGAACAGATGCACCCAATTTTGTCTAATGGCTGCTCAGGACGCAGCCAGCATGAGTCTTGACAAGTTGGAGGATTGCATTCTGTGGTTTAGGAAGTCCACCAGCAGAAATCAATCTAGCTGCAATCAATCTAGCTATGTTAATCATTGTTAGATGTCAATTGGGTGTCCATGTTCTCAGTCCCCTTCTTTAAATGCCGGGGAGCCTCCTTTATATTAGTCAGAGTTAATGATTTAAGAAAATAACCCGTGTGTCTACACACTCCAGTTGAGATAATAGTTTCACCTCAGTTTTATTAATAAGTACCGTAAATACAACACTTGCAAGTATTGGGGCTGGACTTACAGGCAACAATGCACGTGCTACAGCAGTAGATTTCCTATTTTATAAATATGATTAAGAAATGCCTAACTGTAAACAACTGATTTAATGGATTTTAATTTAAGGTCAGAGAAAGCTAGGTAGCTTCTTGAGTGTGCAATGCATAGACAAGTGCAGCAGATCTTTGTCAGTGTGCAAGCTCCAGGATGGCTAAGTGGAGTTCTTTGCTATGCCCATGAGGAAAGTGTGCTTCTTTAGCTTCAGCTATAGCAAACTTTGTTTTCCTTTTGGTCAGTCTTTGGTAAGGCAGTCAAAATAACAACTATTGCA
>JAOWBP010002052.1:14550584-14568401 GCA_028571105.1 Tragopan temminckii | reverse complement strand
TGTTAGGACTGCAACAATAAGAACCATATTGTGAAGGGACTGGCATGATAAAAGAGCAAGGAATGTAGAATCACTGAATCATAGAATGGCCTGAGTTGAAAAGGACCACAATGGCCACCTATTTTCAACCCCCCTGCTATGTGCAGGGCTGCCAACCACCAGACCAGGCTGCCCAGAGCCACATACAGCCTGGCCTTGAATGCCTCCAGGGATGGGGCATCCAGAACCAACTTGGGCAACCTGTTCCAGTGCATCACCACCTCTGTGTGAAAACTTCCTCCTAATATCTAACCTAAACCTCCCCTGTCTTAGTATAAATCCATTCCTCCTTGTCCTATCACTATCCACCCATGTAAACAGCCATTCCCCCTACTGTTTATATGCTCCTTTCAAATATAGGAAGGCCAAAATGAGGTCTCCCTGGATCCTTCTCTTCTCCAGATTTTTGTCCTGTTTTGACTATACTTTGATTTGTGTAAATGTCGAAACATTCTGTAGTAGTGAAAGACAACAATTCTATCCACCTGGAAGACAACTAACCACAGTTTATATTTGTATATACAAATGTCCTACTCAGAGATATTTCTAAGCACTTGAAAGGATAGCATAGGGTATCACCATGTATAATTCTTTACCCCTATCCAGTCCTCTCAAAAAAATTCCCAGCCGAGTTTTGAGAGTTGGGATTTACGAGGCACGATTCCCAATAGGTAATCTGTGGTCACTATCCCTTAGAGATGAAGATAATTCAGAAACATAAATCTGTGATATGTCATGTAGCTGGATTCAGTGCCTAGGAGCAATCCTGGACATGTTTAATTTATTAGTACAGGCATAGCCATACATGCCTGCCCTGTGCGATTATGTGGAACTCAAGTTCTGTATTCATACAACAGCAATAATTGAGAAATAAATAACCTTCCTACTGCTATTGAAAAGGTGAGCGAGGCCTATGTTGCCTGCAATGAAGCATAGATCAATAAAGTTATGCTAAACAAAATAAAAGAGTGTAAAGACAACAGAAATCATATGAGCTGTGATAATAGTCTTTAATAGTATTTCCATAAAGATAGAAAAGAACTCCTGTTATTTGAAAAGAAGAAAAATGTGCTGCTCCTTGCAAAACATATTTTTATGTCAGCTCAGCTCTTAAAAAACATAAAAATTCTGTCCAGAAAATTTCAATTTCAAGCTCTTCGAGTTCTGGACAGCTTTTCACCTCACTGACTTCCTGGTCCCCTCCATCCTCCTTCCCTCTCACTGCCTTTTCCTGTAGCTCTGCTGTCCATGCTCCCATAGAGTTCTTTGAAGGTCACTCCATCCTTCCTGAAGCCAGTCCTTCAAACCAACTGAGCATCAAGGTTCTCCGTGGTGGTGCCAGGGTTGCGCAGCTTGCCTCCAATGCTAATTGCTGCAGTAGCAACAATGGGCTTATTAGTCTTCATTGTACTTTTCTGTGAGCACATACAAACAGCTCCCAAACTACTCTAGCTCACTGGATTGTCACCTCTGTTTTCTCTTTATACCTTTTGCCCTCTTTCTTTGTTTCAAAGCATTTTTACAAAAAATTGTGTGTGTTGTGGTTTCCCGCAGGGTGACCCAACAGCATAACCCTTCTGGTAAACAGGGCTGTAAACTCTTTGTAAATCAAAGAGTTGCTGTAAATATTGTAGTTACCATATAATTAAGCCAAATTAATACATTCTGCTGAAATTCCATTAATCTCTACACTACATAGCTATGTTTCCTTTTCCTCTATTCCATTTGCCTTCTATAATGAATCCATGTAACCCCTGAGAGGTAGTCAAGCCAGAGACCAACATACAAGAGAAAAGGACTGTGATCTAGAAATTACTCCTTGAAAAAATCTCTGTGAGGTTTCAGAGAAGTGAAGTTGTCACTCCTTGAGAAAGCAGAATTCTTTAACATATTTAAATGAAAAAGTTAAAAAAAAAAAGAAAAAAGAAAAAAAAAAAAAACCTTGCAGGGTTCTTCACTTCCATTTTTAGTCTCTGTTTTGACTTTTTCATTACAATTCAGGATGGAAGCTGTCCAAGCACCGGAATGGCCTGCAGGAAGGCTTACACTGCAGCCTCCCTGCTGCCTGGCATTATCCCACAGAGCTCCAGAGCAGCTGCAGCCCAAGCAATGAGTAGCCCAGGGTGCTAATAACCAAGCCCTTTCTCACTTAACTGAATGTCTGCAAGTGATACTTCACCAGTTCCAGTTATATACTTTGCTGCATTATACATAAGACGCTCTGAAAGTAATGCCTCCTATTTATTTCTATAGAAACGATAGAAAACAATAGATACAAAGAGCACAATAGCACTGTTTGATAGAGCAAATTCTCAGCTACAAAACAATGTTTTTTGACACAGTAACTGCTATTAGGTATGCATTTTTTCCAGCAATGAACAAGAACCTGCACGCCATGCTCGTAAAACTCTGTACCAGCAGAGGTGATACACTGTCACTGTTTTTCACCACCCGCTGCCTCACTGTAATCACATCCACTGTTTGATCTTCACAAGCATTCAGCAAGCATCGATTAATGTCAGTGGGTGCCATTTTTTCTGCATGGAGGAATTCATTGACACACCTTTGCTTCATCTGCACTTCCGTGTCAGATGCCATTTGATCAGACTGCCCCTCTGCTACCGTCAGTCACACAGCAGCAAAATCTAATGGAATACTGATGGGATGGTTCAACTTCTGCTGCTGATACCATGGCTGACATTAAAAAAGAAAAAGAGAGAGGCATTACTTTTGGAGCGACCCTCAAATTTCTTCTTGAAGAGGCTTTATAAGCAGATTAATGATGTATTCTGCATGTGCATTATTGTTAGTAAAGATATGCGATGCGTTAGTAGCACTATTCGGGGCTGTTGTCACATTCCAACTTGTCTCAGTAGGTGTTGTCAGAGCTATGTGAATGCTAGCAGACAGGTTGTCGAGCAGAAGGTTTGCTTCTAGACCTTGTTATTTTTCTTTTCATTTGTGGATCATCATTTTTGGAAGAGCAGCATTTCTCTAAGATTCTTTATTGTATTTTGATGAGATCAAACTTTCTTCAGAGCCCTTAAATTGGTTGTCAAGGCAGTATCTCCTTCAGTAATATGCAAATATACAGATTGCTTTCAATGTGTGTGTATGTGTGTATAAAATTCTTCCTTTTCAAGCACCCCTCTAATAATCTAGAAAAATAATCTAGCCACCATAGCTCATTAATTAAGTAACCTATCTAGTACACTTCACATATTAAAAATCAAGTTAACGGGCTGCCCAGAGAAGCCGTGGTGCCCCATCCCCACAGGTGCTCAAGGCCGGGTTGGATGGGGCCCTGGGCAGCCTCACCTGGTGGTGGCAGCCCTGCCTACAGCACAAGCTTGTGGCTGGGACGGCTGCAAGGTCCTTTTCAGCCTAAGCCATTCTGGGATTCTATGAAATCACGCTCAAAGCATCATATATTAAGTTACTTCACTTATTTTGGTGGGAAGAAAGCTGATCTCAGTTGTGTCAAGGGATAAAATGTTTGCTATTTCCAAGTCAGAATAAAAGGTTTTTTTTGTTTTTTTTTGTTTTTTTTTTTCAACAGAGTTGTAGCTCAGCGGCTCATGGTATAGGACCTGGAAGGGTATTGACGAAGTTAATGGGTTTTCAATAGCCCACACAGTCTAGCTACCCTGTGAAGTTCACTAGGTGAATTACTAACCTTGTATGACTGCCAGCACTTTTGAGGTGGAAATGCAGTGCCGTTAAATGAAGCAAAAATGGCGTTAGCACCCCAATGAATACAGTCTTATTTTTAGACTGGGGAGTCACCCAGAAGGTTTGGTCTTTTTGAGCCTGCTGCAATGCCTTTTTCACAAGAGGCATTTCTGATGCAGTGGCTAACCTTAATCTGGGCATAGATTTGGCTGAGAGTTCTTTAGTTTGCATGAAGTCTTGATGAGGATTAGCTGACGTATATTTTATTAGCTTGGTGGGAAATATCTATGGAGGTTCACAAGGAAGGTACAGAGGGGAAACCTGAGTATAGAAGGGGAATATAAGAATGGTGTGTGTGTGGTGTGGGGGACCAGAGATACTGAAACAAAACACAGTAACAAACTCTGGTGATGTCGTATCCTGCATCATTAGCAGGAAATGAAGGGCAGAAATTAATTAGGTATTGAGTTCCTCCAATTTCCGTCAAGAAAAGTCATTGATTTTTGCTCTGTTCTTTACTGACAGCAACATTGTAGAGAAGGTAAGAGAGGGCTACTTGCCTTCCTTCTCTTCCCGCTCTCATCGGCATGCTTGGCCAAATAAATCTGGTCTGCATACACCCACCATCCCGGGCAGGGCTGTGCTGCACACAGAGGTGGGGAGGGAGCTGCAGAGCCCAGCAGAGCCGGGAAGAGGCAGGTCCTGTGGTGCAGTTGAGCATCACTGACAGAGCTTGCTGGAGGGGAAAATTAAGCACTGGTCTGCGAACAACCTGTAATTTTCAGAGCTTGCTCTACCGAATCTAACTTACTACCCCTCGCGTAGATCTGCACACCACAGGTGCAGAGCTCCCTCCATACATCTTCTGGGAGGCATGTGCAGCTTCAAAATTAAAATATTAAAATCTGGCACTGTGTCTTCAGTGAATAGGGAAAGCATGCTTTTTTTGCACTGATCTAGCTAACCCATATACAATCCTGCAGAAGACAACACAAAGGAGTGGAAACATAAGCCCATTTCCATCCTTGTGTTACGCTATCAAGATGTTTTAGCAGGGGGTTGGACTAGGTGAACTTCAGATGTCCCTTCCAACCTCTGCAATTCAGTGATTCTGTGATCACTGCTTTGAGAATGGCAGGGGTAACTCTGAACATAATAATGTAGCTAGCAGGTGGGGGAAATCCTGCAAAAAGGAGGGAGAAGTGTGCAGGGAGATTCACAATTAGGAGTTGTTTCTGAGATTGAATTAAGGCACAGCTTTCTGATATTTTTGAGAGCAAAGATGAACCTGATCTTCTAGATGATGTACGCGTGAGGTTTGAATCTAGATCTCTTGAAACAATTTTGGTTTCAGCCCCCCAAATCCACCATTCTCCTCTTACACAGCTTATTGTGTCGCTGCATTCGGTCTCATTCATTTACTTAATTATTTATTGGGATCTAAATTCTCTTAGGGAAACTATTTTAACGTCACATAAATACCTGTCTCCCGCTATGCTGGATTCTGATGCTCTGCTTCACACCAGTAGTAGTTCATTTACACTCAGTTCACTGCGAAACATACAGAAGCTCTTAGAGTTATGACATGTTATAATCCAGCTCAAGATGAGAATCTCACCCCTCCTGGTATAGGAGCCACAGGCACTTGCAGTATGTTCCAGCAGAACTCATATGAAACATCATTGTGAAACCTGGTTCGTTAACTAGATAATCAAGACTGAAAACATAGTTTCTATAGTTCTGAGGACATCAGGGACATCTCCGTTCCCAATAATTTTCTCAGCTAGTTTCAGTATGTGGGCTTAGTGATGGAATCAATGTGTTGCAGGAAGGACATCAAGATTTTATGATATTGCTGTATCACACATAATTTGCAATGCTTTTCCTTCCTGTCAGCACAGTTAAGATGACATCTTGCAGTGATTTAGTCAGGAACAAGATGTTTCCAGGCATTTCCCTATGTTGGTTTTTTTTTTTAAATGTAAGGAATAATAAAAGTTTGCTCATAATTTCTTATGTTTAAGTACTTTTCATAGCTGAGAAAGGTCTGTACAGGCCTCTGGTATTTGGTTTTCGTCTATTTTTACAAAAGAAAACATATCTATAATTAAGCTTATAGAGTAAAGGACTTATTGAATTTTTCTTTTGACATGATTGATTTCTGTATTGACTCTAGGAAATGGAAACTAGTAAGTGGAATCTGACACAAAAGAAATATTTGGGCTCTACAGTAATGCCATTTACTACAGTAAGAGCTAAACTAGAATACAAATTGCCACCAGCTTCTGCATATGCAAATGCATTTTTTTCCTCAGGGTCACAGTTGCATCCTGCAGGAAGAGGGCAAAATAAACACAGCCAGTGATTCCCCTGTCTCTGCAATGGCAGTGGGTGGGAGGGAAGTTGTACGTAATTAGGGCACCTGGCACAGAAATTTGGCCTGGAAAACATTAGCATACAATATGTCAGAAAAGCTTAAGTCTCCCTCTGCTCTTCCACATGGAATAAACATTAGAATAACCTGCAGGTGAGTGTATTTCTGTGCCAGCTTGAAATACGCTTTGGCTCTGCTCCTGTTGCTATTATTCACCACTCCAGATGACCAGTGATACTGATGTTGTTCTTAATCTGTGTTGAGCAGCAGTACCACTGTATGTCAGATGCGCTATCGGTCATAAAACTGCAAAGTGATGATGTTGATGTTCCAAGTGAATTTTTACCTACTGCATAATTTCATAAAACAATAAACACAAATCTCCTGCATTCATCCAGTGGCACTGTTAATTTGCAGAGCATCAGGTGAAAAATCACTACAACTTGCTCACCTAATAATAATAACGGTCAGCCAGAATTGCTAATAAATCAGGCTTAGACGCTCTAAGACATTCAATCTAGATTATTTATTTTTTCATTAGAAGGCTTGCTTTTGCAATTTGTTATTCCTTCTATTATTTACGTTCTACTGATACTCACGTTTTGCTCTGCTGTGGCCCAAACTCCAGCAAAGGCAGAGCTCCAGGGATGCCTCGCTAGGCATCGCGGTTTAGTCCCCTCTTCATTCAGCAGCAAACCCTACACAGTGCCTGCAGGCACTTTCCCTGAGTTTCTCTGTGTCTCACGCCACCAGAGCCTGGCATGGGGATTGCATGCAGGTGTGGGTCCAGAGGTAGGGATGCGTTTGGGGCTGCTTTGGGCAAGGGAGGGGTTTGACTCAAAGGGCACTTCTTGAATGCCCCTCTGATGGCAAGGGGATTGTGCTGGGTTACAGCAGGCATTTGTAAGCTGAGAAAATTGAGACAAGATGTGGAACGAAATGCCAGTCATTTCTCTATCTGTGAATTTATAATGTGTGGAATAAAACGCTAGCATGTAACATTTGACTGTTGGAAAAGATGAAAAGAGGTTATTTTCAAATCCCCCAAATGACATGAGTTCTGCAATTAGAAGTAAAGGAACTTCAAAGTCTCCCAAAAATGCTGCAATAACTGTTGTAATGCCTTTGGGGGAGAAAAGCAATAAAGCTGTCATGAGATGGGGATCTTGCTTTTCCTTCCATTTTGTTTCTGGGCTGAACACTCTTCCATGCTGCAAATAATTGCAGATACAGCTCCATTGGACATCTTGGAGATTCTCTCTTTTATCTACCACTCCTGGAAACAAAACCAGCAGAGCTGCCTGATCTGATGGCCCCAGGTCTGAAAGCAGGCTGGGATAAGCAGGGGAGAGCTCTATTGGTGAGGTATCTTCCAAGATTCACTCCCCCAACCTTGAGCTTACAAAGCTCACATCACTGATTTTCAAAATGTGTTTAAGCTCATCTATTTCTCTTGCCTTTCCATGCAGATGGAGTGAATGGAAATAATCGAGTTGAGAGGAAAGGCTTTAGTTTTGGTGCATTGGGAGACTTTCAGTAATAGCATTAGCGTACTTATTAAAATGTCTTGCTTATCCGTGCCGTGTTTTAGACAGGGGTACTGCATTTTCCTCTAGTAGTATAAATAACAAGCTAATAGTCAATTTATGAGCATGACTGACTGGATGGGAATTTGCTAGCATTAATATGTTCTTATTAGAGAAGTTTTATAGTTTTT
This sequence comes from Tragopan temminckii, assembly GCA_028571105.1. Classification (NCBI taxonomy): domain Eukaryota; kingdom Metazoa; phylum Chordata; class Aves; order Galliformes; family Phasianidae; genus Tragopan; species Tragopan temminckii. The sequence goes on along the minus strand of JAOWBP010002052.1, from coordinate 14,560,599 downwards.
TGGTCAACAGGGAAGATGTGTGGCCACAAGTGGTGAGATGCTGGAAAAGGCTGCTCAGAGAAGCTGTGGATGCCCCATCCCTGGAGGAGTTCAGGTCCAGATTGGATGGGGCCCTGGGCAGCCTGATTTAGTGGTTGGCAGCCCTATCCACAGCAGGGGTTATGAACCAGATGATCTTTGAGGTCCCTTCCAAACCAAACCACTCTAAGATTCTATGAAATAAACATCAGTTTAAACCAGGATTGGCTCCAGCAGATATTTCCCACTGCACGGCCAGCAGCTCCTGCTGAAAACTCCCTTTTATTGAGGCCGGAATGGACCACAGGAGCCAAGGGCTCATTCTCAAACTCTCCTCATCCTCAGGTCCCTGGACGGTCTTGCTCTTTGTAGCTTCACCATGTGACTGGAATTTCTCCACAGCCACTGCATGTTAAAAGCAGAGCTAAAAATGCCAACCTGGCTTGCAGCTAAGCCCAGGACCCTGCTGGTTATTAATGGGTTTCCACAAGGATTGAACGTGTAATGCTGAGTTCCACAGGACTATGGCATTGCAACTGAGGTGATACATTGCAGTCTTGCTACAGGCGAGAGCTAATAATCGGATACACCCTTCCCAAGAGGGAGACAGCTGCAAAGATGCAAGCCCTGAAGTCAGAGCAGTTTTTCCACAGTTAGCAGAGATTACATAAACCCTGAGCAAAAGCCCCCAACATCTATTTTATTTTGAACAGAAGGCTAAAATGGGAACGATGAAATGTTCCAGATTCAGCAACTATAAATACAGGGATGACACGAACTGCTAAATTAATAGCAGGACTGCCTTCATGCGAGCGTTGCTGCCTTGTAAAATAAGACCAAAAAAAAAAGAAATGCAGCTACCCCATATACACACACATCTCTAAGAAAATTGCCTGGAAAAGAAAGAAGAAAGGCAGCCTGGGTTGGCTGAGCCACAGGAAGGCATTTTGGTACAGGAGCCTCGGCTTTCATCGGCTGCATGTGCTGTGGGCCTTGGGATGCTTTGCATGGCGGAGGAAGGAGCACATCAGTGCGGTGCTCCACACAGCAGCTCCTCTCCCTCCATCTGCCATTGCCCTGCATGGGGGAAGGGCTCTGATTGTTCACTAGGAGGTTATTCAGGTGTCTGCGCAAAGTATGTGAGTGGTTGCTACATAGACAGGAGGCACTGACAGTTTGATGTACAAATCACAACACGTATCGCTTGGCCTCTGAGCACTTCCACACTTGCGTAATTAAAATGAATCTGTAGACGTTTTTATAGTAAACATGCTGAAAATCTACAGAGTAAAAATATAACAGTGAACCTAACATTCTGCACAATTTGGAAATACATCCCTTGATGTCAAAGTGTAAATCAAAGCATCTATGCAGAACGCAAAAAATGTTGGAAACTCTGGGCAATCATACACAGATATATCTGAACAGTAGTTTAAGTTTTATTATTCAGTGGAAGTTTTTCCCCTAGCATCAAAAAAAGAAATGTAAACCCATCAAGGAGACTATAAATATTTCGAGTTTTCATCTAGTAAATCATGACAGAGCTGAAATATTATAGCAGTATCTCATGTCAGATGATTTACTTTATTGGGGGCAAAATAACAGTTCCTGAAAGGTTTATGCTGTGTAGCTGTATAAGCCAGTTGCCAAGAGAGCAAAGGTTGCACTACCTTTCACTTGCCTTACGGTTTGATGAGGGGTTTTGTTTAGAATGGCCTTCTTTCTGCCTAGCATCCGTGTGGGAACACAAAACCAGAAAAGATAAAGAGGAAACTTAGAGAAGTTCTGCAGGGCAAAGAGTTTCCAGGAGATAATCACAAATATCTGCAGAAAGCCCTTGCAGATGTTTATTACCCTTTTGTATGGGATTGCAATGCCTCTGTGCACTGTGCATTTGTGTGTAACACTTCATTTGCTCTGTCTGCAGTGCCTCAGCTGCCGTTATTCAGCAGGCTTCATTTACCTCCGCAGAGCTAAGCCAGGTTACATCAGACTGGTTACATTGCTGGCACACATTCTCAGAGTGGTTTAAAAAATGCACAGCCCTTTCTTGTGAGGTTGGTAAAGACAGAAAGCTGACATTTAGATGTAACATTACATGCGTTTGTTGGTGAAACAACGTGTAAGTATTTAAGTATCTATTGGCATAAGACCCTAATTAAAAGAAACAGAAAACACATATAGGCACAAAGGCTCAGGCATACCCACAGATTCAAAAACTGAATTTGTATTTCAGGGGGACAAGCTATTTGCACAGCCTGATATTGATAGTACAAGGGAGAATGGCTTTAAACCCAAAGAAGGGAGATTTAGGTGAGATGTTAGGAGGAAACTTCTTACTCAGAGGGCAGTGAGGCAGTGGCACAGCTGCCCAGAGAAGCTGTGGTGCCCCATCCCTGGAGGTGCTCAAGGCCAGGTTGGATGGGGCCCTGGGCAGCTGAGCTGGTGGTGGCAGCCCTGCCCATGGTAGGGAGTTGGGACTGGGTAGACTGCAAGGTTCCTTCCAACTCAAGCTGTTCTGTGATTCTATGAAAAGTTGGGTCTACAGAAGCATGGGTGAAGCACCCATCCTCCAAACTGACAGATAAGAATGACTTTAACTTACAGAAGTAGGAGTGTGATGCGCATTGGGTTGTAAACAGAAAATGTTCCAAACATGGGAAAGATACGCACTTCCCTCTCCCAAAACTTTTGCTACTCAGCCTCTGTCATCTGACACATGAAGTTTTGTGGTAGATCTTTCTGTTCTTTCTACTGCTGGGATGTGAAAACTAGCAAAGCAAGGAAAAAAAAAAGTGCTGCTGCTGATAACTTATTAAAAAAAAAAAAAAAAAAAAGAGCCCATTAACATTTCAAACACATTAAAAAACAGGAAAACAAAGCCACAAAGATCTCTGGGTAAATCCACAGCTGGTGTTAAGTGGCAAAGTGTCAGAGCAGTATGTGACGTCTTCTTCTAGTTCAAAGAGAAATTAATTCAGTGAAGCTCTGCAGTTTTATGTCATGTAGGTCAGGCTAGAGGCACACTGTTGTCCCCTGTGGTTTTATATAGACTGGAGAGTGTGGCCAAGCTTGGTGTCTTTTTCTCTAAGTAGCATCATGCATTCCCTCAGCTGGTGCAGAGTCCTGGGCTAAATGGACCATTGATCTGTCCCAGTAAGGTATTTCCTATGTTTTCATAATCTTATCTATAAATCTCCCCCAGCTGATAGCAGGAGCAGTTCCAGCCTACACTTATGAAATATTTATCTCTCTCTCTGTCTACCTAGACTGCATCCTTCCTCTTGTATTCTACCTCTTTCTTTACCAGTGTTTATTTTTTATGCTCTCCAGTGAAGTTGTAAGTTACTCAAAGAAGGGTGTATCTTCCACATACTCTCTACAGTGTGACTAATATAATTCTGAACACTAAAAAGCAGAGACTTACAGATTTGCTTTCTACAGGGACACCTACTTTACTTTCCACATTGCAGAATTCCTCAATCCCAAATCAAGGAAACCACTCATAAAATATGAGAAGTAACCACAGACAACCTAAGCATCACTACTATGGTATGGGATGGTTTGGCAGGTTGACATTTGTAGCCGCAACAAAATGGGGTCTCAAGATTCACTTTTTAAGAAGCAAATCCAGAAGATGCCTGTCACTAGTTGATGGGAAACATTATAACCAGTATCTTTTATCTACATTATAATCAATATGGCTTTCACGTGGTTGACACCTGCTTGTCAGACAGTCTACATACAATAACCAGCAGGAAAAAACTCCAATCTAGACTACTGGTAAGAGTACACCTAGAATATTTTGTGTGGGCCTCTGTCAACAACACTACCAGTATTCACGTGACATGAAAAGGGGGGGAGGAGCTGGGAAATACAAGAGCAGCGAGATGCACCAACTTGCACGTGTGGGAAATGCAATTGGGTCAGGTAATGTGTGGCCAAAGAATGGATCTGTAAAAATTTTTCATGGCTATTGCTATTTCTGTCCTTCCATACCTTGACAGAGTGTGTACATAAGAACAGTCATTCCCACTTCTAATCCACACGGGCAATACAGTGGCCACAAATTGCGAGTCTTTTGCGGCGATATTGTGACTTGAAAAACTCTAATGATTATCTGAAATTGGATTTTGAGGCTGGGGTCTTCCTTGTTAAGCACACTGAGTTACAGAAGCTGAAGAGTTCCTAAGGGCAAGCTCGAGGAGGTAACGTGAGATGTTACACTCCTGTTTCCCACCCTCCTCCCATGACACATTTCATGCCTGGTGAAGAAGTCAGCAGAAGGCTTCACATAAATTATAGCCTAACTGCTCAAAAGACCAGGGTTTTTCAGTGAGGTTTGTGCTTAGAAAGCAGCCAGTGAAGGGATGCATCTGGCACACCAGTATGCATCCAATGCAGCTGGAGAGCAGGAGCAATCAGCAGTCTGGGTAATAACCCTGCAAGCCACTACAGCTCCATTTGCCAGAGTTTGCCTGACAGAATCCCAAACACCATTTACTTTCTGCAGTGCCTAATATTTGCTGAACCAAGTCAACTATTTGCAGTAGAGTTCTGTAAAGCAAAATTTCCCCTGAGGTTTTAACAACTGATAATCCAGTATTAGATAGAATAACATTAAATTAGGGAAATATAATCTCATGCTTCAGAGCATGTGCCAACTTCACGCCAAGGCAGGTAGGTAGGAAGCAAGCTGAGCTGTGAGCACGTTGAGCCACACATACCCTCATACCCTCTCCTGAAACTTCTACTACTAGGCATTGTCTGAGATAGGAGATTGAATGGGAGAGATTTAAACTGTTGTGATAGCTATATTTTTTGTCTCTATAGACTACAGACTTTTTTCTGTATCTTGGCTTCATGTAAGTTATGTAGAATCATGGAAACAATTGTACCGTACTAGATAAAAACACAGGAGAACAAATAATCTTGTAAGCAGTTTCAGGAAAGAGATGTGTAGCGTTGTGCTGACAAACTACCGTGTATTTATGGAGTGCTTCCACAGTAAATACAACACTAGGCACTTGGAGCTATCGCAGCACTATTCTGCATCCTTAAGCAATTAGGATATGCCCAAAAAGTTCCTGTACAAAACTGGTTTAATCCCCATTCATCATTAATGCCCAAGTAGCTTTGTGTGCAAAAGTAGCATGAAGAAAGAAGAACAAAGGACTGCCAAACAAGTACGAATGAGCAGTTTTTTATGTTGTTCCCTAGTTATTTGGAAAGGCCTTGCCATATGATACCACACTGGACTACTCCCACAGCTTCTGCTGTAATAATGTACGTGAACTGTGTACATATGCATTATGTATATAAATCAAACAATATTCCTTGAATGCGGTGTGGTTTTTGTCCTTCAGTGATATAACATGTAAGAAAGAGTTCTACAATTAAAACAAAGCAGAACAAAGAAGCACACAGCTAAAAGGACTATTTAACACATATTCTCTGTCTTTGTTTTCTATGGAATACTGATTTCAGACAAAATTAGGGGAATCAATTTCTTTTTTCCTGGAGTAACTTCTAAAGTCATATCCCAGTGTGCCTTTTTCTTCACTAAATTTTGAGATGAGCAGATAAGTAAAAATTAAAATGTGTCTGTGCTACATTGGTTTTCTGCAAATGTGACAGTGAAGTAACCAGTCACCTCAGCAAGTGTACAAAAATTGTGACATTATCCATGTACTGCAGAAAGAGATCTCCAAAAATTCGTGAATATAAAAGTAGCACAGCAAAATCTTAGATTCAGAAGATTCTCTGCAGTTTCAGAGATTTTCGTGCATAGTTGAAATAGAAACCGTGAACAGGGCAATTGCACACATATATTTTAACTCAGAATATTTTTTTTCTGCCCACTTTCAGTACACACAATGAACATAATGGATTCCATTTTCAAAATCATATAAGAACCAAGAACATATTTTCAGAAGTAACTCAGACACCTAAAGCTGAAAGAAGTGCCCATCTGCACTCCAAGTCAGTTACAAACCCATGTAAGAGTGTTAACAAGATACTGGATCTCACTTTGCTCACTAGGGTTGGGCTCAACACTATGCTTAGATGGATATATGCTTTTCATATGGAAATAGCTCACTTTTGTCCTGCATGAAGAAAACACAGAATTTGTATGTTCTGAAGTTACTTGTGATTACAGGGATCCAGATATAAGTTTTACAAATTGTGAGTGATTTGTAAAGGAAAAAATAAAAATGACTAGCTTATTATTCCCACCCAGACTCTGCAGAAGGTTGTTGTCCAATCAGAACTTCTCCATGCACTAAGAGCTGATCTGGCATTTGCCACAGAAGGTGGAGGAGATCTCCCCTGGCAGAGACTGGAGTGGATGCAAAAGGGAAGCTGAAATTACCACTAGCAGGAGGAAAACTACCTGTAATCCAGCTGTAGTGAAGGAGGAAGCTTTTACTTCAGCATCAACCTATATGCTTTGGGAAGATCATGCCACCTTCCCTCTTCTTACTCTTTTTCTCCTTACTACTTCAGTTGTGACAAACACTGAATAAGTGTTTATGTGCTCATGCCAGAAGGAACACAAAGCCTTGAATAAAGAGCTGCAATAAACCAGTTAGCAAGTCCTAAATACAAGTTATGTCTGTACTCATTCTGGAAATACAAAAGTAGTCAAGTAGTCAAGTGCTTCAAAAAAAAAATAAAAATAAAAAAATAAATCCAAACTGTTTTACAACTGCAGAAAAAAAACTTTTCCAAACTCCATCTGCCTCACATCAGGCCAATAGGCAAACCTTCCTTTAAAAGCAATACACAACTAGTGTAGCAATATGAGGAGTTTAGGATTACAGTTTAATACGTTAGCTGAGATACTACCATCCTCAGTCTTCCTTGACACCAGGCATCACTTTTATGAAAGATTTTACTCCCACTCTCCTGTTACCTGATCCACATTCCTCAATGCTGCTTTGAAAACCTCAGAGAAAGTGTATTACAAGGAACTCCTACCATCTAGGTTCAGATTAGATTATTTTTGTCTCCAAATAAGAAGTGTTAGCTAATAAGATTTGCTGTCACACCCATCAAGGACTGTGTTCCATTATTCATTCGGAAAAGAAAAGGTTTTAAATTACTTCATGTCCATAAGAAATAGACACCTGCTTTTCCCAGCATCCTGCGGGTTGAACCAAGGCAGTTCTACTCTGAGAAAATGCTTATTCTCACGAATCTCTATAAAATCTCAAAAAATGACGATATCTATAACTAATAATTCTGCTAATCATTTTTTATACTAAACTGAGATGATTTTGTTTTAATGTTGTGAAATATTTGGGTTGGTTTTGACCATTTTGAAGTTCTTTTTACATTTGACTGACCTTCAACATAAATTATATTTTAAACTGGGGACATTTTGAACCAGCAACTAGAATATATTATTAACAAAACATTGAAACAGGTTATACTATCAATGGTCGATTCGCTCATTCATTTACACCTTCTTTGGCTCTAAAATATTGGAAGAGAGACAAGAAACTTTCCATTGCAAAGCAAATATTTTTCTTTGTATTGAAAAGCTCTGAGGTAATTTATGTGCAAACAATTTTGAAGTTCCAATTCAGAAACTGATTGACCTGTTCACAGTTATTGAGGAACTCTGAAATGCACAAATAAGTTTCATGTGTCTGGCTATCCTAACACTGGGATACAAGCCTGGTATTTAAGAAGTCTCTGACTCATTTTGAAAGCAGACGTGTTCTAATTCTTCAATCTTATTTCTCCCACTATGAAACTGTTGTGATCTATTTAACAACAAAGCAACATCTTAATTTCACTAAAACCTGATGAAACTTGTGCCTTCACATTAATGCCGTCTTATTCTATTAATCCCAGAATCAAGCATTGTCAAGTATATTCAGCTATCACCTTATGTTTATTTGGATGTCAGTCCCCTGGCCAGAAGGTCTATTCACATGGCAAAAATATTTCTCTAAACCCTTTGCAGGGTCAAGGTCCCAGCCTATAAATAAGTAGCAGCTATATAGTATAAGTAGCGTCCTAGGTTGTATAGTACTCAGTAAAATGAAGTTGATGTCCTTTGGAAAGTGTCTGAGCCTTCAACATATTGATTCATAAAATAAAAAAGAACACTAAGAAAGTGACTCTAAAGAACACAAAATAAATTCTGGTACTTTAAAAGGTAAGCTTCATTTCTTTGAAGAAGGTCATATCTAACTTCTTGTACTGGGTGAGCCTCATTCAAGCACTCAAAATGGAGCTTACCATAATTTCGTCTTGGATTTGTTTCTATCAGTGTCCATTCTCCTTCTGATGGACGGTCCAGGAATGTTTCAGAACAGTGTGCATTGCTACAGTTTTGATATTTTTAGGAACCATCTGGATGAATGATCTTTTTCTTGCAGTAATCATTTCCCCATGCAGTCACCTAACATTTCCTTTGTTTCTTCTGCTACTTCCACATATTTAAATTAGGTTTTAGGACCTAGCAAAAAAAAAAACAAAAACAAAAACAAAAAAAACAAAAAAACTAAAAACAAACAAACAAAAAAAAACCCACAACATTTTGCCTTCTGACTTCAGCCAAGGAGTCTGGCTTTTATTGATAAATATAGAGGAATAAATAATTGAGATGCATTAGCATTTTCTGCTGTTTGGCCTGACTACTGCTTAGGACAGAAACTTTCTTTCTGTTCTTCAACGTAGTAACGTACTTCTGAACACTTAGAAATGAGTTGCTCCTTGTACTTGCAATAGTCAACAATTTGAAATGCGTACGTGTAATTAATAGTGTCAGAAACAGGAAAAGACATATGGTTGATTTTTTCTTCCTATGGAAATCAAAGCTTTAATATTTCATTTCAGAAAGAAGATGCCAGACCAAAGGAATGCCCTGCGCTTGCTGCTTTGATAGTCAGGAGACATGAATATTATTATTGATGTGCAAACACAAAGAGCTGGAGGCTTGTAACTCTGTTTCTGTGTGATTAAAAACCTGCAGGAGGTGCTCGGTGCCAATAGGCACAGGATGTTTATGATATAAGGGAGTAGAAATGACAACTGACCTTTCCTGCAGACATGAATGAGCCTGCTACAACTCTGGGGCTTAATTTCCCTGCAAGTGCCTCTTGCCTCTTCCCACCCCACTTGGCTTCATCTTTCTGAATCCTACCTCAGGCCTCCTTTGCTTCATGTTACTGTGTCATAGTCAGAGTGTGCATTTTAATCAGTGAAACTTTTAGCCTTCTGTGAGAAACCTTATCTTTTCTTTCTACCATCATTCCTCCTGAAGAAGAGGATGTTCTTCCTCTCCTCCTAACTTTCCTTTCACCAGGTGGTGCTATGCAATGGAGCATGCTCAGGGCAGGCTTAGTTCTGCCACTCCTCCACCTGTTCCTAGGGGGGACAAAAAAAAAATCTGGAAGTGACAAACTTGGAAGCCTTGGATACTGGCCTTTTTACTTGAGTGAGTTTCTCCTTCACTAACATGGCTCTGCAGCATCACACAGAGCACCTGGTGTGTGAATCACCCCTGAGTCTGTTGTCACCTAGGACCATCCCAGGTACCACTGGGGGCTCAATCACACATAATCACTAAACATTTCTGCAAGACCAGGGTGAGAGAAACGTAGAATGAAAGATCTGTCTGCAATTTAAAACACAAATCTACCTGCCGGCTTTCTAAGCTTATGGAAAGTAGACTAGCACTTGAGCTCTCTGCAGAAAATAACTAGCAGATAAGACAAAGGCTTAACTGAAAGTGTTGCCTCCTATTTTAGTATGTTTGCCCACAATATCAGAGGGGGATGTTGATGACACGCTAGTAAAGGTCAGACCTTCCCACCAGTATTCCATTACATTTTAGTCTGATAGAATGACGTCTGACATGGAAGTGTGTATGAAGTAAAGGTGTGTCACTGAATACCTCCACGTGGAAAAAATGGCACCCACTGACATTCACTGACACTTGCTGAACGTTGGTGGAGACCAAACAGTGGATGTGAGCACA
>JAOWBP010002052.1:14496258-14511194 GCA_028571105.1 Tragopan temminckii | reverse complement strand
TTTTTTCTTTTTTTTTTTTTTTTTTTTTTTTTCCAGGGAAAATATGTATCTTAAGCCCCGGTATTGCTGACAATGAGTGCTCCAAGTGCTGTTTCAAAGTATGCAGAAGAGTTTTTCTGTCCTTTGAACTGTAAATAGTGGTACTTAAACATGGGTTAAATTACTCTTTCTCATCTGTACCGAATCAAGCTGGATCCCTCAGAGAACTAAGGATGAGACAAGAAGTTGCAGACATAATGTTTTCCTTCTCTTTAGGAAAAAAAAATAATATAAAAGGGGGGGAAATAACTAGTGCTTTTTCAGCAATTGAGCAAGGCGAAAAGGATGTAGTAAACTGCAGGAAGGCATGAAAGTCTGTCTTTTCCTATGCAAATGATCCTCAGTGAACAGTTCCCTCAGTGAATAGTCAGGGTGGCTCATCACCTCATGCGTCAGGTGCAGTTTGGCCAGTGATGCTTATAAAGCGCTGTTTGTCTGTCTCTCTGAGAGTCAGAGTCCTGTTTCTTGAGAATTTCCAAGTGCACAGATCTGTCTCATTTTCATTCTACTCATGGAACTCATTAACACCTGGAAAATCTTTTATAGCATTTAACTGCGTCAGATGTACTGTCCGGCACATGTTTTCTTAATAGGGCTTTCACTGTGGTATTGTCAAAGAACCCTTATGTCACAGCTGGGAACATGAATCTGTCGTGTCAGTACTGTACCCTGTTTGAGACAGGAATAGTGTATGAGTGTTTTATGGAGGAGCTGAACATGCCCATATACTGCATTAGTGTGAAAGAATGCGAAGCTTGTTCTCCTAAATAAAGATTCAGGCTGGTGGTAGTGGAGTACTTTGTACTATTTAAACACTGCTGCCTCTAAGGCATTGTGCTTAAGGAAAGGGAAGTTTGAGGCGTGCAAGACACTCATAGTCTTCTAGTGGTGTAACGCTGCTGGTTAACGATATGTCATCATTTACATTTCATTGGGAAAAAATTGCCAGAGGTTTCTAATTCTGCCGTAGCAACTTGTTTGAAACTGGAAGTTGATATGAAAGTCCTCACCCTGGGAATATTTGTTTTTAAAACAAGTTTGATTTAAATATATTTGGCAATATAAGAAGAAGGGGAAGAGAAGTAAATGTTTTCTAATTCTGTATGCTTTTTGTGCCCATTAAATCACTGTAAAACCCAATTTTAAATAGCCTACTTTGTAGCTCTTTAATCAGCATGCCTAGGGTAATTAAAAAAGGATAGAACTGTGAATACTGGCTGCAGTACATGTGTAAGACCTACTTTTTCAGAGGAATTTTTAACATAGTTACATACATTTCATCTAAAAATTAAATGCTTAAAATTCACCAGCTCTGACGCTACCAAGCCTGTCACAACGATATTCCCTTTTGAAAAGTATCTGCGGACTTGAGTGACCATCGCTGTTGTGAAGGTGCTAACTTGGGTCCTCATCTAAAGAATTTGTGCATGAAAGGGGCATTTTATGCAGTTCACGGGAGGTACCGTCTTTAAAAATGCTTGTCTTACTTTGAAAACTTGAGCATAGTTCATGCTAAGAAATGTGCCGTTCCCTCGGGCCCTGTCGCTGTCACACAGAGCAGAGCTCAGCGCTGCCCCTCCGCTCCTGTGAGGAGCTGCAGCCGCCATCAGGCCTGCCTGCCCTCAGCTCCTCTGCTCTGCGCTGAGCAAACCAGGGCCCTTAGCAGCTCCTCACACACCTTGCCCTCTACACCGTTCACTATTTTCATAGCCCTCCTTTGGATACTTTCTGATAGTTTTATGCCCTCCTCATACTGTGGCACCCAGAGCTGCCCTCAGTGCGCTTTTTTTTCAGACGGACAGAAGTCCTTCATGCTTTTGACCTTCTCAATAAATAGGTAACTGATGGAGCAAGCCCAGCACCAAACCGTGTAGGGTTTGCCCTGCTGAACCATGCAGCAGCCAGCAACACAGCCCAGAGGTCCTGACAGTTTTCAAATTGACAGCACACTGGGGATGAATTATTCTACATGATTCCTTTAAGCCTACTACAGAAGCAAATCAAAGGTAAAAATAAAAAACTTTAAAAAAATGAGTCTACATAATTAACCTTTCTGCCTAGGTATTGTGACACATAGTTAAGAGCCCTTGCAGTATGTAACTTAGTTACAGAAAAGCGAGTTAAGGATTGAGTGAAAGGCTTAAACTATAAATTTCCTTGCTTGTATGAATTTAATTTAGAATTGCCATCATGATGTAGCATAAATTAAAATAGTGATAGCAGATCACTACTTGGCAAACCTCTTAAGAAGAATATGGGTACCTCACGAGGTTATTATAAATGAAATGTCTTCTGTGTGCTTAGCCCATTGCTGAAATTAGTCTGTTCTTTAATTTTAAGATACTCTTGAAAAGGAGAGAGGTGATTTAACAGGTGAAGTTCCACAGTGAGAATTAGGAGACCAACTTCTGGAAAAATGGCATTTCCTAAACAGTTTAGAAGTGTTTGCCTGCTGAAAATCTGAACTTTTGTCCTCCAGTCCAAACATTATCTGAAGGTCATTAACCATTCTAGTACATATTACTTATTGCTTGACTTGAGGGTCTTGCTTCACAGGGAAAATGTGTGTTTAAGTAACAAAGAAGTATAAGAGAAATCAGCATGCCTGCTCAAGGGTGTATGAAACTACTTAGGGCAGAGGAATGCCTTCCAAAGAAGGAGATTTGGGGAAGAGTATGGATCAGTGGTTTGTGTCCATTTGAGGTTTTTTTCATGGCTGTATGTGTCTGTCACTACCATATCTCTTGAGAAGATCCACTGCACTTACCTGTTTGGTTCGTGTTTCTTGTATGGACTTGCTGTACTCCTGTGTCTCCTTGAGAAAGTAATATGAAGATGGGCAGGCTCCATGCAAGCAATTAGGGGTGTCAGCTCTTCATGAACATCTCTCTAAGGCAAGGGAGAATGAACACAAGCTGTTAAATTTATTCTGATAGGAAGCCTGCTCCCAAGCACCCTCTTTGAGGGCACCCCATGAGCACCCAGGGGAGATCTTGTCAACTGAATAGAAAGCATCCCTGATAGTGACAACAGGAAGAGCTACCAGATCCTTGGAAAGGCATCAGTGAACTACTGACTCAGACCAGTGCCTGTTACCCACAGCCCTGCATGCCTTACATTCTATCAGCCCTCCTTGGGAGGAAGAGCCAGAAGGAGCAGGCAAATTGCCCTTGTAGAACATGCTGAATGCCAGGGAGTTGTAGCAGAGGAGGCGCATAGGCACAGTGCTGTAAGGAAAAGCTGAAATCAGCCTTCAAGCAGATGACAAGAGAGGATCTGTCAAAGCAGCCTTTAAGAGTACAGAGAGCACATTGCGAGAAAATGATGATAATAGCAACAAAACCTTGCAGAGACTGAACAGAGGAAGAAGCTGCAGGAGAGCAAGAAAGCAGAAGATTTGAATAGTGAGGCAGAGAGAAAGAAATGGCAAATGTCTTAATAAAATAACAGACAGTAAGGGACAGACTGGGTCAGTGACAGGTATGGAATTTGGCAGTGACTTGGAGAAGAACTAATACAAAAGGAAGACAAATAACTTGTAGGTTTGTGGACAAGCATGGTAGAAAGCGGAGCAGTTTGTGGTAATAAATGCTGGCTGAACAGCACCTAGATCCCACAAGAAGCCTCTGGGGTGAGTACTTGATATTGGAGTGGTTTTATAAGAAAATCAGGTTCCTTGTTTTGTGTGTGGAATTTCAGGTAGTTCATCAGTAAGCCAAGAGAAAGGCATCTGTTGCCAAAGCATGGTAGATATTAGAGTTGTATACATCAGAAATTGATCAACTGTACAGAAATTCTGTACTGACTCATGGCCAAGCTCTTCCTCATATTCTAGACTTTTGAAGGGTTAATTCTCATTAGGGTGTGTTCAGGGGCACTGCTGTGGGCATGGTGGAACTGCATTCTATTACATATGCAGTGATTGAGATACGCTATTTGTAATGACTCATGTACGTACATGGTGCGTCTCAACATGACAGATGTTAGACTCAAATTGGTAGAGGAGCTGATGATCAAAAGACCCCAACAAACCCACTCAACCAGCAACTCAGTTGACAGTCTCTTTCTATCTGTTTTCTTGCCCATCAGCCCGATATTGGTCTTTGAGTGCCGTCTTGCGTTCTGCCATGCTGCCGTGCAAGGAGCTCCCATTAAAATTCATTTATGTCATGATAACTACTGAACACTTGCCTATTAGTGAGATAATGAATGAACCATGGTTCTCAGCGGTGATACCCTGCAAACTATTAACTTCCTATTAACAAATCCATATCTCCACGACACTTGTTTGCTTCCCACCTCTGGGTTCTCCCAAAGAATTCACTGTTCACTGGAGAGGAGCTCCACTGTATCACCTCTGCAATCTCTTACTGGGTTGTAGAGGTGTTTATGCAGAATAACCATGCATAATGATGTGTGGCAGATAGGTGTTTATTTTTTAACATGTATTCCCAGCCTTGAAGAATGTATTTTGATTAAAATGTGTTTCTAGTTTTATTCCTTTAATTACAAGGTCCTTATTTTGCTGGAACTTCAATAGTTGCATCAAAAATAACTTACAGGGTGTGCTACTTGCTTTCTTTTTCATGTGTCAGTTTAATAAAGCGTCAGTGAAATGGTTCCAGATAACCATGTGAAATATTTTTTATCCCATTGCTCTCTTTCTTTGCTGAGATATAACTGCTTCAGTGTTAATATCTGCACAGTGGGCAAAATATGATTTCCACAGGAGTATATGATGAATATTTTTGAAGCTACTGTAGGGTCTGGACACTATATTCCCATTATTTTTAATGATCACTGAGCATCAAAATTCCCGAAGTAGCTACAGTTACCCACCAAATTGTCCTCAAAGAGTTGGTGGACCAAAACTGTCTTTATTCTAAGATAAATTACCCTCTTCCTCTCTCCAAGAGTTTACCAAGTTATTTACTAAAGAAGCAATTATCAAATGTCATAACATATTTGACTTGCTAGTTGTAAATATCCAGCCTATCAGCTGTAGGTGCATTTATAATTTTCTTAGGTCCATTGGTCTGTCTTTTTAGGCAACACAAAAAAAGGAAACAAACCACTTAATTTCTGATATAAAATACCATCCCATGCAGGATAATTATTTTCTAGGAAGACCCCCTGCATTGCAGGGCTCGAGGAGGATTAGAAGAAAGTCTATTTTCTCATATGTCAATGATTGGTGTCATTTCTGCCTGAAGAGATGGCTTTGGTTCTGTATGCTCACAGGCTATTCAGACACATGTCTGAAATCATTGCTTTGATGAACTTCTTTCTATGGTAATTTACTCATCAGGGTACCATTTTGCAATGTCAGACTGTTACTTGAAGAACATTTACATGACGTAGTGAAGTAGAATACAAATTAGAGTGATATTTTATACAGAGATTTTTCTTTACTGATTTGCTTTACTGCATATACAGAGACCACTTGAAAAGCTTCCTCCTGCTGCATAATTCCACTGCCAATCATAACTTTAGAAATAACCATACCGTTCTCCTTTAGCAGGTTGGTAGCAATCTCTGGAAGGATAAGAAATAGAGTAATGTAATGCTGCATAATCTACATGTTCAGCACTGAAAAAATCTCTCTGTCATCAAAGAAAAAAGACAGAAACTGTTTTTCTTGAAAGCTCAGTACTAGATGAAAGTATTTAGAACACAGAAATATCAGAAAACTGCAGAGGAGGATACATTTGAAAGTTCTAGCCATATTGACCAATAAACAATTTATGGAAAGAACACAAACAAACCGTTAGAATATTTTAAGACTGTAGCTTCTGACAAGTATACTTTATTTATGACTTTGCAGAGCAATCTTTTCCAGTAATGTTTATAGGATGTAGAAAAGAAAGAGAGGGGGAAGAGGGAGACCCAATGTTTTATGCTCTTGTACCCGGCCATGTGTGGGGTATTATCAACATCCGTGAGATAATTTCAATATTCCTGCCTCACAAACCACTGGAACTAAAAGAAGCACAAAAATAGTGTATTAAAAGAGTAAAGAAATGAAGAGGAAGGAATGGTTCTGCCCCATCTGAAACTTGTATGATACCAGTGCCAATAAATGAGAGCCTTAAGCAAAAGCAACTGAGGCTGAAAAAGGAAACTGGGATGGAATGGGAAAAGGGCCCAGCCTTAGGACAACTTCTGCCACTTCTAGACACTCTGTTAGCAAAAGTCAATTCAGTTCTGATTGCATCATATATCTAGGTAAGGACAGAAATGAGTTTGTTCTCAAGAGATTCTGAGCCAACAGGGATTCAGGTTGCTTTTGGCTATACAGTGAATCTGGATGCTTGAGAAACTACGTGGTTTTAGGTTTATGAGACCAGGCAGAAACAAAACTTTTATTAATAAAACTGTTATTAATAGCTATCATTTGTGTTTTAAAGGTGCCCACAGGTGCTAGATGTGATGCAGACCCCTGTGCTGTGCAAACACGTAGAAGGGCTTGTGATCCACATACCAGAACTGAGAGATGATAGTTCTGTTCTGCCAAACCTTAGATTTCAAAATTCAAACGTTTCAGAAAGAAACCAAAGCCCTTAGAAAATGTTCAGACAAAAGAGCTGCCAGAGCATTTACATTTAGGAATGAATAGGTCAAGATTTTGAACATGTTCTGACCAGCACAATTAAAACACAAGGCAGAGAAGTGATAGAGCAGGCCCAGAAAACTGCGTGGGCCACCAGGGAGCAAAGGCAGGGGAAGCTAACACTGGATTCAGGCCCCTGGTTTCTACTCCCATGCTACATCCATCAGGTGCATCCATCTTCCTTGTGTGAACTGTTTCTGAGCCATAGGTCACAAGCCCTATGGGGAATGGCAGTGCTCTCTACTTTGGAGACCCACCAGTAATGATGCTGTGTGTGCAAGGCTCTAAGGAGGCCAATGTAACCCTTGGAGGCCCTGGCACCACACTATAGCCAAGGAGGGCTCCTTGTGTGGGGACATCTTCCATTTCAACACCACTTCCTAGGGCAGCACTGCTTCCAACCCACTGCTGGAGAAAACACTGGTGGGGAAGAATGATGTAGGAATGAACGCATCAGGAAGAGTGCCACAGTATCTTAAGATTACTGGGAAGAGCATTCTGCTTTAACAGAAACTTCAGCAGTGTTGGTTCACTGGATGAGTGTGCTTCTAACAAATCTGTCGAGCATGATAAATGGTACTCTCTTAATATTCTAATTTTACTGGATCTGATGAGCAGCTTTCGGAGTTCAGAGGCAGAAAAAGACTACTTGAAAGATGGTTCTTACAAGAAGCTAATTGCATGCAGGGCTTTCAGAAATAGTAGGTCAGTTCCTGTTCAAAAGTTGGGTGTCTGCACTTCTTAGTGGCAACAAAATTAATTCTTCTGGACTTGGGGAAAAAAAGAAGTACTTTGATTTTTACTGGTTAATGTATTATTGTTGTGTCTTACTTCAAATAACATTTTTAAGTTTTAAGCCATTCCACAAAGGAAGAGATATCATTTTAAAGATGAAGGTTTGTTATAAAATAATTCCAGCAAAATTGATTGTATTATAGGCACTATGTTTATATGGCTTTTGTAAAATACTGCTTTTTTAATGCTAATATTTCAGCAGTAGAAATGAAATATTGCAGCTGAGTTCTCTTCTGGACACATACATAAAAATACCATTTACACCAGTACAGCAGTGAAAGCAATGTGATTTAAGTGGGTTCAGATCTAGCCCCACAGGCCAAATTCTAGTTTTAATTACACCCTATCTATCTTAAAAATCCAGGATTTACTATCTCAGGACAGACTGGTGGTCTAATAGCTCTGGCGTCTTGTCTGGAAAAATGACCCATGTCAGATATTTCAAAGAAAGATGTAAAAGATCTTTTCAACACAGCACTATCTATGTTATTTGGCTTTAATACACTGGCTTCCATGGGATTGGTTACACTGATGAAATTAGAATCAATTTCACCTAAGGAGGGTCTGAATTTGGTTCATAATAAGTAACTGATTTCTACTTGATTGATGACTTCAGTTGTTTTTTTTTAATTAGCTTACTGTTATTGTTGTGTTACAATGATGACCCCCTGCAGCTTGGAAGTTCCATCCATCAGAGCAGATCTTGCAAAGGTTCCTAAAAAGGTTTCTGCCTTACTGGAGGGGTTATGGAAAGTGTGAAGAAGCCCCTGATGTGCTTCTTCACGCCCAGGTTTAAAATAATTTTTGAAACCAACATTATTGTGAGAAGTGCAGTACACAGAGTTGCTTGTAAACAGTACTTTAAAAATCCGCTGTTTTGAAGAAAGATTAATCTGAAAAGATTTTCAAAGGTGTTCTTTAGCTAGACATCACACTGAGTCACTAGCTTGATAATAGTGTTCATACCAGGTATTCTGCCTTGATAGTCCCACTCAAAGGATTCAAAAAACAAGCTGTAATAAACGGCTTGGTTTGATCACAAAAGTGTCAAATCAAGTATTTTCCTGGTGGAAAAGGAAGTTCATTAAATTTGAAAAGATTCTTAGTGAAAATTGACCTTTTGGCAAATTGTTGCACAAAGGAAAATATGGCTGACATATATTTTGTATTTGGGATGGGATTTTGCACTGGTGTTAAGCATCTTGAGGATGAGATTTTCATGGCTGGTGGGGCTCTAAGCATGGCTGGGGGGAAGGATCCCTGGGTTAGGCGGGGACAAGTGGACCAAGAACATCATCTCCCAGACACGGCCTTTTAGATGGCATCAAGAAGTGATGCCACCACAACACTCCTGCCCCTGACACTAAACATTTTATTTCAGAAACTTCACAATGACTCATTTCACAACATAGAAATTATAATTTTTGCTTCTTAAAACTGTCTTTTTAAATGTTTGTAAGGGCAGAAATTGCATTATTTTTGCATTTTATCGTGACTCGGAAAAAATACGAAATACTATAACTTCTTGTGAGACAAAAATATTGTCTTTCAATCTGATATAAAAATTGCATGGCCATAGTAAATATCCTCAATCATTTGTAATAGAAAAAAATAATATGTACTGCTACATTTCTCTTCAAATGGTCCTTGGCTAACTTAGACTTTACTGTGTGAGTGAGGCTGCAGCCATCACTGTGTGCGCACACATACAACTGGAGAGATCCTCATCATCTGAACCTATGGGTTCTCCTTATGGTGCACAAGACTGTCTCCAGTATTAAATCCCTCCAATATTAGCATCTTATAAAAGAGAACTCTGGAAAATGTGTAAATTAAAAATATAATAGAAAAGAGATTGAGTAGCCCTCTATAGAGTCTTCTTTGTGATTGCACAAAGATTTGAGGGCTTCAAAATCATCCCTTCCCAAGAGATGTGCTCTTCCAGTGGGGTGGAGAGCAAGAAATTCCTAAAATTTCTTAGCTTCAGGAAAGCAAAAGTATCAATCTCCCTTGCAGGAGGTCCTGTATTTTTTTTGTTCGCTGAAGTCTCATGTAACTAATCCATTAGTGCTTTTTTTTTCTGTTGCTGATATGAATTAAATCCCTACACTGCAGTTCTGCCATAAACCCATCTTCTTTTCATAACCCTCTGTTTCCTTGTCTTACTTGATTGTAGTCATAAAGTGGGCTTGCTATTATGCCTGCTTTAGCATGAGTTCATCCGTAGCATTCAACTGCAGAAGTAATGCTTCATGCAACCTGTAGAGAGAAAAAGACACAGGGCAGCAGAGTGGCATTGGATTTGCTGTCCTTTGTATACTTCTTTCCTGATCTTTACTGGAGACGTGCGGTATGCTTTGAATGTTTCTTGAGGGTCCTTGCAACTCTGTCAACATATTTGTCCACTTATATGGTTCAAAACTTACATTGATTCTGTCTTTTCTTCTCTAGTCATTGTTTGGAGGTAACCTCTAGATGATACAACATTAATCAGGAAAAAAAATCTCGATAGAGCGGGCTTTACTATGTATTGTGCCAGCATGTAACATACCAAAACAACAGGCATGCGATGTTGTAGGAGGTAGACGTGCTCAAGGCTGAGCTTAAAATAATTTTGCATATGAAAAGATGTGATTCCAGTGCATTATCATCTCTAGCTCCCTGTGACGATTTGTGAAGTTTGCACATTTCTAGCAGCCATGATGAGGCTACAGCTTTTGGACAGCCACCCTGAGCCCTTGGCACTAACGCCCTCAAAAAGTAATGACCATCGCAGACCTCACCTTCTCCTTCACAAGCAAAGTGCTGCTTTTTTATTTGCCTAACATTTGGCAGCATGTAGATTTAAAACAACAAAAACAAAGCCCAGCCAAAACAAAACACCACACTGCATACCCAGTTCTTCCTTGCAAAGAGGAAGAGAGGGACAGTGCACTCCACATGGCAGATGTTGGTTGTTTAGTGATCTGCAGGATGGCAATCAGATGCTACAGTGACGTATGACCCCATGGGGAAAAGAGCAAAACAACCTCCATGCCCCTCTTCTCAGCAGCGTGAGAAATGGGGCCCATCTGCGAGTGGAAACGGGAAACCTGAAAACACAATTAGGAGCAAATGCTTTGGTCATCCTACAGTGCACGCACGTCCCTGTGCTCCCCATTGCACGGAAGAGTGATTAAAAGCCTCGTTTTGGAGGATTTAAGTGGTATAGTGCCCTGTGCTGGTTCTCCTACTGGGCATGGATTCCATCCCTTTATGTGTGCATGTGTGAGCATCACCCTAAGCATCCCAGGCAGTGTAAACTGCAGAAGTTCAAAGCTCTAGGATTCCTCTTCATTGCTTTTCTAGGTGCTCCCTCTGATCTTGGCTTTTCATCCCTGGCTTTATTCTGAAAAATATCTCCCCCGTTTCTTCACGTGTCAGGTTGCAGGCAGATTCCCTTTCCTGGTGGCTAGTGTCCATCCGCGTTGCTTTGCGCATAGTTTACATCTTCACAGTCCATAGTGAAACTGAGACTTGAAGGAAAAGCCTCTCTCTCCAGCTGTCATGTCTAGCTGTGGCAGCAAACTGGTGTTTCATTGTAAAAGATGTTAATTTCAATCTGAGCTGTGGCTGTGTTGAGAGAAGCATAAAAGGAATTCTTGATTATCTGTATCAGTACCGTTGTCCCTGGGGACAGGCTCTGAATCTTCAGATCACATATGGCAAGAGTGCTGTGATAAAATATGCATCAATAAAACTTTGCAATTTATGATAATAAAGGAGTGGAAAGTTTTATACACTGTGATAATTATTCCTGACTGGTATTTTTTCCTCCCTTTCATTCTTCTGTACTACTCTGTTCTTAAGCCTTTTTCTGCTTCTTGTAGTAGTGACTGCACTGTTGAAACTGTGGGTTCACAAAGCGGGGAGCTCTCCTTCTTCCTGGGTCCCTGACCTCCATTAGGCATCAGTCTGCTTACAGGGCAGGAGAAATCTGCCCTCTCCGAGAAGGATCCGCAGTACTACTCTGCACTCTTCTCACTCTGTTGTGTATGCAGGCTCACGACATCTAGCATGAATTTCCAAGTAGCTTCCAAAAAAGATCAGATTATATTCCTCTGATCTTCTTTGCATATCTCGTTACTGTAATCAATGAGAGATGCATACATTTGCATGAAGGTAGGCTTTATCCCATATTGCATGTCACCTGCATTGTTTTAAATGTATTTCATTTAAATGATGTTTTTAATCTTTTGAAGTAGGAAAAATAATGATATGTTTACAGTCCTGGGAAGTAAACACTGGTCTGTTAAATACTACCAATACATTATCCGTGACCTTATTTTTTTCCACAGCTGACTGTATTTGTGGTGGCCGTGGTATGAGAGACCTTGTCTTCTGCTTTGGCACACCTGATAGCAATTAATCATATACCTTGCAATGTGTGGCCCCGCAGTGCAAACTGTTTGCATGCCTGGATTCTGACTGACTTCAAAGGGACTTCCACATTTTGTGTTTACAGGCAACGCTCCTCTACTCAACACCCTCTCTGACACGTTTGCACAGCATCCAGCACAGTGGGACCTCCAGTTTGCTGGGACATCTAAGCCCTACTGTAACAGTCATTAGTACTGCCAGTCTTGTGCTTTCCACTTTTATTTTACCTTTCTCAGTATTTTTCTTCAGCTGGCCTAACAGCAACAAATCATTCGTTTTTATCCTTTTTAAGGCTTTTTTTTCCCTCCACAATTAAGGAAACTACTTATGGGAAACAGTTTAGCCATCAAGAATGTGTTCCTTACTGACACTCACTTGACTAAATTGTGTGCTCCGGTGCGATGGTGGCAAAGTACTTATCTTGAAGCACATGCTATTTCCTATCGACTTTAATAGCACTTAATCACCTGCCTGAGGTTCAGCACTCGCTGAAGGGTTGTGAACACTGGGTTCCAGAAATCCGTACTGATTCAGTCCTGCCCATTCAGCCTTTTTTCAAGTTTTTGCAGGTGCTTGAATTTCATCAAAGACAATGAGACCTAGAGCATTTGCGTAAGTGCTTACGTGGATTTCCATGTCTCTAAAGTTTTGCTGAATCTAGACATACCTGATTAAAAGGTGCTCAAATGTTCAGCAGAGAGATCAGATGGCTTGTAATAGGAAGGCTATTTGCAGGTACTTTCTTTCTCATGCAGGTGTAGAGCAAAAGACAAAATGTAATACTATTTTAGTTCCACTTTAAGGAGTGATGAGAGATTAAGGTTACAAAAATAATCATTTCTAATTATATAAATGGAAGAAGGAGTGGACGATGAGGTTAGTAATAATAAAAAAAAAAAAAGGATCTTGTGGGGTTTTTTTCTGCCTCCGTATTTGTGTGAATTAATAGGAACTTGCAGACTATTAGAAAGTTGATTGAATTTTGTTTCTTAACTTTGCTCTTTTTCATTAGGGTGATCCTAAAAGCAGGTGGCTTTCAATTAGTTTTGTTGACAGTGCTGGCTAATGTTGTAATGATCCTTGGGAAAGGGAAAGAAAAGAGATTTATTGCAGAAGGGATAAGCTAGGCCAGGCAAAGAGACAGAGTACATAACCACTAATTAACTCATGTAGTCATTAAAGAGAGAAAAAAAAAAAAAGGAGAAAGGAAAAACAACAGGCAACCTGAGAGAGGATTGTAAAGCATTTCTGCACTGCAGATCAGACCCCTGAGCTTTCGTTACACTGTGCATATCATATTAGATGGTATATATGAGCCAATTGCATATAAATCACATTCTCCCAATCTTGCAAGTCCTTGTCACAGAGCATATTTAATTTAACATTGTAATATTTATTTTCTAAAGTTGTAAGTAGGCCAAAACATATCCAGTAAAACGAGCGTTCTGCCACAGCACAGTGCCTGACCTACGCTCCAGCAGAAAATTAACCCTAATTCATCTTCATGGTGACCATACGCCAAATAACCATTTCAGATGCTCCATTCCTGCCCTTCGCTGACTTTGCTGAAGCAATTTTGCCTAACTCAGTTTGGATTTTTAATTACATCTATTCCATTCATTTGTTCCCAGTTAAAACCATGGTGTTGTGCTTGGGCGACTTGTAAGCAAGCTTTGCTTGGTCTTAGTATCCTTTAGGGACAGACTCAAGCCAGAATGCGCATATGTTTGTTGAAACTGTGTCAAATGGGAATGCTAACTCACATTTGAACCAGAAGGCTTTGTTTTCTGACACAAAGGGTCAAAGTCTGTCTGCTTATTGCCATTTGTCCCTTCCCTCCCCTGCCCTCAATCTCATCAGGATTATTTTAAATTCACATTATGGATGAGCATTTGTGCGCATAGGTACGACTCAATGGAAAACAGAGGCCCTTTATTCTTCAAAGCACCTCTCCAAATGATGTGTTTGGGGCATCTCTCACAACCATTAGCACTTCTCTAAGGCTGGTAAGGATTTCAGCCAGTCTGCAGACAAAGTCTGTTTTCAAATACCACGTAGAGAGACTGTGAGAGACATTATTGTTCGATTTCGTTATTCTTGATAAGAATTAATAGGAATTTATTAAGACTGTGTGTTTATTGCATCTGTTATTTGAGTTATTAATGCTATATTTTTCATTATAGCACAATATAGTTGGTTCTTCTGCTCTTCCCAAGATTAACAGAGATTGTATCTGAATTCCATAATGCTTTCTACAATTGAAGAACTGGGCATATTTGGAGAGCAATAAGGATGTGAAGTGGGAAGGCTGCAGAAAGGACACTGAGATAAGGCAATCTGAGTCTTCTCACTGATCTCCTGCCAGGCATAGATCAAAATGTTTCATGACAAAGACTATCAAATTTCATTTATCTCTTGAATGCAAATTAGCCCTAAGAAGTTACAGTATGGGAAGAAAAGGTGAAATGTATTTAAATTAATTTTTTTTTTTTTTCAAAAACTCTATTTATCAAAGTCAGGTGACTTCTGGTTTTGACATCACACAGGTAAAGCTCAGCTGTCGTTTCTTAGCTCTAAGACAGTTCTGCTTATGAACAAAACTTGGCCCGTAAGGGAACATATGGGAGAAGCAGAAGGTTAACATTGGAGGGAAAGCACCTCTACAGGTGGCATTTATTTAACTCTGCTGTGCATGTGCGTTGCATCCAGGCAGGGGACAGGAGCAGGGTCCCCCCTCACAGAGCCACCTGGGGGCTCCTCCCAGAAGCAGTGAGGACAGCGCAGGGTCAAGGGCTGTGCCTCTGGCCCCTGTGGAGCCCGGGCACACTGTCCCGCAGGCAGCAGGTGGAAGTTGGCTGTTTGCTGCCTGTTCTCACCCCAGCACCACCCCGGTGCCTGGCTCTGGCATCTGGCAGTGGAGAGGGAGCCATGCTGTGGCCTGCTCGGCCTAGCATCATGGCCTGATCAGTTTTGCCTCATCGCCGGCTGCCAACTCCCTCTCCTCACCCAGGGTGATGGGGCCTGGCTCACTACGGGGCTTTGGCACCTGTGCTGCAGTATTTGGGGCAGGAGC
>JAOWBP010002052.1:14484235-14496158 GCA_028571105.1 Tragopan temminckii | reverse complement strand
TTAACATTGGAGGGAAAGCACCTCTACAGGTGGCATTTATTTAACTCTGCTGTGCATGTGCGTTGCATCCAGGCGGGGGACAGGAGCAGGGTCCCCCCTCACAGAGCCACCTGGGGGCTGCTCCCAGAAGCAGTGAGGACAGGGCAGGGTCAAGGGCTGTGCCTCCGGCCCCTGTGGAGCCCGGGCACACTGTCCTGCAGGCAGCAGGTGGAAGTTGGCTGTTTGCTGCCTGTTCTCACCCCAGCACCATCCCGGTGCCTGGCTCTGGCATCTGGCAGTGGAGAGGGAGCCATGCTGTGGCCTGCTTGGCCTAGCGTCATGGCCTGATCAGTTTTGCCTCATCGCCAGCTGCCAACTCCCTCTCCTCACCCAGGGTGATGGGGCCTGGCTCACCACGGGGCTTTGGCACCTGTGCTGCAGTATTTGGGGCAGGAGCTGGGTGTCTGTGCAAGGCACATCCCTGTACCCATCTCATCCATATATCTCAGAAGTGTCTGAAACTGTGCCAGCCTTGCCCTGAGCATCCTAGCCTAAGGAAGGCAACTGAAATTGAACAGAGAATGTATACACAGAGGGTCACATACCAGGGGTGCTGAGTGAACTAATGGTGCAAGTGTGCATGGGGCTGTGAGCTGCATGGAAATTAGGAAATTAGGGGAGAGCAAGGATCAAGCCAGGGCAAAGAGCTGGAGCCACGCTGCTCCCTGCAGCATGGCCCTGCCTAGTGCCTCTGGCTGAGGTGCAGGAATGTGGGTAACTGCATAAGTATATGTGAAATTATAGGAGCCACCACAATCAAAATGTGCTGACTTTGGAGAAGATTTGAAGCTTTTGTGCAGCTTTACTAAATGCAATTTGCAGAAACAGTGCAATGTTTTAAAATAATTGATGCTCACACAATCACAAGCTATGATTTATCTTTAAGCATTCTCGTTCAATCAGGCTGTTTTGTGACTGAATGAAATATCCCCATATTGTTGCTACAAGTGTTTCTGTTAGCCTGGGTGAGGAATTTACAAAATTTCTTATATTTTTTTGCTGGTTTGTTTGTTTTATTTTATTTTTATCTCGACTATCCATCTTTCTGGCAGTGGGTTATTCTAAAGTACATAGTGCGGGATTACTAATGCCTGCCCTAATGCTTTAATGCTTTTTTTCAGCACACAGTCTGTATTCATTCTTAGCTATGCATGCATCTTCTAGTCACATTAGATAATCCTTTTTTTTTTTTTTTCCTTTTTTTCTTCACGCTGAAGATAAAGGAAAAAGAAAACTGTGAGCATCCTGTGTATTTCATTGCGGTTCTTAATGACTGTACTTGTATTACTTCACTAGGAAAAAAAAAGAAAAAAGTGGTAGTACTAATTGTAAAAAGCTGTCTGGCTGCAGCATACAGGATGAAAAGTGTTATGCATTACGGCATTCGATTCTATTACACTGCTTGGTTGCAAAATTATATACTAAGTACATTAGTTTAAAATTAGAGCAGAATGTAAGTACCTAAATATTGAACGAGTTCTCACCCTATTTACTTCTTGTGACAAAGAAGTGGAGTTTTTTTACAAGCATCCATTAGATGTACTCTGCTATAAAACTTCTGAGTTCTTAAGATGGAGGTAATTTTATGAGGTGTCATGTCATCAAACACCGCAGGCGGTCTG
The DNA here is from genome assembly GCA_028571105.1 of Tragopan temminckii. Lineage (NCBI taxonomy): Eukaryota > Metazoa > Chordata > Aves > Galliformes > Phasianidae > Tragopan > Tragopan temminckii. The sequence continues at coordinate 14,494,497 of JAOWBP010002052.1, read as the reverse complement.
CACACAAGGCATTACTGAGGACACGTAGTCCAGCCTCCTCCTAATGGAAGATGCTTATTGCAACTTTAATTGTGTAAGCAATGTTTCTAAGAAAGGATAGTAACTGCTGTAGGACCAGATGTTATAGCTGGACACACATTTGACCCAACTTTCATTCATCTGTACCAGCCTATCTACTGAAGGATATTAATTCCACTCACAAGACTTGTTGCATGACACCCGTACTACTCTCTCTTACTATACACTGCACTCTTCTGACAAGTTCCTGCAATAACACTGAAATCTCTCTGTGGGGACCTGGTATACATATCAGAGTTGGGACAGGAAGATAAGACAGGCCTGCAGAAAATAACAGTAAGGAGTTTTTTAAGTGATGTGGCCCATTTTCTCTTCCACGATCAGTTGCAGGCTTTGAATGAAGAGTGTTTGAAATAAAGTTTTTATAGAATATCAATTCCACCTTGTGCTACTAATAATGGCCTATCACGGATTGTTGATTTCACTTAAGAAAAAAAAGATCTCTGAAGATGTGTTCAGCTTTGCCTCAAGTGTTCAAGGGTATTTATTCCCAACTTACTGAGTGCACCACATAAAGATGCTAGTAAAACCAATTATGTCATGGAAGTGACTGGTAGACTGCAAGGCAAAATGTATTTTTTCAACTGGTTAAATGAGATAGCTAGATACTCTGACCTGTACATTGTATCAGCACAGGTAACCTATTGTAGTTCAGACTAATGGGTGATACTTGCCTCAGAAAGGTAGCAGCGGGAACCATGGGATCATTTGTGCTTCTTCTTCTCAGCGTCCTTAGCAAGAGAATGCCTTGAAAACATTGTGAGGAAGGACCATTACAGTGGAAGTGCAGAGAAGTCTCTTTTAACAGCAGACTTCAGTCACTGCCACTGCCAGTCTTTGAACATGAAATATTTGCTAATAAACGTAGGACTGAAAATTATCAAATGTATCTTAAGCATCAGGTCTGAATTCAGCTCCACTGAGTTGGATGGGAATTTTAGCAATGAATTCCTTTGAAATATTATGCCCACTAATATAGGAAAGAGTAGACAATATCAGTGAATACTATTTTCCAGGTGGAAAATAAGCTACCCTATATCCTATGCTACTATTATTTATTATTAAGGGCTAACTCTCAAGGGGTGCTGGTACAAAAATACATAGGAAGACAAATCCTGTAGCAGAGAGCTTTAAACTGCCCAATGACATGTCCCTGTGGAAAGCTTTTTCAAAGAATTAAGAACTTATTTTTTTTCCTACCATGTTTGACCTGTCCAGAAAATAGTCCCAGATTCTCTTGTCAGGTACCATATGCCACAGAAGCAGGTGTGGTACATTCTTCTTCCCAAAAGCTCTGTATCCCAAATGTAGAGTAGTCCTATTTTTTACAGTACAAGGATAAGACTTATTTAAAATGCTATTAAATTATTGGGTTTTTTTTTGTTTTGTTTTGTTTTGCTTTTAATTAAGACATAAGAACTGTTTGTAAGAAGTGCTAGGGATACATTTAAAATGCTGCTTTTGAATTGCTGCAGGGGTCTCAGTCTTGTTCGTGTATCATCACTTAGTTTTCCATTGCAGTGCTGTATTACTGTTGTCATTAAATTCAGCTAGCATGTAGACTGGTGTGGTGCTGGAGAAAAAACATGGAAAAGCTCCTATGAGCTGAGAGCCTGTGTGGATTCTATATTCAGAAAAAATGAGGTTCTATATTCAGAAAAAGTAAGGAAGAAAAGGGTTAGGAAAGCAACATCTCATGGTAATGATATTGTAATACTGTAATGTACTCCGCAGTAACATAATATATATTTTTTTTCCTTGAAGACAGACACCTGAGGATAAATAGAGTATGTTTAGATGCCTGTTAGGCTCAGTGTTATTAGATGCCAGTGAGCAACTGGAAGTGAGCCCACAGGAGTTATTTGACTGTAAACTAGAGTCTGTCCTAGAAAGACATTTCTTCTGTGAGCCATGGAGACGGCTGTGGGGGATCAGATTATGTGTGGTCCCAGGCTAGCAGGGAAAAATGAGCAGTGCACATGCAGAAAATGGGAAGTTAATAGAAAGACAGAACATTTTAGAATCTTTTAAGGCATAGGAAGATTCTTGATCCCAATGTGCCTTGAGTGTTGGCACTTTTTCTTAGTGAAATATGTTAACTGAGACCAGGATATTTGACTTGGGGGCTGAACTGAACACCCTACGTTACAGATAGGTTTTCAAGAAAAATGGAAGATGTGACTACTTGTCCCGATCACTAAAAGCAGCCTTTTAAATTCTGCTTCTTGCTGCAGAATTAATGGGTATGCACATATCTTGCTGCAATACTTTGAACTATATTGAAAGACAGATGTTTTATTAATCTAATTTTCGTTAGATGACTTTGAACAAAGTTGTAAAGGAAATACTGAAATATTTTTAATGAGATTATAATAATTTACCTAAGTAACATTAGTAAAGCAATAGATAATGGTGACAAATTACCATGGAATCTTTTAGGCAGTAGAGATGAGGCTCACAAGAATACTGAATGAAGTCTCTAGGGACCACACAGGTAAAATGAATTCCTAATTCTGAGATGCTGGCATCTATCCCATGGTGAGATGTGAGAACTCATCTGGGACTTCTGTAGTATAATTTCCCAGTAAGAAGTAAGCAGAGAAATAGTGAGTGCCATGAAATTTAAGAACCAGTTGCTTCGGGAGCAGAGCAGCTAAAAAATCCTAGTGTCCTAGGACTTGTTTTCTACACTCACGGATGCCTGTCCTTCTGCACTAGCCCCATTACCCCTATTTTGGCTCCTATAGGCAGGCTCAGCTCCACAGCATCTCCTGTTTGCCTCCATGTGGCCCATGAGCATCCAGACAAAACCAGACTCTTTCAAGGCCCCCAGAGATGTGTTCCATGGCAAGGCCCAAGCCACACTTGTGCTAGACTTCTATCCAAGGCTCAAAGCACAACTAATTGGGGAGAACTACCTACAGATTTTCTCTCCATGGGACATTCATTTGAGTTTCTCTTCTCTTAGTTGTATTTTTACATTATATGCACAGGGCCCTCATGATTTCCAGTTCTGTCAGCTCTGAACTAAGCCAGCTGAAACTGGCTGAAATAACAGAAGGTGAAATAAGCCCATGGGTTTTAAACTAATTATGTGCACCCTGGAAGGACAGACATAAATACAGAACCACGTCTTAAAGAACACGCTGTGAGTGCATAAGCTCCCATGGCCTCAGCTTTGAAAAGCCCATAGAGACCCATCAGTCAGTGCTAGGATTGTGTTTGATAACAGAGATGATCCTGTATTACATAGTGTTGTATAGATGATCCAATCCCAGATCTCATATGGGAAAACCTTTTGATGGGCCACGTATTTTCTGTGTTTTTGTGGCAGCAAGATGCTGTCCCAGATGCTCAGCACCCCAGGCTGCATATCCAGGAGCTGACTACTGTTTGCTTGCAGATAAGTCGACCGTGGGCTGTAAATCTGATGTACTGGGCTGCATCTGCAGAGACACTGTACCCACCATGGGCAGCATGCCTGCCCAGACCCTGCCACACAGGCACAGGGGAGTCGTTCTCCTCACATAACATATATTTATCCAGAACAGTGGAGGTCCCCATTCAGCACTGTCCTTCAGCAGTCATATGGTGGCTCTGTCATGGACCGCGGGATGGTTAAAATTGTATCATTTCTTTATGAGGCCATGCTTGAAATGGTGCAAATGCCGAAAAAGATAATATTTCCAGAAGGATGAGAGAACAGAGATCATCAGCAGGGCAAGAAAGCCCTTGCCTAAACCGAAGATGAATATTCCCCTTTTCTATCGTAAAATAGAGTGAATTCAGGACTGGACAGTTTAAAAAATGAATGCAACGTGAGTCTCTCATATGCAGTAAAACTGAGACAGAAGCCTGACCCTGTTTTTCACTAGCACCCCATCCTCCGGCATCGTCTCTGTTCAGTTAAGGACATACTTAATAAAAGATGCACGTTTCTGCCGTGGTGAATTTAATGGTGCTGAAGTCCATCCCACTGCAAGACGGCAGTTAAGTACCTGCTTAACTTTTAGCAAGTCCCCAAGTACCTGCTGTAATCCGCTCCTGATCATCATCTCAAGTACAAAGACATCTGCCTCAAATGAAAGTGCATTCAACTGTGTGTTTCATTATAGATATTTAGGAGATCTAACTGTTATGCAGTTAACGGGATAATGCACTACTTAATCATTTATTAATAATTATTGGATAACGGTACAACTAATGCTTACCTGTAGTTACAATCTCTGCAATCTCTGTTGATTAGAATTGCACTATACGTTGATGATGCTGGAAGAGCTTTTCTTATGTAAGAATGTGCATTGCCAAAACTTGAACAACACCGTAGTCTGCTTTCCCTTTTCCAAAACTGGCAAAATAGTACAGGGAAAGCAAAGCCTCTCCAACAAGCTCATTCAATTATGAAATACTGCGGAGGAGGTGTGGGAGGAGGACGAGAAGAAATTCTTTCTAATGCTCACAGTAATTAATTTTTTAGCCTCGAGATGAAGCCCAAAGTCCCTGACTTGGATTTGATGTTTGTTTAAATAGCAATTGCTTTTGTGTCCTAGAAATGATGCATCGTTATGTTGCCACATAATGCCCACAATCCAAAAATGACAGAAACTTTTTCAGACTGCTCACCTTAGCTTGTCCCTTTCAGTGACCATCACTTTCCTTCCTTTCGGGAACTCGCCTTGCCTCTCAGATAAACAGCCAAGTTCTCTCCAGAAAACATAGGGCTGAGTCATTAACTTCTTGGCATCAGTGACTGAATGCTCACTTGCTAGCCTCACAATAAGCTGGTATACAAAGCTTTTCCACTTAGGCACTGAAGTCAAAGAACAGGGTATTCAGCTGATCTAATTACCTGTCTAAACAGGCCTAACTGAGTAGAAAAAGAAGACCATGGGTTAGATTTGGATCTGTTTTACACTGCTGAAAACTTCAGGGCAATCAGTAATGCTGCTTCATATTTAAATCTGGTTCTGTGTCTGCTTACCGCATTAGTCAGAATCTCAGAATCTGTAATCAGCAACCTGCAATTAACTCGCTGTGTTTGTGCCCTTCTGATTAATCATAACACTCCATATTATTATTAATGCAAACAGTTACCATAAAATATTTCTTCATTAGTTCTGGCTGGTCGGCTTTTTGATTCTTCCCTTTCCTAATGGAAAAAAATAATTAGCCAGGAATAATACAATTAAGAATGATTTAAATCAATTCTATTAACTTGCTTTAATCAGTCGTGTGTTCCTCAGTCTCCTTTAAGTCTCCTCAGAGGAGCTGCTTCTGCACCAGTGCTTCCTCAAGGACTGCTGCCTGCTCTGCCTGTCCCCCCCACCCGGTGACTGCACAACACAGAGATCAGTGGGTGGCAGAGCCATGTAAGGCCCTGACCTTTAACTGGGACGAGGGACTTGGCCGGACGGTGCTTGGGTTTGAATTACAGCCAGTCCTATTAGGCAGCCCCAACCTGAGCTACATCCTCCCCTTGTAATGCTTCCATCTGGCATCATCAGGCGGTGCGGCTTTGCAAAATGCCACGGTGTTACAAACCCAGCATGCAAACGGGCAGGAGCAGCCCCTCGGAAAGACTAAGGTTCATCCTTCTCCTTCTCCTTTGTAATGGAAAGACGGTCAGGACAGAGAGCTGGATTTCACTGGAGATGGATGCAGTGCTGGTACTGGAATGGATACTGAACACTGAGCTAGGGCTTTTCTAATACAGCACTGTAAATTCATACTATGGTGGTGGCATAAAATCATCGTATTGCAGCATCTACATTTACAGAGTGCAGACTTCGTCTATCAAACTTCTGCTTTATTAGTTTGGACTGAAGTGCTCCCTTCCTTTTCCAGTTTACCTTTCTCTTGTTCCCCTCTCCTTTCTTCCCTTCGCTTTCTCTCATATTTTCATTTTCTCCCCGCATAAGATGAACCTAGTGCATGGTACATCTATCTGGACAATAACTTTATTTCAGAGGTTGTCATAAGACATAAACCCTTTGACCTAATGTCCAGGGATTGAAACACAGACTGCATAAAGGACAGAAAATAATGGTAGCCTTTGTGTGATGCATTTTGTCATTAGTTTTCAATTAGTTAAAAATTATCTGGTGTACTCAGCTAGCTAAACTACTGCCTCATTCACTGTGGGATGAAGTGTGCTGGCTGGACCACGCAGAAGAGCATGACCATCTTCTGCAGAGTCACGGGCAGAGCCCAAGACCTATATCCCAGCTTCTCAGTGGTCTTGGACAGGTCTGGGTCCTCAAGAGTCTGGAAGGAAAAGGTCAAAAGGAAAAGCATGGCTCGTCTTCTTATAACAGCAAGTGTGACAGAGAGTGAAAACAGGGGTGGAATTTGCTTGATGCCTCCTCATGTCACCACCTGGGGATGTTTGCTTGGGAGAATATTCAGTAGTTCTTCAGAGATTCTGGGGCAGCAGGCGTGGACTAGGAAGCATTTTCTTCATGTACAGACAAAGCCACTCTACTGCTGCTCTTGAGGGCTCCTAGGATTTAAGTTAAGACAGTGCCTTTTGTGATTATTTGAATACCAATAGAAATAGCATTTGATTTCCAGGAATTAAAGCTCCATTACTGTTCAGGCAGTCTCCTGTCTTTTGTCTCTACAGTTTCTAAGTAGGACAGAATCCTAACTCCATTAATGTCTGGAAAAAGAGTTGTCTTTTGAGCCTATGCAATACCTTGAAAGCTTAGGGGCAAGTTTTGCTCTCATTAAACTGAGCTAAAGCAAGATTACTTTGTTTTCACAGTTGTTTTATTTCCCTGTACTTTAGTTCTTTCACTCTTGCTGGTTAAGTCAGACGTCCCTTGCTGGGAAAATGCGAGGTTAACAGGACATTTCCCAGAAACAACATAGCAATTTGATAGAATGCAGCAGAAAGAGATTTAAGAATGAATTCTGTGACTGAAATGAAATGAGTTAAAGGCTTTATTCCTGAGAAAAAGTGCCAAAAATTATAATCTTTCCCCATAACAATGGTAGACATTGACATTATTAATGCCAATAACATATGAGGATAAGAAGTTTGTAACTGGAAGCTTGCTGCAGCCAAGCTAAAAATACTGTTACTTAAGCAATTGCCTGTGGAGGGAGAGGCAAAAGTAAGCAGTAACATTTTCATCCAAGGCAAAGTAGCCCTGCTGGAACGTGAACATAAAAGTACGTCCCCTGCCTTGGTGCTATTGTGGTCCGGAGCAGAGACAGAGCTGAGTGAGTCCATGATTAGGAATAACATGGGAGATGGCTTCTGAGGGCACTGTTACAACCGGCATTAACATTTCGGCTTTTCTCTCAGAACACCTTTGCTATTTAATTCCAGAAAGAGTTCTTAACACCAAACTATGCTGCTGGGCCTCATGGCAGACTTTGCTGCAGAGGGGCAGCTAAAGCAGACAGTGATGAGCCTGTCTTCATAGTCACTTGGCTGTCTTTCATTGCGCCCTCTTCTTTAGTTTTTTCTTCCTTAATTTCTTCTTCTGTAGCTTTAAGCTTATTCATTTCTGCCTTGAGGCCTGGCATTTCCATCTCCTTCTCTTTGACTCTGACATTTTCTTTTCTCTTTGCTTCAGGCCTGATTCATTTTTTCCTTTATCACTTCCTTCAGCACTGCACTGCTGAAGGCAGGTTTTCCTGATGCTCAAGGGCGACACAGTTTGTGTTGGTGATTCACAGTTGTTCCTGTTGTCTGCTTCCTGTGCCCACATCCACCATCACTGCTGCTCTCCATCCCTTGTCTCCTCAGACTGCACTCAGTGTCCCCATTCCCTTTTGCTGCCCTGCAGTGGCTGTCCCAGCTACCTGCTGGCATTGTTCCTTGGTGGTGCCATCTGCAGGGGAGGAGGCTGACAGCCCTCCAGGAAGCCCTGACACCACACGTGGCTCCCTGAAAGTAGACTCACCATCTCATCCATGCTCATCCATCAGCAAAGGCAAAGTTTCCTTGGTTGGGGCAGGTGGGGGTTTGGGAGACCCATTCACACCAAGGCCTATGGAAAATAGCTTCTGCTCCTTTAATACACCTTATTTTGGTCTTTTCTGTAGCAATGTTAATGATTTGTTTTTCTTCTCACCACTCCTGTGGAGACAGTCCTCTCTCCCATTTTGTCTCTGTGGGCTCTGCTCCTCCTTGCAGTGCAGCAGCTTTTTCATTTTGGCTTTCTGCCCACTTTCTCCACAGACAACACCCGTAAAAGGATATATTTTATTTTCTTTGACCTGTTTGTTTATTTCTTTCTCCCTCTTCTCTTTTTGCAACCTTTCTCTTAGCACATTGTCTCCTCTTTTGTCACCTTTTACATGTACTACAGCCTGCAGCTTAGGGTGAGGTGCAGCTCCTCCGCTTATGATCATAGGTAGTTTTGAGGCTACCTCAGCCCTGCCACAGAGCATAGGATCTTGGGGAAACAGTGCAGCTTCACTAGTGGTAAGGGCTTTGTTAATAAATAACCCGAACAACAGACAGAAGACAAGATTTCAGAGTTTTGAGTGCTTTCTCCTTAGAGTGACTTTGCAGTACTTCGAGCAACTGCCTGAGGTGGAGGGCAGATGGGAGTCCTCTCTGTGCCTCTCTGTACTGGTGTGCACTGAGTACAGTTCCTCTTCTTCCCCTCCACTTTCACTGATCTCTCCCCTGAACCTCCAAGCATCTCCGTAGGCGTATCTTTACCTGTCCCTGGAAATGTGCTACAACCACCTTTGGTTTTCTTGTTGCATCCTTCCTTAAATTCTCTTGTCAGCTGAGTTAACTTCATGATGCATAATAGTCAGGGGAAAAGGCTGCCTCCTATTTTTTTAATTCCCTTCCCATCTCTTTCCACCTTTTAGAAGTGCCTTTTATTGTGATTTACTTGTATCAGCAATGTACTTCCTCCAATAAACTCACTCTGCTCATTTCAAACGTGCGTTGATGATGTTTTATTCTTGTCATGTCAGATACAGTAATCCAGTTTGCATTCATGATTAGATTAGGAAAGACATGAAATACCTGAATTTGCAAAATTAGTGTAGATACTTACCAGTTGGCAGCTCGTTCCCTTACTTCCTCCCCACCTCTCTGCTGGAAGCCCTTAATCCACTACTCAGATGCATCGGCTGATGCCATGCTGTGAATCAAGAAAATGTCTTTCTGCATTGTTAATTTCTGTGGCATGATCGCACCTCATGTTGTCTTCATAGACGTGTGCCATGGCATAACCTGATGAGATGTAACCTGTGCTCTAATCGGCAGCAGGGAGTCAGCATGCCAACAGAGCCTCCTAGCAGCCTGTCTGCAGAGAGCCTTGGAAACAGGAAAAAGGGAGGAAAGGGCAGGCTGGCTCACTGGGCTCTGAGCAGGGTATGTTAGTTGTGTGCTTGAGGCAGTCGGTGGGTTTCAGTCTCTGACGCCTGGAGCTCCACCTGTGTTTAAATTGACTCCATTCCTGTTTTACAATATCTTGTGACAGATTGTTAACAGGCTGCCCAGAGAGGTTGTGGTTGCCCTAACCCTGGATGTGTTCAAGGCAAGGTTGGATGGGACCCTGGGCAACCTGATCTTGTACCTCATCTAGTGATTGGCAACACTGCCTGCAGCAGAGGGGCTGGAACTTGAAGATCCTTGAGGTCTCTTCCAACCCAAGCCATTCCATGACTCTTTGGTTCTATGATCGTGTATTACAGGAATCGAGAAATGCTTTCTCATACCTTCTTCTCTTTTTGGATTAAAAAAAAAAAAAAATTGATTTGAAAATGATCTTCCAGTACTTAAAGGGAGCTTATGAGCAGGAGGGAAATACATGGACAGATAGTGATTTGACAAGGGGGAATAGTTTTAAACTAAAAGATAGGTGATTTAGATTAGATGTCAGAGGGAAATTTGTCACTCAGAGGGCAGTGAGGCAGTGGCACAGCTGTGCAGAGAAGTTGTGGGTGCCCTATCTCTGGAGGCATTCAAGGCCAGGTTGGATGGGGCCCTGGACAGCCTGAGCGGGTGCACGGCAGCCCTGTCCATGGCAGCGGAAGTAAATGGAAGTTGGAAGTAAACGGTCCTTGAGGTCCCTCCCAACCCAAGGCATTTTATGATTCTGTGATTCCATGATTTACATAATCAGGGTTTCCTGAGCCTTGTTCCCTGTGTGCCATCCCTCCATCCCTCCATTGAAACCATGAAGGTTCTTCCACAGGCTGGCTAT
>JAOWBP010002052.1:14402238-14414266 GCA_028571105.1 Tragopan temminckii | reverse complement strand
TATTCCCACTGCTGGAGTACTTTGTTGAACATAGAATCACAGAATCATTTGAGTTGGAAGCGACCCTTAAAGTCCATCCAGTCCAACTCCCGTGGAGTGAAGAGGAACACCTACAGCGAGATCAGGTTGCTCAGAGCCCCCTCCAGCCTGACCTGAATGTTTTGAGGCACCGGGCATCTGCCACCTCTCTGGGCAACCTGTGCCCATTCTTATTGCAAGAAAAAAAACTTATTCCTTATATCCAATATAAATTTCCTTTCTTTTAGTTTGTCCTATCACACAGCAGACCCTGCTAAAGAATCTGTCCCCTTCTTTCTTATAGCCACATTTTAGATATTGAAAGGCTGCTATCAGGTCTCACAGGAGTTACAAAATGCTTTCAATATGTACTCTTGCAGGTACTCGATTGACAGGAGCAGTGATCCGGGGAGGTTCTTCTATGTTGACATCACTTCAGGAGCACTGATGACTGCAAGACCTCTGGACCGGGAGGACGTTTCCTGGCACAACATCACGGTGCTGGCCACGGAGCTGAGTAAGGAGAATGCAGACTGTGCACAGATTAAAGAGATATAATAGACAAAGCAGGCTGAAAGACCAGGATTCAGCAATTCATAGGATCTTATGTATTGAAAGGGAAGTGATATTGAGTTACTTCTCAGATACCAGCAAGCCAGTGCTATATTTTATTTATTTCTTATTCTCCTTTTCACAAGGTGGTGGGAGAAGGGGAGGCTGGCGATTAAATGCAGAGTGCATTTTTTTCTTTTCATTGGTATTCTAGGGATTTATTTAAAACTCTTCCTGAAATATGTCTCTGTGAGAGCTCTGTTTCTCCAGAAGGACTGGGCAGGTGCAAAGGCTGTGCAGCTGCCAGAGCTGCCAGTCCTACCTGGGAGGACTGCGTGGTGCAGGGACTGGCAGGTAGCAGTGATTTTTTACTACTGGGTTGCTGCTGGAAATCTGCTCTGGGCCAGTAGCGAGTGAGTGGCACCACCATCTGCTCACTGTGTGGATGATTTGTGGAGGGTGCTGTGGGATCCTCTTGTATGAAAACCCCACAGCAACTGGAACTTAATAGACTCTCAGATTTTACAATGAACTAAAACTCAGTTCAGCTCAGGATTCACCCCCACCAGATATTTACAAGGCTGTGAGAACAAGGAGATGCTGATCATTTCATAGCAACCCAATGAAAAATGGTACTCAGTTCACAGTACTTACAAATGTGAGCTTCATAAAGGAGCTTATGATATATGAGCAAATAAAATAAAGAGTTCACCCAATCTTCACCTGAAATCTCTTTGTTCCACACAGCTTTTGGTCAGGATTTCAGTTCAGTAGCAGAGGAGCAGCAGTCTTCCAGAAGCTTGCTGCCAAAAGCTGAGCCATTCCTCATCTCTGAAGAAGCTTCTGTTACATCCAGGCTGCACCAGGGATGTGGGGCAGTTTGAAAGGAAACAAACTGTGAGAAGCTGTCCCAAACCCAACCAATCAACTTAAAGTTAGCAGGGAGAATATTTCACAAGAGTCAGGGGGAAACTGCCACACATTTGCGTGCTGGAAAGCCTACAAAGCCTTCCTGTTGCATTTTTAGTAGCGAGAGTGGCTGGTGACATGATGGGATCTCACCCCATCTGTTTCAGTGCTAGTTTTATTTTCAGCCACTGATGGTCATCGCAGTTCCATGCAGATGCACACTGCCATGGAAGCCCTTAGAAGCCGCCCCTGTAGGCACACCACAAAGCGAGAGCAGTCCGATGATGACTTTCTTCCTTTGACTCACCCACCCTCCCTGCCTCCTCTGTTTTGCACTGTACGTGTGCAGCACAATATTTAGCTTCAGAAATGCCACAGCTGTGCGCTCCTAAAAGCTTCTTGTTTCAGAAGTCGGGTGAATATTGTTGAGTATACATGCAGGCGCTCATGTGACAGGTGTGTGAGCGAGATATGTATTGTGGAAAGCGGAAGGTTGAAATTATATATCAGAGAGAAACAGTATAGTTTAGGAGTATTATCTCATTGACACAATGTAACACACATTATGGATTCCGCACACTGAACTTGCAAGAAAATTCCAGAGTGTGAGAAAATTATTGTTTAGATGAACACATCATTTTATGCTATAAAGTGAGATATATTTGGAGATCTATACGTGACACTTTATGACTCAGGCAAGCTTAGTTTTAAAGAAATTTCTAGATTTTTGCTCCCTTTCTTACCTCTTAATCATGATTTTCTTTTTCTCTTTCCTCTTAGAGTTTCATTTTATCTTTTAATGAGGGAAAAAAGTTGTTCTGGGGCAGAAAAACACAGTAAAATAAAACGTACTCTGTGGCTACCAAGTTTGGAAACTGTGAAGAGATGTGAAATGATGTCTGAATATACTGGGCAAAAGAGCTAATGAACCAGTGGACAGAAATATCACAAATGATGTCATCCAGAATGTGAAATTTTCATTGCAATTTTAAGCCTCAGTGAAAGCTTTTCTGTACCATTTCATGTGTTATCGCATTTTAACCCCCTGAACAAAGTAGCAAAAAAAAATTGACACAATAGTTTTGTGTTCAAGGAATATAAATTCTGAGCAGAAAGATACCTGAAATGCAGAAGTACTGTTTTCAACAAGCTCCAAATAAAAAGCCTGTCCTTAAAAACAACCTCAGCGTAACTCACGCTACCGGTATGGAGGCTCAACAAGCAGCATTTCCCAGCCAAAGCTGTGACTGCAGGGCACTGTCTAAAACTTTTACTATAGAAATAGTCCCCTTTGACTGAACCGACTTGAAGCCTTTTGTATCCAAAGGAATTTGAAAATGATGTGACCAGATGGAAAGCCAGGATAGATAGAGTAGCATTTGCAGCTTCTCTCTGAGTCATACAACAAGCATGTGACCACAGACTCTGATGGGAAAAAAGTAATTTAAGGGGAATCAGTAGTAAAAAGGCTGCTGTAGCTCATCAGCAGAGTGGGGAGCTAGCCCTTTCCCTTGCCATGTTTTGCCTTTCCTCACATTGTCCCCCCTCCTTCCAGACAACCCCTCACAGGTGGGCAGTGTCTCCGTCACGGTGAAAGTCCTGGATGTGAATGACAACGCGCCAGAGTTTGCGAGGTTCTACGAAGCTTTTGTTTGTGAAAATGCCAAAGCAGGACAGGTGAGAAATGCTGGGGATACCGGGGGCTGTCAGGGGCAAGGCTGCGAGAAAGCCCATCAGACAGGATGAGCATGGATGAGCATGCCTAACCAAACATTGCACCCGAGCTCTCGTGAGCAGTTGCCTGTGCTGCTTTCTAAGGGCAAGCACATCGCAATGATATGTGCATTATATAGAGCACCATTTTCTCTCCAACACTAGTTTCCAAACTCACTGCACAGTACATTTCACTGCGGAAATAAAGCCTGCCCTTGGGCAGGTGCCAGCAGGCAAGCAGCCAGCGTGTCCTGTAGCAGCAATAAAGAGAGGACAAGTGTTATACGAAATGCCATGGAGTCAGCTCAGCCTGTGTATGACCAGCAAGGCTTACTTGTAAAAGACCCTATTTATAAGAGCCTTAATCACCTCGACTTATGGGAGCTGGACACAATACGCTACATCAGCTTCAAAGGGTGGCAAATTGAATCCATTCTGCTGTGAACTGGAGATTACAGAGAATCATAGTTAAAACAGGACTCCCAGTTCTGCACACTGTGAACCCACATCTCCAAGCAAGCAGTAATGCCTCTTTGCATCAACCCTTTCCAAAGCCACTTGAACGTGGTCTGCCTGTATCAGACACGGACAGGAGCTCACCCTCGCTGATGATACTGCAATTTCTACTGCTGATTGCTGGTGGGATGCAACCTGCTGTTTCACTGCCACAGTGGGGACCACTCCAAATGCATGGTTAACAAGCATTGTATAAGCACACAGATGCACAACTGATTATATATGAAGAAAAAATTACAGTAGCAGTATCACTGCTCATTTAGTTGGGTACCTCCCAGCTTGCTGTGAAGCAGAATGAAATAATTATTCACTGCTGGGGCAACCAGCTCACTAAAAATCATATACAGGATAATTTCATCCTACTAACTTAATAAAGAACATAAGGAATAAAAATCATTGCCCAGACATTTTCCAGGTTTTGAAAGGAGTGTCAGGTTGGATATAAGGAAAGCTTCTTTTCTGGAAGAGGGATAAGACACTGGCTGCCCAGGGAGATGATGGAGTCATCGCCCTGGAGGTGTTCAAGAAACATGTAGATGTATCACTGAGGGACATGGTTAATGGGCATGGTGGGGATGGGTTAGCAGTTGGACTAGATGATCTTAGTGGTCTTTTCCAACCTTAATAGTTCTATGATTCTAAACCTCTGTAAGTGAGTTGACAAATCTCTTCTTGGATTTATTATCGTCTTAGTTTCTTTCCTTTGTTTTATTTGTTGCTCATACAAAGCATCTGCGTGGTTGCATTTTCTCTTTGTTTTCCACTGACTTTTCGGAAGAGCTTAATGAGAGTGATAAAAGGAACCAACCTCAAGTCTTTTTCTACCTGCAAAATGAAGCTGAAAATATGTATGGGCTTTCTTACAAGCTCTCTAAAGCATGGTGTATTTTCTGAACATCCTGGGTTCTCAAAAGAAGAGGTATGACAAAAGATAGACACATGGGGGAAAAGTGTTATTTGAACCAAATTATCTCCTCCTTCGTTTAAAAGTGATTTGCAGAGTGATAGCAAAATAAAAGGAAACCTGCAAGGCAGTTTTATCCCAGGTTGCTTATATTTACGTATATAAATATATATAATGTTTATTGTTTATTTGTTTACGTGAGGTGTATTTAGCTTCTCACCTGCTTCTGCTTTGTTCTCGTGTTGTGCAGCTGATCCAGACAGTGAGTGCCATTGACCGGGATGACCCACAGGAGGGTCAGCACTTCTACTACAGCCTGGCTCCAGAGGCAGCCAACAACCCCAACTTTACTCTGAGGGACAATCAAGGTAATCAGAGCAGACGTGGACAGTTAGCTACTCTAATTTCTAATGTCCGAGTTGGGCTCAAGAGTCTGTGACTTACAGTGTGTGATAAGACTGCCATTTCAAATAATACCAAGTGACACCTGCTCCTTAAAGGCAATGATAAAATGACATATTTCTTAATACATTTGAAGGTTATACAACATTTTCTTCTCTATAAGTATTCTCTAGCAATAGGCCCCCTTTTCTTCTTTGAGGAAATGTGTCAGTGTTTTGTGCAAATTCAGATCTTGTGGTCAGGCTGCAGGCATCTTGGATTACTAGGGTGGAAATTGCATTCGTTCAAAAGGAGATGCTTAAAGGTAGGCTAGGAACTGGAATGAGGATACAAATCTGAAGGGAATTACATTGCTCTTTTTTGTACTCTTCTTGTTTTCTTCCAGGCACTGAAATGGAAGTTTCTCATATTGTTCCCATCTTTTTCCCCAAGCACTTTTTTTCTTCCTCTATGCACATCCTCATTTATTGCCTAGGAAAGGCAGGGAGATGGAGAGAGATGCCAGGCCTTAGGGAGTAATTTGAAATACAGCTAAATGTCTATGTAAAAGGTTTCAGCAGAAACTGAAATACCAGTGGGGAGACTCATGGCAAAGGGCTGGCATTTGTGTATCCTCACCAGTGGAATTCACTTATTTTAGGGAAGTTTGAGTGGTTTTGGAGCCTGAAGGAAAACTCTGTTGTGAGCACGCATTCACATGACTCTAGCTGATAGAGGATCTTTGTGGGCAAACAAGGGTGCAGAAGTGAATTCCACAGCTGCCTTCAGCAAAAAAAAGAGGTGATCTTGAATAACCCAGTGCAGAGCACCAAAAGTTGATGTGGTGTCAGTAGGAGTGAGCAAAGTACCACAAACCAGCAAGGGATTCTATTAGAAATGGAGATAGAGGCACCTGCAGCATCCATGACCTGTCTCCAGCCATAGTGCTGATCCTACTCCCACATGAGCACACATGCCTACTTGTCACACTTGTTTCCGTAAGCCCCCATCTGTGCCTCTTGCAAGCATATGAAAGAGTAACCTAATGGCTAATAAACAAGCTTCTTCCATCACTAACCAAATATATCTTAAAAGATGCTACTTGCAGAGCCTGGAGCTCTCCTTCACAGCATGCTAGTGCTTTTACATCCCAGACCCATTTTATCCTTTAGAGTCCCTGAAGTCTCACCACACCATTTCTTGCATTTTTATCTCTCATTCTCTCTCTCTTTTTTTTACTTTTGAACATACATTGCCAAAATAAATTAGAAGATAAAACATGACCACTGCTAAAACATTTGGCAGTCTAGGCTCCTTCTGTCCTGAAGGCATTGTTCTAAAAAAGGAAACATATAATTCCCACCATCAGATGCATTTTTTCTGTCTAAGGCTATACATGCTGTAATTTATAGTGACAGCAGTGACTGAATGGCCGTGCCTTCCACTTTCTGTAAAATACCAGTTTTCCAGAGCTACATATCATGAGAAGCATAGGGTACTGTTGGTTACAAATCTGAAATAAAAATGTGAAGTATCATACCACTGACTATTTGAAATATACACATTAAGGGTTAATTTACTGCCTTGGCAATTTGGAGTGCAGTAGTTGTTTCAGTACCAATAATTTATACTTATATTTTCATCTAGGGACCACTAAGTACTACATAAATTATAAGATTTAGTCACCGAAGGCAAAGATATACTGCATGTCACAGGATAGCAAGACAAGGAATGGAACCTGCCTTGCTCGTTGCAGCCTGTGCATCTAACCATGAGACAGCAATGCTCTCCTGGCTGTAGGAAGACACTATTCAGATCAGCAGTTGTGCTAATTACTTGGTTGTGCCATTCAGCAGTAAGAAAAACTGCGAGACGTGAAGCCATCCCCGCAGAAATGAAAACCTGAGTAACAAATAGATCACAGTTTGCATTCTGATGAGCTGCTTTACATATTTCTTTGACCCTTGTTATTACAGTCTCGAAGAACTATTCATTCTCCCCCTAGCTTTGGCAGCTAGAGAAATCCTATTGTCTCCACTTTGTAGACAGGGATCTGGGGTGAGGAGAAATTAATCTACTTACACGCCTGGTTCCCTTTGAGTTTGGTAAAATCAGTGGGCAATAGACATGCAAGTATCTGCAAAGATTAGGGCCTGAATTACTTCTCAAGGACATATAGGACATATGCGATGAAGCAGGGAACTGAGCTGAGTTCTCCCTTCTCTTTGGTTACTGTTAGAGGGCATAAGTGAGCTGTCTTTGTCCCACTTCTAAATTGGGGTAAAATAGTGCAGGGAAAGAGTTGGTAAAACAGGCTTGCTGTAAGAATGGGATGAGCAACAAAATAAGCTTAGCAAATATCCAGACTAAACTTTGAGCTGGTCTCCTCTTAGCTTTTATCTGCTGCCCTCCATTTGAGGGTAACAGGAATTAATGGAGAGAGTAGTCACTTGGATGGGTGCAGGCATCGGTGTCATACCACCATCAGGACCGTCAGTGGAAGTCTCTGGAAGTCCTCTCTTTCGCATTTAAATTAAAATGTCAGGGAGAAGAGGCTCTAAGGCTTGCTCTCACAAGCCCACCAGTCAGAATGGCCAGAAGGATAGTTCTCACGTTCGCACCAATCTCAGGGGTGCAGGGACACACATTGTGCTCTACAATGCCTCTGCTCAGTGTGGTAGCTAACTGATACCATCCAGTCCTCTGAGAGACAGCGATGCTGTACTGGAAGCTGGATGCAAAAGTACTGTGCATTGTTAGTGTGCTTTTTAAATTAATTTATTTTTAATATAATAAGGCTGTCATGTTCACCCAGGCCCTGTTGTGTCAATGGCTAGGACTTAGCAGATATCAAATTTGGAAGAAAATAGTGCATTCCTGTTTCTGTCATGCTGCTTCACATTCTATCATGTCCTTTGCAGTGCAGCAGCACATCAAATAGCATTGGCTTCTGATGAGTCACACAACAAGCTCTGGCACCAGCATATTGCCATTGTGGTGTAACAGGTACAGTGATTCCTCAGGGATGATTTATGTAGATGCTTGCCTAGTACAGAGCAAAACAAAGCAAAAGGGCTGAAACATAATGCTGACAGACAACAAGGGAACCATATGGCCAAGAATATTTAGGAGCTATGTGATAGGATCAGCACATCACAGCAAAATTATGTACATATATATATATATATATGCTTCAATATTTGATTACAGAAACTTGTTTTTTAGTCTGAAAAAAAAAATATATATATATATATATGGTTAAAAACTCTTGAGGTCTCTAAGTGATTTTGCACGACTTGAATCACTGCCTTTGATTTCCTCTACGGGCAAAGTATGGCCAGCTCCAGAATAATGAAGTCTTTTTCCTTCCCAAAGAGCAGTTTCACATAAAATGAAGGTTTGCTGTCATCTGAGTGGAATTTATGACTTCTGTTATAGGCCAGTTTAAACAGCATGAGTCTTTCACCCAGGAAAGAGAAAGGCAACCAAACCACTGCACTGTTAAGATGACTGAAGTGCAATATAAATCCAGACATTTTGTCATTTTCTGCCCTTTGGGTTGCTTTTTCTCATGCCACAACAGGCCAAATAATGAAAAGATGCGGTATTGACAACTGGAGAGCATGTACTGGAGGGCACATAGCCTGAAGAAGGAGTGAAAGCACTTGTGTGCGTCTCAGGAGAGGGAGGAGAGTGGGGCTCACAGTGGGGAGCCCTTGTTCAGGAGCTGTAGTGGCTGTAGGGTGCTGATCTCTGCTCGGTCTTAGGACATGATGCTGAAAATATGTCTGTCACACCTGCTGCGCTTGTTCAGAGCAGCACAGCCTATTGAAGGATGGTAAAATCAGCAAAAGCTGAAACATCATCTGTTTTAAGCAACCTTAGGGATTTCATCTTGCATCTGGTGCTATTTGGTGGTTCTTCTGAAAGCCCCAGCTCTTGGGAGCCCATGATTTAAGGAGATGCTAGTTTTGTTACATACTCACAAAAAGACACAGGTGCACTTCAGTATTTTACACTTTCAGAGCAAAAACTTGAAATGTCATGGATGTATAAGGCATGAAAGATCCTGAGATTGCTTTTAAAAACAAACTATGGAGCCCGACTCTCAGTACTTGCATACACCAGTACTGCCTGATGTTGATAGATTTGCAGCACAAAATATGGAACTTGCAGCATAGTTTAAGCCTGGCGGGGAAGCATAAGGAGTCCAGCTTGAATTTGCATACATTCCAAAGCTGGCTGTATATAAAGCCCATAATCTCACTCTTAAAAGCCATCAAATAATTTCTGATATCACTGATTAACCTGCAAGTCAATCATCAGTCTCTGCACTGAAGAAAATCATGAAAGATTTTAATTTTAGCAGTGAGTTGACATGGAAATAATCATAGAATCATAGAGGTGGAAATTAAAAAATCAATTGTTGGTATCATGTTTTTTTTCACAGTTTACTTGTGGTTGTGTTACTGGCTGGTTCCAGGCAGCCAGCTCCATTGTGCCAACCCAGCAAGGACCAGCTGATTGGCATCCTGCATTTCCAAGCACAGCACATGTATGCTGGAAGCAACCTAAAGATGCAGATAGCCAGACCACAGCCTTTTTTGAACCCAGGGAACAGGAAACAAAACTGCATGAAGCTCAAATCCCCAAAATCTCACAGCAACACTGTGCATGGTCAGGGTTTGTAGGTCTGCCAAAAGAGAAAAAAAGATCCTTTGTTCTCCACCTATCTTTGCTGGCCCAGGATTTGCAAACATGTTTATAAGATGTGCCAACTTTCCTGCAGATTCTTTTAGACACCCTGGTGGGCCAAATCACATTGGAGACATTCAATTCAGCCTTGCTCTTCCCCAAAGTCTCTGAGGCCACAAAGCTTAAAAGTCAGTACAGGCAAAATACACTGATCTCCAAAGAATTTGCCATGGCATTTCTGAGATAAGACTCGAGGAGAACAAAGTCCTGAATCCACTCTCCTTCTTACTAGGAAACTCAGTGCACAGTTTGAGGAATTTGAGGGAGAAGGTAGACAGGAATTCAGAAGCCATTGGAAATCTTGACATACATAGCCCCGTTCTTACATATATATATGGAGGGGAAGCCCCAGATGAAGGAATTTCCCTTGACATGAAAATTAAAGGCAATCTCCTCTTAAGTCACTCTCTTACTCCTTTGTTTCTGCAGCATCATTTCAACCCATTTTGTTTCAAGTTCTAATAAAAATCAGGTGGCAGAATGGTCAAATTAAAGCAGAACAATTTTGACAATGATGACAAAGTACTCTGACTTTTTCCAGTGGCAGAAGTGCTGATGAAATTGCACATATTTCACTGAAAAAATGTTTAGTTGCAAAATTTTCAACTCACTGCTCTTTAGGATAACCAGCTGTCATTTTTGTTCCTTTGTTCCCTGTCTTCTTGTTGCCTCAAGCAGATGGCCATGCCACGTATCAAAAACCATAAAGACAACCTTAACATGTCTGCAAGGATTATACACCAGCATCTACAAAATGGTGGCGGCTCTTAAGAGCCATGTCTAGAAAAGGTGCTGAGCAAGAACAAACAGGGATAACAAGTTTCCTTCAACTACTCATTTCCAACCTGTCTTCTGAGAGCTCTGCTAGCTAAAACTGAAGGCTGTGAGTTTGCTCCGGGCACTTTACGTCAGAAAGGGTAAAAGCAACTCGTAAGGTGTGCATGCCTTGCAGGTTTTGAGCTGCGGCCTCAGAAGATATTGAAATACGAGAGGCAGAGGCAAAACGCTGATCAGTGACAAACTGTTTTTTAAAAAAGGATAAGGAAAAAAAAAAGGGAAGACAAATGGATGTAGGTCTAGGGCTGATTTTTTTTAAACCTCTTTTTTTGATGAATATATTTGTTCTTTTTTTCTCTCCATTTGTTTTCCACCCATAGACAACACGGCATGGATTTTGACAAGGCGCTCTGGCTTCAGACAGCATGAGCAGAACATCTTTTACCTCCCCATCCTGATCAGCGACAACGGCCGCCCTGTGCTGAGCAGCACAGGCACGCTGACCGTGCACGTGTGCAGCTGTGACGAAGGCGGCATGGTGATGTCCTGCAATGCTGAGGCCTACGTCCTCCCCGTCAGCCTGAGCAGAGGAGCACTCATTGCAATCCTTGCCTGCATATTTGTCCTGCTAGGTAAAGCCTTGTCTGCTTCTTGGGAGGACGAGCTCTTCTGTCCTGGCCAGGGGGTTGCTGATCTACCAAAGATGAAGGATACAAATGCACACGCACGCTCGTGCGTGTATATATATTATGTGTTGACACACACACGCACATAAAGGGCCAAAACATGGAACAGGTGTAGTCAGCCCCATATAGCTTCAGACAGGGGTATAGGGATGGGGGAAAAAATACAGCCTGCAAATATTCTGGCAGATCCCCATTGTGCCAGGATGTCTCATATGGCCCTGCTATATGAGAAGAAGTATGTCAGGAGGAAGTAGAAAACTGAGCATCTTCCATGTGTTCTCTCTCAACAAACGTATTTCATCTCTTTTGGTCAGTTGAGTTTTTATGCCCAGACCTTCTATTTCCCCTGTTAACCTTTAGTATCAAAAGAACTTCTGTTCCCTTGTTCAGTCTCTTGAGTTTGAGATATTAGTTCAAAACACATTTCCCCTGAAATTTCAGAGGGTCATTCTGAGGAGCAGTAGACCAGTAAAAACAACAAAAAACTTTAAATTCTATCTCTATAAAGGAGTCTAGATGCCTCAACCCAAACTTTCAGCATTCAAAACCCTTGCTGAGTTCTAGCTGAAGATACAGTCACCAGGTGACAGCACATTTTCTGCAGTGAAGACCTCTTGGTACCTACATATGCTAAGAATCATCTGCATCTCAGTATTGCTGAGTAACTGACAGTAATTCTACTCAACCCAAAGCAGCATTTTTCAGATAAACACAGAAATGCTTTGGAGCAGATAAAGGAGCAATACCTGAAAGGAGCCTACGTAGAGGAGGGGAACCAACTCTTTGAAAGGGTAGACAACAACAGAACAAGGGGAAA
>JAOWBP010002052.1:14317684-14332009 GCA_028571105.1 Tragopan temminckii | reverse complement strand
CCTGCACGTGGCAGGGGGGTTGGAGATTTATGATCCTTGTGGTCCCTTCCAACCCTGGCCATTCTGTGATTCTATGAAAGATGAACAGTAGCTTGAGAGCTGTTTGCATGCCACAGATAATCCTAGCAACCTTCTAACCAGGGCAGGAAGAAACAAAAACACTGGTTTGTTCATTTAATTACTGGTGTTGATTGCACAGAACATGTCCTAAGTCACAACTCTGTTCTTATTTATTTATTTCCCAGCACAGATAGGATGACAGCCCATCAGCTGGCTTTGAAACCTGGAATTTAGAGACATCTCATTTCTTGAGGTCTGGAGTTTCTGATCCATCCTGGACACAACAGATCTGAAGATGGTGCTGAATCTTCAGATGCCTCAGCAGCAAAGCTCTGAATACGGTTGATAGAAGGCCCAAATTAATTAATAACAGCCTTGATGTTCTGTGGTAACAGACAGCATCAAAGTGAAAACCGCTACATATTCAGTGTCAGCCATGCCAATGTATTTGTTCTACTCATACAATTTCCAGACCTGCCAGGAACACAACCAACACCCTTCTACTCATTTTTCTAGGATTAATTTAACCCATTACGTTTTGTAATCAGGTCCTGCCCTGCAGCCTTCTGACTGTTGCTCCATAGCTCTCAACCCCTGACAGCTGATAGAAGCATACAGGAAAAAAAATAAGTGATAAGCTAAGATCAGGATAATGCTGGCAATAATCTGAGCTGACTAAATGCAGCTCAGGGTGTTTATTCACGTAACACTGACAGCAAAGCATATCAGCTAGTTGGTGTTATGCCTTGCAGTTATGACTTTACAAGCTCATTTGCAGCCACTCAGCTGACCTGTTTGGTTCACTCCCCCTTCTCTGGCACCATAGAGAACCGTGCACTTCATCTTCAGATGGAGACTGCACAATCTAACATACCAGTGAAACATCTCAGCCTTCCTGCTCCCACCACAAGGTCAACTTGCAAGCATGCCCATTCAAAGGATTGGAGGAAACAGCCACAAAGGAAATAAACAGCAAGCTCTTCGCTGGGTAATTTGTTACACTGTCATCATCAACCCCAGCAAAAGAATAAAGTGAAACAACGAACAGCATCAAGGTTAGATAGGCTGGGCTCAGACATTAAATACACAAAGCAATATACTCCTCTGGGTGAAGCTTAAAAATGCCATAGATAACAGACAGCAGGCAGCAAATCAGTGCTTCAGGTAGCAGGAGAAACTTTTGAGAAACAGTCATTAATTTAGCTACAGTGATGAATTTCTCAATGGTGAAAGCAACAACCCACTTCACAGCTTTACAGATTCATTGCTTACGAGGCCATGAGGAACTGCACAATAATTTAACCTGTCCTCCTGCATAAGACTTCAGCTATCAGCAATCTTTTATAATGCCTTCAGCTGGTGGTAAAGGGGTGGTTTAATGAGACATCTTTCATATATTTGTGTTCCTCTTCCCAGCTTCCCATGCAAACACTGGGGAGAAGACCCAGCAGCAAAATGGCTCTAACTGGCCCCATTTTGCTCTCCTGTCACTGGAAGCGTTCAAGAGACATGCAGATGTGGCACTAAGAGTTATGGTAGTGGGCATGGTAATGATAGATTGATGGCTGGACTAGATGATCTTAATGGTCTTTTCCAACCCTAATGATTCTATGATTCTGTTGATCTCTCACATTTCTGCGCTTGCTGTCCCAGACTAACTCTGTCCATCCTCACAATACACAACAGACCAGCTTCTCGGCCACTGACTTTGCCTTTTCCTGCCACATTAGTCCACAGGTGGCACAGCCCCAGCATTTTTCTCCTACCCCAAGGCCCACAGGAGCTGGAGACCTGCAGCATAGCAAACCTAGCCAAAGGGCAGCAAAGCCTCCAAAAAGGCCACACCAAAGGGCCCATCATTGGAGCGAGCCTGCACTGCATGCTATCCCTCAAAACATGTCCTACACACCCTGTATACACACTGTGCCTGTGACACAAACAGAATCAACCCATCTAACTGTGCCCAATAACCATGTCCCTCAGTGCCACATCTACCCTTAAAAATCTCCAGGCACGGTGAGTCCACCACCTCCCTGGGCAGCCTGGTCCTGTGTATCGATGGATGGTACAGGGAGAGAAAAAGCACTGCTGTTTGAGAAAGCTTCCATCTAGCCTGAGAGTAACAGTTGTAGTGGCTCCTGAGATTTCCTCACTGTTTAGACTGGAATTTACAGATTTTGGGTATTTCATGCCACATTATCAGTCTCCCTCAGTACCGACTTAACCACTTCAATTTCTCACTTGTGAAGGCATCTCTTCACAGGGACTGTGAGCCCTCCTGCCTCTCAGTAGAATTTCCTCTCCCCTGTGTGGATGACATCACCCTTATTCTCTCAGTATTCCAACCAAGTGGCATAACTAAGGTAAATTCAGGGCAACTGTCATCTGCCTGTATCTTGTTTTGATGCAGGCTGCTCTTATTTCAGGCTTGAAGAAGGAGAGCTTGGGGGCACAAAAAATCTTGTTTTCTCCCTCAGTTTATCGCTTTATCTAATAAAACATGCTATCTCACCTGACAAACTTGATTTATACTCTTAGCTCATCTCAGCTAAAGCCATCGTATTTACTAAGCAATCACAAATGACAGAGCACTATTTGGTTTTGCTTTGCTTTTGATATTAAAAAATGAACAAATACACAATTTTCAGGCTTTTCCTTTCTTTGACAATGCTTCTGTACATTTCTGCCAATTGGTATTTGTCACATCACAGTGAAACTGGATGACCCACGCCTAATTGTGCAAAGTCACTAACTGGAAAGTGATGCTATGAAAGTCGTGGTATGGCACTGCTAATGAAGGAATTCAGCTTCTAGCAGCTGCAAAGCTCCACTTGTCCCAGGCTATTTACAGGCAGCCAGTACCACCAAAATCCACAACTCAGGGATAAAATATATATTTGAAGTGCTAGGAGAGGCTGCATTTCAAAAGAAAAGGAATTACTAGAAGAGAAGCATAAATAAAGTGTAATTTCCTATGGACTGGTTTCTCACTGTTCACTGCAAGCTCCAATTTAATTTTTTCTTCTGATGAGTCATTTGCTGGGGGGGATCTCTCCCATACAGACTTTTTAGTAAGATTCAAGTCCACACTGTACTTTTTTCATAGTTTTGGCACATACACAATCTTTTCCTTTTACTCTTCTATCCACACATCATCAGAACAGAAATTACCTTTTAGATGGCTATCACAGTGTTAAATTTCATTTGAAAGGTCATTGGAAAGGGACACAGTGACTCAGTATAAGCATACATGACTCATTTCCATAGGAAACCAGGCTTAAAAATGGAAGATTTACAAGGAAAATGAGCTGCACTTTGGCTCAAAGCAATACACTTGCTGGAAACATCAGAGTTTGCTGAATATAAAAAGTTAGCTGTATATATTTGTCCTCACCTTGGGTGTTGTAAATCCTCAGAGATCCTCAGAAGACATTGTGTTTATATTCATTATTATCTGTAGCCCACTGATTTCATGTTTATATTCCATGTGTCAGCTAAGGAGGTATGGGAACATCACTAGACACATGTGTGAGCCCAGGCATGTGTATGCACAAGGACATGTACACTCAGGTATCACAAAGAGCATTCAGGGAGATGGGACAGGGAGATGTCACAACAGCTCCAGTCCCACAGGACATAGATTTGCACCCATGGCAAGGGCACAGTCACATCAAACGTGTAGAGATAGAGCTGCCCTAGGAAAGATGGGGGGTGTGACCACTCACAAGACTTTTTTCTACCTCTTTTTCACAAGTGCATAAAAGCAGCTTTCTCACGGACCACTTGAAAGTCACCTCCACACATCTGAAACTTGGCTGAGGATCTCAGCCTGCCTTTATTACTGCGCAACTCTATTAAAGCTCTCAGTGGAACCGATGAGTGAATGTCCCAGCCAATTTTACTTTTTATATTAAAAAAGAAAAGCATACACCAGTCTATTGAAAATCATTTTAAAGAATTTTAATCATAGCAAATGTGTCTGAACAGTTCTCATAAAATCAGTGCTTCCACATATACAAAGGACAAGACTCCAGAGACTGACCTACAAAAATACAGGGGAAGAAAGGGCAATGGAATGGGTTGGACACAGCAACATTTAAGATATGTTTTAGGACAGGCAAAGCAAGCAAAGAACGCTTCCACAAACATTCAGAGCATTGACAGCACTTTGATTTTACCTTTATAAAACTAATATTTGGCAAGGTTTCGACAAGGCAGCCCAGCAGCTCATGTATCAGTAGGGGCTGAGAAGAGCTTTGCAAGAAAAGAAAGGGGAAGCCTTCTAATAATATGTTATATTTGTTCTTGCCTCTGAAATGCACCAATGACTTCAGTTCTCAGCCACTAAACACAGCCAGCCTGCTTACTTAGCTAGAAATAAGGGGAGGAGAGGGAGCCTACAGAGAACAAACATATAAAACAGAGTGTAAAACAAGGAGCAGAGATGGTGGTAGAGTTGCAGAAGACGTGTGTAGTGCCTGTGCACCCAAGACTAGACTCAACCTCCTTGGCTTCTGGTGCAACCATTAATGAACCTGGAGGCCCAGAGTAGCAGGGATGACATTATCACAGCCAGGCAGCGCAGGGCACGTCTGCCTTCTTTTTCAAAAACCTCTGTTCAGTTCTTGCTTTAAGTGATGGACTCAGTGCATGAACGTGTACACATCTTCTCCTCAGTGTTGAGAGAACTAGCTCAGTTCAGAGCTGCACTTGAGGATGCTCCTGCAGTCACTGTGACTGTTCTATACTTCGCCTTTTTGTTTTAACACCTGTCAAAGTTTATTTGCCTTCACCCAAATAAAAAAACGTCTCTCCTCCTTCCTCTCTCCTTTAGTAATGCAGAAACCTTTGCCAACAAGGCTAGCACAAGGACAGGCCCTGTGGGACAGGTTTGCTAGAATCACAGATTACAGAATATTCCAGGTTGGAAGGAACCCACAGGGATCATCGAGTCCAACTCCTGGCTCCAGACTGAACCATCTAAAATTCAAACCCTATGTCTGGGAGCACTGCCCAAACACTTCTTGAGCTCTGGCACCTTGGTGCCATGACCACCACTTTTTCCAAGGCTCAATTACATCTGTGCTTTTCCTAAAGCACAACCTGACCCTCCCCTGACACAGCTCCACGCTGTTCCCTCAGGCTCTACAGCAAACTTTCAATATCTTTGGTGTGATTAGGGTTGCTGCAGCTGAAATCATCTGAACTGATATTAACTGAAAGGAGCTTGAAACATCCATTGGGAAGCTGACAGGCAGCTCCCCCAGAGAACACGTGCATGTGCACAGTCAACCCTACCTTCTCCACTGCCATCCTCTGCCACACTGGCCTGCTGGTTCCAGACCACAGGGATCACTGCTTGAGTCTACAGCAGGGAGATGCTCCTGCATGCAACACTCCCTCTGTGTTTTCCAGCAGCTGTGGACCTCATCTGCTTACTCCCAGGACTTACAAATAATTTTCTTCCTAAACGTCTTCTGCTGAGCAAGCTGTAGGCTCCAGAACAGGAAACCTACTGGGATTCATTCAGAGCACAGCTGAAATGCAGGGGCACCTCCTCCTTCTTAAACAGATCTAGAACAGATGGCAGAAACGAGGGCTGAATTAAGAATAGTTATACTCTTTTTGTTTTTCCTAATTCCTGTTTTTGTTTTTTCTTTTCCAAAGCAATTATAAGCAAAATGAGGCTGGGGGAGGGGGTAGAAGGATGCGAAACACATTTAGAGCCTACCACAAGAGAATCTGAGCAGCATGCCAGGTCTCAGACTGGAATCCTGCAGCCCATTTTGGTAATCTCTTACCTGAAGCTGAATGAAAGGACAGGTTCTTCAGTTCACAGGACAGGAGGTGGCTGAGAGACTTCCGCATTTGTGACAATTCAGCTGAAGGATCCTTACAGAAAGGTTTTGACATTTCTTTCAAACATTAGAATCCTATCTATTGCAAAACAACTGTGAGTTCCCAGCTCTAACCTGGGACGTGCTCAACTACTCTCTTTCAGCAAGCAGAATGTGTCCCTACTGAGCTGTTATTCCAGCAGAGGTTCGTGGCAGATGACAGCTGTATTCCAGGCTGTTCAACACCTGTCCCAGGACACCTCTCTCCTCGGGCCGTGCAAGGAAATGCGGCTATGGTCTGCACAGAAGTGATATAACCAAACTCTCATCTTCTTGCAAAAATCAGGTCGCTGACCCGATCAAGGATTTCACAGTCTCTTCAGGAGAGGGATAATTTGCCCTCAAAATTGGTCAGTATCTCCTTATGAAAGGCTGCTTGCTGTACATCTATAAAACGAGGACTGCCACTGCATATAGGACATATGACAAGGCACCTCGCAGGCTGAGTCCACTAATGGCTTTAAATGAGGTATGAGACCCAAGTTTGATCTCTGAGAACCGACAGCCAAAGCTAATTTCACATCCAGTGCTCTCAGTGCTCAAAACCCAAAATGTCCAGGCTTTGCACGTTTCAGCGAGCATTTCAAATTTAATGGGCAGCACGTGTCATTTCACTGAGATTTTGGTGCTACTGCAGTTTTCATCTGTTAGGAGGTTTATGAGATATTACAAAACAGAAGAACAAACATACATTCGGAAACTCAGCACACCTAATCCAAGCCGTGAATATGGGTTTTCTTCTTCCTTTTCCCCCTCCCCCACCAAAGTGGAATCACAGAATCGATGTCACTGATGCATTAGAATTACAACAAGAAGAGCTGATAATGAGGAACCTTATTTGTAACATATGGCAGTGCAAATAGTTTCTAGTCTCTGATTTGTTTTGCCCCTTATTTTGCTGTTGCTTCTTTTCCTCCCAGAAATATTAGGTGGGGTTATAGTATTTTGAAAGGTATAATAATCCAAAACATTTATTTACAGAGCACTGATGATGATAGCAATACACTGAAGAGGTATGACAAATGTATTACATTACTCTGTACAAAGCCCTGGAGATGTTCCTATTTGTGTGGAGACTTGTTATCGTTTTCATCACTGAAAATGCCACAGAAGTCTCAGGTATGTACAGATGGGTTTCTCCTTGCAAATCTTCAGGAAAACAGACTGGCTAAGCAATGGGCAGAAGAAAAAGAAACGGGAGACAGCAATCTCGCAAGGAAGCAGTACAAAGTGCTTTCTAGGCTCCTTGTTACAAAGGACAAAAGAAAGAATTCAAACCCAAAGATGTCAGGCATCAGCAATAACAAATACTAGGCAGCATCTAGGGTATTAAAAAACGTCCTCATTTATCCACTACTCCTCAACAACATTTCTCTCTATCCCTGGGGTTCGCTGGAGCAGCTTCATGTTTGTTGCGCTTGGATGGCTGCCGAGAGACATTCAGTGTTGTTGCAATGCTTTGTTTATCACAAAGCTACGCTCCTTGCTGGTAACATTTTACAACTCTTATCACGCTGTTCAATCCAGCTGCAACTGTCCAAACCTTGTCTTCTCTAAACCAGATGAGGTCAGAAAGGGAAAGAAAGTACAGCACATGTAGCCACTGCAGTTAGCCAGTTTAGCAAACACAGTCATTAAGCAGGGATTCCGTTGTATCAACCTGTAGGTTTAGCAAATCCCTCAGCATTTCAAAACAGCAGGAGAAACGCTATTAGAATTTTTCCAGAGTTCCTTAAATCATAGTCACTCCGCATTCTTAGGATGGCTTCTGCCATGGACTAGGACTGTGTGCTTTTACTTTTTTCTGTTATTATTTCCTTCTAGGAGTTAAGAATTGTCAGCCAGGTACAACTGGCAATTAAAAATAATTACAAAAATACAGGTTTCTACATTCAAACACCTGAAAACAGCTGCCCTGGGGGACTACAGATCCTCTGCTACCCAATATTCTTTCAAATAGCAACATCATCTTCCCCAAAGCACAGCTGATTAACTTCACGTTACTAAAAGAATTATGCAGATTAGCAAAGTTAAAAAATAAAACAACACCTAAAGATAAAGTCCACCTGTCCTCAAGAAAGCATTCAGTGTATGGCCAGATCCCTTCACCTTCCATACATTTAATGCTTTGGCTCTTGCTCAGTATATTAACCTGAATCATGTCCCAAATTTTTCAGCAAATTTCTTAAGCAAATATTTGAGAAACATCTGTGACCGTTATTCCAAATAATTTAAGCAAGAAATTATTCATTTGCATTTCAGTCAGCAAACTGGCTGTGCCTGGAGACTGAGCTTCCTTTCATTCTCACAGTCAGCCACATGCACGTGGCACATGATGGGCTGCTTTGAAAGT
Organism: Tragopan temminckii; assembly: GCA_028571105.1. Classification (NCBI taxonomy): domain Eukaryota; kingdom Metazoa; phylum Chordata; class Aves; order Galliformes; family Phasianidae; genus Tragopan; species Tragopan temminckii. The sequence continues at coordinate 14,323,699 of JAOWBP010002052.1, read as the reverse complement.
ACCGTAAGATCATAGAATGGCCTGGGTTGAAAAGGACCACAATGACCATCTAGTTTCAACCCCCCTGCTATGTGCAGGGTCACCAACCACCAGACCAGGCTGCCCAGAGCCACATCCAGCCTGGCCTCAAATGCTTCCAGGGATGGGGCATCCACAACCTCCTTGGGCAACCTGTTCCAGTGCGTCACCACCTCTGTGTGAAGAACTTCCTCCTAATACCTAACCTAAGCCTCTCAAAAAAAAAAGCACATAGTTTTTACAACGCTGAAGCACCTTGCAGAGGATGGATTCTTTTTTTTTTTTCTTTTCTTTTTTTCAGATCTTGAGGCACATTCTTACCCTCTTAAGCACACACAAACCCCAATGCTTCAGCTCTAGGCAGTGCACAAAGGGGCCTATGGGGCAATGCTTCCAAAACCGATAAGCACAGTGACAGCACGTGCACATCCTTTTGTCATTCTCAAGATGGGTGAACCAGTAACCTTGAGCAAGAAGGTTAAATTTCTCAATTTATCTATTTACTCCATCCCAAGAACCAAAGCAGAATGTCAGACACTGTTCATCTGATCCTCCTGTTCTATGCCTCATAAGTTGAGTACAGCAGCAGTACAAAATAGCCCCTTCTTTTGCTTATACCTTCTCAGGCCTAAGAGGTTCAATAAATCCTATCCTTAGCTGTTTGGAATTTACAACTTTTGTTACCAACTTCATGATTTACCCTGGGAGATGGCCACCTGCTTTCCTTAGGATCAGGCAACATACATGCAAACAAAACAAGCTTTTGTTTTCTACAGTGCAACAGACCCACACACACTGAACATTCACTGATTTGCTTCTTTTTTATCCCAGCTTCTTCATATTGAACTTCTATTTAGCTTGTACCTGAGTCCTGAGCTTCAGCAATGCATTGGCACCCTGAAGTATTCCTGCCCACTCATCAAGCTTCTCAGTTACATGGAAAGCTACACTACTGAAATAGGCAGCTTCCCATCTCCACAGTATTGAACAAAAAAAAAGAAACCTGGAGTTTCACAGCCAAGGTATTCTTAGTACATCATTTGACAGAATGACACACCGTTCACTACTAAACATCCCAGTAGATGGTTTTGTACACGCAGATCTGAATTTGTAGGCGGCCACCTAATCGACTGCTCATTTCCCTTCTCCTTCTGCACTGTTTCTTCCTGCTCTTGAGCCTGTTGAGGCCAAGCTTCTTGTCTAGCCTTCAAGCTTTCAGAAGCGCTTTATGAAGGTGTTACAAATGAGCTTCAACTGAATTCATAACCCACACTGGAGTAAAAACCCAGGCTGTTTGCACAAGGCAGCTCAAAGGGAGCTGCACTCATCTCATGCAAAAATCAGGCAGCAATACCTGGGCTTTGTGCTATCATGCCATCTATCTCAGCACCATAAAGTACATGACCTTCCTGAGCTGTAAGTGCCTGGGGCCCTTTTTCTTATCTTCTTGGCCTCTATTACACAAGAGCACGTGCTGTGTGCCTACCCTCCACCCCTGAGCTTCTCCATGCTCATACATGCAGGGTCTCAGAGCATTCCCACACGTCTCCATCTCATTGCCATGCTTTGGTGCCTCAGGATGGTACAAATGAGGAGGGGGAAAACAGGCTTGTGTAGATCTGAAGGGGACTGTGGGAAGGATAGGAAGTATATTTTTTTTGGCTGTGGAATCTAATCTAGTCTCTGTGAATTGCTTTAGACATATAGGAACTCATTAGCACAAAAATTATAGGATTTACTAAGAGCTAAAATGAGAAATTTATTGAAGCATTAGGAAACACTTGAAAAACAAGAATGCATTTATTAAGCCTTAAATTTCACTGAACTTTGAAGGTAATTTTTTTCATTAAAGATGCTCAAGGCAACTTCAGAAATGTCTGCAAAATCATTCGACTTGAGGATGAAGCAAGCAGCTTTGTTTGTTGACACAAGCATGCAAGAGGCAAAGTGACAAAGAGAAAGAACAGAACAGCCCCAGCTGTCAAGCCCACGGACAGCATACAGCATGGGAAAGGTCACTAAAACATGCTGTAAATCCACTGCAGCGTCGCCAGGCCATCTCACCCTGCTGAAGCTCAGGAAGAAAAACATTGCCTCCAGGGCCAGCTGATACTTCAACAGCCTCCTGGATGACACCAGAACTCATTTGCTCCCATGCAATCTCTTCTTCCCTCCATCCCTGCTTTGCCCTCATCCAAACACAGAAAAAGTCTGGAAAAACATGCTTTATGCGCAACCAGGATAAGGAAATTGGGTATTAATTTTTTTCTTTCATTTTAGCCCCATTATGAATGTACCAAAACCAGTCCAAAGTCAGCCACCCTTGCTTCAGAAGACCAATGACAAAGGCAGGCCCAGGGCTCATGGCTCACAGCATTATCATGACTGGGAGGGCAGAGCCAGGTCCCCATCGGTGCAATGCATGTCAAGTCAAGGCCAACAGCCCCTCGCTTCCATGAGCACAAAGTGTACTCAATATTTTTAAATCATCTGATTAATCAGACAGAAAACTCTGATGAGTTAGTAGTCTTCAGCTCTAATTTCATATTCCATGGTAATTAAATGTGAAAATCCTTTTATCATTTACTACAACCCACACTTAACACTTTGCCTTAAAACACTAAGAATCGAATTTCAGCCAACCCCTCATAAAAAAACAGCAACTCTGCCAAATTCCCATCCACGCTCTTTGATAGCAAAGTAACAGAGGTACCGTAATTCATTTGATATCATTCTTTTCCTGCTAATGTTTTATTCAGACCGAGCTTCATTAATAAAGATGAAACTTTGGACTCATGATTGCTCCATGTTCACAAAACATTCAGGCTCCTTTACATCGTGGTTAAGCATGAAGAATTATTGAGCACAATTTCCTAAAAGAAATCCCACATACCAAAATTGCATATTTTGAATTTTTAAAATTCACTGAACCAAATTTCACAGAGTGAATCCTCAAGTCTGTTTGCCAGGAAAGCACAAGCCAAAAATGGAAGTCAGGGCCTTCTGGGATAACAAAGAAGTCGGACCCCAACGCACACATTCTTCCCACTAAATAAGCCATTAAATACACATTCACAGAGTAATTTGTTCTAAAAAAATGCAGGTGCATTTGTAATTTCCCACAACCACTTTCAGTCTGATTTTTGGCTGCTCAGACAGCACTGGAGTCACAGTTAAGTCTCTTTTTTGTTTGGTGGAACTCAGCAGTGACTTTGACTTCTTACCGGACAGCAGGCAACAAGAATTAGCCCAGAACTCAATGATTTTCACACAAGTCCAAATGTCTTCACAGAAAAAAACATACAAAGACAAGGATGCTTTTTTAAAAAACAAAAAAGAACAAAACCGATCCAAACTCTGTTTATAGCAATACTTTTCAATGCCAGGAATTGGACCGTGGAACACGGGATGACTATTGACATACTTGAGAAGCATTTTTAACACTGCACATGACAACAAACTATTCAGTTCTCTTCTGTATAAGTCAGCAGATACGCGAGGTGATCCGACGCGATGTGGCAGCTGCAAATTTAAAACGAGAGCCACAGTCTAAAGCCAGAACAAAAACATCCCTTGAATTTCTGTTAAAAAGGAATTAACGTACACACGCAGACAAAAATCTTGAGGTTTTCCTTATTGCTCTTACACAAGGCCGTAAGCAGGTAAATGGCTGGATCAGAAATTAGGTCAAACATGCATTTCAGCAGGCATAGAAGTACAGGAAATTCATACTAACAAAACAATGCACCGCATTACATAACACGGGATGGTATTCTGCTAATACAGTACGTCATTAACACCAGATAAACTCCACTTCTGCCTGTTGTATAATGTGTTATGCAGTGTGGTATTTTAACCTAATTTCTGGTTGTTCCTTCATACCGCACTCTCCACGTAGGGATGAAGAGGGGCAGTTTTCAAGACAACTTCTCTGCAATGCAGAGAAACCTTGGCCTCAAGAGGTCCAGTGGAGCAGCACAAGGTTAGGGTTAGCGCCGTTACCTCCTGGGCCTGCTCTCTGACTGCTTCGTGTCTTTATGCAGTCATCAAAAACTTGGATATGCAGAAGTTGATGCAAAATGCTTCCGTGCTATTCTCAGAGCACCTCCCAGCTATGCTATGTACTCCTGGTATAAGCATGAATTGCTACAGGGGATAAGGCAGTAGAGGGCTGACTCCTGTATTTAGTCACTTCCTAAAGAGTCTATAAAGGCAAGAGTTCTTGGTGAACTGGCTTTTCTTTACATAATAAGCAGTGTAGTGTGAATGGCACCAGAAACCTGGCTGCTTACTGGGAACAAGAGATTAACACGTTCACAGACACATTCTGGAATTCCTGTCACTCTTTACTGCAACCAAATCAAATGTGCTGCTGAGATGTCGATGCATTACAATTCTCATAAGTTCAAGGCATACTGCACATCACCTTGCACAAAAAAAGGCATTGAATTTGTTATCTGAGGATAATGTTGGTTTTTTTCTGTGCTATGAATATATATGACAGTTCCTCTCCAAATGTGACCATACATATACCGTAACAATTAAGCACCATATGTTTACGCTATCCTGCAGTTAACAGAAATTAAGGAAGAAAATGGTGGTGTGCGAATGAGGAGGGAAAGAAATCCAGCACTAAGTCAGAGATATGTTCTTGAAATTTCTAGTTGAGAATGTTTACTGTGAACCAGAAACAAAATCAGAAAACCACCACCATCTACAAGGCCAACCTTGGCACTGTACAGTCAAAATTATGTTCTGTGTTGTTATAATACAACCTTGAACAATCTCTAATACTAGAGAGAGCACTGGGTGGACAAGTCACTCTTCGGGGAGATTACACGTAGGCAACTGCTCGTACTTTGTACTTGCAGAAAGAACCAGTGCTAATCAATAGAATTTTCTGTCTTAGTAAAGGCCTGCTATGTGCCTCTCAATCCAATCCTTAAATCTCACAGATTTCAGCATTCACACTTAGCAATTCACACAGAGCTCCAATTAAGCTACAAACAGTACTAACTAAATCTAGTGGAGCAAGGCGCTGCTGAAATGCAGGTTCAGGAATTTGGCTCATTCTGAGTGGAGAACTGCAAATAACTAGGAGATTAGGACATTCATAGGTGGATAGGGATATTTCCTGTGCTTTTTCTTCATATCTGTCGTAACAAAGACCAATATTCATATGAAATGTGGCAAAAGGTCTGCATTATGCTCACCTAGGCATTTTAACACCAGGACAGCCTCAGCGATTTATGAGGGACAGCACAACCCAGAAGAGGGTTCGGCTGACCTGTGTTCTTCTTCCAGCTCTGTCACTGCCTCTTACACAAAAGCGTAAAGATTGCACAGAAGGGTCCATGGCCTGTTGGCATGGTGAGGCTTCCCTACAGCAACTTCTTTTTCACACCACCTACGGGTGTGCAGCTGAATCTCCTGTAAGACAGGGAGGCAAAATAGGTATATATTTTTCTAAAAAAAAAATAAGAAAACCCAACCTCTAGAAAAAGAAAAGGAAGAACAATTTGCTGTCACGTCCTTGCAGGAAGGAGTCCTAGGACTTCTCATGACCCACTTCTTCACTAATGGCCATGAAGGCCAGGTCTGCAGGAAGCCCACTTGCCAGATGAGAGGTAAAACAGTATGACTAATGTTCACCATTCAGAGCCATTCTTCATGTGAAGTAGGTTAGGCAGAAATGTTTGGCTGCATGGTTAAATATTCTTCCTAGGCTCACTTTGCTTCCCTGCTCAGAACCTCCTTCAAATAGAAGATTCTGGAAGTGTCACTTCCCCATAGCCGAAAACAATGGGGAAAAATCAGACGTAGAGGCAAAAAACCACACACCACAGAACCAAACGATTGCTTGTAAAATGTTTCCTTTTAAAAACCATTGTACAACCTCCTAACTTAGTTTAATTAATGTGCAGCTTAAAACATAGAAAATGTCTTACGAACTAAATGTTTTCTGTTTTACAAGTCTCCCCCTCCCCCCAGTTAAAA
>JAOWBP010002052.1:14280278-14295720 GCA_028571105.1 Tragopan temminckii | reverse complement strand
TCAGTCTGGAGAAAAGGAGGCTCAGAGGAGACCTTATCACTCTCTACAATGACCTAAAAGGAGGTCATAGCAAGGTACTCTTCTCCCAGGTAACAGCAACAGGATGAGAGGGATGGCTTTAAATTGTAACAGGGGAGGTTCAGGTTGAACATGAAAAGAAGTCTTCTCAGAAAGTGATGAGGTATTGGACCAGGCTGCCCAGGGAAGAGGTGGAGTTATCATCTTTGGAGGTGCCCAAGAAACGTGCAGATGTGTCACTGAAGGACACGGTTAGCATGCATGGTGGGGATTAGTTGATAGTTGGATGAGATGATCTTAGCGGTCTTTCCAATCTTAAGGATTCTACAATTCTGTGAAATGGTGTTTGCCTGGATTGCTAAAACTGAATACTCCCAGAGAGTAACAAGTTAGCTACAGTGGCATTCAGGCAACTTAAGTTTAGCTTAGGCTGTGCCAAAACCAGACGCTGCTTCAAAGGGCAAGAGCTGTGCTGGCCTCCAGATTGGTAATGCTTACTGGAAACCAGTGCTGAGCAGGGCATGAATGCTTCTAAATGTACTGCATACAACACATTGTACCCAGCCAGAGGCTTTCTGATGATGGTGGTACTCATTCTCAATTAATAGAGAACAAGCTAGTTGTGCACTGGATGATGAATGCCACCTCTGAACCCATGCCTGCAGACAGCCATCACGTCAAACGAGTCCAAATTGTTCCTGAGGAATCAGACCCCTCTACTAGGATACCACAGACTTGCAACACATTCTTCTTGCTGGTTAAGTGCATTTGCCAAGCAGATGTTGTGACCAGTCAGGGAGTCCAGCATCTTCTCACAGCCAGCCAAAAACAGACACCCCACTGCACGTGCTGCATGATTGGCTCACCCTGCCTCACGGCCTGGCACTACAAAGGTTGGTTTAGATGGGATAGTGGCCCAGCCCTACACAGGCACAAAGTCTCACAACTAAGGACTTGAATTTTGCCCCCAGACTTCAAACAGCCAGCAGCATAGGGGGATTAAGGTTTTCTTAGTGGGCACCAACTTTCCAGGATATAAAATTTGGAGTCTGAGCCTTCCGAGAATTACACCTCTGGAATTACTGTTTAAGAGATGGGAGATTTTTTCAGGCATGGCAAGGTTCACACCAGGTTTCCTTGTAGTGCAACTCCACCCATCCGTTGCACAGTATCTGGAAATTAACACTGGACAAAGATGCTCAAAAAATAAAAGTTCTTTTCTAACTTACACCTGCTATAGAAATTTAAGACTGTGAGCTAGAGATTAGGGAGGGTGCAGCAGACTGCAGAAAACAACCCGAGAAAAACACTGGGCTCCCTGCAGGAGCTGGAGACCAGGGCAGGAACAAGAGGAAACAGGGTGGATGGGGACAGGGAAACGCAGGAAGCCAGGGCGAACTCAGATAACGTGTGAGCAGAGTTTGGAGTGCCTGGAGGTGGAGAGGGAGGAACTGAGCATTTGTAACGAGCCAAAGAAATAGTCTGGAAGTCTTACTTTCTTTGCTGCCCTGTTCAAGCAATTACATAATAAGCCATTATACATAATCATAGCTGCCACTTATTTATATATACACATATTACATGCAGATGAACAGACTCAACTCAAATATTTACTAACACTGACACAACTTATCTTCTCCCTGTGACATGGAGTGTTAAGCCGTGCAATTGCTCAACACAATAATTCCCCTTCTCCCTTCTGCAGCTTCTTTGATCCCCTTTCCTCCATAATTTAAACAGTACTATGGGGATTAATGCGTTACAGTCTTTAATGACAACTGCTGTACATCTTGAAGGGAAGTTGCTTCCAGCAGGAAATTAAAGGTTGAACTCCTACCAGTAACCCTGGGCATGCTTAACTAATGCTAAGCCACATAACATAACCTAATTAGTACAACAGGTCCTTTAAAAGAAATCCACATGACCTCACTGTCAGTTCTTATACTGAGTCATTTTGGAAACCAGTTGAAACAGAGCCCTGCATAATTCCCTATCATCAAAAGTGCACTGCACTGACTGAATAGGCTGACAGCAGCCAGGTAGCCTCCACCCTCTCCACTCTGTTCTCCCCCTTCTGTTTTTACAAGGCACGATTTGGTGGCCTCCAGCAAATATTCAGCCCTACCTGAGCACCTTCCTGAAGTTACATTTCCCAAGCCTGTTTTGCCTGAACACAGATCAGCATCGCAAAACCTGCTTGCACACAGAATGCTCTACTGCTAATGTAAATTATTTTGCATGCAAACACAAAAAGTAATGTGGGCCAAGCAATTGTCCCCATTCACAAGCACAAGCACTTGGTACTCACAAGTTTTTACAGGTATATGGTTTGAATGCAATGTGCCCACAACTTTGAAAGTCCTGTTAGAACACCTTTAAAGACATGATTCAAAACTTAAGTGCTGAGTTTTCTGAGTCACTAAAAAGAGAAATCAAATTTCCACCAAATAACGCTCTATCTCCTAGGTAGTTATTAATCCCAAGTTTTGTTCTAAAATCTCCACGACTTAATTTTGCTATGACAATCACTGTCCAACATACCTTTTCCAGCCAATCTGGAAGGTGAAGAAATAAAACCTCAGAACACCACAGCCACATCGCCAAATGTCCTTAGAGAGGATGCAGTCATGGTTGCAAAACTGCAGCCTTACCAACTCACTGTGTTTTCATCAAGAGAGCCACTAATTTCATCACATCTGCACCAAAATTGCTATGTCCACAAAAAGAAATGCTTTGCTGGGTTCTTATCCTGATAAAGTATCCCTCGTGGAGATGTGAAAATGCAATTTCACTGTAAAAATAAATGCAGCAGAGTTAATCATTTCTTGTACTTGCCACATGGCCATCTATTTTCATTGCTTCCAAACATCCACTGCACTCTCAGAGCTTACAAAGCTAACAATGTATGGGCTGCAAGACTCAGCTTCTCTGGCTCTGGGAGGTGCAGGACACCTCTGTTCTCTCCCTCTGCTACAACCAAACTATTCTGCACAGGATAGGGAATTTCACAGGAAGGGAATTTGCAAGAAGAGATTTTGCCAGTATCTGGAGTTCTGTGCTTTATAAGCTAGAAAATGCAGCCAAAAAACTGATGGAAGATGTATGCACACTATCATAATTAAATTTATTTACACGATGCACTCCTGAAACAAACTACCACATACTAAATACATCACCTGATAATCCAAAGAAACCTAATAAGCTGTTTGAGATACCAAGCAATCTCCTGAAATTGCTACTACTCCTACCAAGCAATTTCTTCTAGCTCTTTGGTTGCAAAAGGTGCTAGCAATCTTACAACAGAAACTGGCAAAAAGGGGAAATTTACAAAACAAGTCATATAACACAGTTCACAAGCACTTGTTTACTTATGTGTTTAGCAGTTTCCTTTTACAAGGCACTACAGAACTGTGACTTGTATTTCTTTCTGCTTGTTATTTTCACAGCCCTCGAGTGGTGTGTGTTTTCTTCTTCAGCAAATGCCTAGAAGACTCCCAGTCTTCACTTCAAGAATATTCATTCAAGATCCAGAGAGCCTGAACACATCTACACTGACATAAGTGTAGAAGCCACGCTTTCCTGGTGTGCTACAGCCAATTTACAGTACTCTTTTCAGATGAAGCTCATCTTCATTAACCTTAAAAACTTATTTTAATAAGGCCAGTAGGCTTCTGGCTGCTTGGGAGGCTCTGAACAGAGAGCGCTACTGATGGGACTCACTGTTTTGGACTACTCGTGTCACCAGTCCCCTGCTCAGAGGAGGTCGTAAAAGACTGCCAGGACATCAGACATTGAAAAAGAGGATGCATTAAAGGAGTATAACAAACAAAAGCCCAAACTAATGGTTACTTGTTCTCCCCGGCCTCTTATTTATTTTGCTCCTCAGTAGCAATAATAAAAAATAAAATGTTAATGATGTCATAGAGACAGTTACTTAATGCACACTCTGCCAACAGTTTTGCTTTCAAAAGTACAATCAAGGGGTTTTTTTCCTCTTGGAAAAGATGTACTTAATACAGAAGCTCAGCATTTCTGTCATGTTTGACACTACTGAAGCATTCAAAGGTGATTTCCCCCACTTAGATGCTTGCGTACATTTCTCTGCATCCACTCCACTGCATGAGCAAGCCATGCAGAAATAAAACAGGATCTGCTTGTTACTGTGCAGGATTGGCTTTGTGCAAGGGGGAAGCCACTGCATCTCAAAAGCACGGAGCATGTCACACAGATGACTTCAGCCTCTGTGAGAGAGGTGTTGGCTTCTGCTTAGAGCTGTGCATTGCAAATGAAACAGATGAGAGAAGCTCATGAATTGTGATACTGGGACAGAGAAGCAGCAGGCAAGCCACTCCACGCAACACACAGCACGGGACTGAGCTAGGAGCTGCCTACATCTCTGGTACTAACTAATATAACAAAAGTCAGTGAACTAACAGAAAAAAAGCCACTGGGCACTGGCTATGTGAGACTCTTGACTAGTTTTAAATCGACCATAAACATTCTGGAGTTAGAAAAGGGAATGGGCAAGAAAGTGGAGAACCAAGCCCACATTTACATACCACCAGAACACAAAGCAGAATAACCTGCAAAGCTACTACAGGTTGCTACTAACACCATTTCTTCATAGAAGTAACTTTTTCTAAATCACTGCGAGAACAAATAGTGTTGAAGCACAGGACTTGGCCCTTTGATTTTTCCTGTATAAATAAGAGTATTCCAATACAAAGGCAGCTACTCATTAGTTCCGAATGGATGTTTAGAGGGTAAGAGAAGTAGGTCCCTCTGCACTTTGCCTGCCCTGCAGTACTTCACTGATCAGCAGTGACACCAGTGCTCAGGAGCAGCCAAGCCCCTGGGAAGCCAAGCTACCCCAATGCAACAGCTGCCTTTGTTTCCTTTTGACAGCACAACAACTAGAATTTTCCAGCTTCACTACCACTTTGGAAGACAATAAATGAGAGTACTAATGAAGGTTCAAACAGCAGATCTCATGAATTACACACAAATACAAAAATCCCTTCTGTTTGATCCCAATCATCCACAGGTCTCTAACGAGAACTACGAACATAGTCTACTGATCATCTCACCAGTAATGCAAATAACCATACTGGCTTCTCAGTGAGCATCTCCCAGGCTTACACAATGTGCCCTCAGCCCACACAGCCCCATGTGCAGGAGCTGCCCATCACTCAGAACCAGCCCTGCGTGATAATGTAGCACACCTTATGCTCAGCTGCAGCTGGCAGCAATGTCACCTCATATTTGAGCCCATTCCCCAGCTATGATAACACCTCAAGAGCACCTCCTAAGCTCATCTGTCCCCAGCTAAGCAAGGAGCTGCTGGATATGGAGAACAATAGGCGTGAAGGCTACACCTGGACAAGCAATGTGTAGCTGCAGTCACTGATGTTAGCAGACCAGCCACAGTGAAACAAAGAAAACAGGCTCCCAAGCACCTGCAAACAGTGTAACTCCAGTTCATTTCTATATGATATTGCTAAGAATGAAGTCTTGAGGAATTTAAATATTCCAAACAGCAAGAGGAATGGCTCGGCACCGCGTCCTGCTGCCATGAGCCCTTCCCAGCACAGCTCCAGCAGCAGCAGCTCCCCGCTTAGCTGATTTGTTGGACGTTGAATACCACTATCAGCAAGTTTTTCACATCTGAGCAGCAAGTGTTTGTATAACAGAAATCCTCCTATCAGCACTGCCAGCTGTGCCTGACGTACAGCCACCACACAGAAACACACCACAAAATCTTAACATCCACACAACTGCATCGTCCCTGGGCTGACACGGCATTCAGACTATCGGCTACCTTGCCTCCCACAGCAAGCAGGCTCCTCAGTATGCCACTCTTCCTAATTACCTCAAAGCATTAACACGCCAACCTGCACTAGGATAGGAAACGCAGCCAGAGGAATTCATCTCTAAACCTCACCACATGGATTGCAGCTGCTGCCCTGGGAAGATAAGTGGGGGAAAGAGGGAACTTGCCACTGCTAAGCGGACCCAGGACCTCCTTCCAGGGGACAGAGGGAGGCAGAGGGCACGGAGCTTGAAAACCAGCATGCCAGGGCACTCGGGCAGAACACCTCCACCCCAAATTAATCACTTTTAGAAAGAGTCCACCCAGCACCTGATCACACCTCTTACATAACTTGACCTGCAGCTGATGGGAGGGCTGCTGAAATGCAGGACTTGCCAAGTTTGGGACTTAAGAGTCCATGCTTCTGGACAGGACCTTCTAAAAAGGTGCCTCATTCTCTCAGCTTTTTATTTACGAGAAAGCAGAAAGGGGCAAGTGGAAAATATGCTGATGCTTCCTCCTCTTAATTAAATTACCTACATATGTACTTTCTCAAAATAAGTGCAATTAGGGCAAATTAGGGTTTAAGAAACTCAGCAGGGCTTTCAATCCCAGAGGAAAGAAGGACTAGGGAAAACTACTACCAAGCAAACAGTTTGTTAAAGACTACAGAAAATCAAAATTGGATGAAGAATGTTTTGGTCCAATTCTAGATGAAGGATACTCCAGCAAAACTGCTGTCCATGAGAAAACCTCACACAGCACGCAAACATCTGGGTTGTGTTTTCGAGCCAGCATTCACCAGAAGTTAGCTATGTAGTGCCTAAAATTGTGATCTGTGCTTCTCGCAGGTTGAGACAGGGGTTCATGAGCTGGGACATTATTGCACCAGGGATGAGGCAAGGCAGTGCCCGTGCCAGTAGTTGGCATGGAGCATGGAGGAAATTAAGACCCATGGCACCCATCCCCCAAAGCCAAGTGGCTCCAGCATCCTGCTCCTATCAACAGAAGTGCAAGGTGCATAGCGGAAATGGAAGTCCACCACCTGGATGCCTCATGTAGGCCTGAGCATTTCACCACCACAGGTGAAGTAAGAGCTGCTCAACATAGCCTCTTTTTTCTTTCTCCTTTTTCAGACCTGATTGACTGTCTAGACACAGCACACTGCCATGCAATGCAACTGAAGACTGAGAGCACCAGAGTGAAGAAAACAGACTGGCCCAGGCTTTTATTTTTTTCTTTTCTTTTTGTTTTAAACAGTATATTGCAGTCTACATCAACAAACTCACAGGAAAAAAAAAAAAAAAAGCTTGATCTGCCATGCACCTTAGAAGCTGGCTGCTCAAAAAATCCAGAATGCAATTAAAACATGGATTCCTTTTAAGTTTCACTTCCCTCTGCAATTTTATAATCGTCTCATCCATCAATTCTGAAAGAATATTAATACTGGCATCAGCTGGCTCTCCACCTCTTCTGCTGAGCCAGCTCTCCCAAAGTCCTGTCCATGCCTTTCAGCATCCAACCAACTACAGGCACTCTGAGGAAGAGGAGAGGGGGAGGCAGAGCTGGAGGTGGAGGGATGCCAGCAATGCACATCCAACATGGGGCCACGCCACAGGGCAATGGCCTATGTCCCCATGGAGCTGTGATGACTTGTGGTGCTCAAATTTGCCCTCAGAAGAAAAACACACACAAATTATCCGGAACAAGGCTGCAGCAAAGATCACCTGAAGCCAACACGTGACCCTTACTCACACTCAACCGGATCACACATGCTCGTGGCTGCCCTCCAGGCTGGAGGTGGCCAGGTCAGTGATGTGCAACCTTCTTCCAATACACAGAACCGTTTCTTTCCCGCTCTGAAAGCTGTGTAGATCTCTGTTTTGACACAAGCCATTTTTTCCCCATTACCTTTCCCAAACTATTTAGACGACATCCTTGGCTCCCAAAAAGCTGCAGATCAGAGCCAAAAAGCAGTGCTATGCTCCTTTGAGTACCTTTTTCTTTTTCGAATAGGTAAAGATCAGTTCCAAAATACTTGGACTTGTTCACACACAGTGATAATGCCAGGAGAAATGGTTGATGCCAGTTTTTAGTATCTATCTTATTAATTAATTAGTAGAGACGTAGAATCTGTCGAGTCATCCACAACTTTTAAAGACGCTCTGTTCTGTCATTCTTTTATTATTCTAATTCGACATGTTTCTTATCTGTTATTATCATGATTAATATCACAAATTCCCAAGAACACAAGTCTGAGTTTAAAACCATTCTCATCCCATTTTCTATCACTGCAGGTCAGACTGGCCATTCCAAGCCCAGTCTCAGTTGGCAACTGTTACTTTCTTTGCTGGTATCCACTTCTCTTCATCTATTTTAATGAAACAAAAAAGCTCCAAGAGTGCAAAGAAAGCCAATTGTTACACTCATTTCAGCATAATCAGAATTTCTGCTTCTTCCTTTCTTACTGCAGTGTGAGGTTTATACCAACCTTCCTCCCCCTCCTCTTCTCTGAACAAAGCTCTAGGAAGACAATCACTGTAAATTGGTCAGAATAATTTAAATACAGGGCAAAAAGCATCTAATTGCTGGATCAGGCTACATGTTATCTCCAGGAAGTGACTGAGATGCACCAATTTGCTCTTCCATTGAAGCCCAGCCTCTAGAACCTACATCCACATACCCCCAAGAAAACTAAAAGAAATGTAAGTGGCCAGTCTTCCTCATTCTTCTATGAAGCAAAGTAATTTAAGTCTCATATTCAGACCTATAAAACAGCATATTTACCCAGGCTTGACAGTAGAATTAGTTAGATGAGATCAATTGAGACTACATACAAAGAAACACTGGAAAATAGGCAGAGCACAGCATATTCTTTAAGTAGAAAGCTGCTTTACAGGGTTGGCCTAAAGCAGCCATTTATCCCAACGCCTGATCGCAGAGGATATCCACAGCAATAGCTGCACACTAAAAGCAAGGAAGATTAATCCCCAAAAAATGCTTCACTCGAGGTTTTAGAGTGACCTTTATCTACATTTTGAAAACACAAAAATTCTAGATCTAAATTTCAGTCAAGATGGCACACAACCCCTCTATGGTATCTAGATCCAGGACCTCCGAAAAATTATAGATGGCGCTGGCAGCACCAATGGAAGGGCACAGGCTACAGCTGTGGCACCAGCAAGCCAGAGGAGAGGCAGAAGGCAGGTGTTGTAGATGGATAGGACCAAAAGGGATGGAAGGGGTGAAAAGCCAGGCAGGAGGAACACAAGCAAGTTAGAGAGGAGCTGAGAAGCAACAGCACCTTGCCTAGTCCATCCCGAAACAGGATCCAGGCCAGCAAGCTTCCCCAGCACAGCATACGAGCTGCTGAGCATATCACCCCATTCTAACAATTAGTACCATCCAAAGCCAACTGGTGCAAGCTACTAGCTCATGGATTAGAAATTAATGCTGCAGCCCAAAGGTCTAAGCCCCATGGATGACCTGGGTCACTGCAGATCCATGTGACAGGTCAATTTTTTTTATTTCTCTTTCCTATTTCCCTTTGTCCAGCTAGAAAATTACATAAAAGCTCAGATGTGTTAGATTCTTAATACAAGGTCTGTGAACTGTGAGCACTCCAAAAGTAAGAGGTATCACGAGAACTGCCTCTACAACCTTCACCCAGCTCCCATAACACATCTTCACTGATGCTATCTCTAATTCTAAACCAGCAAATCAGCTTCTGTAGGCAAAAAAGATAGGGACAGTGCGATAAAGTGACAGCGGTCCCTCAGACCCTGCCCCACTCAGTGGAAGCAAGGAAGATAAGTGAACAAGGCATGGCAGGAAAAGAGAGACAACTTTACTTGCAAAGTTGGATGCACCACGTTGCAGGCAGGACTTGCCTTTCTCTCACATTAAGTCTTTGCAAAATGCTTAGCAAGTCACTAAAAGCAGTTTTTCCCTGCTCTCTGCAAATCCAGTGCATCTAAGGCTGCCCTGCAAGAGTGCCAAGAGTTCCAGCTCCAGTCAGCTGTCCCTGTGTTTCTAGCAGATGAACTGCTACATCATGACAGGTACTCTGGGGTGAATGAAAAACAAAAACATCCCTCAGCATCATTTTTAGGCAGCCAAAAATTGAAGAAGTTTCCATCATTTGAGCTCTGTTTGCTCTTTGCCTCCATTCCTGAAAATGAATGCAGTGCCAGCATCCAAGATGTTGCAAGAGTGAGAGCTTCCCCGCCTGTGAAGCCCCCAGGAAGGAACGAACAGCACTGCTCAGCTCGAGGTTTGGGTGGGGTGTAAAATAAGTATGTGGAGACGCATGCAGAAAGTAAATGGGGAAGAGAAAATGAATTATGCAGTAATTACCTATCCACTAAAAGAGGGACTCTGAAAGGGAAAAAATGATGCAATTACAGAATTAAAGATTGTATCATAATGCAGATGCAAAGGGGAGCCGTGCAATGTTAGTTCTGGCACTTCCTTGCTTTTGTCCGCTGGATTTTGTAACCTCATTGTTCTCCTAATGTCATTATTTTGTAAGTAATTTGAATGCAACATAATTATGAGCTCGTATGTTTATATCTTTTCATCATTAATAACGTGTGGAACAACCAGCAGACTGCTCCCAGCGTGATTGATGCCTCCAGCAGATGGCTACGAATGATTCTTTTTCTTCCCTGGCTATCAGAGGTAAAGAGCAGGGAGGAGAGAGGGAGATTTCATATTTGAACTTCAATTTCATGCACAAACACTTGGAGATTTTGGGGTTGCTTCAGATGAGGAAACCAAGACTGATATCAATCAGTTGCTCTGAAATGAATCGTAACAGATCGGATTTGAAAAGCAGAAGCACGGAGCAGCTGATGTGTTTTGCCCAAGGTCAAGATGAAAACTCCCAAGGCCTGGATCCCAAATCACCCAGCTGACAGCCCCAAGCCTCCGAACCCCTCCCACGCCAAAACTTCTTTAAGCGTAATTACCGCTGTTAACTGCAGGTCAGGGAAGAAGCCGATCACCTCTAGGCTGTGTTTGCTGGTGAATGCAGCCAAAGAGCAACTTCTAAGAGTGTGTCATAGAAAACACAGCTGCAAGCAAACATTATGGTTGTACGTGCTCATCCTGGACTATAAGCCTTACATTGTTTGTTGCTGGTTTGTTTTTATGTGTGGTTGTGTTGTGTGTGGTTGTTGTTTTTTTTAAGTAAATTACCCTGTGCACCTCGGACTTCAGGCTGCTTGCCAACACATTTCTCAGTCGGACGAGTCTGGCTCACCCTGCTTCATGAGGGAAAGCAGCTGCAATAGCAACAACCTGACTTGCTTTATTTGCAGATGATATTAGTGGACGAGAGGCAGCGTGTCTGATGGCACACTCACTATTTAGGCTTTGTGCTTTTAAAAAAAACTCTATTTGTCTTTGTATGCTCCCATGTGTAAACACCCCCTCCTTCTTTCTTTCTAGTATTTTTACCTTGTCTAGCAGGTGCTGGCAGCAACTGTCATAAGCTTTGTACACTGCTTTTCCTAACAAAGCTGCCATCCTTCTTTGCCCTTGGAGCCTGGGTAACCTGGAGCAACCAGGTCCCCAGGTTCAGACAGAGCCCGCAGCATCCCTCCCCAGCTCTTGGCACAAAACCTAAAACAGAAAGCACCAGCCCATCACTAAACATGTGCAGCTAACTCAGAACATCCAATGCTGGTTAACACAAGCAGGCAGGGATGTGGCAGCAGCAATGTGGCAGCACACCCAGGGCTCCTGTCCCAGGGCTTCTCACATGCAAGCTCTAAGGCCAGCACCCTCAGAGGAAGGACCTGCACACATCTGCTGCGAGCCCCAGGGTTACTGTTATCTGTCACAGGTGTTTGCTGTGTCACCTCACTAGCCACTGCTGTGCTGGGGGAAGTACAGAAGGACCTGCAGCCCTCGTGCACAGTCTGGTGCTCTGAGCCCTCTCTAACCTGCCATGGAGTTCCAGCTATACAGCTTCTCCTTCCACCTCACTTTGACAGCTGCTTCTAATCTTAGTGGCACAGCACACAGTCTGGAAGGCTGTTAGAGATCCAGCTTAGTCCACTAAGGTGATGCTTATGGTTCTGACATCAAAGATGGATGCTGGAAGTCTCTGAAGGGCCACTCTGACAATGGGTACGTAACAGGCCACACTATCGGCAGGTGGGGACTGCAAGGGAACTAAGCTTCATTCACTGAAGCTATTCTGGGAGAAACACATGGCACTGAGTGTTGTCTTCAGGACAATCGAATCACCACTGAACTCAACAGAGGTGACGCCTGCAAGCACCCAGATAACTGCAATGCTATTGCACACCTTTGCCAAAGTCCTCCCCGCTCATTCCACTCAGTTCAAGGAGCCCTGGAGGTCACACGGCAGACTCTCATCTGTGGCCGCCAGCCTTCTGTCCCTCCCAGGCCTCAAGCAGCTCCTACTTTATGAACCAAAGGGCAGCCATGCTGAGAAGAAATGCAATTTGCAGGCCCTGCCTGCTTGAGGTACATGTCCTCTGCCCTCCTACTGCACTACTTCACACCAACCCCCGCCATGAGGACCACGCACACCCCGTGGCACGGCCAGGTCTGCATAGGCCCTGTGTTTGACCACTACAAGGGCAGAATGGAGAGTGGCCAAACCTCATCTCTCCCCTGCCAAAGACAGCGCTGCTTTGAGGATTTCCCATCTATCCAGCCTTTAGTCCTACAGGACTGCCAGCCTCTGGTACAAGCTGGAGGACTGTTACCCAAGGGTGAGTGTGGAAGCTGCTAGGGCTCCTCACTCACTGGAATTGCTGCCAGGGAGGTAGTCCCATCCCAGACCTCAGCTCCTCACCTGGGACAGCCACATCAGGGAGCAAGACACATCACCATCCCCATGCTGGTGACCTACACCAAGCCACACCAAGCCAGTGCCTGTAAGATGGGTAACACTACTGTGAGCGGAAAAGCAGCTGCTTGGAGAGAGAGCAAAGGCCTCATGAGCTCAGGAGACTCTGGGAAGCTGGAAGGACTGCCCCTGACACCTCTTGCAGCTGGACAGGCCAGAGCCCTATTGCTCACGAGGGCTGGCTTCTCTCTTCCCTTCCTTTGCAGGGCCCAGAAGCAGCAAAGCTATTTGTGGAGAAAACAGCACCAGCACAGCAAGCATGCAGCTCTGGGCTGACCCAAAACAGCTGCGGAATGTCTTCAGAAGCTCTGCATGCTCTGAATGAGAGGCAAATCCACCCTCCAGCCCACTCACCAGACAGAGGCAAAGCCTAAGAACAGGACAGAATTTAAGGCATGCCAGAATCTCAGGCTCTGGGAATGCATTGTCCACATTCTCCACTGAAGCACAGAGCACTCATGCCCCAAATCCACCATCTTTTATTCAGAGTGTACATCATTTACTCAGCTGAACAGCCACACTCAAGCCAGAGAAATTACTTCCCCAAATAACTGCTGCTTGATGCAAGGAAGGGCTGTGGGACTGCCTGACACGTAAATACAGATATACAGTATATAAAACCAATAAAAGGCCAGAGCCCTTGGCCAGACCCTGAAGTCAATGCTGTGTGCAGAAATACAAATCACTGGGTCTTTGGTAGTCACACAAACTGATCACCTACGTCACGTGTATCACTGTAGAGACGTATCCTCCAGGCACGATCTGCTGATTGGGGTCACGGTCTGAAAAATATTTCAGTGACTTAGAAAACGTAATTCTGCTTGAAATCCTCCACAGAACTCCAGAGGAGTAGCACTGCTCCTTCTTTGTATGCACTGGTCCCAAGCGAGGCCAGCTCCTCCATTTCAAACCCAGCCATGACATGGCATCTGTTCCAAACACTACGCAAGCACAAAAGATGCACAGTTCACACCCTGGGAAGCTTATAGAAGAAGTCTATAGAAGAACTTAAGAAGTCCTTAGCTTAACATCCCTGCATGCAAGCTTGCGTGAACTCTTCAATTTCACCAGGACGATATGTATGATGAGTTAAAACTGTGCTGAAGCCTCCATAGGGCTGTGACTGATGGAACTCCCGCTCCACTCCATCAAGGGGTCAATGCAAGAAACCTGAATGGATCCAGAAAGAGACACTGGAAAAACATACACAGGGATTCTGGCAGAGCTAGAGACCCACCGAGTCGAATGGGGAGTGGTGCCCAGAAGCTTCTACCTGCCAGCTCCCTGCACGCTCTGCTATGCCGGAGCCTATCTGGATGAGTGGCTCCTTCCAAGCTACTTCATTTGCATGTATAATTTAAACACATCATATTAAGGCAGAAATAACACTGATTGTCCCGCTGGCGTTTCTAATCTGGATGTTCAGCATCACTGGCCACTACTGCCAAGGAGACTTTGCAACATGTATAAAACTTGGACCAGGTGTTGCCCCAACAACTTCTCTCCCCCCCAAGTCAAGCAACAGCAAACAAACACCTTTCCCATTTGTCTCCACATACCTTGCAAGCTGTGCAAAACCTCCAACAGACACATCAGACTTGAAGCAGAGACGTGAGCTTTTGGGCCGTGTCACCAACAGAAGCATGCGCACACAAGGAATCATCTGCCCTGGTGATACATCAGTGCCCCCGACAGCCATGGCCCCAAGTCATCCTGACCCCGTACGCCTTGGCCACAGTTAATGCTACGTTTCACCCCTTGTGCAGTTAACAAGAAGCTCAAACCCGTTACACAGCCAAGAACAACGTTTCCAGCAGAAGGCTTTGTTTCTGAATCACGATTATCATCGTGCTGCAAGTTCTGTGCTAGCTCAGACGCAGCGGGCATTTCAGAAGGGCTGTGACCTCTGCCTGGATGCAGGAGGCTACGAGCAACACCGTGGTGACATCGCAAGTCAGAAGGTTACAGATATTTTTCGACAGCCTCAGGCAGACCCAAAACCTGAGCCAATCTGTATTAAATGATCTCTGAAAGACAGTATTTATTAAAAAAAAAAAAAAAAAAAAAAAAAAAAGGAATGTACCTGCGAGGTGTTTCAATGAGAAAACGAGAATAGAGGAATTACAGTGTTTATAGCTGCATTAATAGGACCTTATCAGAAGCTTGTTTGCTTTGTTCTCCTTTTATTTTCTTAATACGTACACCTCTGTGACAGAAACACACGCCCTAGTGCCTCCCCGCCTGACGACCTGAGGCATACCCACGCCTCAGAAGCTTCCCAAGAAAGTCTCTCCAGCCCGAGCCGGCATGTCGGAACAGAGCCCGCCGATGGATGCAGGGCTCGGGGAACCGCTGGGCAGATCCGCGCCGCGACCCGAGCCGGGAGGCGGCATCTCCGCCCGCACCCAACTCCGCGCCGCTCTGCGGGGCCGGGCTGCGCGCGGACCCTGCGCTAAGCGACAGCTCCCGAGCGACCGCCTATCCGCTCCGCTAACTGCCAGCACGGGGAGGAAAGGGGAAGGAAAAAAAAAGAAAGAAAGAAAGAAAAAAGCCATAGACTCCGTGTAGATTACAGCGCCGGTAACCAAAAAGTCCGCAAGTTACCCGGCTTTACCCGCTAGCGAGGCGCAAGGACGAGCCCACCCCGCCGATGCGGCGGGCGCTGCCGGGCGGCTCTCTAAGTAACCTTCGCGCCCCGCCGCCCCCGCGCCCGGCCATTACCTGCGCCG
>JAOWBP010002052.1:14238354-14256257 GCA_028571105.1 Tragopan temminckii | reverse complement strand
TATATACTTATTGAAAACAAATATCCACATAAAACACCCTTCTGTAAGCGCTACACATGCCTTCGCATAGCAAAGAAATCGCTACAAGTGGGACGAGGGAAATGCCTAATGCAGTATTACAAAGCATTCGGATTGGAGTGATGACTACAGGCCAGCCATCTCAATGAAATCAGTGGCACTTAGGTTTGCGTGCGTTACAGCTTAATGTTAACCCAGCACACCGTGATAGCAACATCGCAGCATCTGCTACAGTCCTGCAAGCACTGCCACTGTTGAGTCTTTTACACAGCAGCCCGAGGCCATCCATCATCTGCCAACATGCCAGTCAGTGCGGGGGGAAAGACAATTACCCAAGCAGATAGCAGCAGTACCGTTTCATTAGACATGCAATAGAAATTGGCTATAAAGGAAATGCAGAGATAAAACCAAATAAAATCGGATGGCCTGGCAGGGGATCCATCTGGTTTATCAAAACATTTATGGGCTCAGTTTTCAGTTTGTTTTCCTGCATGCAGCCGCAAGGGAAGCATGGCCAGGGGGATAGGAAGCAACTGCTTTCCATAGCACCAGGTTTTGGACCTTTTTAAGCAAGCTCCTTACAGACAGCTCAAAACTTCCAACCAGCAAGTTAGCAGACTGTTGGTTCTCATACCAGTACTTCTCTCAAACACATGGCAATCCAAGTTCACCTCCCTCCCTCCAAGACTAACAAATCTTGGTTTGCTGTATTTCTTTTCAGCCAAGGAGCACCTGAATTTCCATCTGCATCATCTTCTGTGCCCAGACAAGGAAGAGGATGGGAACAAGAAGCCAAGGAACAGGAGCACATCTCCTTTCTGGTGGCTAACAAAACTTACAGGAGTTCACAAAGCTGTGACCTGAGCTTTTCAAACAAGCATGCTATTCACTTTACACAATACCTTGTAATATTCCTATAAAGTCACTATCACATGCACGTGCCCTTTCTCTCCAACTTTCATTGGGTTTGGTTTCTTTCAGAACACCTATTCCAACCAGCAGAGGCCGGGCTGGAACAAAAAGCAGCAACCAGGCTCATCAAAAATGGCAGGTGGGACTGATGTGCTAACAAAGATCCAGGTGGGAGAACACTGCCCAAGTCCAGAAGTGTCACCATGGGCCCCTTTGCTCAAAGGTCACATGTGTTAACTAACTGGGATGTTTTTAACTGATTTTTCACCATCTCCTTGGCCTCATGGAATAGGAACAGTAAGATGTGGCAGACTGAAGGTGCAATGATGGAAACCTCTGACAAATATCTCCTATGAAATGATGATGGAGATGGCTTGTTCTAGCAAAATACTCCTTCCCCTCTTCCCTCCTCCCCAAAACAAATGTTATCAAATAGGTTGGGAAGTATTTTGCTTATTTACATTTCCTCTGGACAGGAACAATCCAAAACCTCATCCAGTGAGAATACAAGGCAACAGAGTACATCACGGACTTCTCCGTTGGGAGGCGACAGCCATCCAGTGTCCTCATACACTGAGAGAAAAGTGGGGAAGGGGAACTGGATGCGCCTGCAGGAAGAGGTGGTGGCAGTAGATGCAAATGTCTTCCTTCTGCTCCTGTCTCCCCTCCATGCTCCTGTATGGTCCATGTACAGAGGTACAGGTGGCTCTGGGGAGCACGGTGCTAGGTGCAAGCTGCTGTGGGAGGAGGAGAAGCGGCATTTCTCACAGCTGAATTCTTGCCAGCCTGAGCTGAAGTTCATGAACTCACTCAGCCTCTGGCCCAAGGCTGAGTTCAGCTGCATCTGTGGTCTGATGAAGTGCTCTGCATAGTTGTAATATCAATTTCTATTTCAGCTGAGTCCTTTTCTAAGGCAGGAGCTGATTCCTCTTCCTGACTGAAGAACAGGCTTTAAGCTGTGTTTGCTAACGTATTAGAAGGGATTTGCTCTGTTAATTTTCACAAATACCAAGTCCCTTCTGCAGGCATAATATTTATTTGTACAGAAAAAACTGTAATTCGTCTGGGGAACACAGAGCTTCTCTTTTTCTCTCCATTGTCTCCAGATGAAGTGATCAAGATCTGATAGCAGACAGCTCTTTATTCAAGTAGACAATTGCACAGTGAGATCTAATGATTGGAAACTTAGCTTGGAAACAAGATGCATTTTTTTCTATTATTCATCACAAGCCATTGAGAGCCATTAGCTGCTAGACCAAACTACCACTCAAAAACACAGGATCTTCATTTCTGGATTCATTTGGTTAAAACTACATATTCCTCTAAAAGGGATGCTGTAGCTCTAACAACTTACAGGTCTGAAGCAGAAATTACTCTGCAGAATGCTATGACCGAAATTACGGAGGCTGGATCCATCAGGCTGGATGATCTAATAGTTCCTTCTGGCCTTAAACACTATGAATTATGGATGCAGGGGGCCTCCCCTGGAGAGCTTCATAATGCTTTGCTAACACCAGGGTGTGATCTGCCTCTGTACTCTGTGCCAGCCACAGGAGCACCCAACAACCCCAAAGCTGTGTTACATGGGTTTAGTGGCCACCTCTAAAGAGATAAACTTCACCCATTAGGGAATTAAATATTTCAGAAGAACAGCTACCAGATTTACGTGGAAGAATTTCCCTTTTACAAACAAGGGCAGACTGGCATTATAGACTTTATCATCCGAGGGCCTGAAACCCCTCAGGAATTCTTGCCTTCCCTGCAAAGGCACCACGTTGCTTTGAGATGAATGGCTTGGTGACCTTGGGTAACGATATGGTGGTGAAACATCTTCTGATTTTTTTCCTCACAAAAAAACTGACTGACTACCTGCCCCACCTCTCTGTAGTACAGGCAACCACAGGGAGCAGAAGTTTGGGCGCTCCCAGATTAGGTAGTGCCAGACCAGCAGTGCCACTGGGCAGCACACTGTGCATGGGAGAATACATGGTCATGCAGACTCAACAATATTAAAGTATTGTCATAGGGGAATAAAACACTGAGATGTGGGGTGCTCTGCAGGAAGGATTCGCTTCTGAAAGCCCAAAGCACTCCAGCAAGACTACGGTAGCACAGAATCAGAGAATCATAGACTTGAGCTGGAAGACCATGTAGTCCAACTCCACTGTAACGAACAGGGAAACCTACAGCTAGGTCAGGTTGCTCAGAGCCCCGTCCAGCCTGACCTTGAGTGTCTCCAGGGATGGGGCATCCACCCCTCTCTGGGCAACCTGCTCCAGTGCCTCACCACCCTTATTGTAAAAAACTTCTTCCTCATATCCAATGTAAATCTCCCCTTTTAGTTGGAAACCATTCTCCCTTGTCTTGTCTCAACGGACCCTACTAAAGAGACCGTTCCCTTCTTTCTTACAGACCCCCTTTTAGATACTGAAAGGCCACTATCAGACCTTCTCTTCTCCATGCGCTGAACAGCCCAAGCTCTCTCAGCCTGAACCCAAACTGTTTCCAGCAGAGAGGCAATAGCTTCAGAGGCCTTTTCTGCCTGACTGTGGGAGTTATTCACTAAAGTCTGTATCACAAGGTGATGCACAGACACCACAGTCACAGAGGAAGGCTTTGCGACTGTTGACCCACTGTGTAGTTTCCACACTATTGACACTCTTCCATTATCTGCTGTACTTCTCAGATAAAGGAAGGCTGATTGCTCCACTACAAGCGTTAACAGTGAAACCACACATGCCAAAATTAAGGCTTAAAACAAGTGTAATTCTGGAAATTTCTAAGGAAACCTAATCACTGCAGCATCAGAACTGCTGAACCAAGGTTTGAGAACAAAGAGCAGAGAATGACCCTCCAGTGCATAATCCCAGGGCCCTGCTCCAACAGTGTGCAATGAGGCTGCTGCTCATGGCAAAGCAGATTGCATCAAGCCCCCTGAGGCATCCGGTCCTCCTCTGCAGACATTAGACCACACATCTTGTAGGTGGAAAGTAACTGCAGAACGAGCCTGAATGGTGCTCTGCCTTATCCAGACTTGCTAAAGACAATATTGTCACCAGATGCAGTATTTTTCCAATTAAACCTGTCACGTGCTTTCCAATGTGCTACTGCATTGTTCTTCACGCTTTTTCTCTCTGTGAGCAGTTCCATTGCTCTTAATACATAGTTTGCTATTAAGTCTTACTTTGACTCACGGTAGTGTTTTCAGCAGGGACACACTGTGTGAGCAAACCAACAACTTAACAGGCTTGTGATTTGCTGATGCTCTGGTTAAGCAGAACAGAGAGCACACTTGCTTTCATAAAGCATTGCTACAGAAAGCACAGCCCATGAAAAAGAAGTCAAGAAGTCTGCTCTGATCAAAGAATTTAGCCTTAGGTCTGCTATGAACCCTTCTGAGTGAAGGAAGGGAGATGAAGGCCTCTGCCTCATCGCTGAGCCTTTTTATCTCCTTTTTGCTGAGGATTTCTGGCTTCTGGAAAGGACTGGGTCCCATTTCTTATCTGCAGCAGACTGTGGTATGGCTGCATTACAAGAGTTACGGGGGTATGAGGCAGGTGGGAGCTATAAGAGCATCAGCTGCATCAGCAGGGATATGGTTTAATGTTTCAGAATCATTGTGCTGAGGTTCTTCAAGACTTTGGCAAATAGACTGAACAGAATACTAAAGTATATACTGAAACGCTTCTTTACATGAGGAAGAAAATCCTCTGAGCTCAACAAAATTTATGTGCTTTGTGTCAGTTCCCTTTGTGCAAGGAGGGGGTCATCACCAATCTATCAGTGATGTGCTGAATTATGGATTGTGAAAGGCACAGCTACCGCAATAGTGGAACTCTATAAATATCCCAAACAAAAATACATGGACAGACACGTGTAGCTGAAGGAGTTTGTATTTTAGTGGGCATAACCACAGTACACTGAAATAATGAAATTCACCCCCTGAAAAGTCTTGAAACTAAAAGGGTAATGTCTCCCCATTTCATCCTCTCCCATTTTACGATAATCACGGTCCATCAATGCATTCAGTTTTCAGAGGCAGAATTCTGCAGCCCCTTCTCTTCTTCTTGTGCATCGAAAGGCAGGCGAGAAAAACAACAGCTCAGTCTGAGGACAGTTAGGTCTGCAATATGACACTGGCTTTCTTCCACTCCATTTTCTAAGTCAAACCAGCTGACTGGTTTCGGGATGCCCATCTCTGTAGAGCCTTTTCCCACAGCAGACAAGAAAGGGGAATTGCTTTAGTGGCTGCCTGAATCAGAACAGCACTTCTGGGATTTTTTCACCCCCCTCTCTCTGTATAGAAGAGTCAACTTAATAGTGCAACATGACAAGATGTTGAGCCACATTGCCAAGACAACTTGCACACTTTGCATTTTTCCTATTAGAAATGCATCAGTGAGTATGGAACAGAAGAGGGAGAGAGAAAATAGTCTTGAGGTCCTGAGCTGTCAAGCCCAGTCCCAAAAGCCTTTGTGTTTTTGTTAGCATTGGGATAGAGTATTACAATATACTGATGATTTGTAGCACTCAAGTGTTGTAGTAAATCTGGCCCTTTAATAAAACTGTTTTCCCAAGAAACAAACAAAGGAAACAAAACCAACAAAAACACTACAAATGGCCAGACCTAAAGTTTACAAAGTGCAGAGCTAACCTTAACCCTAAAACTAAGACTTTCTATCATATCCCCCCTCCTTCCTTTTCTGAGTTATTCCCCCAAATCGCAGTATCAAAAATTGTAGGTTCCATTTCTTAACACTAGGAAGAAAGAGAAGTTAAATGATGGAGGCTTTGAATACATTTTCAGATGTTTATTTTTATTCTGAACTTAGAGCTGATTTTAGGCAAGTTTGCCCAAGCTTTTTTAGTTCAAAAATTATATTAAAACTCAAATATGTGAATAACTACTGAGCAGGCATTTCTGAAAACATTTGTAAGAATCATTATAATGAAACACACTTCTGCGCCAGGTAGCTATTTGAGTTGAATTTTATATGATTTTTGGTTGATGAGAATGAAAGGGCAACAATTTACTACCAATACTCATTCAGCAAGTGGATTGAAGAAGAAAATTATTTGATCAAGAGAAAGGACAAGAAAATTCTCTCCCTGAATATTTTGTAGGATGAAAATTTGATATCACCATCACCAGGGAAAGAGTTTCTATAATTTATCTCTGCACCCTTCCAAATCCTATCTCTCCCTACATCCAACATAAATGACAGCAGCATGAATCAGATTCAAGATCTGATTGTTGCTCCTTCTTGCTGCACTTGAGCCCTTTCGATTTGCCATGAGTGAGACATGAGTTGCCCATTGCTGAGTAACACTGTGACCAGGATGAGCCTTTCTGGCTGCTTCAAAAAGAACAAATCCATTCCTTCACAAACTGAAGCAGTTCATTTTAAGCCTTTTTAATTGTAAATGAAGTGTGAGATTATGGGGAAGGAGTACTGTACAATGTCAGGTGAAAATTGGCTTGATAATTTAAGTCAGAATAATGGAATTACCCTCACAAAGTGAAGTATTAGCATTTAGCCATTACACAAACTACTGCTCTATTACTCATACTGACACAGTCAACTTAAAACCTCAGGGCCATTAGAAGAGTTTACTCCGGGTGCTCTTGTTTCCAAGTAAGAAACAAAAATACGTTTGGATTAACTACCCCACCCGCGCTGAAGCTGATGTGCATCAGGGTTTTAATAACACATGACCTGTACTGCAGATGTTTGCTTTTATATGTCTACAGAATCGAACCGTGTGTTGGGCAATCACCCACCTATGCATGGCATCTTGGCAGAGATGAGATTATTGGCTTTACTATTTTGTTGAATTTCTGATAGAGCTTTTCTAATCCAGTATACTCTTTTGACAAAGATTGCATCAGGAAAACATGCATTGCAGAACTTTGTTATCATCTACAAATAAAAGCTTGGCTGCAAATCATGAACATCATACCTACTTGAGAAGAGCAAACATATGTATGTATAGGGATATGACAAATGAGTCCTTCACATTCATCTTGACAATTAATCTCAGTGATTTGCTTCCATTGTAAGGACAGAGGAGAAAAAGGACAGGTCGTAAGTTGTTTTCTAATGCAGCAGCCCATTTTAGTCCCAGCAGAACGGTCAGGCTGATATTTGCCAGGCACGCTCAACAAGGAAAGGGGAGTATTTTTCCATTAACAAGAAAATTAATTGGAGGCTTGTTTTGAAATACAGCTGAGCAAAGAGTTACCCTCTGTTAAGATTTTGATTCCTGCACTGAACCATATTTTTCCGCATAAACTTTCCTGCAAAAATAGCTTTCTCTCTGATAAGGGTTTAAATATAGAATGCCGTAAAGGAGAGCAACTTGTTCTGAAATAAATCACTTTTTAGCAAAACACTTTCTCTTTTGCCTTGCTTTTCAATTAAAAATGGTCTTCCAAAAACCACCTTTTTAAAGATCATAAAGCGAACTCTAGAAATGTTCGGATTTGGGGGAGCAGAAAAGGTCTTCATTAGATTTTCTTTTGTGAAAAGGAACAAAGAAGTTGATTTCTCAGAGAAAAAAATCCTTTACACTTCCCTTCAGATTCACTACCATCTCTTTTCTAATTCAAAGTAGATTTTTAAGGAAAAAAAAAAAATAGTTTCCATGCTCTTCAAGCTTTGTTTCTTGAAAAAATGATGCTTTAAGGCACTGGAACAGGCTGCCCAGGGAGGTTGTGAAGTCTCCTTCTCAGCAGATGCTCAGAACCCACCCGGACACTTTCCTGTGCGACCTGCTGTAAGGGAACCTGCTGTAGCAGGGGGCTGGACTCAGTGAGCTCCAAAGGTCCCTTCCAACCCTGATGATTCTGTGAAGGTACCTATCTACTACCTCCAGCCAACCATCCGAGGCCCACATGTGATCTCAGTCATTTCAACAGGATTTGAGAACTGTGGCTCTGCTGATGTTAAGTAGTACTTTTTTTGTCACTTGGTTCCTCTGTCAGCAGGGCAGGGGATAAGGGTGAGGCACCCTAGGCACCTCTGATCTCACTGAAGGGGTTAATTGCAGCAACAAAATCGGGAACAGTAACTGTCAGCACCCTCAGCAAAGGGCAGGGCACATCCATGGGACTGCAGAATCTATAGCACTCAAGCCCTGTGGACACTTTTGGGCACGCCAAAGGAAGAGGAGGAGAACTCATGAGCACTCGCACACCCATCTGCACACAAAGCTCAAGGGGCAATAACAGGCTTGGCAGATACAGCGAGCTCTTTCCTCCAGAGCCCATTAACCCATGCCCTCTCTTTCGCGTCAGCAAAATGCCATTGCCGTGGTGGGGAATTGCTGGGTCCTGACCATGGCAGAGCTGGAGCAGCCTTTCCTCAAGGCCACCAGCCAAGTGCTGGAGGTCCCCCGCTTCTGCGGCCATGCATTTGCCAAAGGTACTGATTTAGAAAAATCCCTGCGAAAACAGTAACACGCTGCAATAACTGGCACAACAATGGGCATGGGATTTGCTTTTTAGTGGCAACGGAAAACCCAGCATCTCCTCTGTAGCTAGCTGGGGTGGAGTCCTGCAAACCTAGTATAATAGGAGCCAAGTGTTGCACTGTGTTGGCAGCCACATGCCCTGGTCACCCTTTGTCCGTGTCCACACATTTAGGTGTTGTGCAAAGACTGCAGCAAACTATCAGCTATAAATCATATAAGGAGTTTGTACTGTTAGCATTTCTCGTATCACTTATGGAGTCACACTGTGCTGTTTTTATAAGCAAACAGATGCCCGAGTCCAGGAATGAGGTCATTACTTATACAACAGAAATGTAAATTCAGTAACCTGAAAGGGTGGGAGGGTGAGGCAGAAGTCCTTAAGGAGCCATAAAAGTTCCTGGAGATAATTCACAGGTACAAAGGGGCAACCAAACAAGAAGAAATGCTTTTCTGTATGGCAGAGAGAAGGAACATGGTGACCAGAGCAATTTCTCTAACGGCCACCCTGTAGAGTGGAGGAAGAGGTGGCAGAAAGCACTCCAGAATATGGCAGCCCCAGCGGATGCAGCTAACGTGCTGCCCTAAAGAGCTAGCAGGGCTGCAGGAATAGCTACAAAAAAAACACAGTTAAGTGCAGGCTTTTTTGTTTTCCTTTATCTTTTATAAACTTTACTCTAATATCACACATCCACGCTCCTAAATAAACATTCTTTATCTGTCAGTCTCATCTAGTAAAAGTGCTGACTCTTAAGTAACATGAAGCAACACAGGTTACTATTCCTACCAGGCTGGAACCTGCTGATTAGTGTGCTTTTGCAATAAGTGATAGCTGAAAAAAGTACTCCCTGGGGTATTGTGAAAGTGGCAGCACAGAGCTCCACTTAGCCACTAGGGTAGAGAGGAGGAGTCCTCCAAAAGCAGCTGGGCACAGAGCCCCTTCTGACATGCAGCAAGAGAGCGGGAATGACCCCGTGCCCAACACTATGCATCCACTTAGCAGGTCTGAAGCCTTTCTACTTCATGATAAAAGTGATATAACAAAACCCCCATATAGTAGGACACATATCTGAGGGAGCTCAGGGCAGGAGAAACAACTTTGGAGCCACTGTGAAAAGAGTAACCAGGAGAATCCCAGCAACCCTAATTCTTGGGCTCAGCACAATGTCTGAGGCAGCTCTTCATCTCCCAGCTGTCTCTCATCATCCTCCAAGCTCTACACCCAAACGGGCCACCTGAAACCTATAACCTAGGGCTGCCCTGTTTGAAGCACTCTCAACCCAAAAGGGGTACAACAGCTGTGTTTTGGCCAGACCTGACTGAAAACCACACTTCTGTAGACACTGGAACTAGGCTGGGCTGTGTGCACATTGGAAGGCCACATGTGCAGAATGCTGGGATCAGGCTGTGGTCCCCATGCCCATGTATGAGCTGAGTTGTCCTCACAATTCAAGCACGCAAGCTGGCATAAATCTGCTCAGCTTCTATGACATCAGTGCCGCTCTGTCGTGTGAATCCTGTTCTTCACAGCTCAAAAGAGAAGTCTTCATGCTTACTGAGGTTAGGATGGGGAGCAGGATGTGACATCAGCAGCCTGAAATGTTTACATAAATGTAGGCAGCAGCATTCTGAATTCTTTGAGTACTGTTTGTTTCTCTAGAGGCTTTGCCAAAAAGAGAAAGAGAAAAAAGAGGTATGAGCTTGTGACTTTCTGCTACATCAGAAAGTTTGAAATATAAACAACTGCTTTCACTGACTTTCATCGGCGCGGCGGGACCAGGCTGCCTAATCCTCGGGTAGCAGTGTTGATAAATAGTGCTCAGACAGACAGGTTGGATCAGATTTTCCCATGAGCTCACTCAGGAGGGTTAGCTTTCGCAGGCAGTGCACTGTTATCTCTTTCAACTGTCAGCGCTTGAAAGCCAGCCCTGGTTTTCAAAGAGTCACTCCTGGGGAGGAGAAGGAGGAGGAGGAGCAGGAGTAGAGTACCTTTCATCATGAACACAACCTGGGTGAAGCCATGACTTGACTGATGCCATGGGAGAATACACCATCACTCGCTGTCACATGGAGCTGGGCTGCTTTCAGCTGGCAGTGATGAGCCTGCTGCAGAGCTCTGAGCTCTGCCCACGGGCACAGACACTTCAGAGACACCTCAGGGTTTTTGCTCAGGGTAAACGCAGCAGTATGGAGCTGATGCTCTGCACACCTCAGTGCAGACCAGCAGCATGGCAGCCAAGGGACTGGGTCTTCCCATGGCAATTGTTTCTGTAGAAGCTCCGGAGGAGGAGGACAGAGAAAAAAGACATACATCTTTGCACGGGGGTTGCTCACCACACCGTACAAGCTGTGGATGTTAACACCGAATGGCAGCAATGCTTCCAGATGGACCCCTGGGCAGACCCTGTTCCTCAGGGTGCTCATCTCACAGCATGGTCACTTTCACAGCAGTGTGTGTGCCTTCAGAGAGGGGAAGGCACATTCCTGAGGAAGGCATTACCTGCCACAGGATCAGTAATGGGAAGATGAAATATCGGTAGAGCTTAAATGTAAGAGTATGAGTGATCAGAGTATGGCCTGTGTCCAGCAGGAAAGTGTTAACTCAAATCTTACCTGTCAGAGGACATAGAAAATTTCTTCTAGTTCTGCTGCCTTTCATTTTTCCATAAAGTGTGGCTTTAGTTATGAGCAAATTATCGTTCCAGGAGTGTTTCAACAGAATGAGATGTAACAGCACAGACACGGCCACGTGCCCTGGGGAAAAATTAGTGCATCAGAACCAAAGCTGGAGAAGTCCCACAAGAAGAGTTGATTAAAGAGCATTTTGAAGAATATTATGTAAGCCCCGATGCCTGCCATTACCTCAGCATTTGCCCCATGTACTGTCCTCGCGCTGATCTTCATAACATCCTTCATAGCTGTGGGCTGCAAGCTGCCATTCCTGTCAGAAGGCATTTCATGACAAACTTGCTGTGGGCATTTGACGGATGTCTCTGCGCCCAGAGAAGTGGGAGGGAGGTGACATTACTGCAGTTGCAGGAGAAAAAAAGTGCAGATAACAAAAACTACAACTGTGTAAACAGTCTTTCTGTTCCACTGAAAGCAAAAGCTAACTCCAAACCTAAAACTGGTTTTCATGGTAGCCCACTGAAGCAAGGATAGACTGAGAAGCCCAAGGAGTCTGCCTGCCCTACCAGCAGGGCACTGAGGTGTCCCCCACGGAGCCCAGCAAAGGCCCACTGCCATCCAGTAGCATGGGGCCATGGCCTTTTCCTCCTGGTTTGGCTGCTTGTCCTTCCTAGGGCAATCCCACATCATCTGTGGTGTAAGCCCAGCTGGGATCAGACAGTATACCTCCTGCACAGTTTGTTGTTGCCCAGAGAGGAATGAAATCCTCATTTCTTACCCCTGAGCCAGTTTGGAGAGGACTGTCCTGCCTTGTTGCTGAAGGTCCAGGCTTTTGTCTTTATCAGTGGAGAAGTCATCCTACTGACAGTGCCATTGGCAGCCATCCAACCCAAAGGACTATTAATCACAGTTTCCTTAAAGAAAAGAAGTAATTGCAGCTGGGTGTTCAGAAACAACCTGAAACTTTTGCAGCCAGGCCCTAGCTGCGGGCCCATAGCAGCTGAGGAAACCTTTTGCAGAGGTCAAGGCCCAGGGACAGCAGCTCTCTTTCTTTGCCAAGCTCCCTCAATCCTGAAAAAATGTACAAAAGTCTAGGTCTTCGGGGCATCCTGCAGTCTTTGAGAGAGTCAGTAATGAGCTTCCTGTTGGCCAATTTGGATCGAAGGGCTCAGAGGGCTGGCTGCATCCCCAGAGGCAGTATTTGCCTGAGGAAAGGTGATCCATGGAGATGATTTCTACTGGGGCACAAAACCTCTTTAATCTCAGCTGCCAAGGTCTGCAGGATGGAAGGGAAGGGCAAGCAGAGGCCAGGATCATTAGCCTGTGTCCTAAGGAGAAAAGACCTATTCCACTGCACTCTGCCACTCTCTCTCTTGAAGCCAACTTCAACTCAGTTCAAAGGAGTCTCAGAGGTATAAGCCTCAGCAATAATTGAATTTCTACAAGACTAATGAGACCTGAGACAAGAGGAAATTGAAGGGAAGAGCACACAGCCAAGATGGTGGGTTAGCAAGTGCCACTCATCCAGCTCTTCCCTGCCTGGGCTGCCAGGGGACGGGGGCAAAGGCATAGCCTTGCCTAGGAGCTCTGGCCTCACCAGGTCTGCTCTTGGTACAGCTGCTCTCTTTTTCTTGCTCTCACAAGACCAAAAGTAACTATCCCAAGAGCATGCAGTAATCCAAAGCATTGTTGAGACATCCTTGGGAATTAAAGGAGTAAAAGATAAAATTTTCAGACCATACAGAATCACAGAATCACTAAGATTGGAAAAGACCTCTAAGATAATCTAGTCCAACCACCAACCCATCCTCACCATGCCCACTAACCACATCCCTCAGCATCACATCTCCACATTTCTTGGACACCTCCAGGGACAGTGACTCCACCACCTCCCTGGGCAGCCTGTGCCACTGCCTCACCACTCTTCTGAGATGAAATCTTTCCTAATATCCCATTTGAACCTGTGTCAAACGTGAAGCATATAGGATTATATTAATTATATTAATAAATTGATCTCATGATAATTATATATCTAGCAGGACAATGTGAAACAATACAGAATACTGCTGGGGAGGGAAACTGTTTTTAGAGTTACTGACAGTTCTCAGTTTGTAACTGAAACTTGAGGAGGTAATCCTGTGCTTAAGCAAAGACTTAAACGTTTTGGTAGTTCATATAAGATATTGGAGTGACCCCCTGTTGGCCAGGGGGTTTCCAT
This sequence comes from Tragopan temminckii, assembly GCA_028571105.1. Taxonomy (NCBI): domain Eukaryota; kingdom Metazoa; phylum Chordata; class Aves; order Galliformes; family Phasianidae; genus Tragopan; species Tragopan temminckii. The sequence continues at coordinate 14,243,011 of JAOWBP010002052.1, read as the reverse complement.
GCCATAGCTACAGACTCTATATCAAATTCCATGGCTGCAGCTTGAAGATACACAATTTAGATTGAAAATAAGCTGCATATTTTCAGAGGTGACTTGTCAGCTGTTGCTGGTACTCTACACAAACTCGAAGTTTTCTACCAGATGTTTCTTCACTGACTTCCAGTTAGAGCTGTAGGCTTGATGCAGAAATATCTGGCAGATGACCACAGCAGTCCTCCAAGCCTTGAAAGTAATACATCAATCAAAAAATGTAAGGTAATCACTTTCAGCTATAATTAAATAGGTTTCATATATCAGACAGACACTTGCTCACCAGTTCTATCTCTTGATGACATAACAAGCAAAAAGTGGGGAAGACAAAACTTTCTTCACCTTTCTTCCATGTATCACAAGCAAAAAAAGGAAAAAAAAGTCACAGGAAACAAACAGGTGCAATCCATTCTTTCACAGACCATTTTACAGACTTCTTCAATAAAAACAAACCCCACAGGTGAGCAAGGACCTTCATTAGGGCCTCCAGCACAAGAAAGACATGGAGATGTTTGAGTGGGCCCAGAGGAGGGCCATTAAGGTGCTTAGAGGGCTGGAGCATCTCTCCTATGGAGACAGGCTGAGGGAGCTGGGCTTGATCAGTCAGGAGAAGAGAAGGAAGGCTGCAGGGAGACCTTATTGCAGCCTTCCAGTATTTGAAGGGACTGACTTTTTACACAGTGATAGGACAAGTGGGAATGGCTTTAAACTAAAAGCGGCACTCAAATCCAGGCTGGATAGGCCCTGGGCAGTCTGATCTGACTGGTGGTGGCAGCCCTGCACACAACAGGGTACTGGAACTGGGTGGGCTGCAGAGTCCTTTCCAATCCAAGACATTCTGTGATTCCATATTGGAAGCCACGCAGTTCCTGTCACTTCTGACATGACTTACAGATGTACGTTTGCTTTGCTTACGGTTCTTGTTCCCTATACATAGCTGGTGTAATTGTTCTTAGTGAGCAGTGAGGCATTTTTCTTTGTGGAAAAAAATCAATAAATATTTAATTCACAAAAATAAGAGAAGTGATGAACAAAAATACTCAACTAATAAAGATAAATGGCTTTTGTATTCATGAAGGCTTCTTATTAAACAGTCAGTGGAAAAAGTGTCCCCACTGGGCAAGGAGAACAAAATAAATGGTGGACCTGATACTGCAAGCACAGCACTTGAAAGAAAGAAAGAGGCAAAGAAAACAACATTAATGCATCATTAAGGTTGAGCATTTAAATCTACAGAAGCCAGCACAAACATGAAGGAAGGTTCCTGCAGCAACGTTAATTGGGACTTATTGCGGACTGTGTTATTGATGATTGCATACATTTAGTTGCATAAACAAATTGCCAAAGCTGTATGCAACTGGAATGCAAATGAGAGATGTGCAGTCATGTGGCTGCTCCAACACAGTGTGATCCACCTGGTAACAAACACCACAGGTCATAGCTGATAGGTCACCTGCAGGTACACACACATATACATGTGTAGGCATAAAGCAAAAAAAAAAAAAAAGTCTACCAAATCTTCAAGATATATCTTCTAGTTACTTGCGTTTATTTATTTGCAGGCAAGTTAATAAAAACTGTAGCTAACAATGCATTCTTTTAGTGCATGCATAATTTCATTTGCTTCATCTGCTGTATCTGCAAATGCTGAAACATGACAAGAATGTAACTTTCCCAAAGTCGTAAAGTACTTCTATTTAGTAATTTCTACAGCCAGATGAAAACTTTGTGTTATTTCACGTCCCATATTGCCAATAAAACTGCGGCTGAGCTAACACATCCCACCCCTATGCCTGTTTTCCAAAGCACAATGTCCTGGGGACATATTCTCCAAATTGCCCGTGAAGGCTTTGGAACAATACAAAACCAGTCCACAAAAAGGCCCCATCCATCCTGGCAGGCATGTACTAAAGCTACGCTGGGAAGGCCAGCATCTGCCTGAGCTCCAGCAAATACTGTTGTATCGTATCAGCAATCAAAACCTGGGTAATGTCATTTAGCTGATGCTGCAGGAGTTATTACTGGTATCGCTGCCTTTCCCAGAGACCCCAACTGCAACCAGATTCCTGCTGCACACAGGCAGAGATAGGAAATTGCCTCTCATGTCCAGGTAGGCTGTTAGCGCTGCAGAGAAGAGGCAAGGGGTGCTCATCCTGCCAAATGACTCCCATTTCATAGCGAAGTACTGATGTGTGCTGTACCCCCCCAAAAAAAGCCTGTGGGTTTTGGTGCCGTAATGTTCTGTTCAAGATAAAATCAAGTACAACAAAACGATCTCAGACATGTCATCGAGTTGCCCCATGTTGCCTGCTGTGACAGTGACCACAGCTGCCCGTTTCCCCACTGGTGTTTCCTACCACTCGTCTTCTTCCTTCTGCCTCCCTGGGCCTCTTCTTTTCTCAGAAAAATAATGGCATTGCTCATGCAGTGCTGCATCCCATTGCTGCTTTTGCTTACAAGTTCCTCAGCAGCTGAGCATAGGGTGAGGCAGATGGGGGGGGGCATTTTTCTTAGATGATTTAACTAATGTCATGCAAATACACTCAACAGTCTTGGTACACGGTGTGCTTTCACCTGTATAACGGTCAAGTCAGCTGAATATTGCTTTTTTCCCTGAAGATAATAGCATTTTTATGCATTGTTTCTTGAAGATTTTTGTGCTCACACACTGAAAAACAGCTTCAGCTGAGGAATAACTGAAGTCAATATACTTAGTCTCTGTCCAGGTAATTTTGTGTCCTCTTCCCATATTAGCTGAAGAGGATGTGATGATGATAGGAGATCATTAACATATCTATTTTTTCCCCCATTCTTACTTCAGGAATATGAAATGAAAACTGCAGCTAAACATCTATCATTACATCGTTTCTGCCTACGTTATCTTGCATTTGAGAAGCAGGAAGGATTTTGCAGGCAAAACAAAACACAGAAGAGCTGGTTGAAAAAAGAAAACAACATACCTTCCTATCCTGGTGTGATTTATGTGATTTACTGATTTTTGAACTGTCTGAGAGTCCAGAGGGGAAAAAAAAAAGTTTCCTTTAGTAACAGAAGCAAGCCCAGAACATTCCATAATGTTAATGGAAGAGCTGTGTGCTCCTCTTCCACATCCCTCACCCACTCCTAAGTTAATGCACTGGTGATAAAATCCACCCCAATGTAAGTTTCTCCACAAGGAATAAGAATTGATTATGAAAAGGAATGCTAGTGATTTTTCCTCTGTGCAGCTGATCAGGCATTGCCCCTGCCCATGCTCTGTCTGTAAGGGTTTATCAGTATAAAAAGAGTTTTTGAGTAAAGCTCAGGATCTCAAATCTGGGAAAACGAGAGCCAAAGGAGGATTTTGCTGGGAGTGGGTTGCATATGAGAAGACTTATCATTAAACCATAACCGTGACTTACAGCACTGTGCCTCCTGTAATAACACATCCCTGTTGCCAATATACCAGCTAAAGATTCAGCTAACACCTCCTTATAGCTCCAGTATATCAAAGCTGGCTTCATAAAAAGGAACCGTGATAGGCTTACAAGTCTATTATCATTCAACATTGAATTCTTTAACACCATTTCAATTCCAAAACAACCAACCTGTAAGTTACACTCTGGAGAGAGCATTTTTACTATTAATCTATCTACAATCAACCACCTGATCTACTGCTATTGGCTTCCATGGGCACTGGGAAATTCCTACTGATTTTGGTGGTTGTTGGCTTATACCCAAGATCCATGTATCAGAGGAACATAAAATCTGTTTTTGACGCATTAAATAGCTATGAGGAAAGCTCTAGGCCCTCTCCCTTCTGACTACAAAAATATGGCTACTTTCATAAGGAGCTGTATGTTATGCTGTTTGATCATTGTTCAGTGTCATTTCAAGTTGTTTCCATTGGGAGGAGAAAATGCTGACGGATTCAGGCATTTTTATGCAACCCTGTTGATTTTGCACAAAAGAAAAAAGGAAATACAAAAGCCTTGAAGATAACTGGAATCAAATCAGAGATAATTTCTTTGTCATTTTCTAGCCAGCACTCAAGCCTATGAAGAGATGTTTCAGCCATTCTCTCAGGGTCCCATTTACAGCTCTGTTTTCTGGCTGTCTCCAGCATGTTTTAGCTCCTTTCTTTTTCTGGTTGTCTCCTGGTTACTCTGGAAAACACACCCTCGTAGCAGTACCTTATTGCATCAATCTGAATTTGAGCCCTAGAAAAATCCTTATATCACCCTTTTCCTTTTCTTCTTAATCATCCAGGGCCGATGTTTTGGGCACTGAATCCATTAATTTTCATTTTTATTCCAAAAAGAGAGGTTATTGGCTTCCTGACTGAAAGACACAATCACACTGATGTGTTTTAAGTTTCGTTCAACCAGCATCAACTTCAGACATATTGTAACATACAGTACCAGCAGAAGTAGAATAAAAAATTGAAAATATTGGTCAAAAATCTCTCCAAAAAGCACAGGCCATGCAACAGTAGCGTGGTATCAGAGTGACCCTGATGTGGACCTTCAGCTTTTAGTAACACCTGTGGTTTAGAGCTGCCACCTCCACCTCCATCTTGAGGAACTCCCAGATATACTACAAGAAAGTGAGTTGTTGGAGGGGAGTAACTGCAAAACAAAAACACTGT
>JAOWBP010002052.1:14206239-14218847 GCA_028571105.1 Tragopan temminckii | reverse complement strand
TTACACTAGGAATATTGCAAATACACCAGTTACAAAGATTCCTCAGTACAGCTTTGGTTGTTAATTTGCATCCTCATTAGATTGCAATGTAGGGCTAGCTTCCATTGTAGTTATATTTAAATTCAGTTAATCTAAGCTTTGTGGCCTGATCTTCCTTCTGGTGGGGGCTTTGGACTTGACTTTATGGAAGACTTGGCTGATAACAAGGTAACACCTTCTATGGGGCGCAGTGGACCAGGCAGGTGTTGTGCATGGGATCTTGACTCCCTCCAGTGGCAGACTGTGGTGCTTTACAATTAGTAGGCTACGGTAGAGTGAAAGGCTCTTGTACTACAGAAGACATACCAGAGAGGAGGAAGACACTCTTTCCTGGCTTAGCTCAGACTTGTTTTCTGGGACTGCACCTTCAAGTTCAGATTCAAGGTTTGTAGTTCCTGCAGCATTGCTGGCGTGGAGAACCTGCAGTTGAAGAGGTCAAATTATGGCAGTTTTAACTGGGATAAAGGCATTCTCTTTGTTTGGAAAATTTACTGGATTTACTGGATAAATGATGTAGATTTATTTAAAATATCATAGAAAGGTTTGGTTTGGAAGGGACCTCAAAGCCCACCCAGCCCCAAACCTGTGCTGTAGGCAGGGCTGCCACCACCAGCTCAGGCTGCCAAGAGCCCATCCAACCCAGCCAAAGCTTCTCTGGGCAGCTGTGCCACTGCCTCATTTTAGAGATTGTTGGTAAACACTATTTTCCTCCTAGACCCAAGACCTTTGTTTTAATAATCAGACCTAGAACACACCTATCACAAAACTGAAACTGTTTCTACTATGCAAAAACACAAACTACTTGATCTATGCTTTATCTAGAAGCTTTATGTCCACTGACCTTTGAAACTGCAGAAGTGTAGTTCAGATTGTACATATCTCTATATCTTCCAGTAACTGATATAAAAAGATTGGGAAAGTAGTACAGTATATGTCTGGATGAAACTATATAATACTGTCACATAAAGAAGTTTCAAGGGTTTATCTTTACCATCTGTTTAAACAGCTATCTACAAACTGCACATACTATACTGCTATAGTATGTTTTAAAGGCTATATACCTCAATTTTTAGAGCTAGATAGATAAAACAATTTTTAAGCCACAGAGAAATCTATTTTAGTGGCAAAGAAGCTGAAAAGCTATCTATTTCATTTATCTGTTATTCAAAAATATAAGAATCTGTCAGAAACTTCCCATGATCATGTACTAGATACTAATAAATCAAAAGTACTGGGAAGACTGCATTATTGTATCTGTGAAATGTAACAGTGAATTCTTCTACAGCTTATGATACAATTTAGGGTTACTTCAAAACACACAGGTACAGGGTAAGGTTAGCAGATCTCAGAAGCTTGCATAACCAACTGCTATGAATTCTACATTCACTGCAAGATTATACCCTGTTCTTCCATCTACACAACAAAAAACTCTGAAAAATAAGTCCATGCTGATTTCAGTACCATTAAGCAAAGGGGCTTGAACACTTTCTAAGAAGCAATAAATAACTATGGTAATTCATAATTTCCTGAGAAGAGGAAATCAATGGCAGGTTTATGATTTGCTGAATGTGGTACTACAGGACTGTATGTTAGGTATACTGCTGTTCAGCATTTCATTAATGATCTGGAAGAAAGGGAAAAGTAAAAATGTCTTGCCACTGACAGACAATACTTGAAAGGTATGGTATATTCAACTGGAAGAATAAAGATGTTGTTAAGGCAGATATGAGGCATGGTAGACTGAGATGCAACAGCCAGGAGTGAAATTAAAAGACGAAAATGTACCAGTTAAGCAAGCATAAACTACTTCCAAACAATAAGAGAGATCCCCTAGGAAACAAAACACCACCATAAGATAGCAATGAAACTCTTATTTTCTTTCCCTGAGGTTTTTAAAATCAGATTTTATATATGAAAATAGTGAGCACTGCTATTGAGATATTACCTAATGAGCATTTCCTACTGAACTTGCATATTCTTACTGAGAGTACATTCAAAAATTTTGAGGTGCGGTAATTAGAAAATTCAGAGAACTCTATCATCACAAAAAAGAATGAGTGGAAATATACATCAGAAACTTTCCAAATGCAAGATATACAGCATTTCAGAGGATTTCAAAGAAACTAATCTCTTGCTATTCACTTGGCGACTAAATTGCTGCTTTTCCACTCTGATCTCAATGATCTCGTAAAGTAGTAATCTAAAATGAACCTAAAAACTGTATCCCCCCCCATCAGTGCCATGAGGGGAAAAAAAAAGAAAAAAAAAAAGGAAAAGAAAATGGAAAAGAAAAAGCTGTCAAGACCTGCCCCTAAGGGTGCTTCTATTCTATGTATCATGAAATTCCACACAGGTTTTGCTGAGATAAAAGTGGCTGGAGAAAAAACCACCACCATTTCCTTAACCGACTCAGTCTTCTCAGGAAAATTTTGGCAACATGTAAAATGTCAGCTGTGAGGGGATATTTTCAGACCTTGCTGTCAAAGCAACAACAGACAACACTGCAAGAGGAATGCCACAGAGCTGTCACAGGGGCTGTAAGAAGAGGACAGGAAAGAGCCATGTTAGTATCTCTCTCCCACTGATTTTGGGAATTGCCCAAAACCCCACGAAGCTCATTTTTCAGGAATAAACAAAAAAGAATCTTCTACTCTTGCCCGCTGATTTTGCAAAGCTTGAGGATCACATGTTGACAAATCTGCTCAGGTTCAGGGGTCAGAACACTGCTCATGCTAGGGAAGAGAGAAACTGCTTCAGTTCTGCCTAAAGCTTCACCTTTTTTTCTAATGCTTTAACTTATGCTGCCCCCCCCACACACAATACACATAAAGAGACTACAGTACAATAATGTAGGTTGTGAAGTCAAGCACTCAAAAGTGAATTAATGACATATTTAAGGCTGCCAGAGCATTGTGCATTACCACATTAAAAATTAATCACAAACACTTTTTCAAAAGAATTCTTTCAACACTTTCTTCAGTGCTCAAACACACATTGAGAGGCAGAAATACATATGTATGTAATAGGCTCCCCTGAGCTCTCAGGAACAAAGCGTACCTCCAGCTGAAACAGATCCAACAATCTATCCCAGGTGTAAATCGCTGCGCTATGAAGACTGTACATCAGAAACAAAGTTTTTGGTTACTTGTGACTTTTTTTGTTTTTGCTTGTCAACTCCCAATTAGAAAGCTTCTTGCTCAGCTAAGCAGAGCTCTTCTGAGGCCTTTAATATCCTTATTAAATTACACAAGAATTCAGCCAAAGGATGAGGCCAACTGACTTGCCACAAACTGACAGCAAGAAGGAAATGTGATAATGTTAAAGCACTGTTTCCATTATTTGATCTAACTCAACCTTCTCCCATTAGGAACTTTAAAAACATATAAGCAGGAATTTCAATTTCCAAAAGGAAACAGGCAGAATGTGTGGATGCATGTTTGTATATGCATGCATGTGCCTGAGGAAGCATGGGGCTCAGCAAAGGGTAAACACAGACCAAACAGACTATTAACAATGAATCAATATTCAACTTCTCTTTAAATTACATTTTCAAATTACCAGATTGGCTGGATTATTCTATACATATTCCCTTCTAAACTTATTACAGAATATAATCTATTCCCACAACTCATGGAAGGTAAGTCTGAGATCTATTTGTTATTTCTGTGCAACTCACAAATAGAAATACATACCTGATGATGTATGCTGTAGGACTTCACTATTCAGAATGCATTCACTTGCTATAGCTGTGATTTGTATGTTTAAATGCTATAGATTTGTTCTCCCCAGACTGAGGGTAGAATTAATTGAAGTGTTGGTACCCACCAGCATACTTGCAAAATGTTCATTAATTCATGGCGAATCTCATATGGAAGTTTAACCAGATTTAAGATAATTAACAACTTTGATAAATTACAACTTTAACAGTAATTAAAACTAATTACAGTGCAAATCAGTAATTAAGATTTTTTTTTGTGTAATTATTGTTCTTTAGGAATAAAACAAATCCTGCTGACAGGATTTTTTGCCATGCTGGATTAATTGCCTATTTCATGTTGCTCTGGGACAGATGTTAAGACACAAGTTTTAGCTGGGGCTATATCTACATGTGTACGTGGGTGTACGTGTGGAACACTTGCACGCGTGCACATCTGTTTTAAGTATAGGGATCATCACTGAAGCATTTGATTAAGAGGAGTAATTGGAAAAAATTACAAAGAGTTCGAGTAGATAAACAACAATATTAACCTCTGAGCCTTCTCAAAATGCAACGGAGGCAAAAAATACTGTACCTTGTTCCTATGTCAAGCCAGCTTCCATAATCTTTAACCAAAAAGAAAAAGTGCTAGGAAATAAAACAACTTTCATTAGTAAATCAACAGTGCACAATTCGAAATAAACTCAAAACCAATGTTTTCAGGTTGTTTACTCCAAGTTTCTAATTCAAGCAGAACAAGGGCAGGACCTTTCCAGGAATGCTCATTTGGACCAAACAGAAAAATACTCTAAGAGCCAGAAACAGACTTACATGGTATCAAATAAGAACAGCTAAAGATGGACTGAATTCTCTCTCTGTTTGCAAGAAGCAGAGATTACAACCAGGTGACCCTTTCAATAAGTCAGTCCACCTTGCTGCTTAAAATAACAGGTTCCTAAATAACAACTAGTATCAAAAAGGGTTTATACTATTTTCATAGAAATCTGCCATAAATGTTGGACAACTCCAACAGTTTCTCATCTGCAAAATGGCAATAAAGTCAGGAAAAGACAGAACTGAACTATTCGTGAATCCTGGCTTATGGTCACATGAAACACTTGAAAGATTCAAGACTACAAACTAATGTTTTTCCACTTCTTCTGCTTTATATACACACAGTTCCTGCATATCACACCTCTTTCATCAGACTTTCTTTGTACACCAACTATATACTTCCTATTTGTTTTAAAATCATTAAGTCAAAATAGGAGAATATGTGAGGTACAAGATATTGGGGCTTGCTACACGTCACTACTCCACAGATCTGTACTCTTCGTTTTAGACTGATTCCATTAGTGAAACACTGAGTGTGATTTACACATATTTTAATCCTTTTCCTATAAAAGTTATCAAAAATCAGTTTAGTAAAAAGACTTGCTTGGAATGAAGCAAAACTACACCTTCTCAATTTCTTACTCTACAATCAAATTGGCCATTTGGTTTTGTATCTGCTGCTTTTCCTATAAAGTAAGATCCACAAATCACACTATATTGTACACTGCAATTTACAATGATATCACATCTGCAATACTCACACCAAAGTGGCTAAACTCAACCAGCTTACACAAAGAGAAAACACGAGCTCTACCTGCTGCTCTTAAAGATTTCTGCTGATTTGATGATATTGCTGTGGTTTAACCCAGCAGGTGGCTAAGCACCACCCAGTCATTTGCTCACTTCACCCCTCCCCCAATCCCTTTCCCAGTGTGTCTGGGGAGAGAATTGAAGAAAACAAAGTGTAACTCGTGGGTTGAGATATTAAGGGGTGCTACTTGCTAAGTTAAAGACAGTTAAAGGAGAACTACAAAAATGTACTTTTAATCTGTGAAAACTATACTGGGTTATTATTGTTCAGATTTAGGTTGTTTCATCTAGCTTTGATTGTGGACACAAACTGACTGAAGATTTCACTGATTAAGAGCTTATTACAAAGGGCACAAAATCTCTTTTCTCAGATGTTGCAGATCTCCGGGATTCTGGCAACATCAACAATGAAAATGATGCGTAACACATATTTTCCTTTGTGTCTGCTTTTATAGGAAAAGTGGGGGCCGTGAGGAGAAGGCTCGCATTCCTGAAAAATGAAGCCTGGCACAAAGCTAAAATTGATTTAAGCATTGCCTAAGAATTTGATGGGAAAGCACATGAAAAACTCAGATTAAGTTGTTACTTCATTTTTGTCTCTTGCTATTATAAGAGCATTATTTCTTCAGAAGCTTTAATTACATGAAATTCAAAGAGTGGTGACTGCAGGAGTGTTATCTCTAAATTATGCTGGGATTTCAATTCATTGCCCTAGCTGCAAAAACTTACAAGTCTGAAACAAATTCAGATCCCTACATGGAGTTAGTAGAGCCCCCTTGGCTCCATCTTATTTGAAGAGAATGTGCAACAACAACTTACCAAAGCCATAATGTCTGAAATCACAAGAACAATGAGGAAAAGGCTGCAAAGAAAAAAACAGAACAAGACTATTATCCAACATACACGGCCACAGACGTTGCAAAGCTTACTAAAATCCCCACAAAGAAATTAAAATAAGATACAATGTCTTGTGCTTGCCTTTCAACCACTCAGCTACTTTTGCATTTATTAGAGAACTATTAAAATACATGACTAGAATATTTGGTATTTGGTATTTGTAATCCCACCCTGCTTGAAACAGACATTTCACATTAGCAGTTTCAATTTTGCAACAGAGAAACCTAACACGAGTCATTTAGCAGAGAATAAGAGCATGTTGGAAGCAGTGCCTGTCCATTTCTGACACTGGGAGCTCATGCACTAGCTAAGCCAAATAAAGCTGATTTAGAAGCTTGAGGATGGATTCAAGAGGGAATAAAACTGTTTTGGATAGGAAGATAACTGAGCTGATTGGTCCTACTCTCACATCCTCCCTGCTGAACAAAGTGCATGCCTCCTTTTCAGAGCTCTGGGCTCCCGTAAGCTCTTCAAGCAAGGCACAGCATTTTGGTGGCACACTCCCAGACTCCTGGGAGCCTGTCAGGCAGCAGGTTGCTACTGGGAAGTAGACTGCAGCCAATAAAGTGAACCAGAAGGGAGCACGTAGAGCTATTTTTTTCCCCATTAACCTAATGTTCTTTTCATTAAACTATGTAAATCCTAAATTGCATGAAAGCAATTACTATAACTGGTTAAAACTAGTTTCTAGTTAATGACACTGAAGCAATGTAGCAAGAAGCTGACCCACTAGCAGAGAAGTGTTTAAGTATAATACAGCTATAATTTGTCAGTAGTATCACCATAAATCCATGAAGCCTTTTTAGGGAAGAAGTGTCCTGCTGCATTCAATGAGCTTGTAGAGCGGGACACCCGTACCGATGTCTTCTGATAAGAAAGGAGTTCTGCTATTGCTTAGATCAGCTATGTTTCATCAGTGAACTAGCACGCTACAAACCTGCATCTCAGACTCACTGAAAGGCCTCTTTCCTCTTACCTATGGCTCAGATCGGATGTTGCAATCTTGCATTGTCTAGGAATCACTCAGCTAGAGGGCTGCTTTCACAGGCAAGTTATAGGAACATTCTGACAGAATATTCTCCATGAATGGGAAAAAAAAAAAAAAAAAAAAAGTAATTCTTTCCTCTATAAACAAGGAGTTTGGGAGCAATTCGTTGAAATCACAAAAATCTATTTTATGCCATTCTGAACTGCAGGAAACCTTTCACAAAGGAAGGACAACGCTAATTTCAGTGCATGTTTATAACACTACAAAAACAAGATTGCCTCCTGCGATGCCTGAATTTAGCTAGCAGGGGCAGCAAGAGCAATAATGAGAGCGCAGTACAGGCTCTCGGATGCACTGAGAAACAGAGCACAACCCCTCCAGGGAACCTGGGCACATCTTGTGGTTTCTGTCTCGTTCCCAAGCTGATGCTGTGGCAGTATCTTTGCTATTGTTACCTGAGCAGTTAAACGAAGAAAGCAAAAAATCCCAACCTGAGGTACAGCCACAGTCTCAGAGTTGTAAACATGTACTTGTGCCTCACAGTTTAAGAAGTTTATATAATTTCACCTCTCACACTCATACAGACATTTCATAGAAGCCTGCAATAGCTCTAGCATCACAAGCATTCATAAGTTGGGAAACACTGACCTTTATGATGCCCAATCCCTACACATGTAAATTGCTAACTGATCTTCTGAACAACCCCAGTTCCTCAGTGCAGCTCTGCTCCTATATCACCCTTAGCGAGGAAGGTGGATACCCTTCTTTGGAGGTTCCAGGGACAGCTCACACAGATTACATGCACAGCTGAGGCAGGAAAGGTTTAGTAGGTGAGCCTTGCACTTTCTCCAAAGTCTGTCCTGGTCTAAGGCTGCCATGTACGTCCTAGTAATGGGTTGCATTGTAATAAGGAGACAACAGGCAGGGCATGGATGGGATGAGAACAAACTGAAAGGCACAGGGTATCACAGTCAACATGGGCAACTTCCTCCAGCGTAGCTGAGGAATACACAGTACAAAGTCACTGCAGTACCCCTGCCACTGTCAAGTGAGCCCCTCAGTCAACCTCACACAAGATCCCACTAAGACAAATTCAAAACCAAATGGCTGATCAGGACCACCTCCATGTCAGCACCATGATGAGCAGAGGTTGGGTACTCTTCTCACAGTCCCTCTAAAAAGTCTTTAGAGATGGAGAAAGAACTGGCAGTCATCTAGTCCTACTGCAAGGAAGAAATTATTTACTCAGAAAGCAGTGAGGCAGTGGCACAGCTGCCCAGAGAAGCTGTGGTACTCCATCCCTGGACACACTTAAGGGAAGGCTGGATGGGGCTCTGGGCAGCCTGATCTAGTGGATAGCAGTCTTGTCCATGGCAGGGGGTTGGGACTGGGTACATATTAAGGGACCTTCCAACCTAAGCCCTTCTTCTTTTTTTTTTCTTTTTTTTTTTTTAACTAAATGCTACTCACAATGAGGTCAGTGCTACAAAGCTCTGAATTGGTTACATTATAAATAGGTTATTTTTAAAATACTGCACTATTGGCAGAGTTGCAATATGAAACAAAAGTCAAACTTTAGGTTCCACTCATTTTTCTACATTATGAGGAAAAAAGTGCTCCTTCTGTGTATTGTCAAGAAAGAATATTAAATATCATTGCTTCAGACAGAGCAAACACTTCCATTTATAATCATTTATCACAATGAAAAGAACTCCTGAGCTTGCAAAATCACTGAACAAAAAATGCGAACCACATTAACAAGTAGAAGTAACATTATAGCCTGTTTTTTCTTTTAAATTTAGATTGAGATTTGACAATTTTGAATTCTTGCAGATTAGATTTGTAACCCTTACTAATGCAGAAATACAGCACTTACGTACCTCTTAGATGACAGCTGTGTTGTGACTTGAACAGCTTCAAAAGCACATGATACCAGAACAAATGGTATTACAACCTGTTTAAAACACAAACAACATTTTGGTTTATAACCATATTTACAACACAAACCTGGCAGGTTGTGGAAATATTTTCCAGATTTTGAAATTATCACAGAATGTGTATGTTAGAAAAAAATAAATATTGGCAAGAAAAGGTGGAAATGCATTCTTCAAAAAGTATTCTTAATAAACAAACAGAAAATCCCTCCCATAGTTGAAGCTGAACTGCAGTGAAATAAACCATGAGGCAATATGGAAAACTATAATTAAAACACCCTGATGATCCTCACTTCATTTAGCCCTTTCTTAGCACTGATGATAAATACTTCAGCAAGGCCAGAGGAAAAAACTGTCGAGATACAAGATCTCACGTGACAGATGCAGAGCTCCAAGCAAAGTAGAATAGGTCAATCTCAGCCATCAAAAATAAAAAAAAAATATATCAGAATATAGCATGTATTCAGCAAGAGAAAAGTTCACGCTGCCCTCCAAACCCAAATAAAGCAAATGAAAACAGTTCAGTAATTTAAGAAGAAAATAAAGCAAAAAAAGTTAGAAACATGAGTGCTGCCTTTTGCTACTTCCAAAGTTGACTTGCATTCCTTAAGTTAGCTGTGTGAAAGCATCATGATTCTTACAGCTGTTCCCTAGGATCCAAAAGATTTTCACTGACCAGTGTCCTGAAGTATAAGTGTAACGTAAGTCTGCTTTCCTGAGGACAGAAAAAGCAGAAAGGCAGAGGCAGGAACTACTGCATATTTTAAAGAAATCTATGAATTCCTTATTTCCCTTCCTGTTTTTCTCTTTACCTCTGCCTTGGGCAGATCAGAAAAGAGCTCCCACACCTTGCCTGTTAGCAAGAAGTGCAATCCAGTCTCTAACAAATCATTAAGATATTAAAAACATGTTAAAAATAGTACTCATTGTAAGAATGACAGCCTAATCAGGAAAGCACTCAAAGCTCATACTTAATGTAATGTAGATAGATGAAACTAATAAAAGAAGTATATATTCCCTCAATGTTTCCATAGATATTATACTACAGGGAAAACTTACCATTTTAAAAAACAATTTAGAGGTCTTCTCAACATTTGAAACTTCCATCTTAATATAATCAACCAATCTAATGCTATTAAATTATACTTTCCGTACAGTTTAGTTTCTTTCTTTTGGGAATCAGAATTTAGCTCTAGAAACATTATAAAGGCTGAAAGCTTCACACATGGATGAGAAGGCTAATGAAGCTCAAACAAAGATATATGTTTTTGTAACTACTATGTACGTGATACATCGTTTATTAAACAGTTCTTTGAGAAAATTTCACTAAGGTAGAATTACTAACCTTCAACAGAAGCAAGCCTCCCATTATAAAGGGACTGAACACAGTCAGGAAACAATAGACAGACGCAGGATCAAAACTAGAGAAACAAGAAAAAGACATTACAACATGTCTTCAAAATGGCATTTTGCATTTAAAAACATAGCATTTAGTTAATCCTGGGTACACGCATTTTTAAACAAGGCTTCCAGATTTCTTTTCTCTTGCTCAAATATTGAATTAGCAAGGACTGTTTACACTTCACTTTTCTTTCTCTACAATTTTCTCTGCTGGTGCCTTTTGGGAAGTCATGCTGCTGATGAGCCATTAAGTTCTTTCAACTCCTTTCTACATAATAAAAATTGAGACGACCTTGTAACCAGTGTCAGCTCTTAAGGAACAGGTTACATAGAGCAGAAACCGTATCATTTGTTATCAATATTATTACCAAATATTGCTTTAATTCTGCTTTAATTTTGCTGACTAAATTTATATTTGGTACGTCAACTGTAGGATGTATTTTTGTAGCCTACTGTTTCTCAAATGAATGAATACTATTTACCTGTTAACGGAAGCTATGTTTCCAGTGCCAAAAAAGGCTGTCACTATGAAGAAAACCTAGATGTATTTAAGGAAAACACACCACAGAAACAGTTGCAATAAAACAAAGCATTTTCCCCTTCAATCCAATCTACTTCCCAAATCCTGTCACGAAACTCCAAGAAGCAGTCCCACTATTACAGTTTTACATTGCATGAAGACAATCAAAGCACTGTCTAGTTCCACCCAAGATTTCAAATATGATTGTGTCAAATTTTACTGACCAAAACTGCATGTGTAATATTTTAGTGGCTGTCTTAAAGTCCCCGCCAGAAACTTGGCAGATTGTTCTCTGGACTCCTAGCAAGATAGGAACATACCTGGACACAAACAAGCACACGTTTTTGCTGACATTTTGCATCACCAAACAAAATAGATGGCTTTATTGAGGAATCAAATGCGGAAGAGGCAGATGGCCATGAAACATGACTAAAGGTTGTTATCCCTCCCATAGCTTTGTCCTCCAAAGGTTATGCTGAGCCTCTTCATTGCAACATGAGACTCCCACTATACTCAAGAGAACAACTCTTGCACAATCAGTTTTACCAACCTACCTTGTTCATCTAGATATGATGATTGCTGCTATAGCAGCCCATTAAAGATTTTTCTACCTTCTGAGCTCATTGGGGCCCATAATGACTCACATCTCTTCGGTCAAAGAATGGTTTTAACTGTTTTTTCTTTCTTTTTTTTTTTTCTTTCTTTTTTTTTTTTCTTTTTTTTTTCATTTCATCAGGCAGAGAGTTTGTGACAATGGCTCCTGCTGCTAGAACACCCTCTGGGTCCTTCCGCTCCTGTTACAGCTACTGCATCAGATCATTTAAGTCTCTGCATAAACAGCTTGCTACCAACTATTCAGCAGAATTGTTGTGATTCTGCACACAATATTTCTGAAAGATTAGGTCAGCATAACTACAGAAATTATACCTCCCAAGTGTATCCCATCATTTCAAGTCTAGTAACACAGCAGTCTAACAGCATAGTGCAGATCTGTCAGTTGAGATTTATAAGGACAACAATTCTGTAATAAAACAGAAAAAATACCAGTGGCACATAGGTCTAATCAAAATGCTAAGCATATGCAATCTGAATCTTCTTCTGGAAGATAAGGTCTTAGCGCAGGTTGACTTTTGGGCCCTACATACAAAGCTTGAAAGATTGTTTTCAAGATAAACAACTCACAGGGTTGCAGATGCAACTTGATTGTTCTAATAGAAAAGGCCTCTAACAACACTATTTCTAATTGTTGTACTTATCTAAATTTAAAACAAGCAAACATCCATGCCTTTTGAACTAGAATGTATCATAGCTTTTCTCTGCAAAGGAGACTGCAAATTGTCTGGTTTTTTTCAAGACCTGAACAGAATACATTTAAGTGTTTTCATGTAAGATGAGATTAAAGTACTACATTTAAGTGATCAATATTATGAGGTAGTATACTGAAGTTTTAAAAAATAATCTTTTTTTTTTTTTGTGGGTGGGAGGGGG
>JAOWBP010002052.1:14187201-14198357 GCA_028571105.1 Tragopan temminckii | reverse complement strand
AGGGCCTCAATGTCTTCCTTGTAATAAGGGGCCCAAAACTGAACACAGTAGTCAAGGAGCGGCCTCACCAGTGCTGAGTACAGGGGGATGATTACCTCCCTGCTCCTGCTGGCCACACTATTTTTAATGCAGGCATTATGTCACATTTACTGTGGATGCCAATGACAAGGCAGATGCTTGTTGTGGTTATGCAACCGCTTGCTGTGCTTATGACAAGGAATCTCTCTTCACTAGGAGTATTGAGGACATTCCATCGGATGCCCTAGCTTTTTACCTGCTTAGTTCTGTGTTTAATTATGTAAAGCAACTTCAACAAATGCATAAAACTCCTACCTTGAATATCATATCCACTTGAAAAGATTACTTCCAGTCTGAAAAATTTTGCTAAAATATTCAATACCAACATGGCAGCAAAGAGGGTACACAGTTTACTTCATTTTAGCTTTATTTTTGTCATAGAAACAACATCATCAGCAAAGAGAATTTCTGATATACTTTTTCCTTATAACTCTAGAGTTCTCTGATTTCCCAAATAATCTCATAGATGAAAAACACATTTCTTTCACTGTCACACAGAAAAGAATGATAACCTTTACCCTCAGTTCCTGCTACAGTAAGCCAAGCAGGACATTACTGATTTCACTGACTTTAAAACTGCAAGGAATTCGTCCACACAGAGACAAGCACTTAGCTTAGTAGGCTACAAAGGAAAGGAGGATGGAAGGAAAACAAAACTACATTATGAAGAGTATTTCCCACACAAACAGTGACCACAATCACTTGTATTGGTCTTGAATTTGTTTGCTCAAACACAAGCAAGACTTCTAGAACTGACAGGATTTGATTAAGTTAAAGCAATGTCACCAGTACAGGAATATACACAATGTACAGGACGTCCAGCAACAAGAGAATAAGAGTCATAATTCTTCCATTAAGCTACATCTAAATTATAGGTCCTGACTACTAGAAAATTACTGCTTTCAAACTATAAAGAGGAAATTTTTTAGTCTAAAACAATTCCCATATATTGGATCAGACAGGGATAAATACTGCCTAACATTTGCTAATGGAGCCATGCAGAAATTATTTTACAGCTGAAATACCAAATGAATTACTTTACTTTATACCATAACCCCAATGATAATTACATTTGCTCTGTTTAATGATCCTACAGTTTTAATTTAAGAGCAGTGAAAAATCCAGACTTGTAATCTTTTTTCTTTAATAATTAGCTTCTAATGGATACCAAATATATACTAATTTTACTAGTTCATAAGCATTTTGTAAGTCAGCTCTGAAAAGCACATCCAGTAACCCAAGGGTCTCTGCTGTCAGCTGCAGCTTTAGTTTTTACTGAAATACAGCAACATTCTTTTCCTCAGGTCCCCATGTTTTAACTGGCTTGTTTGTAGAACACCTCAGATCACTCTTATCTGGCTTCAAGTAAACAAAAAGGGCATTTGTATTACTATAACCCTAAAAAGGATATTCAAAACAAAAGAAAAAGCTACTTGTAAACTCAGTTGTTAGTATTTTACAACAACCTTAAAAAGGAGTAATATTTTAGAAAACTTCCCAATGTGTTTATGAGAAAAAACTTAACTTAGTAAACATATTATCAAACTTTAAGAAATCAAGAAATATGTGGAACAGTAAAATGTTGATAGTCAACCCAACCCCTAACACTAAAAATATCAGAAAACAAGTTTGGGAAGCAAGATGCTTACCTAGAGTCGTCCAACTGATAATTTGATTGAAAACAGGCAATCCTTGCTTGTTTTTAAGACTGTTATGAGTACTACTTACAACATATGTTGAAAGTGCAATACTGAACATCTAGAAAGATGAAAAATCAAAGAAACACACAGTTAGTCTGGAAATCGCTGCCATTCCATATTAAATATGTCAGTATGCTTTCCAGTTGCATAAACACCTCATCTGAATCAACAGAAGAAAAGGAACCCTGAGGAACTCTGATGTGCAAATTGAGTATTTCTACCTTTTTCTACTCATAATTTTTTATTAAAATAAGTGCAACTATGATAAAAGGAACCAAACAAGAAGCCAAACAGATGAAGTACACAGAGAGTACATGTCCTTGACTGGCAGCCATGAAGAATCAGCACAACTTCTGGCTTCACTGCAGGATCAGGTACAAGGTGAAGGGAAAGCGTAGTTAAGAGCTTTGCATGGGCTACACTGTTCTTGGGAGAAGAGATAGCAGCAGCACAAACTAGAGGTGTAGTTTAAAGGACAAAGAAGCTTTAGCAAACTGCTCAGATGAAATAGTCTGAGCCACCTCAAGCAGAAACCTCTGCTTTGGAGAAGCAGTAAGACGGAAGGGTTTTTGTTTTGGACTAATTCAGGAGGTGTCAACCAGTCATCAAGTATGAGCCAAAAAAGAAAAGGGAGGGGAGAAAATTACCACAGTCAGTTATTTTTGTAAGTAGAAAATTATTCAAGAAAATGTTTGGGCCAAGTATTCAGTTATTGTCATTTGTTCACAACTTCATAATTTCACTGAAAGGCAAATCATGCATACACAGCACTTTGCAAATGCGCTTTAAAATGGCACTCTAAGAAGCAACTACACAATGTTCACTGCCTTCACTTTTTACCAAATGAATAACAGCCATTTCCCATCCAGACACACTGACATCTAGCGGTACCCTGCCCAGAGGACCTGCCCATCAGTCAGGATCCTTTTTCAGCTCAATTTCAGAGGTGCTCAGCATCTGCTCGTTCTGTTTAATTTCGGGGCACAAGAATACATAAGTTGCATTTTTGTCTGACATTAATAAACTAGATCAAAGGAGCTCCGAAAGCTCAGGGAATTGGCCCATTTAGACTTCTGATGCTTATTTGGGATCTCTGCTGTATTGTGGCCAGATGTCTCTCCCCCTTAATGTATCTTTTCAACTTCTTTTAGTGTCACGAGTTCTGGTAATCCCCTACTATTTCCAGTCGCTGGTGAAGTCACTTTGCACTTGCAGTCATCACCCATAGTATAACTTGTGCCTTTTAAGCTTCATGATGATCACAGCACATCAGTAAACTCCATTTACTTCTGCTAGATCTATGCCAGCACCCTGGTATCTGCTTCAGAGACTTCTGTGTCCACAGTTCAACTAACATCCAAACTGCTCTCAGTCTTCAAAGACATCTCCAGGGTTGTGGAGCAGCATGGAAGCAACTTGGATGTGTAAGCAGAGATCTCCAGCTAAGAATCTATCTTCTTTCCCCCTTTACACCTCCTCTGAAGTTCAGAGATTATTCCTGAACAGTCTAAGGGCTGACCTCTGAGAAGTGGTCACCTGTAGCTCTCAGCTAGAAATAGGAAATCTAAGCTATACTATCCTAAGCACCATACATAATAGCAACCCATGGAAAGCACAGTATAAGAACTATAATCATCTGTTGGACTTCTTCTGTTCTCTAACTCTACAGTTCGGACATGGATTCCTACTGTGGCTTTAAGTAATTTAGAGGAGAAAATTAATCAGCTGCCACCTTGGATCTACACGAAGCTCAAGTCTCCTAGGAATAACAGTTTGGTCCAGAATAAATCAGCCAGTGGTAACAACACTGTTTTCAGTAGTGCAACAAAAACTGGACTTCAACTATGAAACTGCTGGCAAAGAGATAAACTTCAGCAAAAAAAATTAAATCACATGGTAAATTCTTCAGCAGTCCAGTTTATGGATTATAAAAAACCTCAATTTTCACCATTCCTGAAGCCCTCTCTAAGACAGAAGTGGCATTGGCCAAAAAACAACACTCTCCTTGCCACAGCAACGAAAATTCAGAAACAAAATATTATTCCTGTTTTAATATTAAAAGAAAACCTGAAAATCTCTTGGCAATTTTCAGAAAAAGTAAGGAAGTAATTAGTATCTTCTGCCTCAAGCAAACAGTGACATATATCAAAACTGCAAATTTAGGTCTAAACATAACTGAAGATTTTGTAACCGAAAGGCAAATGTAATCATAATTAAGTTAGTTAAGCCTTTATATTTACTTTCTTATTTATACCCTTTCATTGAAAAAAAACTTTTTGATCATGATGTTTGGTTGTCTGGGACAACTTGTTTCGGTAAGGCTAGGACAATGTAGGAAATCCATAATCTCTAGGTATAAAAGACAGTCAACTACTGAGTTGCCTGTAAGTGGACTCTCAAATCCATACAGGTATGCAGTTCATATTCATTTGCCAAGTTGTACGTTCTGTCCCATCCATGGAAAAACCAACACAAAAATACACAGTTCGGGACTGGATCTGAGGGACTTATCTTCACTGGGGAGAGCTATGTACAAGCTGGTTTTTTTTTTTTTTGTTTTGTTGTTGTTGCTGTTGTTTGTATTGTTGGGGTTTTTTTTTGTTTGTTTGTTTTTGTTTGTTTTTGCTTACTCTGTGGGTCCCTGGCTACTTACATTTCTTTTTGACAAAAGGAGAGCAATTAATATAATGGAGCAGACTTTGTTCTTTACCAGATATAGTATCTTCATTACTGGCTAGTTCTCAGATAGAAAAAGAAGCCCTCTTGGACAAGAAAGGAGAAAGTTGTCTTCTGAAGAGGAAAAGATCCTTCAGAAAGCTTAGGTAATGCTGTTCTTCCCTCTTTCTCTGACTGAGATACAAAGAGAATTGAAAACGGAAACATCTTTAGTCAGGTGCAATTATAAAATAACTTCTGTATAGTGACTCGGGCAAATGGAAAGAACTACTTGAGCCTTTGGAAAATATTATTTGAAAATGCATTTCATCTTAAATGAGTAGATGCAAAAATTTGAGATGAGGTGAAATGATTCAAAAGACTGTTCTTGCACACAGACACTACCAAAGGAAAAGCTCTGATAAAAGAGGAGTCAGGGAATCCTGATAAGAGAAGTTAGACCAGATCAGAATGCTTTTTCAGCTAAATTGAGAAGAAAAGCTAGAATGACCAGCTATTCCTTCTCCACTGTTGAATCTACAAAAAAGGTTAACAAAGTTGCTAAGGTAATCCCAAGGCATACTGTAATGACTACACATACAGAAAGGATGCTTTGTTTTTCCTCCTACTTCAGTCAATGACTGTCAGGAGGGAAGCCCACAAAGAAAGTACTGTAGCAAAGTAAACTATCCTTTCATTCATGAGAGAAATCAAACAACCAATCTTATTTTTCAGTGTAAGTAGTAACAACGTATCAGAGGAAAGCATAACTTTCAGTGACAGCCTCCAACAAATAGATCCGTGGGTGCTATAAAAATTATACTTCAGCAACCTCTCGTCAGATGCAAAGCAGGAATCTGATCATGTGTATGAACATCAGTGCCCCAATCACCATCTGCCTTTGCAAAATAGGTACATATTATCTGATGAGAAGATGCCATGAGTTCAAAATGCTCCAAATCGAATATTTTCCCCACTCCACTCCTTCTGAAAACTCCATCTCAAAAGAAAAACTGAAGGGAGAGCAAAAGAATTATGTTGTCTAGAAAAAACACCAGTCTTCTGACAAACATTTTCCATTTGCATACTTGACAATTCAGAGCAATCACAAACGTTTTAACTATAAAACAACATCTTAACTGATGAACATCCATAATGCTACTGTAACGTTCTTCTCCCTCTTGGAGTCTGAATGCTCTTTCTTCCCAATCCTTTCTTTATCCAGAGTGAATGAGGAATCCCCTATTTTTCACTCCTAAGAAAGCTTTTGAAATAAAAATCTAATAGAGAGTGGTAATTAGATGTCACTGTTGTAAAAATATCCCCTGATTAAGGAGAAATTTGAGGAACTTTACGATCTTCTTGTAGGTTGGGAGAAAAAGGAAGATGTTTCTCCCTGAACAAGCACGCAAAATGTTGTCATCTAATTAAGTATCTCAGGGCTTACAAAATTTCCTGTCTCTGAAGTTGGCTCAAGAAGCATCTGGTGTTACTCCCCGACTGCAGATCTATTTCCACCTCCCTATTTATGAGTTTCTCCACAAAGTCACCCTGCTGAGATGCTGTAGCAGTTACGCGGTGGGTGACCTTGGATGGCAGATGCTCACCTAGTGGCATTCTCACTCCCTCATCCAGGATCAGTTGTTTCCAAGCTTTCCAATGAGAAGAGTCCACTGCCGAGTATATATTTACTGGAAATACATAGGACAGGAGCTGATGACTCTTTTCCAAGGAAAGCTCAAAACATTAAGAGAAACCACCACCATATTATAAACGTGTGGGCACTCAGGTAAAGGCATTTTAAAACTTCAATATTCTTGCCTCTCCTCCTCTTAACCAATCTGAATTCCATTTCTAAAAAAACCCCAACAATATAATGAATGCTTTGCTTAGCTCAATAGGAAATTCCACCATATAAGTAATAATCAATAAAGCTTTTAAGAAACATTACTAATCCCAAAATAAAACCATTATCTTGTAAGAAGTTTTTCTTTTTTTTTTTTTTTTAAATGAGGATAGCAGACATGCAAAGCATTATTATAATCTTAAAAGCTCTCTAGAACTTAATTAGCAACTGCTATGAGAAGATCTACCTATTTCATGAAGTTGCCAAGAAAAATGCCATCTTCCATCTTGGAACACCCACTCAGAAAATGGAAAGAAATCCTTGAACCAACAAGCTTGTCCTTAGTGTGCACAGACAATCCATGCAAAGATCAGTGGGAATTACATACACAGACTAGAGGCAGGATAAACTCTAAAATTCTTGGAGAAGATTATAAAAACGTGTATGCACATCTATGTACCAAAGCAAATAAATATGTATAGTATGAGCTTTGGGAACACAGCATTCTAATATATAAAATGAATATCATAAGCATACGGTCCTCTTGAAGACGACAGTAAAGGGGAAAACTCAACAACAATCAATTTATTCTTGAATATTGTGGCTTTGGTAGGAAAAGGTTCTTAAAGTATGCAAAAATTTGCAGGTAAAAACACTAACATTCAGAATTACTGTAAAGTAGCAAGTTACCTGATAAAAATATACTTTCAGATCTTCTTTACTTTGGTATTTATTTTTACTTCTAGAAAAAGATGCCAAGGAGAAGCAAGAGATCAAAAGTGTCATCAAACCAGCTGCTACTCTATAAAAACAAAAGAAGAAAAACATTGGAAATGTGACCTAAAAGTACCAAATCAGGTTTTTTCACAGATGTGTTTTTCATTAAGAGAAAATAATTTGTTGCAGTTATCAAGACAAAATACACTAAAGAAACTTTAACATTCAGTTCCTGAAAAACAAAATCCAGAGTCACCTATGTGTTTTTCAGAAGCTTACAAAAATCACCATTGTCGACACATATCTGCTTTGTTACCCATCAATTTTAGCTATTTTCAATTACGTCCATTTGTCACTTGGCCTCAGCAAAGAAAGACTACTGTCCAAAATGTCCATTTGTGACTGCTCTACTCCTGGTGTTGTCTCAGATGTAACAAAAATGTACGACTATTTTATATCTAAAATCAGTCTGCTCAAGCTGTATAGCAAAGGTAATTTTCATTTAATGATCTACCCAATACAGGTACACAATTGCAGGCTACTCAGTCACAGAATGGAGATTGGAAGGCACTTCTAGAGAACAGTCTAGTCCAACTCAAAGTATGGTCAACTACAGCAGGCTGCTCAGGCCAATGGCCCAGCTGGGTGTTGAATATTTCCAACAATTCAAACTCCACAACCTGTCTGAGCAATCTGTTCCAGTGTTTGACTACCCTCACTGTAAAAAAGTTCCTTATGTTTAAATAGATTTTTTTTTTTTTTTTTTGGTACCTAAATTTGTGCCCATTTCTTCCTGTCTTTTCAATGGATACCATTCAATCTGATGCCAAGAATCTGAATCAGTCTTTACTTAATATTGGTCTCAGAACTCACCCTTGGGGTACACCACTACTGACTGGCCTCTAGCTGGACTCATGTCACTGACTGTAACCCTTTGAACTTCATAGTTCAGTCAGTTTACAATCCATCTCACTGCCCATTGACCTAGCCTGTATATTTTTAGTATTTGTATGAGAATCATAGAATCCTTAGAGTTGGAAGGGACTTTTGAAGGCCATCTAGTCCAACTCCGCTACAATGAACAGGGACATGCACAGCTTAATCAGGCTGCCCAGGGCCTGATCCACAGCCTTACCTTGAAAGTCTCCAGTGATGGGGCATCCACCACATCTCCGGACAACCTGTTCCAGTTCCTTACACCATCGTCACTGTAAATGACTTTTTCCTTATATCTAACCCAAATCTACCTCTTTAAGCTTGAAACCATTTCTATTTTGTTCTATCACAACAGACCCTGCTGAAGAGTCTGTCTCCTTTTGTCATCCGACACTGATTCCTTCTGCTAAACTCATGCATTCGTCCTTAAAATAATATGCTGATCGGTATTGCTAAACAACCAAGCCTATATCAACTTCTTATAGCTCCTCTTTAGATATTGAAAGGCTGATATCAGGTCACCTTGGAGCCTTCTCTTCTCCAGGCTGAACAGCCCCAGGTCTTTCAAGTCTGTCCTCGTAGGGAAGGTGTTCCATCCCTTGCAATATTTTTGTGGCTCCCCTCTGAATGAGCTCCAACAAATCCTGTACTAAGGACTCCACATCTAGAGCACCCTAGGTGAGGCCTCACCAGTGCAGAGTAGAGGGCAGGATCACCTCCCTCACCCTGCTGTCCACGCTTCTTTTGATGCAGCCCAGGACACGGTTGGCTTTCTGGGCTGCAAGGGCACATTTCTGGCTCATGCCCATCTTCCCATCCACCAGTACCTCCAGGTCTTTTTGGCAGTGCTGTGCTCAATTCTTTCATCCTCCAGCTTGTACTGGCAGCGGAGGTTGCCTCAACCCACGTGCCAGATCTTGCATTTGGATTTGTTGAACCACACGAAGTTCACCTGGGCCCACTGCTCAAGCCTGTCTAGGTCGCTCTGGATGGCATCCCATCCCTCTGGTGTGTTGACTGCACTTCACAGATTGGTGTCATCAACAAACTTACTGAGGGTGCACTTGACCCCACTGCCAATGTAATTGATGAAGATATTAAAGAGTATTTGTCCCAGCACTCACTCCCTGGGGGACAACACTTGTCACAGACATCCACCTAGACATTGAGACACTAATCACCACTTCCTGGTCTCAATCCTGCAGGATGTTAGGGGAGGCTAAAATAAATAAATATATTCTATATTCACTGCTCTCCCCTTGTTCACTGAGCCAGTCATCTAAACTTTGAAGGTTATCATGTTGGTCAAGTACAATTTCCCCTTCATAAATTCATGCTGACCACTCTCAATCATTTTACTTTCCTTCATATGTTTGGAAATTGCTTGTTTCCAGGACTAGATGTTTCCCAGTGATTAACATGAGACTGACCAGCCTGTAGTTACCTGCATCCTCTGCCTCATCCTTCTTTAAGAGAACAGTGACATTTGTTTTCTTCCACTCCTCAAGAAACTCTCCCCATCTCACCACCACAACTCTTCAAAGATTATCAAGAGTGACCTCACAGCGACATCAGCCAGCTTCCTCAGCATTCTTGGGTCTACAGACTCACATGTCCAGTTTAAGCGTTCCCTAATTTGACCCTCTTCCACTAAAGGTAAGTCTTTCTTACTCCAGGCTTTCTCACAAGTATGAGGGGCTTAAAGGGTGGGGATCTTGAAGATCAAACCTGTCAGTAAAGATGGAAGCAAGGAAGGCCCCAGCCTCTTCTGTGTTCTTTGCCACCAAGTCCCCTGTCCCAGTTAGGAGCAGAGCCACATTTTCCCAAATTTTCCTTTCATCCCTTTTTGGTGTCTTGCTTGCACTTTACACCCCTCACTACGGCTTTGGCTTTCCAAACTCATTCTGTATATTCAGACTGCAGCTCTATACTCCTCTTTGGTCATATGACTGCTTTCATCTCCCATACACTTCCTTTTTACTACCGAGTTCAGTTAGGAGCTTCCTGTTCACATCATGCAAGTTTTATTAATGCACTGAAAAGGCCCTGGCCTGACCTATAGCGACCCTGTTCAAGAACAGCTTGCACATATTTCTCACTGGCACTTTAATTTCATCCTGTTGTATCTTTTCTTCCACCTTATCTTCAATATCCTGAAGCATCACATATACATATATTTTTCATTGTTATTTCAAATCTTTTCAACTTCAAAATTCTCTTGACAAGACTCAGACAAGCACAAGCTGCTTCAGAGGTAGAATGTTTCATTAGAAGAATAAATAGGAAGATGTATAGTCAGGGTAAGATGAATGTAAAGAAATGTCAGGGAGGAAGACTTGAAGGTAATTTATAATTTAATTCCATTTTGATTTCTAAGCTGTTATAAAGAATTTCTAAGCTGTTATAAAGAATAAAAAAACTTCAGTTTGAACCAGCAAAAATTGGTATATAAAGGCAAGAACAAGTGTTATGGCTGTTGCAAATCTGTCTTGAATATTCCTAACATTCCCAAGCAACACAAATAGGAAGGGTTTCCAATGGGTAGATTTAAAGTACGGTGAAAAATATTGAGGCAGAATGTAAATAATTTGGAAAATATCTGGGCTCATAATTTTACTGCAATCATATATTGCCGCTCTCTTCCCATTTTTTACTGAGGATCTGGCACCACATAGCCTGGTTTTGATGGGGCACAGTATCCTCTGTCAGAGAGCAGGAGCTGTTGCAGCCTAGGTCAATTCAGGTCTCTCTGCAGTAGCTAGAAGGATACCAAAAGGCTAACTCCTTCAGGCTAACCAACTGGACTGCATCCAGATAGAAAAGAATGCCCACACAGTGAAAGAGTAGCAGATGACAGAACTCTTGTCACCCTATTTGTTCTATTTCCCTGAATAACTCATTAGTTACAGAATGTTATTCAAAAACAAACTACTCACTATTAGATGGAGGAATTAAGAAAGATTCTGTCGAAGTAAATTGCTTCTGAATCAATGTTCTTATTCACGTCACCGCTATTTACCATGTTTGCCCCCCCTCAAAGTTCCTCCTTTAACAACGACCTTTATTTTCATGTACAATTTGCAAATTTTGATATTACGAAAAATGTTTCCCTCCACAAGAAATTACAGAATAATGCAAAGAGCAAATGGATGTGACTTTCTTTGAAGTACTGCAAGAGTATTAAAAGTCTCTTCTCATTCACATTAGTGAATAACTGAGGTCTC
>JAOWBP010002052.1:14130899-14150752 GCA_028571105.1 Tragopan temminckii | reverse complement strand
CAGTTTGGTAGCAAGGAAGGCTAGCAGCACCCTTTGTTAATAAGAATAAAGAGAGGAGATCCAGGAAAGGGACTATCTTTCTCTGGTCATGTTGGACATGTGAGACAGCCCCTAGGCACTGCAGCCAGTTTGAGACTCCCAGAACAGAATAGACATCTGGAAGAGAACTAACTGGAACAGGTACAGTGGTTCTATCCCAGGCCCTAGACTGTTCAGAGGAGCATTTGGCTTGTGAAGAGAGGCTGAGGTGTTGGGACTTGTTCAGCTGGGACAAGAGATAAGAGATAAAAAGCATGTGTTGAAACAGAGGGTCAGGCTGCATGTGATGGAAGATTTTCCCCCTCCATGAGGGCAGGGAAGAAATGGAGAAGGTTGCCCAAAGGGGTTGTATAGGCTAAGTCCCTCGAGGTTTTCAAGGCCCTAATAGATAGAAGCCAAGCAGCCCTGCCTGATCCCAAAGCTGGCCCTCCTATAAGAAGGTAATTGGACCTCCTGAGGTCCTCTTGATCATATATCACTTTACATATACATACATATGTACACACACAGGCATTTGCACAAGTACATATGTATATTAATTAAAAAAACACTACTTGAAAAAAACTGCATGAGAATTTACATATTACTGCAAATGACGGCCACCTCAACAGTAAAAAATAATCAAAACAAACTATTTTGCAGATGATAATTAGGCTGATTTTGAATAAACATGAATAGTTTTGTCATCTCTGATACCAGAAAAAGACAGCATGTCATCCGTTAGAAAAGTTTAGGATTTCACATACAATAAGATGTTGAATTTTACCACATCTTAAGCATCCCTTGATTCAAAAGCATCCCAATTAATAGCTACAAACATACACAGCATAGAAGGGCAGACTTATTTTAGTTGGTAGCACACGAGGACAGGAATATTCTTAAAATTCTTGGAGAAAAAGTAAGGAAAAAGATTTGTTTAAAGGACTTCACCACAGGAAATTCTCCTCATCCGCCCTATGTATAGTTACAATAGAATGGCCTCAAGTCATTCAGCAGTTGTAATTGTGCCCTCAGAAGCTAACAGCCTGGCTGAGCCACCTGCCTCACTCCTGTACTTGCAGCTGCTCCTCCTGTTTTCCAGTACCAGCCTCTTCTAAAGGGATCCCCATAACAGTCCCTCCTTTGTGGTGTGCCTAAAAGCATAAATGGGGGGAAAGACAACACGAGAGAAGTTTGTCACCAGCTCCCAGATTCACCACCTTTCCCAGGCACTTCAGAGCACAAAGTGGCAAATGTTTCTTTTCCACTTAGGCTTGAACAAGATCTTGTGATGTTGCAATTAATACTGTGTGTACAACAGGCTTCAAGATACAACCTTATGTATAAAGAGCTACCAATAAATGACATATGGAAGATAAAAAGCTTGAATAATAATGAAAGTCTCCAATTTTAAAATTCTTGGAATTTATAATACTCCTCACAAACCTCAGTCAAAATATGAGGCTATGTGGCTTACTGCTTGTTCTTCATTCTTCATACAATCCTAGCCTCCAAGGAGTTCCGTCACTTGATATCAACAATAAGCAGAAGGAATGGTATGTTTGTGTGTTCACACATGTCCACTGTGCTCCCCCATTTCATACCAATACATGTTCACACGTATGGTGTGTCCATGCTTGTTCAAGTGCGTGGAGTGTTCATTCATATTCACACATTGCACGATAACACATGTTCTGGTACTTTTGGGTGTCTCAAGTGTTCACACATAACCCAGCTAGACACCACAAACTCAGCAGACTATCAAAATTTTAAAATGCTCACCCCAATCTGTCATTCCATGGTCAGAAGTTAAGATATATGCAGTTTTTCCATCATTTCCATAGAAGCTTTCGAGCATGGAAACAATTTCTTTTACACCCTCATCAACTTTTCTAATATTCTCCTTGTATTCCCTGAAGAAAAAAAAACAAAAACAAAACAAAACAAAACAAAACAAAAAAAAAAAAAACCACGTTATTAGATTCCAGGTGGCTTCTGCATTTGGTATACAATGTTCAGTCCCTTGCTTTTATACAACTTCACCCCTTGCAGAACCTGAAGCTAACAAAAGGCATCCTAGATGTAAAATCTTTCCTCCTCTGAGTCTAATGTGAAATATCGCATGCTGCTGTTTGAAAGTCCCTGAAACTATGGTCTCAATGGACTTTTATCTTTATTACATACCTGACCTGTTCTTGACATTAGACAATTTATTATTACCCAGAGCAATTAAGCAAATTTATGAGGGAGTGTAGTGACAAGATAAGGAGCAACAGTTTTAAACTGAAAGAAGCGTAGGTTTAGATTAGACATAAAGAAGAGATTCTTCACAATGAGGGCGGTGAGGCACTGGCAGAGACTGCCCAGAGAATCTGTGGATGCCCCATCCCTGAAAGTATTCAAGGCCAGTTTGGACGGGGCTTTAAGCAATATGATCTGGTGGGAGGTGGCCCTGCCCATGTTAGAGGTGCTGAAACTGGATGATCCATCCATACAGGTCCCTCCGAACTCAGATCATTCTGTGATTCTAAATTAAGGACCAAGCAAACAATAAGAAATTCTGGAAAAATCAAACACCTTAAATTGCAAGTTTAGTTACTAGCTTAAAGTAACTTTTGAAGATTTCACAATGCAAGAACTGACCTGAGATTATTCATAGACTATCACAGATCCCCTAGTTTGAGACAGGCTAAACCAAGAAACTCATTTTCTCTTTTTAGAGACAGTGACAAGGATTAACTTCTGACCAACTAGTTTTCTATTTATTGCTGCTGCTAAAGTCAATTTGGAAGCTTTATCTTTTAACATCACAACAAAAAAGAGCATGAAGAATGCAGCATGTATAAACTTAGGAATGATGTAGGAAATCAGAACAAGGATTTCAGAAGTGTGAAAGGATCGAGAGAAAATAAAGGTACAAAATCCTACATTCAAAGCATGTGAGGAAGTAAAAGCAAAAGTTCTCAAATACCTCATTTCAAGGTGAATCAATGATAAGTACTGTTAATAATCTAAACTTTTTATTCGAATGCCTTACAAAAACTAAACCATGGCTGACAAATTCTGGTATCAGTTTTTCTGAACTTACTGTTTTCTACAAATCTTTCTGTAAATCTTAGTCTGTCAGCTATGTGAAACCCACTAAGTGTTTAAATTTTACATGTGAAAATGCTAGTCCCTACATGTCCTCTACATCATGTATTAAGTGTGAATAATTAAGTGTGATAGAGAACCTGCTAAAAAAAAAAAATCAGATTTGAGAATTATAACCTGGCATGAGATAAATGACAAAATAATAGGTCATTTCTGTAAAGAAGATCTTAAGACAACAACACACCCAAAAGTAATCATGGTAACATATGTGGCCTACAAAAGAGACCCTCAAGTCTGCAAGTCTTTTTTGATAAAAAGCAAGGTTAAGGGAAAAAAAAGAGTTAGTGTATGCACCCAGCACTAATAAGAACAATAAACTTAACCTCTCCACTTACTTTGAATATGGCCGATGAGCATGTCCATTTGTATCTATGCCGAGCAAATGCAAGAACAGAACCACTTTTTCTTCATTTAGTGCAGAGAACAATGTTTGATTACTTCTGGAAGAATTAAAGAAGCTCTGTGTGGAATAAGCCAATAAGATATCAATCTGAGTACAATGGAAAAAGATGGCAGGCAGCTTATTAAAACTAAAACTCAGCTGATTTTGTGTCATAATACTGGTAGTTGTGAAAGAAAGATTGCTTCCTGATTTACCTATTGGAGGACAGCCACCATCAATATAATCAGTCCAAAGTTTCAACTTAGCAAAGACGGGAAACACTTTTGAGGTGTTTTGTTTTTTTCTTCTATTCTCATTAGGTAGAAATACCAGATAACTGTGCAGCATCCCTTCCTTGCCTCTTACATAAACACGACTATGCACCATTCCTGAGTGCCACATACAGCTTTATATACCTACTGACTTCAAGCTGGAAGCAAAGTTCTCAGTAATGTTGCTTTGGAAGCAGGTTCTGCAGGACTAAGATACCAAACTATAACTCATCTGCAGAAATCAAATTGAAACAAAACAAGACATGCTTTGGAAATACAAGAACTACAGAACATGCATCTGCATTGCACATGTCCTACTTAAGCATCCCTGAGGCAGATGCCGGGGGGTTGGGATCTTCTCCCGAGATTGAATGAGTCTTGACATGGCTATTCAGTGTTAGACCAGCCACATTACAGCAATGCAAAATGCAGGCAGACAGCTATTTCAACATGATCTCCCTAGTCACTGAAGTGCCCAAGGAAACAAAGTTGGGTAAGGTTTAGTTCAAAGTAACAGTAACACAGAGAAAAGTGTTTTTGAATTTCACAGGGGAGCCTAGGGAAAATGTGGGCAGAATGAACCATTTCTGCCACCAAAGGAAAAAGCAACTTACCGTACACCTGCATGACCGTGGTGGAGCTGCTAAAAACTAAAGCTCACACCTTGTGTAAACTAAAATCATCGTAGCAAGCAGAAAACCAAACTGGCAGCAAGTCCCATAGCAAGGTGTGTCAGGATGCCATGATATTACTCAGTTCCACCCTTTATCCCTGAATATACAGAAGTCTCAGATTCATATTTGTATGCTGCCAACTTCAGCGCTTCTCAGAAAAAGAAAAAAAAACTTACATTAAGATTTTTTTATGTTGCTTTTTTAAATACAGACACGAAATGTTTTAAATAAAGACACGAGAAAAAAAAAAAATCTGATTGCATTGGTTTAAAAGCAGTGTAATTATTTTTACGGATGTTTCCACTTCCCACATGGATCTGTCTTCCTGCACATACTTGATCGCAAACTAAAGAAGTCTCCAAGTGCACATCAATAATTTACAGAAGACAGTATAATTCTGTTTTGTTATTTTTAATTAAATAATGTAGCAGGACAGATACAGGAAATACCTGAAATTACATCTTGAAATATGGATAAATATTAGAATATCAAACTCAAGCAAGCAAAAGAAACTTTCACAAGGAAAACAAGGCCTAAGGTTTGTCTCTCTCACTAGAGAGCTTCCCACATTACTCCAAAAATAGCCCGCTCTCTAGCATCAGCCACTTCTTAACACAGAGCAGCAACAACCAAAACAGTCTGCCTGACCTCAGGCCAATTAAGAATGAGACAACAAGAGGAATGAAAATGTAACTCGAGATGCAGAATCTTTTCTCAGAGCAAAGAGCAAACTTTTTCCCATGGAAGCTTTTTAAAATTGCAGACTGAAAAAAAGTAAATCGGAAGTTCAATGCAAAGAGTTATTCTAGGCTGCTAAAGGTGACAAGTTGATAAGCAGGACACTGAACAGCTGGGGCAAAAACACTTAATCTTGCACTAGCCGTTGCCAAACTGTTGGCCCAGCATGTGTGTCCTCACTGCCTGCTAAAACGCTTCCTTTTTTTTTTTGGTACTCATTCACAAAACTCAAAACCTACGGCAACAAATTGCCAAGCTAACATTATATGTTAATTATATATTTCTGTCCCTCTGATTTTTACTTTTTTTTAACTTAACTTTTATTTGCTCTGTTCAGTGATATTATCTTCAAGTGTCTTCTAGATATTTTGGGGGTGGGAATAAACTATAAAGCTTAAAAAAAAAAAATAATTGTCAAGGAGATTTCTGAGCCATCTACAACTACCTACCAGGAAGCTGAAGAGAAAATGCAGCCAGACTCTTAGAAGGGTTTGATGACAGACAAGAAGGGAACAGACAATTTAAAACAAAATACAGGAAGTTCAAATAAGATAAGGAAACTCATTTTTTAATTGGTTTTGAAACCATGAGTGTAGTCAGATCTTGGAACAGGTACCCAAATGTGATTAGGAAGGCCTGAGAATCCTACTCTAACTGGACCTCCTTCAGGCAGGGAGCTACCATTAGAACTCCCTTTTGTTTTTCCTATGACTTTCAGTTATGCTTTTGAAAAGCTTTATAAGAAGTAGATATCTCCATTTCCCAAATCCAACCAACTTTCTACTTTTATGGCTAATAGCCTGGCTACAACTGATACGCAATTTAGTGAGACTAGTACTAAATTTCCCATTAAAGCATTCACAATAAACTGAAAAGTTGCTTGTAATGCAAGTACTAACTAAAATATTACAAGAAAAATTTGGTTATCGCATTTATAATATTAGTATCAGACAAAATCTTAGTATCATATCCATTCCTGGATAGGAGAAAATAAAAAGAAGACTACTACCTAGAAGGTCCAGCAAATCCCAATTTTCTGATGCCTGAACAAAAGACGGACTCAATTGATGATTACCAAGTTGCTGGGGACACCTTGTTCCCCCACATTAAGCCCTCCTTGGAAGAACAATCTATTCATAGAGCTGATAAACTATTGCTGACAGCATGGATGCACAAAAAGAAAGACTAAAACTTTCTCTTTCCACAAAGCTTCTTCACTCATAAATCCAGGACATCCTAATTAAGTTGCATGACGAAAGCTGTGCACACTGATCTGTGTCATGCAAGAGTCTGAATGGTTATGGCCATTTTTAGACACCAACTAAATGTTCAAAGGCAGAATAAAAATACATATGCTGGTTTTGTATCAATTGAGCACGCTTATGCAAGAGCACTACAGAAATAAATAATTCAACCACTGTACTGCTATTTAGAGCGAAGCTATTTGTACTCAAATCCACACCAGGTCATGGCACTGTCTGCAGAACCTCAAAGTTCAACATGATCCAGTTCTGACTCCAACTCCCAGCTTATATGTCCTCAACATATAACGCACAGTCTGAAGACTTGACTTGGTCTGCTTCCAGCAGAAAGCGGTCAGAGAAGTACAACAGTCATCAGGAAAGAAGCAAAAAAAAGAAAAAAGAAAAAAAAAGATTGCTATCTATACGTTCATTTAAACCAGAAGACAACTCAATATTTTAAAAGTGTTTTCTACTTTGTGGTGTTAATAAATTGTGGTTAGACCACTACTGAGACTCATCTCACCTGGAATATTTTAATCATTTTGTCCTAAGTGTATGAGTTGGATCCTGGAAATTGTTTTAACCAATATTTTTAAAAAACAGAACTGAATAAAAAAGAACTTCATTGTTTTCTTTCACTGTTCACCTAGTCTTACAGTATTTGCTTCCTGATTTTTTTTCAGCACAAAGTCAAAGTATGATCCACATAAAGGTTATTAACTGACCCAACTAAATGATGGATCACATCCTGCCAAATTCCACTTAGGCATTTAATTATTTTAAGAAAAAAAAAAAGACCACTAACAGCCCCATACCAATATGGCTCTGGGCCACTCATGAGCTACTAAACCACACATTAAAATTTCACAAAGTTTTAACCCAGTTGCAGATTAAAAACGCACATCATCTAATCTTTGCTCAGTTTTCTCAGACCCTAACAAACAGATGTTACAGGAACTACAAAGAATTACACATTTTTTCCTGCATTCTTGATTTAAGCAATCTTCTTAAAATCTGTAGACATAAAGAATAGAGCTTACACATCTCCTGACCAAGTGAGTTACTGCTATTTAGCACTTCTGAAGAGAATGTGCAATTGCAGGAAGCCAGAGTTAGCAGCCCAAGCCATTCTCCAATTTATCTCCATCTTTTTGAGGGGCAGAGGAAGTCACAGAAGGTTCTCATGACGTCTGGGACATGCTGACTACATAACAAAAAGGGAGAATACCTTTTCATTCTACGTCCTAGAGCACAAGACAGAAATGCAGGGACCTGAAAAACGCAGGGCAAGTGATGTGCCATTAAGTATTTGAGATAAAATTAAAGTGAGGAAAAAACATTATAGAAAAAGCAGACATCAGATTTCAGCAAATTATCGTTGTTACCTATATATTTTCACCAGCATAGCTAAGACAGCTGCTGGAGTTATAACAGCAGTGACATCCATTCCAAGTAGCCTCAAGTTTCACACTTCTGAAATAATCACTGATGTGTAACTGAGCAGATGATTAATGAAATGAGCGCTTCACAATAGTCAGTCAAGTCCTGTCCATTCATGGCATGAAATTTAGTTAGGCAAAGTAAGTCTTGAAAATAATGATGGGTGCCAGTCCTAAGGAAAGTCATCAGTAATGGCATTATTGTTTGAAATGCCATCAGGTGTTTTGAAGCACCACCCACATCAACCTGTGCAACTCCAAATGACAGCAGGGTGTAACTTCAAGACAACTGTTTGAGAGTAATTGACAGACTCATTTGACTTGTATTATTCATAAACATTATACAACCTGAGACAAGTGCAAATTCAGAAAGGATGGTAGTTAGAAAAATAAAAAAAAAACAACCACAAAAAAACAAAACACAAAACATGTTTCTGCTGGCAAACTCAGGAAATCACTTTCAATGAAAACTACTGAACTAGAATGAACTTTTCCACCTCACACCATAGTTTAAAGCAGACCTAGCCTTGGTTTCTCAACTCAGATAGATGTTGATCTGGTTTATATATTGTTCCAGTTTGGTTTCATTTACACTAGTTAGTTAATGTATATAGCCCAAACATCTTGTGGAAGAAGTTCATTAAAACACATTTAATGTTATTATGAGAATCAGAAAGCTAAAAGTCCTCCCTTAATTACTCCATTTATATAACTATTGATACACAAATAGCCACTATCAGTATTTCTCAATCCTGGACCAATGAAGTAGCACAGCATCACACAAATACAGGAATTCACAGGTACTGCAATACAGTAAAACAGATACAGATGTGCACTGGATGTGAACACAAACAATGATAGTATCCAAATGTCTGTCAAGCTGAGCAGAGCACCACCTGAATGAGTTACCCTGCTTCAGGGCCTAATTTGCCTTTTCCATAAAACTAGCTGTGCCTCCTTTGGTAGTCACAGCATACCATGAGCCTCAACACGTAATCAGAACTCAACCACATGC
The DNA here is from genome assembly GCA_028571105.1 of Tragopan temminckii. NCBI lineage: Eukaryota > Metazoa > Chordata > Aves > Galliformes > Phasianidae > Tragopan > Tragopan temminckii. The sequence goes on along the minus strand of JAOWBP010002052.1, from coordinate 14,141,817 downwards.
ATCAGAACAAGCAAGACTATGGTCGTCATGGATAGACAGAATCTTGACATAACTTACATCAACAGTATTGTTCATTTGATTTCCTAATAAGACTTGTTTATCCTACGTCATAATACCTATTATGAAATTAACTAAAACACAAGATTTTAAATGGCTTGTAGTACTCTAAAAAGATAGGTTTCAGATAACATGCAAATTTATGTTTAAAAATATTCTTAGCTCTTCTTAAGGCAGTGCTTATTGTCAGTTTAATTTGCATTGAATGACATTATAATCTCTTACTGCTCATGATAAGTCAAGCTTTTTTTTTTTCTTTTTTTTTTTTTTTTTAATAGTTACTGCTTCAAACAATGTCTTCAAAAAATTTGCAATTTCTAGATCTAGGGTAAAATTGACACTATTTATGACAAAGTTGACAAAAGCATCCAGTTGTGCCTTTTATACATAGGTAAAGTACAGAAAGATTCTTTGCTCACCTTAACATGATCAAAAACCCAGGTGTCAAGTTTGGCTGCATCTTGTGCTCCAAAGTCTTCACTTTCAGCTGTGTAACAAAATGTAAAAACATGATCTCCAGTAGCACCTGCAAAAACAATACAGATCGAATAGGAGACAACAGAAAGAAAAGTTTTCTTCCTTTTATCAGTCAAAAATACAGGAACAGTGATGCATAGGAGCACAAATCCATCAGGAACAACGATCCTGAGAGAATTCAAAGGATCTCTCCTTAAATTACTCCTATGTTTATATTTTTAAGCCTGGATATCATTTTAACTCATTAGCTTATCACCATCACTGAGAGGGGTGAGGAACAATGTTATCTAGTATACTCAGGTGAGGAAAAGCATGAAAAAGCAAATAGGAATTGAATAAATTCCTTTTAAAGTAAGTAAAACAAATTAGTTTTGAAACAAGGAATTTCACTAAGAAACTTCTCACAGGAAACAACACATCTAGAGCCCCATCTCAATACATGTTCTGTGCTTCTTTTTCTTCCCTGTTTCTTGTTTAAGAAGCCGTACTTAGCATTTAGTTGTTAAACTGAATCATACCAGATGACAGCAAAATGCCTGGGCCTTTTGCAGAGGAGATTATAATACATTATGTACAGGGCAGGCAATAGGAGAAATGCAATTTTACTGTCTATTAATTCTTGAAGACAATGTAGTATTGAGAACAAAGCGGACAACTTCAACAAACACCTTCAAAAAGAAAGTATTCCAAGTCTGCATCTTTAAAATATGGATTCAAAAAAGTACAGGACTGTGTTCCAGCATGAAACACAGCACGATGCCCACCGACGCGAAAACACAGCATCTGGACAAAATGATTTCCAAAAAGCAAAGCAGAGAAAGAGGTGGAATCAGATGATGAAGACCTAGAAGAAAGTTAACTTCTGAAGTCATGGAAAGATCTGAAATTAGGTGCAGTTTAATGAAATGTTTCTGTCAGTGGCTGAGCTGTTACAGCTTGGGGATGCTATTTCTACTTTCACTACATAAACTCCAAAAGGGGAAATGTTCTTCTATTACTTGAAGGCCAGCAAGCTTGTAGCTGATTTTCTGGATGTTACAATTATATAATGCCATTCTGTAAGCTTCCAGGCCTGTGAATGGACTAACATCCTAGTATAAGGGAGCTGTTTAACTAAGATTACATCCAAACCCATGCAAGTGATGCAGGTATTTCCGACCAGAAAGATGAAAGCCAGCACAGATCTTCTGGTGTAGTTCCCCCTGGCTTCCCCTCAGGAGATGTTACTACTGCTTATAAACTAGAACTCATTGCAGCTCTCAATCTGAAAAAAAAAATCCTTCAAGGCATTTAAAAATGAATTATGGAGTTGAATTTGGTGGATTAAAGGACTTCAAAAGAAGAAATAAGCTCTAGCATCACTGTAAGAATGACTAATGTTTAAGGAGGATAGAGTTCTGTACTGTTCTTTCACAGCACTACAGGACATCTGCAAAGCACAAGACCAAAGCATGCCATTTGCAGAATGGGCAAAGGAACACATCAACTACTTATCCATTCCAATTTCTACCACAGAAAAACAAACAAACAAAAAAAGCTATCAACCTTGCATTGCTAAAGAGAAACACAACGGCAAAACGAGGCCACATGAGGAAAGATTTGGCATGCCTAGCAAGTTTTATAAAACAGTTCCAAGAAATAAGAAAACAACCTTCTAGGTAATGTACTTCGTAATATATTTCTGTCTTTTAAGAAGTAGTAGGCAACAATATGCCTGATACCAAGGGCCGCCAGAGAAGGAAGAAAAGATAGAATAGAGAAATAGATAGCAGCCAAGGACAAAAACATTCTTTAGAAGTAGAGAACTCAACTGTTTGGAGGTGCCATTACACTAATGGAAGCCACTGGAGGTGTGAGAAACTCCCATACCAGATTATCAGCTGTTCTGATATTCTGCCTGGCATTCCAGCCCTTAATATCAAGATTCAAATATTAGAGTTAGGAATAAAATTCTCCTCCTGCAATAACTTCATATCCTTTGAAAATCAAAGCTATCATTCCACTAGCAAGACAGTTTTTGTGTCTGACAAGTCTATCATGAGTCACCAGAATCCATGCTAGCAGGAGACTTCTGTTGGCAAATTATATATGCACAAAAGAGGCAAAAAAAAAAAAAACATTAAAGGTGCAAAGACAGTAAGATAATGAGCCAACAGCACACAGGCATTAGAGAATTGCCACCAAAGTCAGACGAGCAGTTTGAAAAATATGGCTTTCTTCTAGCCCACTGTTCCTACAGCACGCCAAGAAGAGGAAACTGACAGGTCAGTTTCAATTCAAACATAAATACTGCGGCAGCACAAACTCTCCAGAATAAACCCAATGAAGCCTTGTCCTGATTGCCCTCCTGGTCTCTATGGTTCCATTCTCAGGGCTGAAAAACCAACAACACTAGTCCTGCTCCTAGTTTCAAAGGGAGAAAAAGAACCCTTAAAATCATAGCGTATCCCAAGATTAAAGGTACTCAAAGATCACAAAATCTAATCCATGGCTCCACACAGCACTGCCCAAAATCCAAACCCAATGGCTGAGAGCACTGTCCAAATGCTCCTTGAACTTTGGTACTTGCGGCCATGCCTATTGCTCTGTGCAGCCCATTCCATGCCCACCACCCACCGGTGCAGAGCCTTTCCCTCACCCCCAGCTGCCCCTCCCCTGACACAGCTCCATGCCGTTCCCTCGGGCCCTGTCGCTGTCACCCAGAGCAGAGCTCAGCGCTGCCCCTCCGCTCCCCGTGAGGAGCTGCAGCCGCCATCAGGACTCCCTCAGCTCCTCTGCTCTGGGCTGAGCAATGGAACCTCGGCTGCCCAAAGCCATGACAAAACAGTACAGACCTGGCACGCTGCAGATCAAATCTCCAGGTCTGGCAAGTTTAGAAGAAAAACTCAGTTTTAAAGGGCATTTTGGAAATAGACATTGTAAAAGTACGCTATTTTCATGTAACATCAAGCTCAATCTAAAAATATCTTAGAAAAAAAAAGATTAAAATTAAAATACTGAATTAGTATAGTTTGGAAATATTGGAAACTAACACCTTCTAACACTACTTTGGATTAAATAAATTGCATGTCAGTTCCAGAGATATTTCAGTCATTTTCTAAGAATCACACAGCTCTAATCACACAGTCTTCCACAAATTCAGATGTGAATGTGTTTTGCACTGAGAGATCCATGAGTATTTCATTTACCTTCTCTATAGAATCTACAACCATTCGATTGAAATATTTATTTTATGACAGGAAAAGGACTCAAAGACACATAATGACAGGAAACGGGACTTTTCACTCCATGACAAAGCTCAGGTTGTGTCATGTATTCCTTATTCATCATGCAATGAAAATGGTGTAACATAATAAAATTCTGAACATTTTGACACAGTAACAAAACCAACACAGAAATTCATAAGATCTACTCATTTCCAGCGAGGAAAGAGGGACAGAATTTAAGCCACGCTTCATCCATCTTTTTAACATTTAAAAAAGTGAAATCTAGACATTCATAAATATTTGATTCCATTCATTCCTGTGTGATAAAAGCCAAAGTTCTCCCTCTCTCTTTTTCAGAAGCTCATTATAAAGAAACAGTGAATATCTTTAGTTTATACATGATCAAAAATAGATTGCTTACAGATAAAGATTATATTGGAGAGAACGAAGAAGAGGAAAAATACCTTTTTCCACTAAAAATTAAACCACCTTTCTATCATGACAAACTGATTCACAAACAGCATCTACTTCTCAAATAGTGCTGCACTAAACCTTCTTCAAGCAGTGTGGTCATAGGCCTTGGACAGTTCACCTTTAGAGGCATCAAAAAAATAATTCCATTGGTGCCACACAGAAGCCATACTGAGCCATAAGGCAACTATATGGCATTACCCTTGCACATCACCACAGAAAACATCAAAGCTGCTTCCAGTCCCCCACTTATCAAAGAAAACCCACAAAAGGACAGGGCTTTGAGAAATTCTAGGATTCCTCAAATATTTTCCCAAGACATCTGTAGAAATACAAATAATCTGTGCAAGGGCAGTGTACAGTCTTTCCTCACTCCCCAGTCACCACCACAATATTTCTAAATAAAAGCTGTAATCTGAGGTCATGGGAAAGCATAAGTTGTAAAAATATTTCCTGGTAGTTTATAATAAACTTAAATTTATTCGGATCAACCCAGGGACAATAAAAAGAGGTGTGTGTGGCAAAGGAGATACAGAGAGGATGGAGAGAGACTGAGTTCAAAAAAAGTTCAATAATTATTATGAGAAATACGACAGATGCTTTTCCTAAACCAATATACATTCCACTGCTATCCTCCCAATCTTATTTTTCTAATTTATGTCAACATTTAAACAAAACAGCAGCATATACCACTAGTTTGTCCTCATTCTTCCAAGAGAAGAATGAAATTAAATCTCGAGAGCTTTTAAGCTGTTGAAATATTGCTCAGCACTCTGTATGTCCAGAGACCAAGCCCATTGGGCTGACAGGACTTTTAACACACTGCACTCTAAAAAGATCTCAAGTTTCAGGAATAATACCATGCAGTTCCTACTTGCCTATAGTTGTTCCCTTTATCCATTACTGTTCTGGAATTGAAGCCTGCAATAAGCCACTTCTCCAGCACAGACACTCAAAAAGTATGGCTCCAATTTTATCACCTGAATCACTGGGCGCTACATGCAAGAAAAAGAAAAAGCTTCAGCTGCTGACCTGCAAGTAAGAACTTCAAACCAAAGAAAAACCATGAAGTTTTTATTAGCTATGGGTGTTTTTTCTTCAATGTGTATACACAATTAAGTAAAATCCATTTAAATGATGAGTAAATAAGGATATCTTCTTCAAAAGTTTGTTTTTTCTCTACCTGGTCTTGAATTCACAAATTAGAGCAGATATACAAAATAAAATGGAAATATGTAATTCAACTTCTTCTTTAACTTGAGAACTGCAAGCATGTCTATTTTATTATCTGATAACTGTGAAGAGAACTCATGAAATTTAAACCCTACCTTTTGCAAACATTGGCAAAATATCTGGGCTTCCCCAGCTCCACGTGTATTTGCTTTCATTGAAAACTGAATCAAATTCCACTGGATTCTCCTTCCATCCTGTTAAAAAAACATACACGGATTTCAAGGGGATTGCCAAAAGATCTCACTGACAACTAGGATTAATAGTCCATGCAATCTTTTAGTTCTAGAGTATTCCTTGTACACAACAAAATCCAGTTATGGTCCTCAGTTTTACTCTTCTTTACTGTTATTTGCAGTTGACTCCCATTCATCAAGAAATAAGCTGAAAACCTAAGGCAATCTCATCATGCAAGGATTCAAGCATAAAACACAGCTGGCTTACTATCTACAAAGCAATAATTTTCCTGAATTCTAAATCCCCCTTTGTTTGATTGCAGCTTTCAACATTTTATGCAGTAAGACACATGCGTATTACATTACCAGCAGCCACATTCCACTCCTTCACAAAAAAACCTTCAAGATTTTCTTTCTGTGATAAAGCAGTTAACAAATTTGGAGATGCTCTTAACAGTAACTCATACCAATCCCACATTTGTAGCAGATATCAGAAGGAAGAATCTTTTGATTAGAAGTCTGGACAAGACCTCATAATTCCTCTTACTTCCTCTTTTCCAAAAGAGGCACACAATATTGCAGAAGTTCCTGGGAATGCACTGAAGCACCCAAGAAAGCAAGTCAGTAATCTGAAGGTTTGTATCACATTATTAACCACCAAGCATGCAGCAACCACTGTCAGATGAGGTTTTTCACTTTTTGCTGCTAACTCCACTTAACAAAAGTTCAGCTAAAACACTGCAGTTTCTACTAGTTTGCAACATCACTTACATTTCAAATTAAAATTTAAAACAGTAAGATGAATCCAAAAGGTTCTTCTGCTTTCAGTATTAGGGTGCTAAGTTTTACAATCTTACAAAACATTAATCTATTTAATCTATTTTTATAACTATCAACAGTGAAAAAAACATCCAATAAGAAATTTTCCACAAAACTAAAATTTGGAGGACAGCGTTCAAACCTTTGGGGCTGGCATACCTTTAGCAACTGCACTGACGTCTTCATAAAACCCAGCTATCAGCGCAACATGCCCTGGTCTGGATTCTGTTGGGACTCGGGTGTGAGAGATGCCCCAGCTGCCATTATTCTCCAGAATAGCACTGAAAACAAGGTACAAGGCAGTTAATGCTTGTAACTTCTTGAAGTAAAACAATTTGCAGACAAAAGGAGTAACAGGTAGACGCTAGGTAGGAAATATAAAAAGCCCAGATTAAAAACAGATTTTTGGTTTAGCCTGCTGTGCAGGAATACAAACTGAACACTAACTTGCAAATAGCTCTGTGCTATAACACTCCACAGACAACACTGCTATTGTGTGGACCATCAGCGCTTCAAAGAAACTAGCCGATGTTTTACAGCATTCAGAAATAATGTGTAATTTCTTTCTGCTGCTTTTTAATATGGCTGTTCCCCCACTTCAACACCCAGATTGTTGCTGTCTGGCATTGCTTTTCTTTGTTCCTTCCATTTAGCTTGAAAGTCCAATCTTCCTTTGCTCATTAAATATGGTCAGCTATAATTAGTTCTCGTGACTGTCTGTCTCCTTTATCCATGCTGAATCTTGGAAGCCAGCAACAAAAATGTATAAACCGAATGTAAGCGTAAGGTGCAACTCATTTGAGCAACACAAAAAATACAAGCAAACCTTGGACTTTCTGCAGATACAATGATGTGAAGTAAAGTACATTCTCAACATGTGCATATAAATACAGAAGTTGTTTAGGGATTTTGTATGCTCAATAACTACAACCAAAAAAAAGCAAAGAAAATAGAAGACAAAGCCCAAGCATAAGAAACAACTTCAAACTATTCTTGTCTGCTGAAGACATAAACAGCTGGAATGTGTCAGAGAGCAATCGAGCATTATCATAGGCTGTTTTCTTGTCTCCATCTTCTGGAAGCAGAGAAACATTTACTGCCCACTGTCAGGATAGGGGGTGAAGGGAGAAGAAATCAAAATGCACCCTGACATATCATACACTAACGTTCAGGAAGAAAAAAAAAAAAAAAAAAAAAAGAATCTTCTGAACAAATCCAAAGCAATTTTAAGAGCCAAAACCACTAGGAAAAGTTATTTTTGTTCTTTGAGGCATAAGTCACAGAATGTGCTAGTGTTATTAAACATGAATACAGACTAACTAGAATCCAAGTTCATTTTGTACTTTTATTTTTAACAGACAGACCCACTTTGATTTTATACAGCTGTTAATTACAAGATCTTTACACTAAATTTCAAGCATATTTCTCATTAATAAGAATCTAACTAAAAGCTAAAATTTAAGGCTTCAATATGCACACTGGATTCACTATTGTTTTTTTTAAACTCATATTGGATCTCACATTCTCAGGCCTACTTTAAAGTTCACAGGCTATTTGGAATGGTTCAAATACTACAGTGAAAAATGAAAAAGGTCATACAATATTCTGATGTTATTCCTAGCTATCATCTCAGCCAGGTTTTAAGACAGGCCATATTGAAAACGGGTACTATTTTGAAAAAAAGGATTTTAGTATCAGCTGAAGTGGTTTCTAATTTATTCTCACTGGAGATTGATCAAGATGTATTACATTAGCGGAAGACTTAAGACAAAGATAAAAGAATTTTGGCTCTCCTCTCACTTCACTGTCACAACAGGTAGGAAATTGTTTTAATTAGACTTTGATTTCTATTCCTTGGATTACTTCCCAAATCAATTTTGCTAAAGTCAGAAAGTAATCCTTTATCTTTGCTTCTGAGAGGTTGTATTACCAAATCTGAAGTTAACACTAACACAAGGCAAGCAAGCAGACTACAGCCAGAATGTATTTTACCTTCTCAAAATTCATTTAGTCATTTTGAATTATTTCAAAGCCCTTCATTGAGAGGAAATTCAAAAAACCAATCATTTCCTTGATAGTACAAACATTAGCTACCCACAGCAGTGATGAATATGATATAGTAATACATACGAAACATGACTGACAAGGATTAAAACCTTTTTCTTGTAGTCCTTAGCAGCAGCATCACAGCAGTTCAGAACACACCACCTGCTGTCCCTTGCAGCTACTTGAACACTGATGGATAACAGATTTTTCAAGACTATTTGCAGAAGAAAAGCCTGGCTACTTAGCATACACCAACCAGCAATCTGCTCTAAACACAATGAATCTTTATTAACTTTATATACCTAGTAAAAAACATTGCTTTTATTTATAGCATATTGCTACATGAGTAGATCTTGTTCATTTAAAGGTGATCTTTCCTCCTTAACAAAACACCTGCATGAGAAATTATCTGTCTGTTATGTCACAAACTAAAGCAAATAAGAGAATGAACACTTGGAACTTAGTAACAAACGTGCAAAAAAGTAGACTTTATGTGCCCTGGACTGCCTTACCTTTTGCAGCGCACAGCATGCTGCAACATTTTCTTTTCATTATCTCACATGTACACGCTCACAGTTGTTTTTAATACACAAGCAAGAGAGTACAAGAGATACATAGATGGCATTTCATTGTCTTTACACTTACACATGGAGCATGGGGAACAAGCAAAAAGAGCTACAAGCATGTGCATGCCTACAAGGGCTATGATGTCACTGGCATCACTGAGATGTGGTGGGACGGCGCTCACAACTGGAATGTAGGAATACATGGGTATAAACTCTTCAGGAGCCAGGCAGGGGAGAAGGGGAGGGGGTGCTGCTCTCTACATCAATAACCAGTTGGAGTTCATGGAGCTCCACCTGGGGGTGGATGAGGAGCTGACAGAGAGCTTATGGGTTAGGGTTGAAGGGAAGGCAGGGAAAGGAGATGTTGTAGCGGGGGTCTACTACAGGGCACCCAACCAGAAAGACCAACTGGATGAGGCCTTCTATAAACAGACAGGAGCAACTTCATGTTCATAAAAGACAGTCCTCATGGGGGACTTCAACCACTTCAGTATCCGTTGGAAGGAAAACACAGCAGGGCACCAGAATCAAAGAGATTCCTGGAATGCATTGATGATAACTTCCTCTTCCAAGTGGTATAGGAACCCAAGAGAAAAGGTGCTATACTGGACCTTATCCTCACCAATGAGGAGAAGCTGGTGAGTAACGTGAAGCTCAAAGACAGCCTCAGCTACAGAGTTGACAAAATGATGGAGTTGAAGATCCTCAGGGTGTAAAAGAGGGTATGCAGCAAGCTTGGTACTTGGGAGTTCAGGAGAACAGACTTTGACCTCTTCAGGGAACTGCTTGGTAGGGTGACATGGGATAAAGCCCTGGAGGGAAGAAAGGCCCAAGAAAGCCAGCCAGCATTCAAGGACCATCTCCTCCAAGCCCTGCAGCAGTGCACCCCAAGAAAAAGGAAGGTAGGCAAGAATGCCACGAAGTTTCTGTGGATCAACAAGATGCTTCTGGACTTACTTTGGCACAAAAAAAAAGCCTATAAGGAGTGGAAGTAGGAACACGTTACCTGGAAGGACTACAAAAAAGTTGTCTGAACAGCCAGGGATCAGGATAGGAAAGCTGAAACCCAGACAGAATTAAATTTAGCCAGAGACATAAAAGGAAACAATGTCTACAGGTATAGTAGTGATTAAAAAGGCAGCCAGGGAAGGCATAAGCCCTCTCTGGAAGGAAATCAGAGATCTAGTCAAAAGGGATATGGAGAAAGCTGAACTACTCAGTGACTTCTTTGCTTCAGTCTTCACTGGCAAGGACTCTAGCTGCACCATTCAAGTTGCAGAAGGCAAAGGTAAGAACAGGGAGAAGGAACATCTGCCTGCTGTAAGTGAAGATCAGGCTCAAGACCATCTAAAGAACTAGAAGGTGCACAAGTCCATGGGACCCAATGAGATCTATCCACAGGTTCTGAGGGAACTGGGGGATGACGCTGCCAAGCAGCTATCCATCATATTTGAGAGGCCATGACAATCTGGTGTAGTTCCCACTGATTGGAAAAGGGGAAACATAACACCCCATGTGCCAAGATCATGGCACAGATCCTCTTGAAGGCCTTACTAAGGCACATGGGAAACAAAGACGAGGTGATTAGTGGTAACCAAGATGGCTTCATCAAGGGCAAGTCATGTCTGACAAACTTGGTGGCCTTTTCTGATGGAGTCACAGCCTAAGTGGATAAAGGAAAAGCATCTGACGTAATCTACCTGAATTTGTGTAAATCTGTGCATTTGATACTGTCCTACACAATATCCTGGTCACCAAATAGGAAAAAAAAATGGATTTAATGGATGGAGCACTCACTGGATAAGGAATTGTCTGGATGGCCTCACTCAGAGAGTTGCAGTCAGTGGCTCAGTGTCCAAGTGGGCCAGGC
>JAOWBP010002052.1:14090637-14107872 GCA_028571105.1 Tragopan temminckii | reverse complement strand
TGTGTAAGACAGCAACTTATTCCTGCTTAACTCATGTACTTTAAAACTGTGGTTAATGTGGTACTTGTTGGAATCCCTTTAGATAAACAGATGGAAATAAACTGTTTTAACCATCAGAGTGAATGAAACTTAATCTTTTTGGGGGTGCTTGAAACTAGATGAGGTGGTTGCAACTAGATGGCATTTAATGTCCCTTCCTACTCCATTCACTGTATGATTCTGTATGTATGCTATATATGTATGTTATATATGTCACTGGAAGGCACTATCACTTTTTGAGTTTTGGGGTTTTCTTGTTGTTTGTTTGTTTCCTTAACATTTTCCTCCTTTAGAAAGTTATACTCACCTTGCATTGAAAGGAGGAGGTGAATGTGCCTGGGGAGCGGAAGCTGTCATGTAGAATCTGCCTGCAGCAGAAGTAACAACTCCGGGAATAAAAGGGGAATTGAAGTTATTTTCCTCTGGAATGAGGCAGTATCTCAACAAATAAATCAATGAGCAAAACGTGATGATGGACCTGATTTTAAACTTCACAAATCAAATTACAGTAGTTGCATTTTCCAAAAAAATGAATTGAAGAACAGTTCTTAACTTTGATCAAGTGTCATTTGTGTGATTCTTAGCTTTCTGATTTTTCTTAATCCCTTTCCAAATGGCTCAGACTTGCCCAGGCTCTGTGTTACAATCCCAGTCTATTTCATGGCATTTCAGGAGATCTAAAAAGTCGAATCCAGTCTTGCTTGCTTGACACCTGTGGCTCTCTCTTGCCACCTTGCAGTGTTGCACTTCATGGAGTTTTTCATACCTGCTTGTCGACACTTATTGCATTGTTTTGACATTCTGAAACACGAAACTGACAGTGCTTTTTTTTACTGATCACTTATAAGGAATTACTGACTAAAAAGAGGGGTGTTTCAATTCAGAACACCAGAGAAACAAACAGAAAATCCGCACACAAACTGCTAGTAAGAATGTACATACTATAACAGCAGGATGGTTTCCTGCTACTGTGTCACTTTAGTTTTTGTTAAAGCAGAACCAGAGTTCAGCCACAGCATGCTTTCTCCCTGCGGGGTTCTGCCTTTATTATCCTTGTCAAATAACATAAGCCTAAGATTTTTCTTTCTTATTAAAAAGACATTATCCAAAGAAATATACTTTGTTCCTTACAAAGTTGGTGCTGCTTTTACTTATCAGCTCAGAAAGTAGTTCTTATTGGAGCTGCATGGGCTGAGCGCAGCTCTCCCTACCCTACTTCTCCTTCCAACAGCTCTGCTAGCTTTCTCAGTGAGTGAAGCCATGTGTTGCCTGCAGGGAAGTGCTGTTTTCAGCCTCCGTTTCTTTCTGTGTGGATATATCCTTTATGGAAGCACACACCTTGAGGCTATAGAATGTTGTTCCATAATTTTCTGGGGGCTGCTGTTAGTCTTTGGGGAAAAGCCATCCACTGATGTCTGCCTGCAAGGAAAGTGGGAGGAAGTGAGACAACATGTAGGTGAAGCAGTGGGGCAGGCATGCTGTTGTTTAGCTTTGGGCAGCCTCCAGCACGTGTGTGCATTGACTGCTGTTGACACCATATGCTGCATGCTTGTCAGCCCTCGCCTTCCTGGGCACCATTTTCAGTTAGTTGTCTCCTCCTACTTTGTTATCCCAGGTGATCTTGCAGGCTGATCCCTCAGCCTCTATCCAAAATCCCTCTCTACTGTTCAAACCTACTGTTTACATTTGTGTTGGACTTGGTTCTGTTTCTTCAGCAGTTTCAACATACGAAATAACTCCAAAATTCATCTCATATTCCCAGTCCAAGACAGAGGTCACTGGTGCTGCTGTGGCACTGGGTGGAAGGAGGGGGTCTTTTTGCTGCCTACTTTCCCCTTGGCTTGGTAGCATCAGCGTCCCTGGGCAGAAGCTGCCAGCATAACCAGGGTTCACGTGGCACTGGCGGCTTTGCCATGTGAGCACAAGAAGGAGCTGCCACTTGGCCTCACCTCACCTGGCTGTGGTGGGAGCCTATCTTTCCAGGGGGTGGCAGAAACAAGTTACCTGCTGCCTGAAGCACCTTCACTGAGGAGCTGTGGCCCAGCAGAGCGCTGATGACTAAGCTTTCTCTATAGCTGGCACTTGGCCCTTAACCTCAGCAGGGATGACTTGTTGATGCCTGTGTAGCTGGTTTGGCCAGAAGGCGAAGTGCTTCAGCCCTGGTGGCCTCTCACCAATCTAGCAGGAACTGGTATTAGAGCCACATATTTTAAAGGAGGTGTACTGTAGCAAAGTAGTAATAAGAACCTTGTTACATTGTTCAAGCTAAGCATTTAGATTGAATTGCATTGTAGAAGCTATAATTTCGCAAAATCACTGAATGGCCAGGGTTGGAAGGGACCTCCGGAACCATCAATCCCCCTGCCACATGCAGGGCCACCAACCTCCACATTTAATACGAGACCAGGCTGCCCAGGGCCCCATCCAACCTGGCCTTGAACACCTCCAGGGATGAAGAATTCACAATCTCTCTGGGTAGCCTGTTCCAGCACCTCACCATTCCCTACATTTCCCTACATCTGCAATGTGTATCGCTTAGAGAGACACTGAACTGAGAAGCTGGTGTTCAGTCTGTGTGCATATGCTGCTACGGTGCTTTTCCTTCAGCATTTGCTTGGTTGTGCTACACTTTTCTCAGTCTAAATTCAGGTTCCGTGATAGATAAAAAGGTGGTTTTCATTGTAAATCTGATCTTCAGATAGACTCCGTTAGCTCCACATTGTTGAAGCACACAGACCAAGTCTAATTTACCTGTTTGAGAAGTAAGTTATGTATGAGGGAGTTGTACATGCCAAGCCATATGTAAGGAGAGTGTCAGATGTTTGCTGTTATTGTCTATACTGAGATGAGGGGTGAGGGGGAGTTTAAATGATGAATGTACGAATTTCAAACTTAGAAATTGCCAGTGTGCACATAGGTGTGATGTTTAAGGCCCTTTCTGGATGTTAAAATCATCAAAATGCATGGTTGTTGAGGGTTTTTTTGTTTCTGTGAGGACCTTTTATCACGTCAGAGTGGTGCATATTTGCTGGCTGGGAACTGTTGGATTTACAGCTGCTGGTACAATCTTAAATGGCTTCTGTTGTGTACGCCTTGATACAGACTTAGATTGAAAGATGATTTTTTCTCTTTTAATTTCTGGTTGCTGTTTTGGCAAACAGGTTTGTGTTTCATTGCTGGGTTTCTTTTTTGAGCTTTGGGGTGGAAAATGTATTTCCATGTACAGCTTTGGATGAGCTGATAATTATTATGTGGTTGGCTACCTGAAAGTTTGGCAGTTGTTTCTCTGATGTTACCTGCTGCATAAGTGGCATAGAAAATGATGCTGTGCATTTGCCACAGTAATAGTATACGTAAGACTGGGTCACCTATCTCAAATACCATTTTTGTCATTGAAATCTTTATTTATATGCTGTTTCTTTGTTTAACTTGAGCCTTGAATTCAATTTTGTCTAAGAACCTACAGTTTCAAATAAAATAAATTGCAACAGTACTTACTGAACAGCATTGAGCGTTCTGAAATATCAGATCTGAAGACTTTCATGCCATGCATTCAAAATTCATGTTTTCTTTTGAACTTAATCACTTCTAACTGTGATGTGTGTGTATGTATGTGTGTGTATATATCTACACATTTGTGAGGCACTTCAGTTTGGTGCTGTATAATTCTGCTTGAGCTAGGAAACTTGTTTTCCTATGTAAAATTTTGCAAGTAAGCAAAACAGTCTGTATCTAAATGTTCTGATTTCCTTTTGGTGCTGGTTTGTGTACAGAGGGTGTCACAAGACCTTACGTGTCAATGTAAGGCTTAAATGTGTGAAAAAATCCCAAATATTAATAGATTCTTTAATTTTTGACGCAGTATAGCATTACTTCTTTTTCATTTTAAATGTCTTCCATGGTGTTAGTCATGACAGAATGTGGCTGACAAGTGATGAAATTGCTTCTATTCCTGTTGGCAATTGCTTTTTTTTTTTTTTTTTTTGACAGCTAAGTGGAATTTGTTCTTTGTTAAAGTGACAACAGTTCTAATGTAATTAAAATTATTTCAGGAGAGGTACATAGAGATTAATTTTGAAAGGAGGGATGCGGTTTAAAGTACTTGATACAATGGAACGTGCAAATTATGAATGTATTCTGCTTATTTGGGGTTCTGTTGCTATTTCAGCAATTCTACTGCATATTTTTTCTAATGAAAGAAGGGGGAGATCAAAAGAAAAAGGTAGAGGCGAGATCAAAGCATTTTGCTGGTTACTGAATTTCTTGATTTAAAAATTAAATTCTAGAGCATGAATATTAAAACTGCAGTACTATGAACTGTGCTGGTCTTGCTTTATTTTTGCTATAACACAGTCCTTGGTTAATGTTCTATTAAGTGGATATGTACTGAATTTAACAGATAGAGTTGAGAATTAATACAGCATTTGGCTGTGCTAATGTGTTTTAAAATACTAAAAAGGGGAAGAGAACTGCTTGCAACTCATTACAGAGCAGTTTGTATCTATTTATTTCTTACTGTTTACTCATTTACATCCAAGCAAAGTCTCTAGCCCTTGTGGAAAAGGGAAGGAGTTACTGTATGCTGCTCCTGCTGTATTGTGGCAAGGGTAGAAATGCTGTCTTTTACAAGCGGAAAAGGGAAATTTATTTGTCTAGAGACAGACTTTATGGAAAATATAGTGAAATTCCAGTCTTGCAGCACAGTTCACCTTTTACTAATAGTTTTT
This sequence comes from Tragopan temminckii, assembly GCA_028571105.1. NCBI lineage: Eukaryota > Metazoa > Chordata > Aves > Galliformes > Phasianidae > Tragopan > Tragopan temminckii. The sequence continues at coordinate 14,103,106 of JAOWBP010002052.1, read as the reverse complement.
GAAATGAGATGTTTTGACTTATTAAAGTAGTCAACTTTTCAAGACTTAAGTTCTTTTTGGTTTTCGGTTCTTTTTTCTCTCTTAAGATCGCGCTGGAAGCATCAGTACTCTTGATTCCTTAGATTTTGCAAGATATTCCGACGATGGCAATAGGGAAACGGACGAAAGAGTGGCAGGTAAGTTTGTATGATAATCACAGATTGCCAACTTTACCATTTGACTTGTTGTTTTTAGGAGCAGTATATTTAAATATCCCCAAAATTGCCAAGACTTCACTGTGATGGTTTACCTAGTCACTTAATGATATATTAGATTTCAGATGTTGTACTGTAATGACTGTAAATGTTCAGGCAGGTGTGCTTCTATATGACTTAAGTAAGGAATATACTTGAAAACTGGGACCAATCTCAGACAATGGAGCAATATGTTGATATTGCCTATTGGCTGCTAGCATACAGCTGAAATACTTCCTAAATCGCTCTGTGTAGCAGTCTGTGGCTACTGCATAGGTAGCAGCTTTCTGATGTGAAGATTTGCAGTGAAACATCTGGTTAAACATAGCTTGTGTGTAGATCAAATATGCATTGCCAAACCCGTAGTGAATTTTGGATTTTGTCAGTTTCACCAGTCATCTTTGCTACAAATTTTAACTGTAGCACTTTTCTTCCCATTTGATTTCTAGATTGTATAAGATATTTTCTTGTGATAGGACTTGTCACTTCTTGTAGTTCTCAATTAAGAATCAATTAAGAAATTTTTAATTTCAGGATTTTCAGTTACCTCACAAAAGGCAGAATGCCTTTCTTTCATGTTTGAAATTATTATTATAATCTTTTTTGCATGTGAGCCATGTTGCTATAATCCAGTTTTTTTCCTGAGTTATTCACTGTTTCTCTAGAGAAAACCATAAAATCTCAGTAGAACTTGCTGCTCAGTTTATTTCCAGTGAAATAGTTCCACTCAGTATCATAAGCACTTCGAATTTGTCCATCCTGTGACCTTTTTTCACATTGTTTATCTTTATGAAGCCTGAAATGATGGAAGCTGCCTTGTTTCTGCTCCATACTGTTATCTGCTTCAAATCCCCATGCTTCATCATGGTGAAATCCATGAACGTGAAGCATATTCAGATACTTTGATATTCTGACCTGTAACTGTAGGTAATTATTTTTCTTTTATTTATATGAAAACTGCCAGGCCTTCTAAACAGTGTGTTTAAGGAACCCAGATATTTCTGTATCATGTTCTGGAATACAATGCAAAAGCAAACATTGTTTTTAAATTTTCATCATCTTGACAGATTTTTTTCTATATCTAGGCAATCTTTCTTGACAGTACTACTATTGAGAGAGGTAGCTTGATCTTAGCTTGGAGCTGTGTTTTCTGATTGAATTGAATTACAGAAAGTAAGAACCGAGCAGAACTGACATCTGGCAGAACCATTCATCTTCTGGTGGAACATTAATGACAAAATATTGATTGTTTACAACATGAAATCAATGCATCCTAAAATGAAATAGTAAGCGTAATGAATCGTTTCCTAGAACAAAGATTTTGGAAGACTACAGTGTAGTAATTGACTATCGTCACGTAATAGATAAGTAAATTATTTGTCAGAATATTTAAATTACACGCCTGTGCTCTTTAGAGCGGTTTTTCCATGAGTTGCTAAAAGTGATGTAAGAATCAAAGCAAGACTAGATAGGATTTCTGGTTGCTTGTAAAGTCTTGAAGTTTTCCAAAGCATCATATTTCTAGTTCAGTTGTAATTGCTTAAAATATCTTGCATCAATTCTGTATCAAACCATCTATCATGGAAGTCCGTTCAGAAAACTGCAAAGTCTTCAAATATGCATACAAAAAACATTTCAGTAGAGATTGCAAAGCCTTTATATGCGCAGTTCCTTCTTTGAACAATAACTGGCTATTAAACTCTACTTTTAAAGTCAACCTTACCTGCAAATGTGCTTTCGAATGTAAGTCTACCTTGCTTCTTACCATACATTTTTTTTCTCAGCAAAGAGCATTGATGAGTAGGCGTTAAAGCTATAATCTATTGCAAGAGCTGCAGGCTGCAATCTGACAGTCACATATTCTTTTGATAATTCTCAGAGTTAGATTAGAATAGTTTCTTTGTTAAAATACATTTCTCACACTGTTACCTTTGGGTGTTTTTTTTTAACCATTTGGACGGAATCCATAATTTCTATTATCCATTTCCTAGCAAATGTCAAATGAAGGATAAAAAAATAAATGCATATCAGTCAGTAATGAATCCTGAGTCAGAAGTACTTTTAAAATGAAGTTATTATGTATCCAGTTACAAATACTTTTTTTTCATTGGATTAGCCAAATGAAAAAAACGTCTGCGTGGACCATCCAAAGCCATCAGGTTTCTAGTTTTGCTTTTATGGATGGTGTTAGAGTTGGTTGCCAGATTTCTCCTTTTGGCAGTCCAAAAAATGTTGGAAATAAATAGAAGGATTGTTGTTTGAAGTAGATTTCAGTATTTCAGTTCTGTTGGTCCAGCTCATTCTATCTGACATTAAAAAGCCTAGAAGCAAAAATGTTTTGAAGAGTTGGCATGAACTTGTCATTTGGGAAATCTGATCAAAGGACATTAAGTGACTCTCATTTGTAATACTGTCATCAGCATGTCTGAACAGATGTAATTCACAGAAGCCAGTCAGGATGTGGATAAACATCACAGAACTAATTGTAGTAGAAAACATTTTCTTCCTCATCTACCTGACATCTACTGGATCTTACTACGGATGTAGAGTGCCATGTAACAAACTGGATAATACATTCATAATCCACAAAGTTTTAACAACAAAAAAAGCATCATTGGTGCTTACAGTGCACTAGATGAAACAACTTGTTCTGTAACACTATTAAGTGCTGAACCAGTTGGTACTAAGATAAGGTCAGTACTGAAGGATTTATGAGGCTTAGGGAACCTTCTCCAAATACTTGTTTTCATGAGAATGGAAAACCTACTTGAAGTCATATACCTGCAGTATTCAGTGTAAATAGGTCATCTGACATTCAATCTAAGAACTGAATCTTCTGCCACGTCTTAAATTGACTGTGCAGGTATGTTTGTGACCTAAAAACTCTCCGTATTTTAAAATATTTAGCATTGCCAACCTATCATTGTCATCTAGTGTTCTGAGAATCTGTTCATTTTAGAAGTGTGATACTGTTCTTTCAGTGATAATAAAATTAATTATTGTCATGTAAGTAGAAATACATGCTGAAAATGTTTACTTTTCAACTTATTTGCCTTTGACCAGCAAGATTGCTGCTCGTGTACATCTCATTGTTCAGTATCCCAAACCACAAGTTGATCCTTATAACTAACTTCTTGATCTATGGTTCAACAACTTCTGAAGTCATTAAAAAATGTGGGTGAATAGAATGAGATCCTTGAAAAAGCCTCATTTTAAAATTCCTAAGCTGTGCAGAAGAGCTTCCCATTTCATCTATGCACTTCTTTTTTAAGGTGTGTTTGAGTAGCTGCATAAAAACAAAAGTGCTGAATTGTTCTAATCCTTAGTTGCATTCTTGAAAGACTCAAGTCTTTTAAATAAGGCTAAGTAAATTTTTTTTTTTTCGCAGATGGTAGGTCTAATGATTTGAGTTCTTTAAAGAGAAAAAAGCATGAGACTCCCTTAAATTCAGAATGCACTCTTATTGGAAGATTACACAACCGTATAACTCCTAACTACTGCTCTGTGCCTTCCTAATAGAGAGTTAGCTTAATTCTTTACTTTCCTAGCTGTCTGTCACAAAACTCTTCTGTATGTCATGTTCAGGGAGTTTAGCTCCATTCACTAAGTACTATAATGCATTATATGTGGTATGGATTCAGTGAAGCATTAAGTTAATATTCAGCTGACTTTATCAATGTTATTGAAAAGTTAAACTTTCTAAGGTAGGTAAACATTAGAAGAAGGGGGGGGTGGGAGAGAGACCAACTGATTTCTTTTAAAAGCCAGTGGTTGGCAAATGGTTACAAAGAAAGTCAGATCATTAAAAAATGGGGATTTCCGTGTTGGTTTCATTGGTGTACGCCTTGAGTTAAAAATCTTTGTATATTTTGGCAAAACGTTGCATTTCAGCATAGTTTCTAAAATAAAGAGCTTCTAATCATAATACAAAACTCTATTGAAATTGCATTGTAAATATTTGGAAAAATTTACTAAAACCTAGGAACAAATTTCGTCAAATAAAAGCTAAATTTGTGTTTTCCAGATGCACTATGGTTTGTATAGTGACAATTATAATGTTGACATTCCTAAGACAAGAAACGAGGTACAATTATGAGCTTACTGTTTGTAGCAGAATTATTGTGGCAATTGTGACAGGCTGTGAAGTGGGTTCTTCACAAGTATGGTACGTTCAGAATCTTCCACTGTATACAGAGAAACATGCAGCAGAGTAATCTTCTTAAAAGGTTGACTGGGTGAAGTCCTAATGGCTTCTAAGAATTTTCAGCACCATCAGAGTTTACTAAAAAAGTAATTCTTGCCGTCTGACACGGGTTTGTCTGACATGATTTTTTTTGGCTTTCTATACTTTCAGTCATGTTTTATTCCTATTTTCCTTGACAAGACACCTGAGTTTTTCTAGTTTTCTAGTTTATGTTGGTTTTCTAACTTTTTTGTTGTTGTTTTAAATTTCTATCATTCTAGTGCAGGGCACTCCTGATCTGCAACTGTTCTGGTCATTGGTAATATTTTCAGAGAATAAAATGTCAAGAGTCATTTCCATCAGAAAAATTAGTCAATTTGAATTCATTGCAATTTGCAAAAACTAAAAAACAAGCAGCTTTCAACTTAGAATCTTAACTGTGAATGCAAGGAAGCCATAAAACAATCAGATGCTTCACTACAAGAGCATTTTTTAACTTTGTTGCACAGAAGTATTTGCAGATCAGCATTGCTGAATACTAGAGATTTTGCATATTTTATTCATCATATCCTCAGTTGTGCTTTTACATCGCTGCAGTAAAATTCTGTGCATCAAACAAGTTCCTTTCATGTAGCAAATGTGTTGTACTGTAGTTACTCCTTCAGTTTTTATGGAAAAATGCAAACTGAGTGAATCTTTTTTTCCATGCATGCTATTGATCAAAAAGTTCTTAGTCAGGTGTTCCAAAAAGGAAACCAATTTTTGTAGCCTTCAGTAGCATTTCTTACAGGAAAGAGCCAATTCAGTACTTCGGCACTGTGCTGTCCTCTGCAAATATTTCAGAATGCCATGTTAAATTGTTTTCAGGCAATGATTAAAGGTCTTATTAATATATTCTTATTAAAAACAACTACAATATTTTTAGCTTTGCTTTGGAGTCAAAATTAAGTAAATGTTAGGGATCCACTTCAATTGTGCAAACGTTTTGGTATGGTAGCTGTTTTATGCTTCTCTCATCTAGTTCGTTACAAAGCGCATTCTTTACGATAGCTGTAAATGGCTATTAAGACACTTCCTGTATGTTCTGCAAAGTACACGATGTTAAAATTTGACACCACAGTATATACATGTGGCTTAGAATTAAAATATGTGAAATTCCAGTGCAAGCAAAGCACTCCTGGCTCTTTCAGAGAAAATAAAAGAACGTGAGAAACTCACAACAGTGATAGGAGTGAGAGCAGGTGGAAGTGTCACCTAGAATTTTGTGTTTTGAAGTCTCTAAAACTTATGCTAGATGGTTAAAAATGTTTTATCCCCAAGACTCACTGGAATCTTTTAAGGAGAATGGAGCAAAGACGTTTTTCTTGCGAGCTTCTCTGTAGGCACTGAGGGAGCTGCAGATTTTGCTTTTTCTTTTATTTTGCATCTCTTAGATGTATTCAGCGGAATTCTGAGTCTTAATTACTTCTGGGATATTCCTGAAAACATGAAGTAAAACAAAAAAAAGATTTTAAAAAGAGATTCATTTTAGTAAGAAAATGAGGTAAGCTTCAAATTCTGCCACTAAAAGTAGTATTTTTCAGTGTATAAATATTTCAGTAATTTCAGTATATAAATTTATTTTCAAATAAAAAAAATCAGTAGTCTCAGTGGGACAGTACATTCACATTAGGGTTTTAGCTTTGCTACGTGGAGACAGCTAACACTGCCACCAACATGTATGCGCTTTACTTAGATCTGATCTTTGATTGCCCTTGTAGTCCCCTGTCCCTTAGAAATTAAAATGTTTGACAGTACCAGCTGACCATAAGTGAAGAAGAAGAAATAACAAACTTTTTCCAGTAATGCAAAGTTAAAAACAAGCAGCCAAATAAAAACAAAACAGCCTACAGCGAGTCCTTGTCAGACAGCTTGAAATTTTGGCTTAGTTAATTAATCCCAATGAAACGATGGAAAATATTCACCAGTTTGCTTTCAGACCAACTCTGCTGCATGTGTTCATAAGTTCCATGAAGACTGCATGCTTTCTGTTGAATACAAACTGTATATTTTTTTTCATACCCATCCTTGCTTTTTATATTTTATTTTTTGTTTCCCTTGCCTTGGTTGGATGCCTGTGTGTGTTTTATCCAAATCCCTGTCCAGTCCTGGAGTTTGAACTACGGAAAGCCAAGGAGACCATACAGGCCCTCCGAGCCAACCTGACTCAGGCTGCAGGTGGTGTACACAAACCTTTTCTTAAGCCTCTACTTTGAACATTGTAGAAGTAGCTGAGCTCATCCTGGTTGAAAGAATAAAATTTAGTTACTTTTTTTTTTTTCCTCCCCAGAAAATGAAGTTCCTTTGCAGGAACGAAAAAATTATAAATCAAGTCCTGAAATTCAGGTAGGTGGCTGGTGAAAACTGAGCTTTGCATGGGCCTTAATGCAGATATGCTTCAGTAGCTAACAGCAAGATGAACCAAAGATGCAGTGTATTGTTTTCTTTTTTTCCAGGAGCCAATCAGACCTCTTGAGAAAAGAGCTCTAAACTTCCTAGTTAATGAGTTTTTATTGAAGAATAGTTACAAGCTTACATCAATAACATTTTCAGATGAAAACCATGATCAGGTAAGATTTTCTTTTTTATTACACATGAATTTTCCACGTTCAGATCTTTTTGTAAGCTCAAGTGAGCTTAAGTGATATTAGGATGAGTACTCTAAGAGTTAAATGTTAGCATTTTCACATAAAAAGCATGGCTTGGAAACAGCCGTTTGAGAAGTATATTCTGCAAGTCTGTAGGAAGGAGACGAGAGTCTCCACTGTCTATAAAGAAAGCAAAAGAAGGTAATGCTAACTATCTCAAATTGTATTTCACTATTCAGCTTATGTATTTAGAAAGCCAGTTTCCAAACAATATCATAAAATTCTAGAATGTTGAGGTTGGACAGCACCTCTGCAGTTCATCAGGTCCAGCTCTTGCTCAAGCAGCAGCATCAAAAGCAATTTGTACAAGTCCATGTCCAGACAGATCTCACCTCTCCAAGGAGGAGACTCCACAACTTTCCTAGCAACCTGTGGCAGTGCTTGGTCACTCTCACAGTAAATGAGTGTTTCCTGATGTTCCGGTTTGTGCCCATTGCTTCTTGTCCTGTTGCTGAGCACCACTGAAGGGAACCTGTCTCCATGTTCCTTGCACCCTTCCTTCTGGTACTTGTATACATTGATGAGATTTCTCCCTGAGCCACTTTTCTCTAGGCTGAACAGTCCCAGCTTTCTTGGCTGCTCCTCACTGGAGAGATGTTCTAGTCCCTTCGCCATTTCCATAGCTCCTTCCCATTACTCTCTTCAGTGTGTCCATGTGTCTTGTACTGGGAAGCCCAGAACTGGACACAGCACTCCAGATATGGTTTTACAAACCCTGAACAGAGGGCAAAGGACACCTCCCTTGGTCTGACTGCACTTGACCTAATGCAGTCCAGAATATCATTAACCTTCTTTGCAGCAGGAGCACATTGCTTTTGTATGTACTTAATATTAAATTTATATATAACTAGACTAGAAAAAAATAGTCAAAATTCTTGAAGTAAAAAAATAAAATGAAAAGCATGTGTCTATTTGAGATTTAATGCCTTTTAAGAGAGCATCACAACTCCTCATTATCAGTGCACATGCTTATTTGTGTATATGAATGTGAAGTAATCTCATAGGATAGTTAAGTTACATGTCAGTGAAAAAAAAACAAGGTCAAGTTGCAACAGTTAGAGACGGAAGGTTGTATTATTCTATTCATCAGTGTACACTGAATACACTTATGTCCAGATTTTGCTGAAAATACACACCCTATCAGTTGTCTTCAGAGCTATTTGACTGTCTACTTCTGGAAGAGTGTACATGTAAATGAGATGAGAACAAAGTGGTAGCCCTATCAGTAGAAAGTCTTCTACCACATTTACTGGCTTCTGTTAGAATTTGATCAATGATACATTTGATTCTCCAAAGTATTTGCATCCTAGGGGACAAAAAAAAAATTGTGAGCTGTGTGTTTTGGAAGGTTCTCTTTTTAATACACTGCTTAGAACTGTCTTTAGGGTGAGACTGCTTTAGGTTATGAAATGAGCCCTTATTACTTCAGTGCAGCTTTGACATGATTATTTTGCTGTTCTATGAATGCAGACCTAAGTTAAACAAGGAAGAAAAACAGTGCTAGAAGTAAGTCTATTGTGTGGTTTGTTTTCTCTTATTCCTTTGAAGGATTTTGAGTTGTGGGATGATGTGGGATTGAACATTCCAAAACCTCCTGACCTTTTACAACTCTATCGGGACTTTGGAAACCATCATGTTACCACAAGAGATGTGGTGGATGTATCGGTTGGTGTAGATGATGATGAGTTGGAGGCTACCACCCCTATACTTGGGACCGTTCCGGTATTTGAAACGACACCACAATCAATAGAAGTAAGAGGCTGTACGAAAGAAATTTCAACTGTTTGCATCATTATTTCATTGTACTAAACTCTTTTGTCTCTATCTTGTGTTTAGCAATGTTTAATAGTGCAGAAATTAGAAGATCAAATTAGTGTGTTAAACAATGAGAAATGGTCTTTGATGGAACAAATCCAAAGACTTGAGAGGTATGTATTTATCCATCTGCTTAACTGCTAATAAATGTTAGAATAACTTCTCAATGTTTTTCTGGCACATGTTTCAAAACAAGCAGTTTTTACCTATAAAATTGCTAGGAGTTCTTTGCAACAGTGCAGTCTTTCCTTTTAATATGTGGTATTTGATTTGGAGGGAAAAAAAACAAGAGACTTTAAACTGAGTATTTCTCTTTTGATTACTGACGTTGTTTAATTTTGGAATTAGCTTTGTTCCCGCAGTGCAACTTCTTTATTTACTTAACTGAAAATAGCATCAGTTCTGATGTGTTTTGTGTAGATTTTTCTCTTCAGTCAGCTGTATTTCACTCTGCAGTACTGCACTGTGTAGAGGTTGCAGCGCTGTTTAAGGTTGTATTTAAAATAACTCATTTTAATGTAGTTTCTCTTTCTATAATAGAAATGACAAGATCTTGAACAATGACAATAAAAAGTCATTAAGTTTGTTCAAAACGTGGTTCTGTAAGCTATAAGATACCATTCCTCTTAGGAGAATGAATGTTAGGACAAGTGCGTAATTTTTCAATGACTTTAATGACTTGTACTCTTACCATTTCAAAACCAGGTGGGATACTATGTACTAATCTTTTCTGTAGTATTTTGAGTTTTGTACTCCAGATAGGTGTCCCTCTCTTGACAGTGTGTTTCAGTACTCAGAGTTCAGGCAGAAACATTATAACACTAGCTCTTGTCACTTATTTATAGCATTGAATCACTTGTTCTGAATGCAGCATTTTTCCTTCTACTAATTGTCGACTGAAGACCTCTGGTAAACTGGTGCTCATTTGAAGAACTTGATTTGATATAAATTAGTTCTATTAAAAGGAAACTTTGAACATACTGGATTTGAGGAAAGAACTGTTCAGTATGTTGACCTTATTTCTGTGCTTGTTTTGTGATTCCAGCAACCTTCTCAGGAAAGTAACAAAAGCACTTCATTCTTGGTTTTAACTTTTTCAGTGAAATAGATTTCCTGAAGAATGAAAACTTTGCCGTGTCTACAGTTTATGGTGTAGCTCCCCATCCTTCCTTAGAGCAAGTGCCTCACACAGTCTCAGAGGACAATGGACGGTACTTGGATATCAAGAGCTCTGAGAATGACAGTAAACATGGAAACACTGAGGAAAAAAGCCTTTCTTCATCAGCTGAACATGATACAAGGACTTCAAAAGATGATACGCTAAATTCTGTGCCCTGTAAAGACACAGAAAAAGTGTCCTCTTGTGCTCCATCAGCTAAAACTGCAGTGCACTTTGATAAACCGAATAGGTGAGTGATTAGTTTTAAAATGAAATGCTTTAAAAATTAAGAAGTGTATAGATGTTTTTCTAACAAAGCCCCGCAACAGGTATAAATCGTTTGTGTTTTGAATATAAATGAAAGGCTTAGCATGCCTTTGTTGAACACTGATGATACTTCCATACTTTCACATAGTGTTCCTACTGATTTTTAGGGAAGACAATTTTTAGCATCAACTGTAAGTGCTTCTTTTCACCTCCTACTTGTTTCTAAATCTTGCCATAATCCTTGTGTCAAAAATGAAAAGCCAAAATTAAAGTGATGAATGAGAAAACTGGTTATTTGTGTTCTCCATCACATTTTAATTTTGTAATGAAATCTCTTCTATTCCACTTGGAGAGCGGTTGGAAAAATTTTAGTTTTTCCATCTGGAGATGCAGATCTAATAGTTATTCTGCTAGGGCACTTAAAAACTTAGATTTTTTTTTAAACCAGAAATAGTATCCACTGATATTCTGTCTCGTTTTTTGACGTTTGAATTTGAGGCTTGTCTTCATTAGTTAACTATGATTCTTTTAATTAAAAGAAAGTGCTCATGTTATTACTTGGAAACTATGAGTCTGCGCGTTTGAATGTTGCTGGGAAAGTCTCAAATATGTGTAGGCTTTTTAAGCATTATAGTGAAGAAGGGAAGTGACTTATTGAATAAGTAAAAGACAAACAACGGTGTACTACTAGGAGTTGAGCGGGCTGCCGAGATAGTAAAGTGTGTACAAATGAGGGCATGCATAGGAAAATAATACAGAGCAGAAATGTACGCGTGTGGTATTCTGCACAGATAGAAAAATGAACAGAAGCTGAAAATTACTTCCCCCTGTTCACCTCCCTCCAAAAAAAAAAAAAAAAAAAAAAAAAAAAGCTACCCTTGCTAATAATTAACTTTGCTTGCAAATCCTATGTGTCTTGTAAGTTCTCACATTAATCCTGGGAGATGAAGGCAGTTTTTTTTAGAATGGAGCAGCAGGAAAGATATTTAGTTTCTGAATACAGTAGGTTAGTGTTACTACTAATTTCATCTGTTTTAATTGAACTGATTAGTGCTTAGTAAGAAAGTAAAACTCAGGTGAGACTTATCTGAGTTTTTTCAGTGGTTCTATTTAAACTTTCAGGATTTGTTTAATGTATTTTTGTATTTCTTTCATATTCCAGCTGAACACTGAGGCTATGTAATAATCAAAATTTGTACCTGTCATACATTTATGACTGTAAATTTGCATGCTTGCCTTCATCGGTGCCTTCTTGCAATTTTCTTTTTGTTCAGTGTAATTGGGATTGCTGGGAGGAATTAAGAACACAAATGGTAAATTGATGGTTTGGAGATAGTAGAGGATGGGTATTAAAATAGGATGAGATCTATGAATAAGGAAGGAATTCCAGAGAAATATATGACAAGTTTCTAGAATAGCTAAGTTAATTTATTTTGCTGGCTCACAGGTCTTTAAAATCCATGTGCAATGACATATGGCTGCTGCAGCTTTTTTTTTTAGAAAAACATCTACACTGAATAAATCCTTCAGTTTACATGGAGTCCATTAATTTCAGAGATGCACTGATACAGCGTTTGCTGCATAAATAAGTAATGTGTGTGTAATATGTAGCTATTTTGGTACTGAATTTCCTATTTTACATGTCAGTGAAGGATCAAAGGAAACAATCCTTGATAGTGTTTTATAGACTTGTATCTCTCAGCTGACTACATGAAAGAATTATATTATTTCTTAAACAATGCTGTTTCTCCCACAGATCTCAAGATACTTACGTACTGCATACATATTTCATTCAGTCTAAGGCAGTTATTTGTAGAAAACAATTACTACAGTTTATTCAAGAGGTGTTAAAAAACTGCATTAAAAGCTAGGACTTGGTTCTCAAAGACAAGACTGTTACTACTGTAGTTAGAGGATGGATTCTTGGCATAAATCTTAACCAGATGGGAAAAGATGATGGAGGAGCAAGTGAGCCTGCTTGATGTGACTGTAATAGGAACAGGTGTGTGTACATGCCCAAAAATGAGGACGTGGGGATCCTTGGAGAAGTGCCTTATGTAACAGATTGCAGGAGAAAGCACTAGCAGAAGTTTAAATAGACTCCATCGCATATATTTATTCAACT
>JAOWBP010002052.1:14056028-14082699 GCA_028571105.1 Tragopan temminckii | reverse complement strand
AAACAGTATCTCAGTTCTCCTTCTGGTATTGTTTACTGGCACTATCAGAAACTAATAATGGTTTTCCTAAGTCATAGGAAAAGAGAATGGTGACTCTGGTAATGAACTGGATGTTTAGGAATGGTTTCAAATTAAATGGAGAAAGAATTTTAAGTTTGCAATGTATAACCGTGAGTACAACTCTCATTCCTTCCCAGGGAAGGCAGAATGTTTCAAATAGCACCAGAAGTCCTTTCCTTGATTAGACAAATGCTAATTCTATTCTGTGTTATTAGAAAATGTGCAATTTTCTACAGTGTTCCTCTGCTGTTTTTGGGAGTGAAAAGTAGGGGATTTATCCAAGAAGTATACATCTAGGGAATGGCCCCTAGCAGCAGGAAGGAGTGATCTTGAACCTGTCTCTAAGTTAGTTTTGTACAGATGTATTCTAAATCATCCTGGTCTGTCCCTTTTGAAGCCTTCTGGAGATTTCACTTGACCTATCTTGTCCATCTGTGAGCACAGTTTTTCTTCTTGACCTAGAGCGAGTCCCTTTCCTGTCCAGTTTTATATTCTTATCCATGAAGTCTATAGGAAACACAAAACACTGTTCAAGACTTCTCACTCTTTCTCCACTCACCTTAATAGAAGGAACTGTAGCAGCACTGATGCAGCGATGCAGAGAACACTCTCTTCTCCCATAGTGTGCATGAAAGAATGACCAATGGACAAGAAAATGCATCTAATTCCTTCAGCTATAATAACCAGCTTTCTGCAAGGTAAAGAATCAGCCTTGTATTTGCTCCCATGTCAGTGATGTTAGATAATTCATCAGTCTTCATTTAGGTGAATATTCAGGAATGTTTTCTCTTCATACAGATTCAAGAGGGAAAAGGAAGAATCAGCAACTTTACTAACTCCCTTTAACTTGAAGCTTTAAAAAAATAGTAATAATCGTGGCACTTTTGAAATGTAGTGGAAGTTCTGAGTAAGCAATTGAGATTTTTGATTAGGTACTCAGACATACTAGGAAAGTGGAGTCAGGGCAACGGTTTCAACAGATGAATCAAAAGCATTGTGACAATATGCATCCTATTTCAAATATTTTTAAAAGTCTACATAAAGAATACTTAAGAATACTTGAAAGATTATTAGCATGATATGAACTTAGAACAGATTGCAGAAAGTTGTATCTCAGTAGAGTAATATAGTTATTTTTGGTATAAGTGTTTTCCAGGTGCTATAATCAATATGGTGAAGTTAGAAATTAAGTTTTGTATATAGAAAGTGCAATCTGAGTTCATCTTTAAAAGATCTTATCTTAATCTATAAGTATTATTATTTAGAATGGTATTTTTTGGTAATTTTGTTTAGAGTCTTTTTGAGTTAAAACAGTGTTTGCAAGAGAAAATGCTTCTGTGGAGTATAAAACAAAAATAAATGGGTTAAACTTCCTGCCTTCTCAGAACTTTAAACAGGAGCAAATACTGAGTGTTAGGTATACAAAGAATAAAACTAACATTCAAATTCTAGAGGGAAGGGAGCTTTTACCCAAAGAAAGCTATTTAAGTCTTTTTGCAATAATGTTTGTAATGTTTAGCTTTAATACAAATTTTCAAATCACGTTATTTTATGTTGTTCTAAACTCATATAAAAACAAAACCAAATTCTAGTTCATAGTATAATACTGAGAAAAAAGAATGTCTAAATTGCTCAAATGTATTTTTCATTTCTCCTTCAGTATTTCTAGATTTTTCAAGTGATCAGTGTAATGTTTCTACATGCACTCTTCTGTCTTACTGTAAATTCCTTAATCCATACCACTGTTGCATTAAATGTTGCCAGAATATCTCCTAGAATGTTGAAATACATCTTATGACATGTCTTGACATTTTCAGTGGGGGGAAAAAAGGGCAGGATCTTATGCAATGCTCTAAAACATAGCATTGTTCTGTGTTTGTAGTAAACGTAGCACTGGGTATTTAGGAAAATCAAAGTTGAGCTTGTTTAATAGCCTTACTTCTCAAGAGCATCAAGAATAGGTCTCTTTGAATGTCTGTAAGCAGAATTTGGCAAAGTTCTTACAGATTCTATATATTTTTCTAAACTTTGTATAACTTTTCCTGGTGATTTAAAAAGTGTTTTTCAGTGTCACCTCCTTGCTTATCATTGCTTATTAATTTGCAGAAATCTTGTCTGTTGAAAGTAGCTCCAAGTGTGGACTGGGGAAGTCTTCTGGGTCCTTGCCTGTTTTCTCTGCAGACAGCCTTGGTTTGTCTTGATCTTCTCCCCACAAATTCTTATTGCGATGTTTCTGTTTATAAGACACTAAAATCCTGTAGAAATTTGTGGCTTCCAAACTGTGTTGGAAGATCCATGATAGAGACTTCCAGACCATGTTTTCAAACATTTGTTATTTCTGGGAGAAGAAGATTTTTTCTTCGTTCACTTTGAATACATATGGAGAAAAAGATATTTACTGCTGTGAACAATCTTTTTTCTTTTTTTTTTTTTAAATTAGTGTTTCACATGGTGTTTTACTGATAATTTGTTCAGTAAGAAAATTCAATCACTTTGAAAACAAAATTTGATCTCAGATCTTGCATCTTTGTTGAGAGAAAAAAAAAAGAAGACAACAAACAAGGGGAACACCTTTAATTATATATTTCCCAGTCAACACAAAATAGGGGACATTTGTCTGCAGTCATCCTTACCAATGTATGTTCCTCAGTGCTTATTCAAACTTGTGCGCAAAACTGTGTGCATGCTTAATTGGTGATTTTGCCTCCACACTAGCTTTATTCTGTAGATGTCTGTGGGGCTTTCTTACTTCATTAGGTAGTGGAGAAACATAAACCATGGTCCTCTAACTCTGGTTAAAAGTGACTCACATATGTTAATTGTAATTTTTTGCAGAATTTTTGTTTATATATAAATCTTTCCTAGCAGAAAAATAATTCTAACTTTCACAGACCTTCACTTTGTTCAGGTCACTTTTATAAGACTCCAAAACATCTTCTCTAACTGTTTTGATTTTATGTGGCTAGATTAATCTTCTTAGTTTCTTTTGCTGTTGATGAATATATGCCCAAAGCGTGTTTACTTTGTTTGGTTTTCCCCTACCTGCAACTTTTTAGGAGCTGATCCCACTCATACTGTGTACAGCCTGCCTTCATCCTGAACCCAAAGAGAGAGATCAGCTTCTACATATACTGTTCAATTTGATCAAACGACCAGATGATGAGCAAAGGTGTGTTTGCGTTTGAGTGATGCGGGTCAAGAAGGAATGCTTTTCTCTTTGTCAAAGAAGCAGAACTAATAGAAACTGGATATTATTGGATGATTTTAACCAGGTTTCTCTTCAGCTGTTATTTCACTGCTATGATGTTTACAAATTTGTATGGATTTTGAGACTTTGCATTTTCATAAACTGTACTTTCTAGTTACCGAAATTCAAGAATGAGGTAAGCTGCAGTGTAATGTTTCTTTTGCTTAAAGATGATCTGGGGTGTTCTCTGTTAAAATCACCTTTAAAATCATAATTCTTAGTAACTGTATTTACAGGAATCAGAGCAGCTGTCTTGGTGTATCTTACTTATCGATATGGTTGTAAGTTAACTACCATGTGTAGTGTGGGAAAATAGTTTGAAAAAATAGCATTCTTTGTAGTTCAATACTATGGTAGCAGTAAAAGTTCAGTAGACTGAAGCAATTATTTAACTTTGACAAGTGTTAAGAGCTTTGTTGAGACTTTGGAACAAAGAATACTTTCTATTGTATTTTATAGATATAGTTCTTTTAGTCAGAAGAAGTCTGATTTTATACCAGTGTTGGCAAGATTATCCTTAAGGTTGAAAGACAGTACGTGAGCTGGTTGTGTCATCTTTACTAATTGTGAAAAGGTTTTTCATATCTGGAGATGTACAGCTCTTCCATTATTTTCATTACGAGATGTTTGGCAAAGCATCTGTATCTACTGTTGCTCTATTCTGTCTTCAGACAAAACTTTTTTGAATGAAATAAATGGAAAGTGTTTGTTTTGAAGATTCTCTGCAACTCCAGTGTTCTGACCTTTTTCTAAATTTTTTCCATGGTAAAACTTTTGGCGTAAATAAAAACAGCTTGTAGTGCAATAGTACCGTGCAGATCAAGTTGCTTCAAGAAGTGGTCCTCGTTCTACTTCAAATTCATTAGAAATTTTCTTCTGAAAATTCTGCTGATGTCTAAAATGTTTAGAATGTCCCATGGAGACTGTGAAGCTAAGATTATTTTGTGATTGAGAGGGAAGTTTCATTTCACTTGTAATCTCTTGCAGTTTATTTGTCACAAGACTGTAGCCTGTCAAGCTCATTTTCAGATTTACCTGTTTAGCTGCTCATGGGCTTGTTATGTCCAGCAGCTAAGAAAGAGAAAAGTCCAAGTTGCTTTTTCTTTGAAGTCATTCATTCTTTGTTGTGAATAGAGATTTATATCTAAGACTAACTTGCTTTCTTTAGAAATTTGGGATTCTGACAGAACATGTCATATATGCGTAATGTAATTTACATACACAGAAATTGTGGTTTGTTTTAGTGTAGTCCTAGCACCTGACTGAAGAATAAATAACATTCTGTAAAATTAGATAAATTTTGAAAAAAACTTAGAGAATGCTTTTTCAGAACTCATTTCAGTCATTTTGTTATATATTTATGTGAAAGTATATTATTAATTCCTGCTTTTTATCTAAATAAGTTTAGGTAATTTTTTAGCAGTCTTGTGCACTATGAAATGAGCAAAGATATTCACATTTAACCACCAGAACAGTAAGCTCTTAACGTTACTCAGTCACCTTTTGCCATGCTGTACAGGCCTATGTTCTGCAGTAAGGTAGCAGATGATATAAAGTTGACTTTTTTAGTTTGTTAAATAAAAGAGACACGTTTATAATAATCAACACATAAAAGTAAGCCTTCTACTTACTATAAATAGTTGGCTTATAAAGTATGTTAACAGTTACGTGGAAAGCTTGTGTTACACTTGCTTCTGTGAGAGACATTTTGATGCTTGCAGATATAGCATTTCGCCATAGTTTTGTATGCTTGTTACATTTAACAAGCCTGCTTTTAACCCGAGGGCTCTGCTTATTAATGCACTGTTGGGATTTTCTAAATGCATATAAAATTCTCTTCTGAAAAGGAACAAATAGGTCGTAGTTTTCCTTCTTTTTGGACAATTACATTGTTTTTGGAAGCTAGGGAGCCATGAAGAAAGCAGATTAATGTTCGGATCTTCTATGAGAAGGTTAAAACATAGTTTGTAATGTGACCTTTTGAGAAGATCTGCAGGTAATGTATGTACAAACAGCATTCTTAATGAAGTCAGTACATTATGCTTAGTGTGACTAGTATGTCTTTTCATAAGTTATATAATACCATCATCCAAAATGCACGTAACTTAAGAACGTATTACGGAAAACTCTAGTAAGCAAGCTTTCAATATAGGAGTGACAATAGACTCTGTACTGTGTATTATAAAATGGAATTGCTTACCAGCACATACAACCACTTAAGAAAGAGTTAAGAGTTATTAAACTGTGTTCTGCTCTAACTCCTGCCACGTTCCTTTAGTCTCATTCTTGATTTTGCTTTGCTTTCTGTACTAATGAAGCAAAGTAGTGCTCTACTGAGGAGTACTGATTTGCTTTATGTTCCTGTTTAGCGGATTGTAAGTGCATAGTCTGAAGAGAGCTATTTGAAGAAAGCCTTCCAGCATCTTGTAACAAAAGGAATCATCATAACAGTAACAAGAAAGATGTTCCTCCAGTCTAGGCTGCAATTTTTGCAGTAGCTGGGTGTTAACATACTTTGCTTCAATGACCTAGCACTGAGAATTTACTCCCTTTCCTTCCCTTGAAGTACTAGTGCTTGTCATATGCTTCTAGGATGGTTACAGTAAAATATTTAAGACATTATTTTTGAATACTTTTGTAAAATCTAAAAGTTCCCAACTTTATCAGCAAGGCAAAAAAAGAAAACAAAAAAAATACTGACTTAACTCGGAGATTTCATTGAACATTTTAGAGAAGGTTTAGTGTAAAAACAATGAATTTTCTTTCCCTTCTTCTGCAGTAGATTTCAGATGGTTATTGTATCTTCCTATTTACTATTAATACATTATGAAAGTATGTTCTGTTGCCCAGTTATGGGATTAGGTGAGGCATGTAGATCAAGAACCAAACAAAGGCACTTTAGTATCTCTTTTGTG
This sequence comes from Tragopan temminckii, assembly GCA_028571105.1. Lineage (NCBI taxonomy): Eukaryota > Metazoa > Chordata > Aves > Galliformes > Phasianidae > Tragopan > Tragopan temminckii. Next base: position 14,076,477 of record JAOWBP010002052.1, on the reverse strand, counting down.
TGCTGTAGAATTTGCAGTTGCCACAAGCTTTTGTTTCCATATTGCTATCACAAATCAGCTTTTGATTTTGATTGATTTCTTGAGTCTTATCTAATCATCTATTTGGTTTTCCCTGAAGCTTTTTACCTTGTTCAAAGGTCTAGTTCTCTGCATGTGGTAGAGAGGGGAAAAATAAGTAACTGTTTTGTTTTTTCTTTTAAATTCTGGAAAAAAATTTTTAGGTAGACTATTTCTCCTTGAAAATACTCTGAAAGTGAACGTATCTCTTTTTGATGGAATATATTTTATTACTGGTTAAGAGAGAACCAGCAGAATCTCTGCCTTTCAACCTTAAGGGCATACTATTAGCTGCGGTAATATTTAGGAGTTAAAACATGACGCAAGAATGATAACAGATTAATCATAACTTAGTTTCCATGAGGTAATAATGAACAAATTCACAGTGGTATTCTAATCTTACTGTAGAGGTGATAAAATGAGTGTCTCTAGTCCACGTATTACCATTTAAAACTATTTATCTAAGTTCTGATGTAAGTACTAAAACTAGATAGAACCAGTAAATTGCATGCAAAGTTGACATGATTCCAATCCTATTAACAGGGGTAATAACAAAATAAACACTCATTAAATAGAATTTAAAATATCACAAAGTACAGTTTGGCAGATGCTTGTAGTTTGATCTCATTTTGCCTCAGTGGGTGTAAAAACAAACATTCTCCCATCCCTTCAAACTTCCTTCCTTATGTATTTTGCAGTAAATTGATCTGTCTCTAATCTTTCTGTATGCATCCACTTTTTAGTATAATTAGTAATAATTTACACTCTACAGTATAAATAAAACCTCATTTTATGTATAGCTACCTGTGAGGAAGGAGGTTCTTCAAGCACCTTGAATGTAGATACAATAATGGGAAAAATAATGAGGCATTTTTCACCTCAGGTGTTTCTTACTCAGCTGCTTTCATTAACTGGTCATGTGGTCAACTTATATTTTAAGGTTTTTGGATCTCAATAGTAAATAATAAACATATTGAAGTCAATATTTTTTATCTCCTAAATATTTGTTGAAACATTAAGTATATTTATATATCCCTGATTTCCTGCAAATTGAGGAAAGTTTTCTTTTATTAATTTAAAAAAAAGCTAAATATAAATAAAATTACTCAGGTGATCATAGATATTACTGGCTAATTGCATTTCTTTTTAATTATTTTCATCCTTTAGAGGATTTCTGACAAGAGTCCAGTATGTTGGAAGAGATGACAGTAACTCGTACATTAGGATATTAAATAACCATTTCATAAAAGAATTAAGTTACTTTAAAAGTTATTAAAACCAACAGATGCTTCTAAAGAGAAGCAGTAGGTAGCGTTAAGTAACTTAGATCCATTTATTGCATGGTGAATCATAGTATTCAGAAATAAGATGTAAATCAGAGATTCAGTCAAATTCTCAAACCCAGATATTAGGAAATAAGTGCTCAGAGACTGCCAAATTCGATATTCTCAGCTCTGTGTCATGGTGTTTTGGATCTTCTGGAGGTTTCTGGGAAAGACACATTAAACAGAGAACAGTATATCAGCTTTCAATCTGAGATTTAGTCAAATGCGTATGGTGCGAGATTTTGAAACTAAATGATCACCTGTTGCCTGATGGTATCTCCTTTTTCTAACATAAAGAGTTAAGGCATCATATATTATAGAACTTTTCATTGTAAGCAAATTAAAGTTTTTAATTTATGTTTTCAGGCAGATGATACTGACCGGTTGTGTGGCATTTGCCCGACATGTTGGACCAACACGTGTAGAAGCTGAGCTTTTACCACAGTGTTGGGAACAGGTAACAGCTTATTTTGTGCTTTACATCAGTAAATTAGTTACAATTTCATAGATGTTGAGTTCTGTTTGTTTTAAAGGGGGGTTGTTTCAGTTCTCTTTTTCAATAAATGACTGTTCAATGTATTTTTCAGAAAGATGTTTGGATGCTCTTTGACCTCATTATATATGCATTGTTATGGCATGGAAAAGAATTCAGAAACAGAAAAATTGATAGGGTTATCTGGAGGTGTAGTTACCTGCATGTCACATACCTGCATGCGTTATATTGAAATGCAGATATTTGTGTACTTGTCAGCAGTGTTACCCAACCTATTGCCAAGCAGGAGTGTTTATAAATTTCACACAGTCATTTCCAGACCACTGGGATTCCACTGTCATTCAAATATGTCATTTACTGATTTTATATTGAAGTGATAAGTCCTTGGAGCAGTGTCCACACTTCAGCTAGCTTAAATTCTTAAACAGAAAATTAAAGATCAAAGTAGTCTGAAATAAGTGCCCTGTAGATGAATGTAATGTAAGTCTGAAGCTTACATGTGAATTCCAGAATCCCGGTGACCTTTTCCACAGGTATAATAAATTAATAGAAATAACTGAACAACCAAACTGAAAAGCTCGCTCTCTTTCATCTGAGATACAGAAAGAGACCAACATGAGTTCAGGTAAAAAAATCTTTGTTTTCCTGCAATGAAGAAGAAAAGAGAATTGATTGCTGAAAAGACACTGATCAATTAAGCCATGGCAAGAGTGGTAATGCTTGCTCTGTCTACAGTCTTTCTGCTGTGGTACTTGTCCAGTGTTTCTCCACATGCATAACTTAGCCCTTTCTGTTTTGCAATGACATTCAATCTTTAATAGCCTTAATGCTTTCTGACTGTAGAAGTTAGATATTAAATGCATAATGTGTGTGACATTTGTGAAATTAGATGCATTACGTGTTTGACTGATGTATCTACTGTTTAAAGAAAAGACCTAGAGCAGTTGAACATAAACTGCAGTTTGTTTTCTTAGTCCTTCTCATGAGATTTAAAGAGAGTTTAAAGGAACTAATCTCACTTTAGAAAGAGCACATCTTCATTATAACATTTTCATAATTGCTGATGCACAGGAGAAACCAGTCCAACTGTATCAGTGCCACCTATCAGGCTGCCAAGCCATATGACATCATGCTCTTACTTAATGCAGTTTGCCAGGCTTTGTTTGCAGTGCTGAAACCAGGTCAGCATTTTCTCTAGTAAAATACCAGCTGAATCTCATTGCCACAAAACTGAATTTGTAGAAAGAACTCATAAATACAGTATAGTTTTCTACCTTCTTTCAGTGATGTCTTAATCATGAGGGACTTAGTATAGTTGGACCCTAGTCAAAATCTACTTGCAGCTGTAAAGGACTAGGGTATCAGAAAATACTACATTTTTATCTATGCATTCTGAAGCTCAGAGTAATCAGACTAGTCTTTGCCATTTTTTTTTTTACCTGCTCTTCACAGCTATGCATGTAGAATTTGCTGGTTTACTCATCTGTTTAGTGTGTGGATGCTAAAAGTTTCCTAAGAGATTGTAACCAAGTAATTGGCATCTAAAAATACAATACTGCTAAATAAAAAACAAAGGAAAAGACTGATAATCAATTTATCATTATGTTTACATTCTCATGGACTAATAATTTTCCCTGAATGACAAGCTTTATAGAAATTTGAGTACTTTCTTTCCTTTTTCTTTCCACTATGTCAGTATGTCTTAGCAGTATTTGGAGCAGTGTTTATGTAGGCAGAAGTTCAGGAGGTGGAGTGTATTTGTATCTTCATTTGGCAAGATGTCACATAAGGCAAAGATAGAAAAAGCTATTCAGGCACCTTGCTGCATGTCCTTAGCATTTCTCTATGAAATCTCTGTGCTTCTGAAATATTGCAGATGCCCTGCTGATGGATGAATCAGAAAATATAATCTTTAGAGAGACTTGAAGACTCTTTCATGCTTCAGACTTCAGTTTAGTCCTGAGGCTCATGGTTTGTTCATCTAAGTGTCTTTCAAATAGTGCTTGCAGTAGCTTCTTCTTGAGAAATTCTTGGTGATTTCAGACCAGAAAAATGATAAAATTGAAGCCTTTAATAGATGTCAATTGTCAGATACTCCTGTGCACCATGCTGTGCAAAGAAAGTGGGAGTAAGAAGTCACCTAAAGTTGGTTATTAGTATTTGTTCGTAGCTTTTCCCACATCAATAGAATTTACAGAACCACAGAATGGCTGGCGTTGCAGGGAACCTTTGGACATCATCTAGTGCAACCACCCCCCTCCCCCCTCTTGCTCAAAGCAGAGTCAACTGAACTAGGTTATTCATGACCAAGATCAGACTGACTTGGAATAAGTTCAAGAGTGGGGACTTCATAACATCTCTGGGCAGTCTATTCCAGAGTTTGATGACCATTCCAGTAAAGGCACAATTTCATGTATTTCAATTTGTGTCCATTTCCTCTTGTCCTTTCATGGGGCACCTCTGAGAAGAGTCTGGCTCTGTTTTCTTCACCCCTTTCTACCCTTCTACCTTCAATAGCATTTGAGTTTTCCCTCCTTGAGACTGAGCAAATGTAATTCTCTCAGCCTCCCCTATCAGATACTCCTATTTCTTAATCATCTTTGTGTCTTTCTGCTGGTCTTGCTCCAATTATTTCCATGTCTGTCAAGCTAGGGAGCCTAAAGCTGTATGCAGCACTCCAGATGTGGTATCATCAATGCTGAGCAGAGAAGGCGACATTGAGCTGTGGGGTGCATTCGACATGCCTGAGGGATGGGTTGCCATCCAGAGGGACCTAGAAAGGCTTGAGCAGCGGGCCCAGGAGAACCTCATGAGGTTCAATAAATCCCAAGTGCAAGGTCTTGCACTTGGGTTGAGACAATCTCCACTACCAGTACAAAGCTGGGAGATGAAAGGATTGAGCACAGCCCTGCCAAAAACGGCGTGGGGATGCTGGTGGATGGGGAGCTGGACATGAGCCAATAATGTGCCCTTACAGCCCAGAAAGCCAACCATTCCCTGGTCTGTATCAAAAGAAGTGTGGCCAGCATGGCAAGGAAGGTGCTCCTGCCCCTCTGCTCTGTGCTAGTGAGGCCTCATCTGGAGTACTGCATCCAGATGTGGAGTCCTCAGTACAGGAGAGACGTGGACCTGTTGGAGCACATCCAGAGGAGGGTCACAAAAGTATTGCAGGGTATGGAACAGCTCTCCTGTGAGGACAGAGTGAAAGAGCTGGGGCTGCTCAGTGCCTGGAGTAGGCTCCCTGAGCTGACCTGATAGCAGCCTTCCAGTTTCTAAAGAGGAACTACAGGGGACAGACTCTTCAGCAGGGTCTGTGGTGTTAGAACAAGGGGAAATGGTTTAGAACTAGGAGAGTGTAGATTTAGATTGGATATAAGAAAAAAGTTTTACAGTGAGGGTGGCATGAGGCACTGGAACAGGTTGCCCAGAGATGCGGTGGATGCCCTGTCCTTGGAGGCTTTCAAGGCCAGGCTGGATCAGGCTCTGGGCAACCTGATCTAGCTGTGGACATCCCTGTTCATTGCAGGGAAGTTGGACTAGGTGACCTTTAAAGGTCCCTTCCAACTCTAAAGATTTTGTGATTCTCTAAGGATAATCACTTTCTTTGCTTACGGATTATGCTCACCGTAGTGCTACTGCTTAATTCTTAGCATTCTTGACTGCAAGGGTACATTACTGGCTCAGTTTAGAATCCAGTAGGCCCTCCAAGTCCGTATCTGCTGCTTTCCAGCCTGCTGGCCCTGAATTTGTCCCTGTGCATGGGAGTTATTTCTGCCCAAATGCAGCATTTCATTGCACATCTTCATTATTGGCCTTGGTGCACATCACTGGGCACTGGCCCCCCTCCTATGTCTTGTGTTTCTTGAAGATAGCAGTCACATCTGATTTCTTGTCGTTGGGAACCTTCCACATTGCCACAACTCTTTAGTTATCATCTCACTGAGGCTCAATATACTTATGTGCGTCCAATCTGTTTAAATATTTTCTAACTTGATCATTCCCTACCAAGGATAAGTCTTCCTTGCTCCAAACTTACATTTGGGTTTTAGGAACCTGAGGTTACTGAAGACAAGTCTCAGAGTAAAGTCCCAGACAAAGAAGGCTATGACTACCTTGTTTTTTTCCTTGGTAAGATAGCTGAGTGTGCACAGCAAGAGGAAAAAGTAGCTGTCTCACCTGATGCATATCCCATTTTATCTGACATGATCAAACCATTCACTTCTCATTCTTTTTTTTCCTTTTTTGCCCTATGTTTTTTTTAATTCACAGAGTATATTGAAACATATCACCCGTGTTTTATTGTGCAACCATTAGCTCTCTTCTCTCTCTGACCACTAAGGCTGACTTGCAAAATGTAAACTTCTTTCAAAACAAGGCAGAATTTTTGTATGGCCTTTGAATGGAAAGGGGAGGCAGGCAGCATGGGAACAAGAGGTTCTTAAGAACAGAAGCTGTTCTTAGGCACATCTTAGAAACATGACATCTTTGTCTAGACTTGGAAACTGAACTTTAAAAGAATGCAAATACTTTTTGGCTTAGTATATGTGTCCTCTTTTGACCCTTATTGCTCAGCAAGACGTGGGCAGTTGTGCAACAATGGTTGGCTCAGATCACTAGAGGGCACTCTTGTAGTTCTTAGATGAACATTTTTACTTTGCAAACATACACGCTTCCCAGAATGTTCTCTTATTGTAAGCTCTCATTTACAGGACAACTAGAGACGGCTTGTCTCTGCCTTGCCTTTATGCCTCAGTACAAGAATTTGAGGCTGCTTCATATGCGTATGCAGCTTCTACAGGCACAGCTAATGTTTATCTAATAGATGCACACGTATCCTTCTATTGTAGTTCATACTAACCACATTTTAAATACTGGTCACTGCAAAGCAAATAGCTATTCTTTTTTCTTCACCAGATCAACCACAAATACCCAGAGAGACGGCTACTGGTAGCAGAATCTTGTGGAGCACTAGCACCTTACCTTCCTGTAAGTATTCATTCTGACCCTTTATACTTCTTGTGAAACCAAGGTTAAAATCTGCTGCATAACTTAAATATCCATTAGCTTTTTAAAATAAGGTGGTTCTTATACACAGGCAAGGAACATCATGTTCTACTTTGTCACGCGTATGAAATTCAGTAAAGAGGAAGTGAATTATAACAAAGGAAGGCAGGTTGGTCTGGCTATAAAATGTCTTAATGACCAGTGTGGCTTGAGCAAATTTTCATAGTTTCAGTAAAAATGAAATAAAAGTAGTTAGAATCAATCAAGGAAATCACCACTGAAAAAATAATTGGCATGCAGTAACAGAGTTCTTCAAATACTGTGAAATGTTTAAAGTGAAGTGTGCTTCTAGTCAAAAGTAGCAGCAAAGATTAGTCAGTGGCAAACTAGAATCTGAAGCTTCAGAGGAAGATGAAAATAACCAAAATTAAAAGTATGCTTCTCAAATTCAGCAGTGGAGTGATTAAAGATTCTGTTTTAAGTAATCTTGCCAAGTCTGGGCCAATAGTAGCATTTTGCTGTTAGTTATTTTTTGATATATACTTCCATGTTAGTTAAAAGACTCCAGTTTTTGCTTAGTAGAACAAAAGACTCTAATGAGGCTACACTTTATTTTCATTTGTCTACTATTGTCACAGCTGAATGTGTATTTTTCATTAGGAGATTCATGGCTGTTGAAAGGGATTGTTGTTTGTAAGCACTAATAGAAATGCAAATCATTTATAAAAATTGATACAAACCAGCATATCTTGTTTCATTGGATTTAACAAGTATTTTTCTTCTCTACACACAGAAAGAAATTCGTAGTTCATTGGTACTTTCCATGCTGCAACAAATGCTAATGGAAGATAAGGCAGATCTGGTACGAGAAGCTGTGATCAAAAGCCTTGGCATCATTATGGGATATATTGATGATCCAGACAAATATCAACAGGTAAAATTTGAGTTGGATTCTGTACATATGGAATGTGTTTTATATTTACTTTGTGAATAGGAGGGTACATCGTTTTACACGTGTACATTAAAAACTTCTGAATACTTGAAATGTTGATGGTTTTGTATTAATGTTGTTTTTTATTGTGTCACTAAGACTGAAAAGAGAGCATATGCTTTCAAATATTATTAGAATCTCAGATGTGAGCCTCACGTAGAAGTTTCTTTAATAATTTGTAATTCAAGTATATTCCACTTCATTGCCCACCTGACTCTATTAGCCAGTTTGTTGTCATCACTTGCAAACAGATTAATCTACTACAATAAAGCTTACTTGTAGTTCTTCTTAATGTTGGCTAATAGTATTTCAGGTTCATGAAAGTGAAGAATTTACCTTCCTCTCCTTAAGTTTTTGAAAGTGGAACAATGAAAACATGTTTGTATTAATTCTGATAACTGCTAGCAGGATCATTGGACCACTGACTGTTAAACTTTATGGATAAGGTAGGAATATATGTTGAGAGGCTGCCATGTGCTATTTTGGTTTACTTTTTATTAGTGTGAAAGTCTAGTCTGTGTATGCTTTGCGCAGTAATCCTTAGAATAAACTGTAGGAAAAGTAGTTAATTTTCTGTTATTTCTTCCAGGGCTTTGAACTGCTGCTTTCAGCTTTAGGAGACCCTTCAGAACGTGTAGTTAGTGCAACACATCAAGTATTTCTACCTGCTTATGCTGCCTGGACAACAGAACTGGGGAACTTACAGTTCCATCTTATACCTACACTACTTAGTAAAATTGAAAAACTGCTCAGGGTATGTGTTTAGCTGTTTCTACGTTGGAGACTTCTCTTTGTAGCTTTATTATGTCTGAGTTCTATGAGGGAGAATTTTTCTGGAGATTTTTCTTATAACTTTCCTTTGATAGGGGAAGAAAACAAACCAAAGTAAAAGAACAAATCAGATTCTTCTCTAATAGTGTATTGCTTCATAGCCAATTAATGTACAGTTCAGAAAACATTTTCTTGAGCCTGTGACCAGATGGTGCCCGTTATTCTGAATGCATTTGTCCTGTATTTAAATTGTGTTACATTGTGTCACATAGTGTCGCTTTTAATGAAGTGCAGCCTTTATTGCACATAAGAAAAAGTGTAGTTGAATGGTTTAGTTAAATGATCTGCAGTTTTGCATCTGTTTTGCTGCACGCGCTTATTTTGGTAGATATCAGGAAAGTTCTGGAAAGTAGGGTAACTCTTATGATTTAACCAAGATGCTTATTTTCACAATACGATTGACTCATTCAATTTTCAGATGCATTGATCCTTGAGACCAAGGAATCCTGTTTCCAAGGTGTGCCTAAATTTGCTCTCTCTGAGTATCAGTGTGTTCAGTAATGTGAATCACTTAATGCCAATGATTATAGTGTTGGCTTCTCTTGAGAAGTGCCTTAAGAATGACAAGAGTGTTTGGATTGTAACGCCAAGTACGGTAGTGGTCAGGATAAATGACCATGTAATTAGTGTTTCTGGGTAGTTCATCACAAATGTCTTCAAACTGAAAATTTTAACTGAATGTCCTGTTTGTTTCAGGAAGGAGAACATGGTTTGGATGAACATAAGCTCCACATGTATCTATCTGCTTTGCAATCACTGATTCCATCGTTATTTGCATTGGTGCTACAGAATGCACCTTTCACAAGCAAGGCTAAACTTCAGGGAGAAGTACCGCAAATAGAAGGTACGATAATTTCTGTAAAGTGGAACTTTTGGAAACATAGGTATAATTCAGTTACAGATCAGTATTAAATGCAAAGGAAGAATTCAAGGAATAGTTCACATGTACCTGGAGCTCAAATGTGCCTCGGGTTACTAGATGAACATGAGTTGCAGGATTCATGTATAAGCTTTTTTTTTTTTTTAAGCATGTCTATAAAATAATAATTTAAATTCCTGACCTCAGGCATATTTTTCTAATGAGCCTTTTTTATATAGTATTTTCAGATGTAGCAAAAACAGAGAACCTCAGGAAACCTCTGTCATGTTATGAATTTCTTTCAATGTGACTGAATTGATGGAGAGAATTATTTTTTTTTTAAAGCTGGGTTCCTACATAGGAACATTTGTCATGACTTTTTTTTTCTTCTGTTTTTTTCCTTTTTGGGAAAAAGTCTTTCTACTTCCCTTCTTCATTTCCTCTCCAATTTCATTCCTATGAAATTTTTTTTTTCCTATGAAATTCCTATGAAAAAATTCTTGTCATACATGTAACTAATTACAGGCATCAGGTAATTCACACTGAAGAAATATGTAAGTCATGAATATTTACCAAATGACTGCCAGTACTACAAAGGGAAACTAGATTGTATCTTTTAGGATTTTTTTTGTCTGAGATTTCTGTATTCATTTAGCAGCATTCTACACTGTCCATTATAGGCAAAATGTCTTCTGTGCCCAGTGGCTTATATAATCCTATGACAGTCTTTCAGTGAAGCACTTTGTTATCCTGATACACCATATAAATTGTGGAGGGAAAAATAAATGCTTACCTTGTGATTTCCCCTGGAAATTTTTTTCATATTGGTCTCTCAGCAAATCCTTAAATAATGCTTCCTTATTCCATTCTCTCCTATGCCTGAGCTACTTCAGTAATGACAAAATAAATGTGAATAAAATAAAATAATGTTTTTCTCCATTTCGTCTCTCAGTATTTCTCTCTACTTCACAAAAGAAACTTTTGAAAAAGCAAAGCAGTCCTTAATTAGACTTCTGAAGACTTGTGAAGAACTGTGTTCTACAAATAGGCAGTAATAGCTCAAGAAGGCTGTCTTTAAAATTAGGGAATTACTACAATTTTTTTTTTTATTATTTGTAAGAAATGGAAAAAATACATCCTGGTGCAGGAGCTTCACCATCTGTTATGCATCTATGTAATTATCTTGGCAAACAGAATGGTCTCTAAGTGAAGTTAAATGCTTAAATCAGCACTCCAAGCCTCTTTAACATTTTCTTTTATCACAAATACTTTTTAAAGATTTTGTTGGTAATACCTGCTACACGCTGGTAATATTTCTGTATATCAAGAGTTAAAGAATGTTTAACAACCTTGCATTTAAAAGGAAATTTGGAAAGGAGCAAGTGGTGTTACGTGCACGAATGTAAAAATGTTAGACGCACCACAGTGAAGCTCTTTCAGCTGACCTGAGTCATTTGAAGATGAGCACTTTTTCCCTGAATTGCTAGTGTTTAAATAAGGAATTCAAAAATTTCAGCCTTCGGTGTAGTCTGACAGTTGCTTCCTCAACATAAGTGGAGGAAATAAATCTCCTATACTTTCCATGTTTGCACTAATACAGTAGCACTGTTGGACTTGCAAGCTTGTCTTGAATTCCACAGCAGGCAAGATTACGTATTTGCCACTTAACATCTTTGCTGAATAATTTTCAGTATACTTCGCATAAACTGAATGTAATAAAAGAAACATAGGTGTAGCAGACTTTTGACCCTAGGATATTTTTATGGTCTAGAATTTTTTGAATTCTTGCTTTTTCTTTGTAAATTTTTCTTTTATCTTGATGCAAATAATTGAGGAGATAGTGTAAAGTGTAGCAGAAGTCAGGAGACTTTGTCTTGTATGCATTCAACCATAAATCTACAGCGTGATCTCTGGGGTCATCCACAATCTCTGCATTTTCTCTTTTTAAAAATGAGGGTTATGTAGTCTTTTTGGAGTTGGATTTAACTCACGGATTTTTAAAAGGCAATTTAATAACCTTACACAGAATTTACCAAAGAGCTTCAGACTTTAACTGTCCTTATTGACGTGATCTCCAAGCCATTTTTATCTTGTTTTGTTCATGATTGCTTATTCTCTGCTGTTACAGTCACTAGATTTCCCCGACCTGCATCACCTCTTCAGGATGTGGCTATCATCATCGGAAGCCGTGAACAATTGGCAGTACTGTTGCAACTTTACAACCATCAGCTAGAACATGAGGGGACCACAGGCTGGGAGACTTTGCTATGGGTAGTCAATCAACTGTGAGTTAATTTGTACCTTGCGGTTCCTAAAAGTAGTCAAAACTAATAGTTCTTAATAAATTGTTATGGTTAGCAGTGTTTGAACTTCACGGTTTTTAAGTATGATTGTGTTTAAGAATTACTCAATTTTAAAAAGAAGAAGATTGGGTTTTTAATAGTTTTTCTTAAATATCATTCTGAATTGACTTTATTGATTTTATTCAGAAGTTATCGTCTAGCTAGTGGAATGTATAGACAGCTGCTCACTCCAGAAATTTTTTTCAGCTTTGCCCTAATGTAGTCAATTCTCTGTTGAAGGGAAGTTTCTTGTTATTCTGATTATTTCCGTAGATATGCTGTTCCTCAGTAACAGATGTTTGAAAATGTATGTCAGGTTTTCCTTGCATTTAAACCTTGCTTTCTTCAAGGTTTAGGAATTGTACAGAACAGTTAGATAATTTTATTAGTAGTTTATATGTATACTTATTAGCATATACAGTAAATCTGTACTAATATAACTGGAGAGAAACAAAAGATCAGGATAGTGTCTAATATCCTTCTTTTTTTCCCAATTTGCAGGTTACCACAGCTTATAGAAATAGTTGGCAAAATCAATGTAGCATCAACTGCATGTGTCCATGAGTTCTCCAGATTTTTCTGGCGACTTTGTAGGACATTTGGGAAAATTTTTACAAACACTAAGGTAAGGTAGTACCTTAAATGTTATGCCAACATAGTACATTGATAATAAGTATATATTACTGAAATTTTATGGTGTGTTTGAGTACTCATGTTTTGTGTGACATTTGTATTTTTGTGCCATACTGATGCTTTTCCCTAAGTACTGTTAAACCTGATATTTTTAAACCTTAATGTGCATCCTTTTGCTGAAAAAAATTACATCATTCAAATTCTAGTGCTTTCACAGTTTTCTTCCTTCAGAACAGCATTGTGTCCATTGTTTGTACTCCACTGTGTACTTCATTACTAATTTTAAAATGAATATGCCCTGCTAAAAATATTTTCCACAGCTTATACCTAAATATTTTTATCAAGGATGTATGTCACTTTTTTCTCAATAAGATAATTTATGAATATTCATTGGAATATTTTAAAGAGAAATGCTAACACACTACAATATCATCTAAAGATAAAATTAAACAGAGTTAGCATTCTGTGTTACTGCATGCTGCTTCGGCAGAGACTAAAACCTCTCTCTGATCTTTGAAAGTCCCATCTGTAATTTATCTTTACAGTTCTTGCTTCAGTAAAAATTACTACAGCTGTGTTTCGGAAGAGAGCCCTAGTTAACAGAGACATGAAGCAAACTCAGTGTATTACTGATTGTTTTTTACATATAGTGTGGTAGAATCATAAAGCCCAACTAAGCAAACTGACAAAAGACTTCAATTCTTAGCAGTAGGAGTGCTAAATGCTGTTACCTCAGTGATCACTACTGGGTGGGTACTCATTAGAAATTTTTGTTCTCTGTCATACTTTGCATTTTGGTAGATCAGCTGCTCTTTTTAAAGATTCTATTTTTTTCTTTCTGTATCTTCAAAATATCTTCTATCTTAATTTTTGGTAACTTAATGGATACTAGCAGTAAACTTTCTCATGTGGGTTTCATAATCCTTTATTTAGGTAAAACCACAGTTCCAGGAAATACTAAGACTGTCTGAGGAAAACATAGGTGAGTAATATTCTATTCTCATGAATAAAATTGATCGTAACAGCAGCTGGTAAAAATGTTATTCTCCTGTTCAAATAATGTTTTTAGACCACAGTTCTCAAATTTGTCATTTTTCTTTAATCATAATCTGAATGGAACACTCTTAAGTTGTACATTGTGTACATGTTTAAATTAAAAATAAAATCTTTAATCCAGATATTAGTTAAGCATTATTTTAGCATGTGTATATATGCCTGTGTACATACATTCGTTACATAAATGTAAATATATGCATACTTTACTTTATATATGTACATATGCAAAATAAATTCTTTAATGTGTTTCATTAGATTCCACAGCAGGTAACGGAGTGCTTACAAAAGCTACAGTTCCCATCTATGCAACAGGGGTCCTTACATGTTATATTCAGGTAGGTTTGTTTTTATGTTTCTTTCTTAGATTTTACATATTATTCTATCAAAACAAACAAACAAAAAACACCAACACCACCACCTTAATGTTCTCTTTGTAAACTTGTAGTGCTCTCATGCACTGAAGATAAATAGATAAGCAGCCCTAAGTCTATTTAAAATTTAAGTTTCCTAAGTACTGCATTTACTACAACATTTAGGTGACAGCCATCAGTGTTAAAAGATACTGAATTCAGTAGATCTTAAGATGACATCAGGCATTGTCAGCACTGCTAACTCTCAAATGTTGACAGGTGCCCTGTGCCTTTATTCAAAATATTAGTTATGTTCAATAAATGGGCTCTTTGCCATTTAGCTGTGGCCCTTGCAAGCCATAATTTTGCAACAGTCTCTCAAAAATAAATAAGCAGATAAATTGCTATTTTGAGCACACTTGGAGTCTTAAAATTTTAGCGCTATTTAGGACTAAAATAAACACCCCATAAATAACACTACCTAATCCTCCAGTAACCAGCAGTTATGAATTGATGTATACATGACTTACAGGGAAAACTAAACCCTTTATCATCTCACAGATGGACTTGCGTTCCTTGCAGTGGACTGTAAGCAATCACTAACTGTTGGGAGCCATGAAAGTGGGTTTTAGTAAACATCTTTGGGGAATTTTGTGCATATAAGTATGTACGTAGCTGATAAAATATAGCAATAGTCTTGTGTTTCCTTTTAAACGTTCTTTTTCTAAAAGCATATTTTGGAAATACTAAGAAAAGAAGTGCTAAATCTAATCTGCTCTCTCGGAGTTTGTCTTTTTCATAGCTGAACACTGTCAAACCATAACAATTCTACTACGTTTAAAATTGTATTTCTTTTAGGAAGAAGACCGCAAACTGTTAGTTGGATTCTTGGAAGATGTCATGACCATGCTATCACTATCCCATGCTCCTCTTGATAGCCTGAAAGCTTCCTTTGTGGAACTGGGGTAAAGAACCTTGGAGCTGATTAAATCTGAATACATTAGAAGCTTTTATTAAAACATCGTAATGTGGCTGTAATTTTATTAACTGTGCTGCCTCAGGGGAAAAATGAGTAGGCTTATGTTTTTCCTCAGTGATAATCTCCCAAATGAAAATGCAGCGTTTAAAAGAAAAACACTTTCAAGTGTAAAAAAGGAAAACCAAGAAAAACTCACACATGGGAATAAAAATAAATATCAAAAAAAAAATTCTTACTAAGGAGAAAAATCGATTTAGTATTTCCCATATTCTTACTGTATGTTCTCATGTGTATTTGCGTTCAGTTCGCTATTGTAATATATTGAAATCTATGTTCTGAAGAACTTCTAAAATCAACTTCAAAATGCAACCTGTTTTCTAGACAGCAGCATATTCCATGCCCTTTGGAATGGAGTAAATGTTATGTATCTTTCATAAGGGATAAAAATTGGAGTTTTAGATTTGCTGAGATCAGCTTTTTGTAGGCAAAAGATCCACAGAGGTTTGGAGGAATTTCTTTTCTTTTTTTTTTTCTTTTTTGATTGCTTAAATGTTTTCTTTTAGTGCAAATCCAGCTTATCATGAGTTGCTGTTAACTGTCTTATGGTATGGAGTTGTCCATACTTCAGCTCTTGTTCGATGCACGGCAGCTAGAATGTTTGAGGTAAGTGATATCTGAACTTTTTTTGAATGCTTTTCTGAAACTGCAGTGTATTTTTAAACACTGATTCAGATGAAGTTCTTAAACACTGATTCAGATGACATTCTTAAAAATTATGCATGACTTAAATAAGTTGTGTACTGTGTGATGGAGCAGAAGTTGTACAGTTGTTTATCTGTTGTGCTCTTTAGCACATCTCACTATGTAATTTGTCATTAGCCACTTGCATGATGTTTCTATAGTGACTGTGTGTTCTTTGATCAACTACTGATTTCACTGTTGCATTCTGATTATTGCATGCTGAAAAACATTTTCAGATGAAAATGAATTTCCTGGCAAAGTTGTGTTCAAACCAGAACAAAATAACATCATCAAATGTGTTTGCTTAGGTCTGTAGGTAAACATAAGCAAGCGTCTCTCTGTGTGTTTTAACATTTGTTATCGTTAGTTAAAAGTTTCCAATTTTCAGTACCCTTTTCAGTATACAAATAGTGCACCTGTAACTCCAGCAAGTTTCCACTGACACCAAATGGAGTGGTAAAAATGTACATTTTAACAAAAAATAAATAATTGGTGAAATATAGGATTTCTTAATATGCCACAGTGTGACAACTTCATCTTTTTATTTGGAACAAATTTACAGATGATAAGAGAGGGTGTTAAATTTAACTACTAAGTTTTTTATTTCCATGCCATGCTCCTGTTCATCAAGTGTTAATAAGAAAAGGCATACCAAAAGACTGGGACATATACCACTTGCTGAACAAACAGTATCTTTTTTTTTCATATTTTTGAGAGTAATTTTTTATAATCAAATTCCATTTTCTGTTATTGTCTTTACAGTTTTGTTAAGCTTGACTCTCTGGTTAGCTTTGCTGTTGACCTCTAAGTGAATCTGCCATGTCATATCCATTTCTGAAAACAAATCTCAAGTCTGCCTTGAGGACAGAAGTGCTTAATGCTACCATTAGTTTTCTCCACTGCAACTCTGCAAGTCATTGCAGATAAAGCACTAAATAATGACTTAAAAACATACTGTGTGACTTCCCTTGAAAGTGTCCAACTTTGTCTTGTTTTTTTTCTCTTGTAAAAAGGAGATGGCAATTTTGGTCACCCATAAAACATTTCTTAGTTTGCTTACAATACAAGCACATGGCTTATATTTCATGTTTGTAAAAATGTTGTTTCCTTTTTTGTGTAATCATTAACCCAATACATAAAAAACTCTAGTTAATACAAGCTGTTGTCTTGGTTGCGGTTTATTTTCCACTGCAAATTGATTATTTTGGGGTAGTTCTGCATGCTACTTGCTTGCTTTCTAATATATTTCAGTTTTTACTAGTACACAGGCAACTTCACTGAAGACATTTTTCTCACTCAAAAACTGACTTTTATTATGTTGCCACTTCGTAGCTGCAGTCTATGTATTTATACGTGACAGTATGTGAATTTTGGAAGTCAACTATAGGAAGAGATGGTAGCAGTTCATTTTATTTTGGAGGATTCCTTCATGTGAGGAATTTTTGATGTCTCAGAGATCACTCGCTGGCAAAGCACAGCAATTCTCTCAGAAGGTAGACAGTAATGATTAGATAAGATAGAAGAGTGTGTCATGAGCTGGACAGCTGTACATGTACTGCAAAGTTTTAGACCAGTACAGTGATCTGCAGCAGCTCAGGGACTGCTGTGATGTAGGCCTGCCAAATCATGTTGTGAAACCCTAACCAGTCTGTTCTGGAATAAAAGAACACAAATGATTTATAGCCAATGTATTTTTGCTTGCCCTTGGGGGACAGGAAGCTCTGTGCTATGGTTTTTAAGGTGTGGTATATACGAAGTAATGAACGTGCATTCCTTGGTAAGAATCAAAAGAGGATAAAACTTTGTGTTGTCTGTCTCACTGTAGCCTTAAATGCTGCAACGTGGCTTTGCCCATCCAGCTGTTTCCTTTGTGCCTGTGCATTAATGTTTTCTGTCAGTAGTTTCCCATTTGAATGTTGATGCAAACAGATTTGACTGCTGCTGGTTTGAACAATGAAGCGTGTAGCTGAGTTACAAGCATTGTTGGTCTGTTCAAGGTTAGGAACTCTTTTCTTCAGAATGACTCTTAAATGATGATACATGTTTTTATTTTCTTTAAGACAGAATGATGCTATTTACCATGCTTTACTATGATTAGCAGCCCATATAGTTGTGGAGCTGAGATCATTCTAAATTGTTTGCTAATTACACAAATCCCAAGAATCTTTATTCTAGCCTCCAGACTTTTCTCAGAACAAAGATTGGTAAAGAAAACTCATGTCCCTGTTTGTCCCCAATTAAAAACAGTAAGCATTGTCTAGTTTAGTCAATGGGAAGACTGTATGGGAGTAAGGTTGTCATGGCTGAACAATGCTGTGACCTTAGCATCAATCTGAATGTGAATACATCAGCCTCATGTTATGCATCCAACCAGTGCATCAACCTTCAGGTGAATACATCAACACTTTATAAGTTGCTGCTACTGTAAATAATTATGGAATGTATTAATATTAAAATGTAGTAGAGTAACTGACATTGCTAGTACTTTGCGAGTTACGAGTGTAGGAAGTTGCAGCTTTCTACTTCTGAGATTTTGCAGCAGTGATGCTTACACAGCTTAACATTTCTCACCCCTGTGCTTCCTTGTCCAGTCATTAGCTGTAAGACCATGATATGTTCACAGCATCTGGGTACATACACACACACACTCAAATATTGCTTAGTAGATATCACTGTTTTATATAGAAAGTAAGTCCTCTGGAAAGTTGGACTCCTTGCAGTCTTTCATAGTGTTCATGTGTTAAATTCAATCAGTAAAATTGGAATGCTCGAACAAATAGCATAATGTAAAACTCTAGTTAGAGTGTAACTAGAGTGTAACTGGTTTTAGCACTGCATGATACAGTAAGAAATGCTGCTTTCCCTATGCCATATCTGGATCTTGCATGTTCTTATGACACTTCTGGAGAATAAGTAAAAAATCTAATTAGTGTTCATGATAGAATATGAGATATTAGAATACAGCTAAATAGTGAGAAGATATTTCACATTTCTCTCTGAAGTCACTAACAAACCATTTATGCCTGTGCATTGAAACAGCAAGTGTATGCAGTCTTGCTTACATGAGATACAAGATAAAAGTGCAAAGGCTTTCCCTTTTTAACTAATGCAGATTTTAAAAAAGAAAAAAAAAAGCAACAACCCACAACTGTTTTGCTGAAGTGGGAAGCTTAGAATTTGACATTTTCTAAAAATTAAGTTCATATTATGTGTAGAAAGGGTATCTGTTTCACATGTAATTATACATACATAAACACATGAGCAGTGCAATTCTAAGTGTAATCAGTTTCCACATATTTATGGGTAATGACATAAATTTCAATGTGATCTCGGTTTTTAATATAATGGATAAGTCAGGTATTGTCCATTTTCTACCTGCATAGACCAGCAATTGTAACTTGAGTTGTTACACATATAGACTGCTTGGATGGCCATTAAATATAAAAGAGACTTTGAGGAAAGCTTAGTGGCCTCTGGGGAGGTACTTTTTGTCATTTTGTGATGTCTGAAACACAAAAACCACACATATTTGGCCTGACTAAAGAAATCTAACTTTGCATGTGACAGTCTTCATGTACAATAAGATATGCCATTCCACTGAGGTACAGCACCATTTAGACTAGACTGTCAAACTCTAACTGGCATCATTTTAGTATTTTAACAAGTCTGAATTATACCACATAAATTACTTGCTAAACTTTCTAGATTTTGAGTTACAAAATAGCTGAAAGCAGAGCAAACAACGTTGTGTCATTAAATTTGTCAGGTTTGTGCTGATGGCCAGACCACTTCAGCTTTCTTCATGCCTTTGCATATATGAAGCACTAGTGTAGCAGTATCTGCTTAGCTTCTAATTTTGGTTTGCTTTTTGTGTTTTTTCTTTCTCTCTCTTGGTTGTGCCGTTCTTCTTCCCATGATACTGTGCTCGCTCTTTCCGTGCATCACCTGTGATACCCCCCTGCTCCGACCATTCAGCTGTTGGTGAAGGGGGTACATGAAACTCTGGTAGCTCAGAGAGTTGTTCCTGCTCTCATTACTCTCTCCAGTGACCCTGAAATGTAAGTTTTCTGACTGTCTTATACACCTAGCATCCCTCTTAATACTTAGGAAGAAATAACCATCAGTTGTGTTTGTTATCCTAGCTGAAAAAAAAAGTTGAACTCCTTTGTTTAAAAGGTAACTTTAAAGTCACTTGTCTGTAATAACAAAGGTTTATTGCAATACCTAGAACTAAAGAGGATAAAATTGCTGAATAAATTTTAAATAGAAAACTAAGTCAATGTTATTAAAAAAAAAAAAAAAAGTATTGTCATACTTTCAGTTTTGAAATTTGCTTAAATCATTTCTAGCAGGAAGCTGCATATCAATGTGTTCTGTAACTCTACCAATCACATTACTTGAAATTAAATAAGGCAGTATCAAAACGTGAAATAGTCTTGGGAGTACTTAATTTCTGATAGACAACCTTAATATTTCAATTCTTGGATGTGTTTGTGCTATAGTATTCTGATGTGATATTTCTTTCAAGTTAAGGAGGGATGCTTTGCTAATCTCACTAACAGGTTATTACCAGTAAAAGCTAGAGCATGATGTGTCTTAATCATTTTAATGTATCGTGAGGTGACTAAACCGAGATAAATCCCAAGAGTCTGCCTGCCCATCCTCAGCCACAGCTAATCCAGTTCTCCTTCCAGTTTACCAAACCATTTTTTATTGCATGTTGACTGGTTTACAGCTGACTCTTCGAGGCATGAGTGAAGCATTAGTTGACAAGCGGGTTGCACCGGC
>JAOWBP010002052.1:14035755-14048254 GCA_028571105.1 Tragopan temminckii | reverse complement strand
GAATTTGGTGTAATGAGTTATATGCATCCTTTTGCCTGCTTGCTGCATGGAACGGAATACGAGCAGGAACTTCTCATGGATTATTGTATAACTTGATAAAATCTTTAACAATGTGGACAGGAGTTTGAGAAGAAACTGCAGATACGTGAAAAAGGGATAACTTGCTGTGCAAATCAAGGCAGTTACTGAAACGTGTTTGTCACACTTGCGTAACTGTCACAAACTGATAGAATATAATTCTTAAAAGAGTTCAGACAGCTAGTAAATAGTAGTAATTTCCGAACTACTGAAGTGGGAAAGGCATATGAGAATTGGAACAGAGGTGCAGAAAAAAGAGTAGGTTTCTTATGCACCAAATAAAGTATCTCAGGCTTTATCAGTGGTAATTAGACAGCTTACTGGTGTGGCTGACAGTGAACGAGATGCAGTAAGGACTGAATTCTTTGGAACTTTAACATCAGGCCAACCCTCTGGATGCGTACCAGAAATTAACTTTAGACTTTTGAGGTGAAATAATTTTAAGACTAAAATTAATCAATTTCTACAGCTAACTATAAATTCATAGTATCTGCTCTAATAAGGTAGATGGTCTTTACCTAGTCACAGAAGTCCTGTCCAAGGGAAAAGAAATTCAAAACTTTTAAGACCAGAAGAATGCACTGTCATCTTCTTGTTCATGAAGAAAGATAAGTAGACCATCCTAACAGAGCATACTCCAACTGCTAGGGTATTCAATGATGAAATATTCATTCAGTACTTAATGCTGTTTTGGTTTTTTTCCTCATATCTTCACCACATACTTGAAGAAAAAAAACTGTGGTTTTTTTTGCCTTTATCCTTTTTGCCTTCAGTTCAAAGGAGCCCTTTGACATCTATACCTGTGTACTCCCCTATGTAGGCTCTCTCCTAATCCAACCCTTTTCCTACTCTATTCAGATTCTTCAGCAACTCTGTATTTCCTTTTCATTTTCAAAGAATGGTGAATGCTCACCTCTCTTTTAGCAACATCCTCAAAAAAAAAACATAGCAATAATGATTCCTGGCAAGATACAAACCTAATAGTGTCCAGCATTAAACCTATCCTACTTTTTGCAAGTAAGCATTAGATTTATTTAGGTCTTTCTCTCTGCACTCTCCATAGGTAGATACTCAAAAGGTAGTTGTGATCAGACAACTATGAGCATTCAGGCTCTTTGCAGATATGCTACAGTTGCTGTGAGTGCTCACCAGCCAAACTGTGCTAGGACATCCCTTCACCTCAGCAGTGACTTTGACTAACAAATTGAGTCATAAGAATTGGTTGTGTATATAGGCATTATTACTTGGCAAATATTTCCCTTGCCTGGGTTTTATGGACTCATTTATTGGACTCATGTACAGTTAGACTCACAGAATCACAGAATCACCAAGGTTGGAAAAGACCTTCAAGATCATCCAGTCCAACCATCCACCTATCACCAATAGTACTCACTCGCTGATATTCTTTCTTCCTTTTAACTATTTCATTTGTAAAATAAAAAAGCCACCAGACCTTGACTAGGTAAAGAAAAATACTAGAACCAGGGTACGTATCTAAATGTATAAGATAAAACTTGTGTATGCCTGATAAATGTTTTCCAAAGTAAAGTAATTCATCAAATTCTAAGCACTTTCTTGACAGCCTTTTAGGAGACTCTATTTGAAAATACTAAACATTTCTTTGACAATGCTTCCCTGAGAAACAATTTTTTTTCTCACAGATTGTGCCAAATGTATAAAATACCAAGCTGGTCTCTTTAAAGAACTTCATTAATCTCAACCCAAAGAGTTATATTATCTAACCTGTATTAACAGGAAAACCAAAGATACCAAACAACATGCCTTGATTGAGCTCTTCCGAATTCTCAAGTGGCACATTTCAGTTGACCAGGATTTTTTTCCTTCTTTTTTATTTGTTTATAACAAAAAGCCTAGGGGCAAGGGGGATTGTTATTGTGTCTAATGTGTGCTGTCATCTCTCAAATTGTTTTAACCTATTTAGTTCAGAGAGTTGTTCTTTCCATGGATACAGTTTGAATGGTAAATTTCTGTTTCATGTAGAGTTTGAACTACCTGGCTTTAGTTTATATTAATGTAGTTTTGTTAACGCAAGAGGTCTCTGCTACTTAAAATCGGACCTATGAAAATATTTTGAAACCACAGTACTATGAAGCCATTACAGATACAGATAAATGCAAACGTGATACAACTTCCAGTTTATTTTCTTTTAGAGTGCAATTGCTGAAGACTGTAAGACTTGGAAAAGATTAGTCTTCCTGTTGCTTCCTTCTTTCCTGGCCTTTCCTCTTCAAAGTGAGCCTATGGTTGCAGTCTTTGACTGCACAAAATTAACACGATATTTTAGCACTGAAGAAATTACTTTTTCATACACGTGAATCTCCTTTTCATTGCTTAGCCCTTGCCAATTTCAGTTCCTAGTTTTAGCATTAAATATATATTTGATGAAGACTTAAATGCAACTAGGACATAACTTACTGAAAAAACCTTGATGCAAAAGTAAGATACTGGTCATTATCATATCTTTGCCCTTGGTGTAAGAAAAGCTATGTCAAATAATATGGGATGACAAAAAAATTGATTTGTTAAAAGATTCAACTTCATCTTTTTAAAAGCTGAATCTTTTCCATAGCAATTTTTTTGTTAAACATTTTCTTCTGCAATTAGCAAGATACTTAACGCTTGGGTAAAAACATGTTACAAACTGATTTTTATAAGATGTCCAGCATAAATGTTTGTTTTGACCCAGAGCTTCCTCATACAAGAGGCAGAACTCTATGCAGTGTATAATCCATCTCAACACCAGTAAAAAAATAAATTAATGTTTTGACATTTTCATTTCTAATTTTTGTAATTGTGTAAATGCAAGGATTTTCCTATAGGAGTACCTGTTTTAGACAACCTCACTGGTTATTTTTAAAGACATAAGATTCAAATGATTTGATTTCATATTGATTTTGTTACTACATTGAAATATGCAGTTTCTACAATAGCAGAAGTACTTTTGGGGCATACTGACTTTTAAGTAATCCAGTGCTGTAGCTCATCTAAATATTCAGTTTATAATCATGGCATAATGTTGGAAAACATGAACCAGAATCCCAGTTCTTAAATGTTATCAGTGTGAGGACAATAGCTGATATCACCCCAAACTATGTTTCAGAAGTCATTTGTACAGTACCTGGTTTTCCTTAGGTTTATTCAAGTGCATGAGACAGTTTGCTTAAAACTGCAGGTTTGACACCAGTTGTGGGACTTACTTTCTGAAGTGAACTATACTATTTTCTGAATGTTGCTAGTGCTTGGAACGTACTGTTGTTCCTAAATAATTTTCCCTTGCCACACAGAGCTGCAAAGGTTGTTAAATACATATATTTTTTTTGTGCATATATATGTATGAAATAGCATGCACAAAAATATTTTACAACTTTCCACTAGGACTGTTCTTGGGGCCATGATCACTCACTTTATGGTATGCATTTGGGCTTACTGTTGATGGTTTTTCAGTTCTTTTCAGAGGAGTGACCTTCTGTGCTCATGAAACCACTAACATGCTAAGACGATTCAGTTGCTTATTAAATAAGGGCACAGTGTTCTTTTTGTTTGTAGTCTTATGTAACTAAACTGTTGACTTTCCTAGCTCAATGTCCATCGCTGCAAGCCTTGTGAGTGAGGATACAAAGACCAAGTTTTTGAACAAAATGGGCCAGCTGACTACATCAGGTGCGATGTTGGCTAACGTGTTCCAGAGGAAGAAGTAAGGTGGGAAAAGGAGCTCCCAACTAACACTAAGATGGACCTCACAGAGACTGGTTCCTGTACTTGAAGTACTTGCCTTTTAATTTCTTCTGTCTTATGTTCTTGTAGTATAATTTTATTCTAACCTCCAAAGATATTTGCACTGCTTTTGAATATCGCTGTGTATCTGTTAATTTTTGGGTTAACTGTGGTTGATATAAAACTGAAATCATAGTCTGTACCAAGTCCCTGTTCTGTGTTCTTGTCTTTCCAGCATTTTTTTTTCTATATAGTGGAAGGGTTTTGTTTTTGTTTTTGTTTTTTTATTATTTTCTGACAGGATATCAGCAAATATCTGTATTATACATGGAGCTATTATGACGGTACTTAAAATAATGTAAATTTGAAGTCATTGTCATGAAGTAATAAAAGTGAAGATTACTTATGTATTTAAATTATGAAAGAGTAATGCAGATTTTTTTATTATGTTTCTAAAAAGAAGAGGAGGAGCCACCAGCATTTGTCTGTGCTTCTAGGGTTGTTTTTGTAAGTATTGTGCATCTTGAATCCAGAGGAATTGCAGTATCTAATGTATAAGACTGCTTGCACTGCATCAGTCTGCAGGGAATGCTCATGTTTCAGATGCTTTATGCTGACATTGTAAATGCTGTACAAAATCCTTCAGATAAAATTCTCACATCTGTTGTGGTTTTTTGAGGGATGTTTTGTTTTGTTGGAGTTTTTGTTTTATTTTGAAGCACTTTAACAGCCAGTGTACACATCCAGAGACACATTCGCTTAAGTCAAGGAAAAATGTGATAATATTAACAAACTTATAAGCTACTACAGGGGTCCCAATGCTGTACTGCTGGCAGAGTAACCTTATGCAGGAGAAAGAATGCTCTCATCTTGCACTCACTGTGCAGTTCTGTGTACTATGAAAGCTAAAATTAGAAGATTTTGTTGTTCAGTTTAAATTTCAGTTCAAATTTCATTTCAGAATATTTGAAACTACATTAAGGGAGTTTGACACTATTTCTTTCAAGCGTTACCTAGACTGAAAACATATTTTACAAAAGCATTACAAGGAGTATTCTGTAATCATGTGTTTTTGTTAGCAAGGAAGCATTAAGAACCAAACCCATTCATTTTTATGCAGCACTTATTTTTTTCCTTTATGCCAGTGTAACCTTCTGAGAGTAAACTCAAGTGCATGCATAAACTGGTAGTATGTGGTAAGATGTAAAACATCAGGCGTTCTCTGACTCAGTGCCCTTCAGTTGGAAGTATAAACATCTTTAAGGATAGCGAAGCAAAAGGAGTGATGGGAGAAATTACCATCTCCTGAGACAGAATATAGATGGCAGCACTTCACATACTGCCCTCAGAAGTAATAGAGATCATCTGAGCCTTCTGACTGCTTCGTGTTTGTGCCTGCTGGCTCTGCATAGACGGTTGCCTGCCATGTTTGCGTTGTGACAGGGCCTGCTGCACACTTGCACACTGTCAGTCCCTTTACACTGCACTGAAACATTTTTCTCAAGATTACAGACAGTTCCATGCCTTCTTGTTGCTTGTTACCATGAAAGTATGCTTTTAGCAGACTGACTGTCAAATGGAGACATTCCTGAGGAATGGGAAGTGGTGATGTTTCCTCTCTATTGTTCTGTTGTCAATAAAAAGTTTTGTATACCTGCCTTGTCTTGTGACTTCCAGTCTTCTCCAAAAAGAGAACTGCATCAAAACAGCCATTATATATATAAATATATATATATATGTCCAATACACAGAATGTCTTTAGCCTTGTTTTTCTGCCATTATCTGTGCCAGTAGTTGCAGTGCCGCAGGTGGTAGCGCTGTAGTCCCGACACCAAAATGACTTCTTATCGCACAGCTCTTCATGGGAGGGCAGCTACATCCAGCCTGTCTGTGAGTGTGATTCCTACCCACACTGAGCTTCCACCAGTGTTTGGAAACCTGCTGATCTGAGCAAGCTAAAAAGCTGCGACAGCTATTTAACTATGGTGATTACGGTGTGAGAGTCTCTTTATTTTGTGAATGCAAATGTAGTATCGTTGTCCAGCCTCTTGCAAAGTTTAGCTTTTGGTAGTCAGTGTTTTACTCTCTACCGAAGCCCAGGAAGAGCAGCTCCACTGTAATAACCTGAGCTGAAAAAAACTGCTGTGTACTCAACAAACTTTCTGTGAGTAGTCTTCAGGAGTTTCAGCTCCTTAATTTCATGTCTCTTTTTAGTATATGTTGGTTGCAGGAGGTTTAGTTTTTAAAGCTCTTGTTAGTTTACCAGAGGCTGACAGATTTCCAAGAAGATGGGAGGAACTTTTCATGTTTCTTCTTGGCTTGATTTTTGTTTTCTCCAAGCTATGGCACTGTAGCATTTAGGAGTAGGAAAGAATAGAATGAAGAAGTCTTTTTAAAAATTCTGTTATTTCTTTAAAATTAACTTCTGTCCTTCCTGTTACTGTAAAAAATAAAAAATATATAAGTGAACCTTTTGGGTGAAAATGCTCTGTTGAAAGAAGACAGGTGGGTAGCTAGCATGGAATGCAATTCATCCTCAAAGGGTTGTCTTCAATTGCTTATGACTTTGTCAAAAAAAAAAAAAAATCATTTTGTCTTCTACGGAATCCTTGGCTTTATTAGCTCTGCATGAACCACAGCATGTTGGTTTTAAATAGGGGATATGTTGGAGGTCTCGTGCTGTCCTTAGTGAAATCTCAGAACCTAACTATTTTTTTGAAGGCTTGACTCTTGTGCTCTCAAGTAAAAATCAGCCAGCAGAAAATATGTGGCTTCTTGGGTGAGAGTTCATGAGCTAAATATGTCTTGTACAGATTAAATACAAGCATGACTTATTATATGTTTGTATTTCGTTCTGGAAGAGACCCTTTTCTAAAGCTCTAAGGCAAACTGCTCTTTTCCTATCTTCTAATTAATGTGAACAAAGGGAGTTCTTTGAGCAGCTGCACATTCTTCAGTCATCCCCACTCCCCATCGAGAAGAGGAAAAAATCCTGCTATTGCTGTGCATAAAAGTACGATTTTGTTAGGAGAACTGAAAGCAGTATTTGGATGAGTCCATGGCTAGAGAAAATGAGGAACATGGCATTAATGACTGCAAATTAAAACGTTAAGATTTCATGGATCGTTTTTCTCTCAATCTCTCTTGTGAAGAACAGGGGGGAATTCTGTAATATTGTGGTAATTTATTGCTACATGCAGATAAGATTTAAAATGGTGCAGACAAATGAGTGTGGAATATTTCTGTACTCCCTGTTGTGATGGTTTTAGTAGGATTGTTCTCTTCAGTGAGTTTTAATGTAGTTTATACAAATGGAAGTCTTGCATTCAACAAGTAATTTTCTGTATAGAATGTGCTAATTACACTGAACAACAACAAAAAAGCCTAACTGAGAAGAAAAGTCATTAGTATGTTGATAGAGCAGGCTAATTGGCAAGACATTGAACCTTGACGGATTAAGTCGGATTGGACTCTAATGCTTATCACAGTATAGCGCCAGGCAACAGCACTTGAAGGAAACTGGTTTGCTGGTTTAGTCAGTATATTTGGCTAACACTTCTAGCAATTAGAAACCATGAGACAACAAGAGTTACTGGATTGGTAGGCAACAAAATGAGTCAACAAAGGCATAGAGTAGTGCTGCTGTTGAGTATGTAGGCTAAGGAGATCCTGGATGTTAGCACTGCATGATAATGTAGCATGTGTTAGCTAATCTCAACACATAATTGTGAATGAGTAATCATTTTCTAAGAATGCTGTTTCTAAAGAGCCACGTGCCTTTTGGTTTGATGCTCTCCAGTGCTGTAAGAAGCTGTAAGAAAACATGGCTCTGCTTACAGAGATCATAAAAGGCACACACATCTCTGGTGAACAGTGCGGTTCTTTGGAGGCATCCACACTCCGTATGGAACTTGTGTCATTCTTCCAGTGCAGATTTTCCTTGGCTGAAGATGTACTTATCTTTCTTTCTGCTAGAAACTTTCAGCAGAAATCAGTGACTTGGAAATGTGACTGGTGAACCTGCCTGGTTCCTTTCCCAGCACTTGCATTGGATGCACTCCTCAGTGTCTCCCTCGTCCTTTGCCTTCTGGGCTGGTCTGTACCCTCACCTGTGAGAGCCTTTGAAACATCAGCCTCCCCAGGAGGACAACCTCCAGCATTTCCACTCTAGAAACAGATGCTTTTTATTCCGATGTTTAAATACTTTGTGCATACACGGAAGTGTGCCTGCTGTGCATTTGAGTATGAGCGTTCCAAAAATTATTTGGTGACCTTGGAAATCTTTCCTATCTCCCAAAAGCTAAGAAATTACCATGGCTTCAGGTGCAGCTGCAGAGGTGGAGGCATGATGACGTAGGATCCCTTGTGTCATTCTGCTGGGCCTGTCACACCTTCCCTTTAAGTGTGCTGCATGGGGACTGGGGTGGGGACAGGGAAGAAGCTGTAGCATTTAATAGGTGACAAGGTTTCACTTCAGCTTGAACCTTTGCCGAGGTGTCAATGAGCTCATTGATCCAGGTATGGGTCACCTAAGTATTCAGGTGAAATTTCACCACGGTTTCAGTGCGCTGACAGATGGCGTGACGGATGGCTCTGTGGAACTGATAGCGTGGTGTTTCAGAGCAGTGTCACAGGGCCCATCCTCACAGCACGGTGGGCTGGCGAGTGCTCCATGCTGCACACAGCTTGAGGGGTGCCCTGAGTAGTGTGAGGAAAGCTCCCCAGTACTCTTGCCCTAAGGATGACTATGTGACTCGTCTTGGAGATCATCAGGTTGGTCTCTCACAAGCACGAACAAATATTCGAAGTTAAAAAATTACCACAATGTTTGTATTTCCTTCCAGAACTATGTGGGCATTGTTATCACCACAGAGGCTGGTGATAACATAGCTCAATCCATGCTTGTACTTCAAATACTCGGCACCATTGCAGCGGCAAGCCGTGAGCTTTTACTCTTTTGAACGTAGCAAGAGTTTCTGAGAGGCATCCAGCACTGCTACGTTCTTGTGGGATTGCCAGAAGCGCGTTTGATGTGACCCACATTGCTCCGTCATGACATTTTGAAGCACACATGCTGTGCAGATTGGGCAACCATCCGCTGTCCAAACATGCACTACACAGGAAGAAGACAGTTTCAAGTTGACGGTGTTATTTGTGTTTGGGTTTCTGAAGGGTAAATAACACAATTTTTTTTCATGGATTCATTTTAATAGGCAGAATCCACAACTGAAATTAGAGTCTATGCTAAACGTGTGCAGACATGCCTTTTTTTTTTTCTTTTGCTCTGTTAGCAAGCCCACACCCTGCACCATATGGCAGGGCCTCTCCCTGCAGTGGGCGGTGGAACAGTCACTGCACCCCTCCTCCCTGGCTCCCTGCATGGGTTGCTGCTGCTCTGGCAGCTTTGCAGATGCTCTGGGTTTCTCACCTGTCCCAACTGAGAGACAGGTTCTCCTATTTACAGAGCTTGTGTGTAGTTTAGAGCTTGGAATCCCAACCAACATTTACTACGCTGAGTGGAGGAAAAGCCCTGACCTAGATCCAACAGATTCCCCCAGTCCTTTGCCAATATGCAAAGCACTTCCACAGCATTTCTCTGTAGGATGAAGAGAGATCCTCTGAAACAAGCACGTAGCTTTCAGTTTTGCTTCTCTGCCCAGAGTTACTTTGTGTCCATGCGGGACATGGTTACTGGGCATGGTGGGGATGGATTGGCAGTTGGACTCGATGATCTCACTGATCTTTCTATGAAGACCCAAGCTTGCACACAGCCCCTATCCCACCCCCACCCCCCCTGCTGGGGAAGTGGTGCCCAAGTCCTGCCTGTGCCCAAGGCACCGCGCTGCCGGGTCACAGTTGCCCAGATATGCAGCTGGGGGCTCAGCCACACCATTTGCTTCCTTAGTGCCCTCTGGTTCTCAGCACATGCAAACCAAAGCACAAAAGCCAGTTTGCAGATGTGACGCTTGTGAAAAAACATCAAAACCAAAGCCCCAGTTCATCCCATCCATCTTGTGCAGATCTTATGACACAGGACTGCCTGTTGAACCTCCTTGATGTATTTTTCGCCTGTAATTTCCACTTCTCTCACTAGGATGGAGGTAAGAAGAGATCCACTCTGACCACGGCACTGCTAATTTGTCAACTGCTGTCGTGGTCTGTTCTACTGAGGGCTTCACAAAGGAAGGGATCCTGACACTGATCAGTTTTTCAATTCTGCTGTAGCTGTATGGCTGCCCATTGTTTTGCATCTCTTCTGAAGGCAGAGCATCACAAGGGATGGCCCAGGTAAGGCTTGCACCCCACAGGGGTGAAAAGAAGCAGGCCACACTCAGACACCATCTGAAGTTCAAAACTTTCAGATTTCAAGCATTTCAATTTTATTCAAAATAGACATTTTGCAAAGATAGCTGAAAAAAACCCACAACTATTCTATAATTGAAAATATGTATCTTTTCTGTGAAAGAAAAGCTGACAGTTTGGGAGTAAATTTTTAGTTTTTACTTGCACTACATAGAACAACATACGCAATAAATGTAAAAGCACTGATAGCACTTTCTGCTATCCACTCCATAGTTTGTATTTCCAAGCATTCACTTTTCAGTTTCTAACTATCTACTGCAGTACATGATTAGGACTATAAAGCACCCAGTAGTGGCTTCTGTGGGTTTTGGCTTAGAAACGTTACATTTAACTCAGAGGAAAATGTCTGAATTTTCAAAAAGAGGCTGTTTTCACATAGTGGGGAAAAAAAAAAAAAAAAAAGAGAGAAATTCCAGCCTGAACAGCACATACTTCAGGCAGGATTAGGGATCAGAGTGCAGAAATGCTGCAGCTGCTGTGCAGCACAGAGCTCCCTGGAGCAGCCCTGCACAGAGCACTGTGCTCAGCACCTCCCCAGGCCAAGGATAAGGCGTCCGACTGCTTACAGCAGCCAGCTTGATCCTGTAAACCTGTGGTTAGAGAGCAGCTGGCAGATAAACACTGCTCATAGCCTTGGTATTGTGCTAAACGTGAAAAGGGGAAGAGCCTTAATAAAACTGTTCTGTTTAAAGAGAAGCATTTCCTTGTGTATCTCAAATACGAATGCTTGCAAATGCGCTGGCCGGCCGAGGGCTGCAAGCTGCCCACAGTGGCGGAGGTGGCTCAGGCAGAAGGATCCATCCATGGGAGCAGAACCACCCTCAGCAGCCAGGCACCGCAGCACTGAGGCCTCCCAAAGCTCCCAGCCAAGGAGGCCTTGGGCACTGCCCTCCAGGCAGATCTGACGCATGGCCTCCTGCCTGTCCCCATGCTTGTTTCTGTTTGGCAGCAGACCTGTGGCCTGTTTTGCCCCACATCCCACTGTGGAGAGCCAGACTCACATCAGGTGAGCAGTGCCCTAGTGACCACCTGGCACCTGGACCCAGCACAGGCACTGAGGCATGCTGGGCACACACTGGGCTGAATGCTCACAGAGGACACTAAGGATGTATGAAGTGTAGGTAGGAGCTTTAGGAAGATTAAACAGATCTGGCTTCACAGCCTCTGGATATCATACAGAGGTAGAGAGATCACAACTTTGTTTTGCTGTGCAGATGGGTATTCCATATCAACTACAAGAGAGAAATCCCACAGTTGCCCCTACTCTGGTGCCTCCCTGCCACTTCCAAGCAGAGACCACAGCGGTACAAGTAAATAAAAGGTGTTTTAATCCCCTTCATCTTCCGTGTTTGCATTTATTTATTTGCAAATGTAGAGCAAGACAGAATCATAGAATCACAGAAGGGCTCAGGTTGGAAGAGACCCTAAAGCCCAGCCAGTCCCAACCCCGTCTGCTGTGGTCAGGACTGCCCAGGGCCCCATCCAACTGGCCTTGAGTGCCTCCAGGGATGGGGCACCACAGCTTCTCTGGGCAGCTGTGCCAGGGCCTCACTGCCCCCTGAGTGAAGAATTTCCTCCTAACATCTCACCTAAATCTCCCTTCTTTTAGTTTAAAGACATTTCCTCTCATCCTATCGCTATCAGACCATGTAAAAAGTCAGTCCCTCTGCTGTTTATAAGCTCCCTTCGATTACTGGAAGGCCACAATGAGGTGTCTCCAGAGCCATCTCTTCTGCAGACTGAACAAACCCAGCTCCCTCAGTCTGTCTGCATAGGAGAAGCGCTCCAGCCCTCTGATCATCTTCATGGCCCTCCTCTGGACTCACTCCAACAGCTCTGCATCCTTCCGGTACTGGAGGCCCCAGGGCTGGACGCAGTACTCCAGATGGGGCTCACGAAGGCAGAAGAGAGGGGGACAATCAGCTCCCACTCCCCGCTGGCCAGTCCCTCTTCCGATGCAGCCCAGGATACCGCTGGCCTTCCAGGCTGCAAGAGCACACTGCTGGCTTGCATCCCGATTAACTTTTTCTTTTTTTCCTGGCCAATGGTTAAACCTAAACACACATGTGAAAGAATCTTTCTCCCTCACTCGAGTCAGAAGCACACTCCTCGCTCTTTTCACTCCAGGACGTGAGTGAGGCAGATGGGGCTGCAGGGCACGAAGGCCGGGTGGCTGCGTGGGGGCAGGAGGGTAGGGGAGACTGGAGGTGGAATCCTGTACCACAGAATCATAGAATATCCCGGGAGGAAGGGATCATACGAGTTGAAATCCTGCTGAGAGAGACGTCCTCGTGCCCAGAGGTGTGGGGGAGGACACGGGAGC
>JAOWBP010002052.1:14006014-14029461 GCA_028571105.1 Tragopan temminckii | reverse complement strand
GACTGTGGCAGCAAGGACCAGCAGGCTGAGGCATACTGGATGCCACGTGTTGACAGACGCACATCACCGTACGCAGGTCCAAGCCTGAAGCTTGTTTTGTGGAGATGACTTTGCAACTGCATGTGATGGCAAGTTTTCAGCCTGCAAAAGAAAGCTGCATGATGGACGTGCTCAGTTGGCTGCATTCAGCCCTGCCATCTATCTTCTCAGCCATCTCCCATCTGCTATCCCTGAGGTTCTCAGCATGCTGCTGCCAGCGTGGTCTGTGTGACACTTCTTTGCGTGGTGTACCCACTCAAAGCAGCACTGACTGCTGGTCCTTGGAGCATGACCTGCTGCTCAGATGTTTGCTTTTTACCACGTGTTAAAACCAAAAGGCAATGGGAATAGTCAGGATTGAGCTTTGACCACTGCTTATCCACTTTCTGGTTGCAAGTTACATTTTTCTCTTAATCTCTTCATTATCCATTTTATTCTTCATGTTCCTTCTGGCCTCTTTAGGTATTCAGGCTCCAGCAGGCTTTCAAGGACCTATTTTTAAGATTGAAATAATATTTAGTCGGTAGCTGTTGCCATTTCCCGGCTATATTTTACCACGTGATGGTAGTTTTGTGATGTGGTTTACTGGTCACTGGAAAGTTGACATCACCAAAAGCATTTCATTCACAATCTGAAATTTTTGTGTTGAATTACAGACCTGCAAGTGAATAACTGGAATTGTGTGGTGGTGACTTGCGTGCTGTTCTAATTTAATTTTTTATATCAGCAGTGAAGCCTGCCCCTGCTGAAGACCAAGGTGCCAAGGCTGCAGGGTCTACTTCAGATTGCCTGAGAAACTGTTGGTCAGAGCTCAGTCCTATTGACAAGGGCAGATAAAGCCTAACCCAAGGAGCCATAGAAATATTGTAGTTGTACATTAAGTATGGCTAAGAATCTCAAAAGCAAGTAATATGGGTGCGTTCGGGGCCCAGAGTTCAACTAACAAGTGGTGTGCAAGGTCGGAGCCACCTGAGTTTGCTCTCCCATAGGTCGTTCGGGTCAGCAGTACTAAATGGAGAAAGAATGTGCTTTGCTCAGTGAAATGATGGCAGATGTCTTGAATGCTCTCCAGAAACAACCACACTGAGCACAAAGGTGTCATCTTGAGGTAGTTAGGCCTTGGCGTGTCCCTTTACATCTCAGCTTTTCTAAACGAAGATTATCGCTAATGAGCGGTCCCCATTAAGGCCTCAGGTTCTTGTTCAGAAATGACATGGGAAAAAGGCTGTGGAAACCCCCGAGCTTGTTCTTCCAGATTTTTTCTTTTAAAAGAAAGAGGCCCGTGCAACTTTATCTTCTCTGAAACGTCCGTCTGAATATTCATCTGAGTGAGAAAGTAATTTTAGCATCCATGACACACAGCTTCTGCTGTCATCCGATTGCTCAACAGCACCGAGAATAAATATTTCCGTAAGCCCGAGGACAGGAATCTGAATGCTTCTGGTTCCCCTTTCAGAAGCACCTGTGTGTGCGTTTTTTCAAGGTCTGAGTAACATGGTTGTGCTTTGTAGCTGACTCACTGAAGTTCTCCGACCCTATGAGCACAAGCACACTCTTGCTTAGCATCCTTTTCAACAAACAGGAGGAAAAAAGAGCTTGGCACTAAAACACAGTCCTCCTGCAAAACTTGACAGGAGCACGCATGTTTCTCCAAGGAAGTCAGTGGTGCTACTCATGTGCTTGAAGGTAAGCAGGTGTTGGCATGCTTTACCAAACAACCTTTGACAATCCACTGAGCCCAGAGGACGTTTGTTGTTTTTTTTCTCTGGATTCTTCTCCTGTTGGGTATTCTTGTCTTATTCTTCTGAGGAAGTGTTTATCACAGTACGGTTGAGGAGGGAAAGGACCTCCAGAGTTCTTCCAGTTCAGCCCCTGTTCTAGCAGGACCCCTAGAGCAGGCTGCCCAAAACCAATTGAGAGAAGAAGAACTAACTTTATTTAGGAACTGGTACAAATATGTGTGCTTTGCACATATTTTAAGTGACAAATTAAATGTGCAAAAGATACCTAGGCCATTTTGAAACATTCATTCACATCTTGTGGTGGTATTTACTGCAAACATTTACCAATAGTGAGACTTAAATGTCCAGCTTGGGTTTTCTTTGTCCTGTTTGGTTACTTCAGATGAGGTTGGCATCTTTGCTTTCACCAAGGCCCCTTCTCTAAAGAGAAGAGCTCCATGATGTCAATATCGCCATTGCCTGATAAGAGGAAGGGTGTCCTAGGGTTTACAGGGCAAGCTTAAGACTTTGGAGACTTGTTTCTCTTTCCTGCTTCGCCACTCATTTCCTGTCACCTTTTGAAGCCATCTGGCCTCTGGACCTGAGTTCCTCCTCTGTGAAGTGAATTGCACTTCCTCGTCTCAGATGGACACTGCGGCTGGGAATGTGTTGGTGCTGTTGGAACATCAGCCCATCGTGCTACTGGCAGCACATGTGCTTAGTATTGGATTCTTGCACCCTCCAGAAAGCTGATGTCCTGTTTGACAGTGCACTGCAGTCCTCTGGCAGATGACTGAACAAGGAACAACCTAACTTCAATGGGGTTCTGTTAAGAAAAGGCTCCAAGATCACTAGATCTACCCAGAGAAAATGTGAAGGTTCTGTTGTTTCCCTTCCCATCCTCTCCATGCTCTTCTTTCACACTCAGCAGGTCCAGCCAGTCTTTCACCTTTGTGAGCTCAGAAGGGAGTTAACAAATGGACACTGATAGCTTTGTCTTTATTTCATTGAGATAAATAAAAGAAGGGAATACTGCAGCTTTGTAAATGCATTGCCTTGTCTCAAAAGGGGAAGGACGCTGTCACAGAGGATAATGCTTATTGACACAGAGCATAGATTTACGCAGCTGCAGCTGGGAGTATTTTGCAATAATAGCCCTCTTCATACTACAAAGCAGGAAGGTCCAAAGCAGTTTACAAAAGGTAGTGAGCAATTAGCATATGCTCCAGGCCTCCGCGCAGGGAGGTTGCTTGTTCTGTTCAGGATGAGTGTTGGTTCTCAGAAATTATTCCAAACCCTTCTGCTGAATGCCCTTCAGCAGATTTGCATATCCTTCCTTAAATGGGACAACTTTGCCCTTGTTTGACACTTCAGTTTTTAGCCTTTTCTTCTAAAGAGGAACTTTCAAACTGGGGCAAACGAGGAAGAAAAGAACGTTCTGTTGATAAAGCAAGTGGCTGGATCCATCCTTGGTCTCACTGCTTTTCTTGCCGCTTCAGACTGCTGGGAATAGGAATCGATTGCTCAAGATCTTCTCTCTGCTGCTCAGTGCGGCAGTGTAGCGTGAGCCCCATTCTGTCGAGCTTGTTTTTAGCTCCTTGGATTACTGGAGCATTTCAGGAGTGTCTCCAGTGGTGCTGAGCAGCATCACCATTCAGCTGCCAGCCTGGCCAGCTTTCTGTTCATAGAACACCTGTTGCTTCACCAGCTCTGGTTGTTGTCCTGGTAATTGGGAAGATGAACAAGGTGGCTGTCAGGAATAAAGCAGAATGAAAGCTTTGGAGAGTATGGAATCTTTGTTTCAGAAAATGTATGATCTGATCAAAAAGCAAGATACTGCTAATAAGGGAAAAGAAAGAGGCACGGAAGCAATAAGACAAAAGAAGTGTTCTTGCAAGATTGAACTCTTAATTTCACATGGAATCGTTGTAGTGATAAAAAATGGCTATAAGGTGTGTATAACCTGTAAAAGTATGAAACCTCAAAAGCTCTGGCTTGAGGTACTTAGTCTGTTTTAGGCACAGTTTTGGTAAATGCAAGTCATGCACCAGCTCATGGCTCAAACTCCAAGCCAAGAGGTGGTGTTTTAAAGAAAAACATCATCTTCTTTCATCATTTTTAAGTCACAAGACCCGTTCCCAGCATTAGAAGATGTCAAGGTGCTTGGAGAAAAATAGTTTATATTCAAGATATTGCAGTTGATGTGATTAGAAAAGGAGGAAAGAGGAGAGGAAAAGACACAGAGGAAAGCAGGGGAGAACACTAAGTAGTGGAATAGAAAAAATTATCAGCAGGCATAGTACTTTTGTACACTATTCTGAGCAGCAGCAGAAGTCCTGGTGCAGCTTTCTCCAAGTAAAAAATTGAGTAAATGAGATTTTAATAGTAGCATTCAATCATAATGAGTAATTCCTTGCTGCGAGCTGATTTGGAAACATTTTACCAATTGGAAGATCAACAACAGGATGTAAGGTGTTGAAGTTGCCTGGAGTACCAGTGCCAGGAGATTCCCAAAGCAAGGGCCTCACGTGTAGCACTGTCACCTTTTAGTTTGAGATCAGCTGTGTTGGATTTTTTGGATTTGGAGAGGAAGAGAGGCTGTTGGCTTAGTTTGTATCGCCTCGGTGGATGGCTGCCTCAGTTAAATGAGGTCACCTCTACAGAACACCTTGGGAGCCATAAAAAACTGCAGAATTAAGGTCTGGCATTTTCTGGGACTAGCCAGGAGTGTTGTGTATTCTGGTGGGAAGCTGGGAACTTCTTCTTTTCAAAGGGTGTGAATAATTCACTGTATTTGTTTGCCACATACCATATTTTAAAACTGTCAGTGGCCCAGGTCTTGATCTGAGGTTGTATATGTAGAAGGGACTACAGAATTATGTCAACACCTTCTTTTTTTTTTTTTTTTTTTGTTACAACTGTCTTGAAGTCATAGATTTGAAATAATAGAGTATTGTTTAAAAAAAAAAAAAAAAAGGTTAAATAGCATGCCAAAAGTTTGTGACAATTGCAAGATTGTGATGTGATTGATTTATCACCTGGCTGTATTGCAAGTCCCTGTGTATACATGTTGTTGTCTACAGAGAACCTTTGAAGTCATAAATGTTGTTTAATGCTTTACTGCTCACCTACCCAAAATGCTACACTGGAGAAATTTTTTCCTTCTCTCTGTCAGCATTGTGATGAGACAGGTCTGAAGCTTTCCGGGTATATTGGGTCTTATGTCCTCTCTGTCTTTTCTCCTCTCCAGTTGTCACTACAAAGCACTCTGCCATGTGACAGTGAACAACACTATGAATACTCTGGACGGTGCTGCAAGAAATGTGAGCCAGGTATGTGAGTGCTGGGCTGTACTGCCTCAGTAATTGAAAAGCTCCTTAGAAACAGCTCTGGAGGTGAGTAAGGCGACTTGCTCTCGTGACTCTGCAAATCTATTTGCACATATCCTTGCAAATGCATAATTTCAGGCTCACAAGTGCCTTCTAGTATAGCAGTGGTCCTGCTGACCTCAGCAAAAGCTGTAGCAATTTTTTTGTTGGGATAACACTTTACTACTGCACATGGTGTAAAGCAGCTCGGTCTTCATGCACGTACATAGGATTGCTCCCATGTCACGAGCTTCACAGATGTTTCGGTGCCACTCTGATTCCTCACCTGAGTGAGGAAATGAGTGGAGCAGGAGGAAGAAATGGTTGTCCCCAGTAGCACAGCAGTGTTAGCCCATCTCATTTTCCCTGTGCTCAGAGAAATGGTGTGCAGCTTGCAAATTATCTGCTTGTCCTCTCCTTCACAGGAAAGTATATGTCTGCTAAATGCACTGAGACTTCTGATAGCGTGTGCCAGCCGTGTGGCCCAAATGAGTATATGGATGTCTGGAACGAAGAAGACAAATGCTTACTACATAAAATATGTGATCAAGGTGAGCTGTTCATACTGAAGAACTTTTTAATCCAAATTAGTGAAGCATGAAATGGGCAAGTGGATCCAGGGAATATCCTCCTTTGGGGTGCGTGGCAATGAAGGCTGAGCTTGCACAAGAACCTGGTGGATGGGGAAGTCCCCAGACACCAGAGAGTTTTGCTTCTATGCTCTGCTGAACGCTGCAAATATGGTCTTCGTAATGCTGAAAAGATTATCTTCAGTCAGGCCGTTCACTCCCTGTGAGTTGGATCTTAATGGCTGTCCTTTTGCCCAGCATATTTTGCACTCACTTCTGCCCTTGTCTCACTCTTGCAAAAGCTCTGTTTATTTTCTACAGGAGCTACAAGGAAAAGTATTGCTCAGGAGCCCAATCAGTGAGGTGCCCCATGCTGATCAAGGGCCTCCCACGCTTCTTGAAAGATTCCTCTAACATGAGTGGTTTCACCTCTGGCATTCAAGCAAAGCAAATAGGTAGAACAGGATGTTCATAAACTCAAGGCTTGTTATCAGAGAGATATTTACTGCCATCTGCTTTCTCTTCTAGGGAAAGCTTTGAAAGAGGTGAACCCAGGAAACAGCACGTTCCAGCGGCAGTGTGCCTGTACCACAGGTTACCACTGGAACGAGGACTGTGACTGCTGTCAGCGAAACACCATTTGTGCTCCGGGGTTTGGAATTGGGCATCCTGGTAAGATACAGAGAGGGGCCATACAAATGAAACATCCAGCTCTGGCCTGCATCATGTGGTTTGTGACATTAAAGAGTAGATACTGTAGACTCTCAGACCATTACTACTGAGTGTAACTCTCTGGGACTGTTTGCATTTGAAAGGCTTCTGCCTTTGTAGTTAAAGTAAAATCTTGGATCGAGTGAGGTTTGCCAGCTTTAAAATGGGCGTGGCAATAACAGCAAGGTCTTCAGTGCATTTCTAATGTTTGCTGAGGTGCCTGACCGTGGATCATTAGTTTATGCATTGCCCCAGGTTCAAAGAAGTGATCCACTGGTGGTTGTTGCTGAGGTCAGATTTGAAATCAGTTTTTGTCAAATGGCTTTGTTTTGCCTTTCTATGATGTTATGAGTTAAAAGCAATAAACACCTCTAAGGTAGTGCAAGTATTCCTTGCTTTAGATGACGTGCAATGCAAAAATTTATTACAGACATGCAATTTAGTCCAAAGTCTGACTGAAAGCAAAATGCAGGTATTCTGTGGGTGGAAAATGGAGATGATTAAGTTCAGAGTTGTAATGGACACTAGGAACAGCTGTATCACCAAAAATTCAGCACACAATAGAGCAATAAAGGACGAAATGCTGCATGAGCCTGGAGCAGAGTGGTGGTGTTTTCCCTGCAATCTAGCAAACCCTGATACAGAACTTTGTTTACTGTGGCTTCACAGAAGTGACAGCATCAGTTAACGTCACTGCCTGTGTTGTAGCATTGACAAGGGGAAGTTAATGGAAGTGGACTTATACGAGAGCAGTGTATTATTTTGCAATAACTGGAAATGGTGCCTGGTCATTTCTTATTCTGATCATGCAGGGAAATGTGCTTATCTCACCTGAGCACTTTCTTCTGCCTATGTGTGACTGTCACTGTTGCTTTAATATAATTTTAGATCCTTCTATCCTCAGGGAGGCTTTGGGGGTGGGGGTGGAATGGGAGGATGGGGGATCACAGTCACCTTCCCCTTGCTTCGAAAGAACTCGCAGAAGCTCAGTTGTGATGTTTTTCTTTTTCTGCTACACACAGTGCAACAAGATAAGGACACAAACTGTATGCCATGTCCCAGAGGCTACTTCTCAGAGGTTGCTTCATCCACTGATGAGTGTAAATCCTGGACCAAGTAAGTTACTTTGCCTTCCAAAAAGCCTATTACAGTCACAAGGCAGTGAGAAGCTTGAGCAAACACACTTTCCAGTGGAGTGTCTCTGCTTCTCAGTGGCATTTATAGAGCATGTCAGTTGGTTGGATAGTGATAAGGGCATTCTCATGCTGGATCTCAAGTCTTTCTGGGGTGGGAGAAAGACAGCTAGGATAACAACTGCTGAGTTGACATAGATGAAGATAAAGGAGGTGTCTGAGCTTCAGGATGGACAAATGCAAGAGTACTTCACAACAGAAAGTATTACTCTGCAGAAGTGTAGGAGCCACGATGAACTCCCTCTTTG
Organism: Tragopan temminckii; assembly: GCA_028571105.1. NCBI lineage: Eukaryota > Metazoa > Chordata > Aves > Galliformes > Phasianidae > Tragopan > Tragopan temminckii. The sequence continues at coordinate 14,021,612 of JAOWBP010002052.1, read as the reverse complement.
GGATTCTAGCTTCTTTGTCTTTCCTTTTTAGCTGTTCAGCTCTGGGATTGGCAGAAATAGTCCCTGGGACTGATAAGTCGGATGCAGTTTGTGCAAAGCAGAAGATGGCTGAGCAACCAGAATATGGTATGTGTCCTCATAGAGCTTATCTATTAGAAAGTACCAGGGAGGAGGAGTGTATGTTTACTAGGGTTTTTGGCTGGCTTAACTCCTTTCCCACTGTGGATGAGTCAATGGGAAGCAGCTGTAGGCCAAGACAGAGCTCTTGTGAAATCTTGTCTTTAAAGCCTAGCAGCTCTAGGGCCCATGCCCAGTGCTAAGCATTGCTTCACACTTCTCTCTGAAGCTGCATGATGAGCAGTGTTGCTATACAGCCATCATTTTTCTATCACATTTACTGCTCTTTCATTTGTCAGCCTGCCAGTTTCTGTACACATTAACCGTTTAAAGGCCACCAAATTCTCCTCGTGTCTCCTTTATAGCAGTGCCTAACGTTCCCTTCTTGCCAGTTGCCCTCTTCTCTATCCTGTGAAGCATGCAGTGATTCTTAGATGAAGGCAAAATTTTTCTGGCTGAAGTCTGTAGCTTCCACGAGCTATGCGTCCCCTCTCATCTTGAGACAGAACAAGCACAGCCCATAGGCTGCTGGTGGATTGCAAGAAGACTTTCAGGGGAGTGTGGCTGAGTCATATCTCCCTCAGACATTAAGTAGCGAGATAGCTCTGTACCATGTACCTTTAATGAGACTGGTTGTCACAGAACTCCGTGAGTGCTAGAGTGTGGTCCTTATTATAGAAACTGAAAATCAATCAGGAAGAACAAAACCTCTCTCCTGTGGAAAAGCAGGTGACAGGAGCAAGGATTGTCATACTGCTGAGAACAGCAACGTGTTGATGGTATTATCTTTCTTATACCTTACAGGAACAAACAAGATCTTGTATGTGTTGATTGTCATCTTGTTTTTTGTGGCACTAATTGGCATTGTCATCTTCATCGTATACTACAAGAATAAGGGAAAAAAGCTGACAGGTACATGATAGCTAATGTTATATAGGAATGTGACAGCTGCATGTCTATTTGTGCACTCTGTTTTCACAGGTACCCACCAAGATATGAAACTCGGGAACTTTTTTTGAATTCCTGTCCATATGCATGTCTTGACTAGCACAAAGCCGAGCTTGAAAATCCTTCCTATAGGCAGGGAGTATATTACACCTGTGCATAATGGCCAGAGGGAAGCAGGGACTTCACCACCTCCTGCCTCCTTCTCCCTGCTTTCTTTCCTCAGCTAACCCCGCATTTGGATGGGTTAAAATATAGACTTCAAGACTGATGTGTATTTTGAAATGTGATAGAGGCAATGTTTTTAGCTGAATACTAGAATGAGTAGCACAAATAGTAAATATATATATTTAATTTTTAATCTAGCAAAGATACACTGGGTAACATTGGATTTTTGAATATATTGTGAATAGGACAAAAATTTTCTGCAGTTACTCAAATCTGTGTTAAGATCTGGGTCTTCACAGTTAAGAACATAGTCTTAATGTTCTTCTCATTTTTTATTTTCTTCCCCTAAACATGAAAAGCATTTCCTACTGTATTTTTCCTTTCATCTCCTTTCCTAAGCCCCAGAAATCTGTGAAATGTTTTGGGAGCAGCAGAAGGGAAGGCAGCAACCCTTGTAAGGTATTTTTCAGCCCATGTTTTAGAAATATGCTGCCTCTACCACACTAAACATGGGTTGTGCTAAATCTGGAATTCCTGGGATGGGCTGAAGGAAATGGTGACTCTCCTTGCAAAGCAAATACTTATGATGCACAGCAGGTTAGGGGAGAGCGCTCTTTACTTAACATTCCTATTGACCTGGTGCTCTGCAGTGACAGTCCTTCATTGCCTTTGCACAGTAGATCCTTCTAATTAGAGTCCCAGAGACTTGCAGGCTCAGGAAGAAACTCTTCCTGAGTCTGCCTGCTTGAGAACTGATCATAAACGTGTAGACGTAACATCAGAGGTACAGAGTCATTGCTGGGAAGCGACAGGGGCTAAGTGGCTTATCTATCTTCAGATATACAAAAACCACTGCAAGCTTAAAGCAAAACTGAAGCCCTGCACAATCTCCTGAAAGCATAAATAGAAGGCAAGAAGAATTGTTAACTCGATAAAACAGCTTTAAAGCATTATTTGACTTGAAGCTTTTCCATGGGAGATACTTTGATAAACTGTGTTTCCTAATTAAGTACATCTCTGTTAAATGGAATGCTATACTTGAGTCTGCCATCCCGTGGTTTCAGTGGCTTACCCTCTTCTCTCCAGTCTCCTCACTCCTGTCTGGGAATGGTCTTTGTGCCATCCATGTGACTTCTCTTGAAATAGACTGCACAGTTCTAAGTGGGTCGGTATCGGGCCAGTCATAGTGTGGTGACATATGACGAGGAAAGAAACCCCATTTGATGTGGAACACAGTTTAACGTGATCTATCTTAGGAGCTTGGAAACATTTGTTCCACAGAAATACATCCCTGTTCCAGTTAGAATGAATCCTCAGACAGCCTGATGCTGGGACACTTGAACAGTCAGTAAAAACAGTCTTGTTGGTTTTCATTTACTATAATATTATGGGTCGTGAATGACTGTGGGTGTTTAGGTCTGTGGCTAGTTTCAGTGCCTGTTCTGTGTTACAGCTACTCTTTTGTTTTCCCTACAGCAGATCTACAGAATTGGGCTAATGAGGTGTGCAGCCAAATGAAAGGAACAAAGGTAAAGTCAGGGGCACTAAGATTTTCCCTCTGTTTTATGGTTTCCTCAGAACATTCCTGACACCCCTCCTTACTTTAGACTTCATGTTAGTGTTTGGCTAGAGAACAAATTTTGAGTTTCTCAAAAGCCACTTACAGCTTTGGCTTTTTTAGTCTGTTTTTCTGTAAATATGAGGCTTATGAAATCAAGATTCTCAAATAGCTTCTGAACCTGCTCTCTGGTTTCAGCCAGTTTTCACAGCGGTAACACTCTGTGATGATTAAATATTCATAAGAAGAGAAAGTTGAACATGAGCCCATGTTACTGAACACCTGAGACTCTCACCTAGGAGAGAGGCTTTCTGAATTCTAAGGCTGGGTAAAGCTTAACTTGAGTTGCATGTTTTTACATACCAGAGTCCTCATGGCAGAGAGAGACCTGGATTTGATGCAGCACCAAGAATGCCGAACACTCAAGGAACTAAGAACAGAGCCATCAGCTAAAGGAAATGGCCACAAGTCCCTTTAATTCTGTCAGTCACTGAAAACCTTGTGTGTGAAGAGCATATGACCTTCCAAAGGGTTTTGCTTTGGAGCAGCCCCAGATGCCCTTGCTTGAAACTCTTGGTTGGGAGCATGGATTCACGTGCATGTGCACCGTCTGATCGACATCAGGGACATGGATGGAGGTCCGGTAGCTCCCAGGCGCATGCTCTTGCATTGCCTCACCTGCCAGTCTAAGAGCTCTGTCTGGCTTAGATGTGGTAACACTCAAGTCCTGTTGCTACAAAAAAGAAAACAAACCCAGCAGCTTTTTGAGCAGGCAGTTCCTCTTTTGTCTCATAAATGTTCTTGCAATGTCCTGCGCTGGCAGCTGCTCAGATCCTCTGGGACAGAGGAGTGAATCAACAGCAATTAGTGGCTGGCAGCATTTACTTTGTGTCCTCCACTGTGGAGGAAGGGAACAGATGCTAGAAATGAAAGGTAGCGGTTCCCAAATACCCATCATTACGCATGACTGGCAGGAACTGAAGGGAACCCTTGAAGTATTTCCCAAACATTTATTTTTTATGGAGCTTCAACCAAAAATATAACTTAACTGTAAAACTACTGGCAAAATGATGTCACAGGCATTTGCATTTGTTGTCTTAAAGTATTCGAGGTTAAAGCAACCTTGCCTGACTTCTATTTTTCTAGCACGTCTCTGAATCAATCCAGTATTTGAATCAGTTATTGCTACCATTACTATTTTATTATTAGTAATAAAGATTTCGCTCACAGTGAGGTCTTCACAGATCAACAGCTCTTCAAAGACGTAGATTATTCAGGGGAGTTACAAACCTTTTAAACAGTTAAGTAGGTCTAACCAGTGTCCACAAATAGCAGAATCCAGCAGCCCTTCTAGATTTATTAACTCTCTTGACTGGTAGATGGTTGGACTTGATGATCTTGAGGGTCTTTTTCAACTGAGATAATTCTATGATTCTTAGGAGCTAGCCAACTGTATTATCCGAAATTAAGTTTTATCGAATCCAGCAATGCCACTCAATCCCACCAGCTCCACCCTGAGGAAGCATTAAGACATGCCTGCTTCTTCTTCATTCAGAAAATAACCTTCAGGCAGTTTCCTTATTAAATACAGTTTTATTTCAACTTTCTTTCAGGAGCCATCTAGAGATGCGTACGTTACTGTAAATATAACGAACACCACGGTCCCGCAGCTCTCCGAGGACATGCGTCTCCTGGGCCCTGCTGGCTCCCCTGCCCCTGAGAGCTCACCCTGTGGTCACTCCACGTGCAGGCACGGCAGCCCAGGCGTGGCACCCTGCAGGGCTGGAGGAGCCCTCCAGGAGATCTCCGTGGGGACTGAGACCGATGACGATCATTTCTCCCCCGTTCCCACGGAAGATGAATATATGGATAAAGATCTCAATACTGCCGATTATTTACCTTTACTGAGTCAGCCTGACAGTAAAACTTTGTCATTGTTTTCAGAACCGGTGGAGATAGGGGAGAATGATAGCTTAAATCAGTGCTTTTCAGGGATCGGGAGCACAGAGGACGTGTCCATCCCTCAGGGCTCTGACCCTTCCTCCGATGCAGATGGTGCACATGCCACCATGGACAAATACCTCCAGAAATCTTGCCAGCATTCCCATGGTTGCCCAAAGGAAATTGACAGCAAAGACACAGATCGTTTTGCAATGAACCGTGACTCAGAGAAGATCTGTGTGAGGTGTGGCATTTCATACAGGGAGACTCCCAGAAAGGGGAGCAGACCCTGCTGTGCTGCAGTTGTTGGTGCCTCCACCTCCCCAGAAACTGGATGCTACGCACAGTGCACCTGTGGCTTGAATTTTCTCTCTGCTGGTCAGAGCCCTCTAGCAAGTGACCATGGTGTGGAAGATGTGTCTTCTGATGGTACCAACACAAAGTACCAGAACACAAACAGAAGCACTTCAGGGACAAACAGCAGCACTTCAGACCTCCCTCCAGCATCCGGTAAGCCCATTAGGATTGGCCTGTACACAGTTGTGTAGGGTTAACTTCGGTGCTAATTAGGTATTATTCAGAAGGTCTGATCTGGGAGAAGGGAAAAATGAAATGGTGCTTTTTCACTTAGTTGCCCTGAAGCTAATCTGAAAGATAGAACTGAAATAGGATGGCCATTTGGTTTATAGTGAATTTCACATGTAGCGTGAGCACTATGAGGGATCTCTGTAGGAGAAGACTAAGAAAGGAGAGAATAGTGACCAAAAGGCTGAGGTGAGAAGAGATGCATAACTCCGAAGGGCATTTTTTCATTCTGTGGCCTGCATGTGCATTTTTGTCCTTGCTGTTAGGTTGCAGTCCAGTTACAATCACGTGGTGGTCCATGAAACTGGCTGCAGCTGTAACCTGGTTGTCATGGTTGGGTCTGAGAGACTGTGATCAATTTTTTGCTTTGAGCTCTTTCTCTTTGTTTTACATTGCTAATGTATGAACATATATACATATATAATTTATAAAATATATAATATATAAACAAAAAGTAGGTGAATTCTGTGATTCACCTAAAAATAATTTCATATAGACATTTTTTCTCTAAATATTAGCACTCGGTCTCTAAACAACTTTGAGACACCGATGTCTCCAGTTTACTACTTGGCTCCTAAGTTACTAGTTCAGTGAATATAGCAAAATAGTTGAAATGAAAGCAGGGATAAAAACCACCGAAGAAGGGAAGTTACGAGCCTTTTCTGGACGAAACTTTTGTCTCTTTTCTTCATTATTAAAAGCCTGCAATCCTTTTGTCATATCTTATTAGTCATTCAAGATGATAATCTCCTGAAGACGGATGCTTTCTTTTTATTTGCCTGTTCATTGCCAAGCATAATGGGACCTTAGATTTGTCTGGTTCATCTGAGTGTTACTGTAATACACACAGCGATCATAAGCAGTTGCCCTTCTTTAAAACCACATCATGCCTTAACGTTTCATATGCAGACATTCTTGTCAATCTGCCAAAGACCAAAAGTGACACTTTAAAGACCTGCAAGTAAAATTTTGAAGGCCCTTCCCTTCTAAACATACAGTGCTGTGCAGGAGTCTCGAAGTGTGCAGTGATCTTTCCAAGAGCACACACTCTTTCTACTGCTTCAGTTTCCTGAAATCTTTAAGCAGTTTCACTGCTTGATGTGCACAAAATTCAGAAGTAGCAAAGAGAAGACGGATTTTATTTCTGTGGAAGGTGACTCTGAGGTACCACTGAAAGTCAAGTCATATCTGGCACTGCAGAAGTACTGCTTTTCTTTCTGAATCGCTCGAGAAGAGGAAGAGAGAATAGTAAGGAACAAGAGGGCAAGCAGGTTTAAGTGACATGCTTGTAAATGCCATCTTCACTCTGCACCATAATTCTTTATATATGATTTTCACTGTGTGAGTACCTTTGGCTGTCTGCTTGCTATAGCGCTATCTGGTGAAACCTGAGTGTAGATGGAGAGTTCCTGGTTCACCCCAACCTTGGCATAACTCCCTGGAGGTACTGGCTGAGCGGTAGGCAGTGAGAGAGTGTGGGTTTAGTCAGTATGGAGCTGATGTGCCTTCTGGAGTGGCCTTGCCTGCCTGTTGTGTGGTGGGTGCCCTACTGTGGCACTCCCCAGCTCATTCTGGAGCTGCTGGTGGAGCTGTGGTGGTATCACCCATTTTGCTGGGCCTTGTGAAATGCCCAGGTGGAATAAATATGCATGCATAATAAAGCTTCTTCAGGCAACTACTTTGAGCGCAGTTGTGCTAAGGCAGAACTGTATGAAAGTGGGTGGATGAAAAAATGGGAAGAAAAATGATATGGGTAATTCCATGAACTTTTGGTTTTAGTTTCTTAGTACTCAGAATGACATCAGAAATTGCAACATCTGCCCCTGGTGTGAAATAACCCTAGAGGACCAAAGCAAACCTCTGGACAGGTGCCATTCAGGCTTCATGGATAACAATTGATATGAGCCTTCAAGCACCTTTCCAGATCTCCCTGAGTCTGGAAGAAATCAGAATGTGGAGCATTGGATCATGGCCATCTCGGACCTTGTGTAGGACTTCTGCATAAGGCACGAGTGGTGGAGGACTTTGGTGACTCATGGCTAGGGATGGCTTTGCAGAGCCTTGACATTCTGAGCCCACACCATCCCAGCTCAGCTGCAAGAAGCAACGTCAGATGGCTCTGAGGAAATTAATCACTTGCATTGTTCCAGTTCCTAGCAAATAATTACCACAAAAATGTATCTGTTTTTGTAAGTAACATCATCAAGAGATGGAAAGGCTGAAGTGTTGCAGGCACCAATGCCTTCGTTTATCCTCTGAAGAAGTCCTTTATGTTATCTGATCGGAAGCACATTTCTTAGTGCGACCCAGGGAGTTTTTGTGTCCATTTGCTCTTCTTAATCTTGTACTGAGCTCAGGTGAACTTTAACAATGCCTTTTTTGAGTGAAATGTAATCCATGTAAAGGCAAACAGAGTTGTGTTGATAGCAAGCAATTAACCTGAATGCAGGGGAAGCACATAGGAGGGAAAAATCCCTGTGGAAAGCGCTCAGTTGACACCTCGTGATCATCAGCAATAGTTGGAAAGAAAGCGAAGAGCCAGCAGTGTGATGGTTTAGCTGAAATAAATAGGATTGCTTGAGGGGAGCTGTTAGAAAGATGCTCCAGTACTGCCCAGGCTCGGTTGGGTATCATATGAGGTCTTCACTCAGCTCTAGTGGAATCTAGCAGTGTTGTATAAACAGCACATGGGGATGTAAGCAGCACCCTCGGCTGCTGGAGAAACAGCACATCTCTGGGCTGGGCCGTGCTCAGTGTCTCTCATTTCTAGAAGAGCATTAGGAAAATGACCAAAATATCCCAAGAGATGCATGGTCGATCTGCAAGTTGTGATTAAGTGAAGCTCAGTGGGAAAAAAAAAACATTTTTAAGGAGTGGTGTTCGTAGGCTTTGAGAGTTTCTTTTTGGGTTGGTTTGATCAGTTTTATTTTATTTATTTGTTAGTTTGTCATTTAAAGTTTGTTCTTGGATATTTTCTTTCTGTTCCGAGAGAAGTTTATTAATTCCACAGCCTGGTCCTGCTGTCACTTGAGTCAGTGGCCCAGTCCTTGAATTACAGAAAGATTGGATTAATACTGAAAAATCTCTGACCACAGGGAGACTTGCTGAAACCGTAACACTGTTAGGTTGCTGGGTATAGATTGTCTCTTCCCTGTAGTGGGCTGTATCCCAATAAATCCATGTGGGCACAGGGTGAGTGCTGGGATGTGCCTGTGTGGGAGCGCAGACAATGCAAGGTAAGCTTGTAAGCTCCATTCCACTTGGACACTGTGACTGCATGGCCTGACATTAAATCTTTCAGCATTTATTGATTAAACCTGCTGTTTTGTCCACACAGTAGGAGTGATCACGTACCACGGGGGAAAACAAGATGCTAATAGCTGTTTCCTCACCAACTGGAGGCAGTCTGGGAGTAGCTCATGTCCAGAGGTAGTGGGAGGATGAGGTTATCACGCTTTCTCACTTGTGGGAGTGCAGTGTGTAGGGACAGCTTTTCCGGATGCCACAGACAGCCCCCCTAAAGCAACAGGTTTCATTCTGAGGAGGCACAAATGGAGATCATGAGAGAGGCCCGTGGAAGGCATTGATTATGAGAGCATCCCTATGTCACAGGGAAAAAATCACGGAACAAAAGCAAAGCTATCGCAGCGGATTGAATTCACGGTGCTAAACATCCTCCTCATGAGAGAAAATATTAATCATGCCTGTCTTCTTTTCTCCCCCCTTCTTCCCCAGGAAATGTGACTGGAAACAGTAACTCCACATTTATTTCCAGCGGACAAGTAATGAATTTCAAGGGAGACATCATCGTCGTCTACCTTAGCCAAAACTCCCAGGAGGGAGCTGCGGCCTCGGGGGCAGCCGAGGAGAATGTCAGCAGCCCAGTGCAGGAGGAGAACCCCAGCCGCTGCGAGACCTTCGCCGGCAATGCTCAGCACTACAAGGAGAAGTGCGCTGAGCTGCATGCCAACATCCCAGTGGGCGGCGGTGGGATGCGGCACCACACAGCTCCAGTGCCAAGCCTGGCCCGACACAGCAAGGCCTCACCGCCCGTGCAAGAGGAGGGCAGGCTGGGGCACAGCTCGGAGAAGGTGTTGAACTGATGTGAGACACCATCCCACGAGGGGGTCGTCCCCAGATCCCGCTTGTTGGGACAGATTTGTTTCTTCCGAGAGCGCTGCTGGCCCTGGGGTCCCCCAGGAGACTTGGGATTGGGAGGCCAGGCCCTGCAGGCCGCCTGTCTCCTCAACAGGGTGGCAAGTTCTCCATGACTTTCCCAAACAGCAGCGAGGGACAGCTGAGGGAAACCCCTCGGGCTGGGGGACTTGGCGAGAGGGAAGACATGGATCACCAGTTGTCCCCTCCTGGAGAGGGGCAGCATGCTGGAAGGGGCTCCAGGCCAAGCTGGTTTTTTTTTTACTGGGTGGGAATTTAGTAGCTCTGTAGGTGATCCCTCTCACTGGGACTTCAGTCCTCCTCGATACCTCCCATGAGGGAAGGAAGCAATGGCCAGCTCTGCTGCTGAGCTTGGTGCCCACCTGACAGGGCAGGGATGGAGTAGGTTGCTCCAGCCCTTCTCATCAAAATGTAGCAGGAGCTCCAGTCCTAAACCAGCACAACAGTCAAGATCCTTGCCTGCCCCTTGCTAACTTGTGGGTGTGAGTTGGTATAGCACTGCCTTGGGTTACAATAACAGGCAAATTAGCACTGATATGCCTTGAAAGTGTATCAGATTAATCCTGAACAAGAAGCATTTTTATAGTTTTGAACCCAGATTCACTGCCACCTTACTGCATCTCCTCAGAGGAACACAAGCCCCTGAAGCTGAAAATGAACAGCTAGCAGGTGAAGGAAGGATCTAGGACAGCTAGCTGCAGCCATTTCCCAAGTGGCAGGAGAGGGAGGGAGTGCCTGAAGATGGAGAATTTGCTGAGGGTCAGGCACATGTTCCTTCATCTGCCCCAGCAAATTTGTCATTCCCATTGATCTTTTCATTAATAAGCAGCGCTTTATTTAGGCAGCATGAAGCGATTTCCAGAGCTCAGCCTGTCTGAGCTGAAATCACTGTAACCACTGTCACACTTAGAGCTGTAGGACCAAGGGATTGGATTCAAAGAGTAATAGGAGTTGTTAGTAGAGTCTCAGCAACTCAGTTGGCTTTGGTTCAGATCCTGTATCCTTCAGCCTCCTCCACCAGCCACTGTGGAAAGGTGAAGGGAAAAGAGCCTCAGGGAACCCCCAAGAAGAAATCATGGTATTTTTTACATTTCCTGACCAGGGGTAATTTTCTGATGTTCTCCTGTATGCACAAGTGTTTCAGGAGCCTTTCTTCAGTCTGAACGTATAGGAAGATCAGTGCTTGTTTCCTGCCAGAGTGAAGGGATCTCTGATTCAGTGTATTCTCATCTGCTCTGACAAAAAAGATCTCTGCAGGGAGGGCTCCTCTCTAGAGGATTAAAGCTGTTTGCAGTAGTACTGCTCTGAGGGTGAAGAGAACCCATGAAGCTAACAGGGTGACCACTGTGTCACGATGAACTTCTCATCCACAGAACAAAAGGATGGCCTCAGCCACCTTCATCTCTCAGGAGAATAATTCTGCATTATTTATATAGCTGGGGTGGAAAGCTCAGCACAGTTGTGCGAGACTCTCTTGGGTTGCTGGGGCAAGGGGTGTGTGACCAATCCAACTCCCTTTCACCTTTGTGTGGCCTTCAAGAAAGCAGGCCATCTGACCTGAGGCTCAGCCAGGCAGGAAGCCTGTGCCATTCAGTGATGGCCGCTGCTACCTCTTCCTCTTTGAAGGAGGTGTGCAACTGGGGCTGTCTTATCTGTGGTACTGTTTTGTCTTTCCTGCTGGATCCTGTAACCACCTCGCTGTAGCCTCTTCAGGCCTGTGTCTGTATTGTCCAGGCACTGGTACAGCAGGGACAAGGAAGCAGAACTGCACATCAAGTTCATGCCAGCTGGTGCAGATGCCTTCTCGCTTCAGTTTTGCAGTTGTATTTTTATAGAAAGCATTCATCTAGGGCACCGCTCAGCCAGCCCCATTTACAGGACAGGAGGGACTGAATTAGTGTGCTCAGCTCTGGGTGAACCAGCTGCACGCAGGTCTGTCTCCTTCTCCATCCTGTGGTCTCTACACACCACCAGGGAGCAGGCTCAAAATCTTGATGTCAGAGAAGACAGTGGGAAGTTTACTGTGATGTGTCGCCAGTGAGGGAACGTTTTTCCCTCACTGAATTACAGGATTCTGCTGAGTGGGTTTTGAAACTGGGATCAGCAACAGGCATGAAGAAAAGCGTCATCGGGACCTCAGCACTGTGGCCACTCCCTTATGGGAAACACAACACACCAAAAGGTCCAGTTCTTGGTCTTCCTCCAGAGTCTGTGTAAAAGTGAAGAAGCCATATCACAGTCATCAGTGTGCTGCATGTTCCCCAAGTCTCTGCCTGGCTGCTTAGACGTGGACCCCAAAAGGGACTTTGTACCTTCGTGACTTCACGTGTTGTCAGCTTGGAGCAAAGGCTGGTGTTTAACATGTTTTTGTACAACGGGGCCTTGTGCGTTGGGCACTAACTTGGAGGCTTCTGGCTGCTATTGTAATACACATAACTAATGGTAATAAAAATCTTAAGGCCTATTTGAGAATGAGTGGAGATTTGAATTAACGGAGAGAATCAAATATGTTATTATTTGCCCACACTCATTTTTACAAAAATAAATCATTAATATAAAAACATTCCTGGATAGGCTTTTGTAACCTTCTTTATATGTGGAATTGTTTTAACAAAAAGTTCTGTATTACCATGGGAAAACGAGGAGCAGGCTTGTGCTCAAGGGCACCAGAGCAGCTGTTCATATCCCCATGAAAATCAGTGTGGGGTTAAAGATCAGTATGCACAAGAACTGCTGTTAATCTTTGCCTTGCTGCACATTCAGACGCAGATGAGAAATTGCTCTGCAAGGGGACTGGTCTGTTATAAGAGGGAACCCTGCTGAAGGCTGCCTTTGTGATCATCAGGTATTTTAGTAGAACTGTAGTTTTAGCCATGCAAATTAACCTTAAAAACCATCCACAGCGTTTGGAGAATTCCTTTCTGTCAGCACATGCCAGCAGACACGGTAAGCTGCTGCAAATTCTTTGTGTGGAAAAGATATTTCTGGAGCATGTAATATATGTGTTCTTAATAGACACTTAATTGTAGCCACTGTAAAATGGAAGTGTATTTGACCACGTTGCCTGAGGTTTTTGTGAGGAAGGCTGAACTGCTCTGAGCTTTACAAGTTGGTTTTCTCAGCCTCCTTCTGAATGGCTGTCACTCTTTTGGGTAGCCCGGGGATACTTTTGGTCCACTGGGGATCTTTCCCCCTGACCTGAAAGGCACACGCTCCCCACAGCCTGCTCAGGGCAGCACTTTGCAGCACTCTCACTTGCAAATGTGGACACGGGAGAGCTCTGCCAGGCAGAATTTGGTCTCATGGGGGATTCTCACCCACCGCCACCCCAGGATGCTGAATGCCTGCAATATGCATTCATGCATCCCTTGGAAAATCTTGCTTGAGACCATGGTGGGCACCTGAATGCCCAGCACCAACAGCAATAAGCTCCATTTCAGAGCGAAAGTTTGTCGTGGGATGTGTTTCTCCTCTCCTCCTTTTCCTTTGTGCTGTCTTACTTTCTAGAATGAAGAGTGAGTTGTTTCTATACAATAAATTATTTCTCCCAGAGTTCTGCCATACAAGTTTACTCTGCCTCTGTGCTGCAGTGTCAATCATCTTGTTGAGTGGGAAGACCGGAGTAGGGAAGGTGCGTTTGCACAGCTCCTTATAGTTCCAGTCTATCCAAACCATTTACATAGTAAAAAATGTTTCTTTGCATCAGCAAAATGCTGTGAGGGACAAATCAAAGAGCAGCATTTCCCCCTCGAGCCAAGAGGAGGAACTGCTGCTGTTCAGATGGCATTGCTGGTTGCATGTGGAGTGGAGCATATGTTGGCCTAAACACAGGGAAATGCATTGCTACAATTCTGGCTTATGAACGAGGCAATGACAGGGTGCAGCATCTCATTTGGGACCCCTGTTGTGGTGGATGAGAACCCAGAGTGCCTGACTGGATGTGTCTGAACGCTGCCTTTTCTGCTTTTGGATAGCTGGCTGTGGCTACTTTACTTTGGCTGAGGATTACCACGTTCTTTATGTGCTTAACCACCTGGTTGATCTCCAGACATTGCACTAGCTTTTATTACATGAAAGTTGATCAGTCTGTTGTATCTGACGTTTCTACTGATGGACTCAGAGTTCTAAGCATTATCTGCAACAGATCATACACAGAACTGCTCCCAGTTTCAAGGAAATTGCACCCAGTTTCTGGGAAGTTGTTCCCAAGGAAAGCTGCCAAAGAGTCTGAAGAAGCTCAGGAGTGCCAGGCCCACTCATACAAACTGAGCATACACAAGTCGATGGGACTTGGCAGCACGTGTCTGAGGGGGCTTAGAGGGCTGGACGGTGTGACTGCAAAGCCACGCTTCGACATTTGTAGCAGGGGAAGTCCCAGATGACTGGAAAAGGGCATATATTACACCCATCAACAACAAGTGCAAAGAAAGATTTGGGAAATTACAGATGAGTCAGCCTCACTTGAGTCCCTGGAAAAATTATGGAGCAGATTCTCATAAAAGTTATTTCCAAGAAGAAAACTGAGAGAAGCTAATGCCTACCTCAGCTAACCCAGCCCTCTCCCACTGTCAGAGTTCACCATTTGCTTTCTCACTGCTTCAAGAGAGGCCTGCGAGGCTGACTGTGCTCATGGAGATGAAGGCAAAGAAGGCCTGAAGGAAAACCTTCACGTTTCGTCATCTGTAATTAATCTGACTGCCTATTCAGCAGTGGGCCTGCCTTGTCCTTGACCTATGTGACAGTATACATACAGTACGTCAGTACTTCCTTGCTACTCTTGACATCTCTTGGAGGTCTGGGCTCTGGCTGGGCTTCAGTCTGCATCTCTGCATGCCTCGGCAGTACTTTTCTTGTCTCCTTTGGGAACCTGTTCCCTCTTCCATACCTCTCACACTCCTTTCTGCAACTGAGCTCTCTCAGCAGCTCACTCTTCAACCACGCTGGTTTCTGTGCACGTTTTGCCTTCAGGAAGGCAGGGCAGGTGGCACACCATTTTGGCTTTGCCACCCCCCGTGCTTTACACCAGGTGAAGCCCGCATAGAGCTGCTCCCCTCTCCCTCAGGGAAGGAGCTCAGCGGCCAGCCGGTGGCTCAGGTTTCCATCTGTGCCTCTCAAAAAAATCAGTGTCGGAAAAACAAAGTGAAATTAGCCATAGGCAGCTGCAGAAGAGACAAAATCACAAGGCAGCGCAGGAGGACCAGTCATTTCAGATGCAGAAACCATGGCCCTAATGGGCTTTTCCTATTGATCTGCACCGGATTTTAATGGCAGGCTACTTCAGTGAAGTCTCAGTTGTTTGAAGCTCCTTAAATGAGGATTTGGAGGTGTTTTTCAGCATGCGGGCTAGACATTAAAGTTCCTAATTACTTAGTCTTTATGAAGCAGCTTGTTTCCTCTACTGTCTCTGCTTTTGATTCTTTCTAGTATTTATTTCTCTCTTTTAGTGTCCTGAAGTGCAGAAGTTCCCGCTCCATGTGGGGAATACATAGCACTGTTTCCCTAAGGACATTTGCTTTTTGCATCATTTCAGTTCCTCGCTGGGCTTTTTGCAAGCTTAGTTGGTGATAAACGAGCCAGACAACAGATGGCAGAGCTCCCTCTGTTAAAGTGGAAAGCGGTCCCTTACCAGGAGCGTCCACTTAAAAATGCAGCTGCCCGCTGGTGTGCAGCCAAACTTCCTCCCGAGGACGCCCTCTGAGAGCACTGCAGAGTGGGATGGATGCGAGTGGCTCTAATCATCTCCTCAGCAAGCTGCTGCTAAAGGCGTCCTGCAGCGCAGCCCTGCTCTTTTCATCCTCGCCCTGCAGAGCCGACAGGTCTGCTGGGCAGGCAGCGCTTCACTGCATGTCAGAAGCTCATCCAGCTCATCACCTTCGTTTAGCCAAATGGTCACTGCAAGGAGTTGTTTCTTTTGTCTGAAAGGATGTTGCATGGATAGCATAGAGAGATGCATGCAAATAAATCCGCTTCAGTACTCAAGTTGTGTGAGCCAGGTCAGCCTACGACATGTAGGTGCTGCTGCACTCTAGGGCTTTCCTTTCCTTTCCTTTCCTTTCCTTTCCTTTCCTTTCCTTTCCTTTCCTTTCCTTTCCTTTCCTTTCCTTTCCT
>JAOWBP010002052.1:13962215-13973405 GCA_028571105.1 Tragopan temminckii | reverse complement strand
GGGGCCAGTTGTCCTGGCTGTGTCCCCTCCCAGCTTTTTGTGCGCTCCCAGCCTCCTCTCTGGCAACATCCCCCTGAGCTTTTTCCAGTCTGAGCAATCCCAGATCTCACAGCCTTTCCTCACAGAAGATGTGCTACAGTCTTTTCATCATCTTTGTGAGCCGTTGTCTGAACTCTATCCAATGTGTCCATGTCTCTCTTGTTCTGGGGAGCTCAGAATTGGACGCAGAGCTCCAGATGTGACCTGAGTAGGGAAGAACCATAGAATGGCTTGGGTTAGAAGGGACCTTAAAGACCATCTAGTTTCAACCCTCTGCTGTGGGTAGGGACACCTCCCACTAGCTAAGGTTGCACGCTTGTTGCAGTTGTGAAGTTGAAAGCTTGCAAACTGGAATGTAACTTAGCAGCAACGCCAGTTGAGCAGTTGCCTTTGGTTTTATCTTACATTTGGCTTGCAGCTTGTTTGAGAGAGTAAGAGGATTTTTTTTGCATGGGAGACAATCTACTGCATCAACAGTTGTCATCACTGGACAAGTTTTCAAGAACTGGGTCTGCTGCTACCCTGTATTTTTGCATTCGTGAGTATTAGATGCATGTGCTGAATTTCCATTTAAGTACAAGATAGCATAAATGTGCTATCCCTATATCCAAGCAATAACTAAGTAATAGAGAGCAGTTACTGTTGCATACAGTCTTGAGTCTCGAGGCTTCATCTTTCTGCTCTTGTCATCGGGAGAAGGTTCAGCAGCATATACATAATGTGGGGTTTCAGCTGTCTTACTTTGTAAGAGGTCTTAGTGAGCCTTTGTGCCAGCATGGTTACGTAGCTCTGCTTCTGCTGTATAGCAGTATAGCAATAAGGACAACAGCTTGTAAGGATTGTTTTGAGTGAATCATAGCTTTGGTCCCACAGCTGGCACCAAATCTCCCAACTCGGGATATTCTACTCTTCTATGATTCTATGAATCTAATAGAGATTACTCTGATGTTATTCACATTTATCTAAGGTACAGATGTTGCATTTAAGAATGTGTGGTTGTGAGGCGATCCTTCCAAGGTGCTTGCTTTCATGTTTGTTTATTGACATCTGGCTTTGTTTGCCAGTTTCCCACTTGTACACGAATGAGTAAGCTGTGCTGGTTTGCATCTGCACAGCCTGCAAGGCTGCCCCTAGCAGCACATCGACTGAAGTCTCGCAGAAAAACAAGCTTTCGTTTTTCGGCATGTAGAACTAATCAAGCTATCCAACTGCTGTAAGCAGGTTTCCCTTGTTAGTGTTCATCAGAGCTGATGCATGAATAGCTCTTTTATGAAAGTGCAGTGCAAACATCAGAAGACTTATGTGCATCAATCACAATGATTAGTATGTTATCCAGTAACAGATTTCATTACATATTGCCAAACTGATACCAGCGTGACATTTTTTTCATCAGCAGTCTATGCTAATAGAAGGCAGTGCGGACATCTGCTGTGTGTAGACTAGCTCACATATGTTAGTTTAACAGAGCAGTGTCCTCTTGAGCAGTATGACTCACCTTTTTCAGCAATTGATGCTTGTGTCCTGTGACTAAAAAGACATCTCAAGTGTTAGGTCTTTTTCTTCAATACAGTACTTGTTTCAACCATGGTTGAAACAGGAGATTGAAACCAGGAGGAATGGTGTTCTAGCTACAACGCTCTGATCTAGATTGTGAGAGCAGACAATTTTTATAGCACTGTTTTGCTTCACTTTCAAAGAGAAATGTAGCTAACGTCACAAAGATCTGTGAGATTATCAGATCAATTATCTGGCAACTCATTTGTGGCCACCCACATTTCTTGCTTCACTGTGTTTTAATCATTATCAGCAGCACTACAAACCACAGCATCTTTACATGTAGAAAGCGTTGCAGTGATAAAGGGCTGCTCCGCGCCTGGAGCTCCTCCTGCCCTCCTCCTCCCCTGATCGTGGGGCCTGCAGAGCTGCTTCGCTCATGTTGTACTCGCTGCTCTTTCTCGCAGCTGCTGCATGGCATTTTTTATCCATGCTGAAATATGTTATCACAGATGTGCAAGCAGCATTACGCATTGACCGGCAGCAGCTCCATTTTGGAGCTGGCTGACGCTACTTCTTATCTAACTGTATTTCTGTGTATCTCCTGTATTCCGTCACATCTTATGAAAGCTGTCAGTCACAGAATACACGTATGTAATATTGGTTTAAATTGCCAGGTGAAGATTTTCTCAAGTGAATTATGTTTTTCTGTGGTTACAATTATGTATAAAGATATCGATGCCAGGACTTGTTTAAATACAGGTTTGAAGCCCATATTATTTTGCAGTTTAGAGGAAGCCTTCAAATGTGAGTGTAGTTCACCTTATACAGAGAATGTTGCTGTAGGTAGAAAAGTAACCATTCTAGAATAATTCTCTGCAAAAAATATTTGAACACTATTACAAGGACGGTGTATATTGCTGGTGAGAAGCAGTTTACCAGTATGAAGAGGTGCAGCTATCTTCTCTGATAGAAGCAGTAAAGCTTCTATCTGAGCAAAATATATGTTTGAAATAAATTTTATTTCTAAACTGTTTTAAAAACTGCTGACAAACTCTTTGACTTCCTAGCTTTAGTTATTTCTTGGAATAGACTGCAGTTTATTTTTTCATTAATAAAACAAAGGTCCTGATTTAAAAAGCAAAATAAAATCTGACTTTAAATTGATTTGGTTTTAAATCTTTTTGTGTGTTTTTTAAGTAAAAGAAAGTGACAATTCGGTGTAACTCTCAGCTGACTCCTTATAATGAGTACAGCTCTGCCTTCAGCTCTTACAAATTTAATGGTTGGAGAGCTGCTGTCAGAATAAATGCAAATTTCTGTTGTCTTCTGCACATGACGTGGATGATATCAAAGCTGCTTTTGGCAGAACACATGAATGCCATTTAATAAAGACTTTACTTCTACCAGGCAATAAACATTGTTTGTCTCTTTAAAAAAAAAAAAAAGGGTTCAGTTCTCTGATTTCATATCAGGAAGATTCATACCAAAACATGCACTGAACTTGTTAATTTAATATAGTTTGGTCACAGTCAGTTAGTCATACGTATGGACAGTCTTAAGCAAATCTGTTTTAGCAGTGTGAATTTAATGCCCAAATGCTAACAGTTCTGTGAATGTTGCATGCTCAGGAGTTAACACTTAAAAACTGAAACACTTGCTTTTGGTTATGTGTTTGGGTGTTAGGAAATATCAGACGAAACAGTGTCAGTGGGAGTCTACAAGAGATCTTGGAGTGGCTCTCACCAGGCTATACTTGTGAAGCTTGCAAATTTGCTAGACCTGCTAAAATGCAGTCCCACTGACACACAGCTATTTCCCATTCTTGTTCCTGGTCTGACATTATGTTTGTGACCTGTTAGACACTTGGAGCATGAAGTGATGCTTTGGTCAGTAAAGAAGTTTGCTGAGCTTGTCTGCTGAGTGACAAGGGGTTGGTGCGAGTTTTAGCTTGACACAACAAGCGCTCTGTATCTTAGGTCAGATTGCTTTGAAAGCTGAAATTACTGATGCTCAGTATAGTAAATAAGCCAAATGCTGTCTTGGGTGAGAGAGCTGAAGTGCTTTCCAGTTCCTCTGCCCATTTGCAGTGTAATCTAAAGGCACACTAATGCTGATTTTATACTGCCATGGATTTATCCAATGAATATTCAGTTACAGATATGTGCTGTGCTGCGTCCTCAATGAATTCTAAGTATTCTTAGGAGTTAGCTCAGTGTATAGCCAAGCAGTTGATGACTGATGTAAAGTTGGTTAAGCAAAATGAAGCAAGCTATACATGGAACATCTGTCAAATCTTCAAAGTTCATTTAAAAATTCACAGACTGTTTTGTTGTGTTTTGGCACTTGTGCTTCCTCATTGTGGTCTTTTTGTGACAGTCTTGGATCCTAAATACCGGACAGGGTGTAACAAGTCTTATCTACTGGTTTGTCCCATCACGAGTCCTTCAGGAAAAACAAAAACACAACAAAAGCAACTCTTTCACATTCTAGCACTTACTTGCAAAACCTTATGCTTCCTTTATTTAAAAATGATAAAAGTTCTGCCAAGGATTTATCTTCTGCCCATCTTCTGAAGGACGTAATGCAATAGCACTCTTCATCCTGAATGAGAGGAAAAGACTTTGAACTTTAAATACGTATCTACTTCAAAAAGTATCCATTTCCTTCAGTAACTATATGTTTTAAGAAATTCTGATAAGGTATTTCTTTACTTCCTGGTTTTCACACAGACCTAAATATTTCATACAGCTAAATATTTGTGGTGCAGTGGATACTCTCCGTCTAACTTGCTTCTTTTGAAAGCTTTTTCAAGAAAACAAACTTCTGTTCTACCTTCCAGTACTTCATAAAAAAGAACAGTATATCATTGATTTGTGCTAAATAGAGAACCTTCTTTCCTCCTTTGTCTTGCTGCTACCCTGTGTGCCATCCCGCTTGCCCAGAGGTCAACATATTTGCATATTGATGGTACTTGCATATACTAAGCTCATATGTTTACTTGTTACAAGTAAAATGAGATACCTCACTTAAAACATAAACTCACTACTAACTTCTAATATTTCCTAGTTCTACATCCATGGTTTTTTTTAAGGAGTTATTTTATGTCACTTCCTTGAAATGTAGACTTACATTGGTCAACTGGCAAAACCTGTTACCTCTAAAGTCACTGGAGGCATTACACTGCTTTGACTTTTATGTTGGCTAGTTGGATTGGTTTTTAACAACATTTGGTCACTTAAGGATAAGTAAATTGATCTATAAACGTTTTATCTCAATTTGGGAAAAATTATATAGGTTCATATTAGTGATGGGACTAAAAGGAATGGCATCAAAGTGCTCCAGGGGAAATTCAGGTTGGATGTTAGGAAAAATTTATTCTCTGAAAGAGTGGTGAGGCGTTGGAATGGGCTGCTCAGGTCCCTGGGAGTCACCGTCCCTGGAGGTGTTCTGTAAACATTTAGATGTTTTACTAAGGGACGTGGTGTAGTGGGGAATATTGTTGGTAGATGTATGGTTGGATGGGATGATTGCGGAGGTCTTTTCCAACCTTGGTCACTCTATGATTCTGTGTTACCCTAGGAGAAAAAAACCACATGAAGTCCATTTTCACCTAACACCTTTCTGCTAGGTTAGTTCTTCTCCCTCGTTTGTTCTCCTCCGACTCTGGGAGACTATTATAACTATACAACTATTACTGATGTGTATAACTAATATAACTATTATGGGAGTGTTTTCTGCTGTTAAGAATGTATTTTGATTATTTACGTTCTATCGTTCTATTAATATACTTCCTTTTTTTTTTCTCCTCAATTTAGGATGACTTTTCCCGCAGTGATTGCACGTCAAGTAATGAGACCAATTTGCTAGAACGGACCACAGCACCTCATGATGGACTACCAATGGCTTCCCACAGACCTCAGCGAGAAGGTATGTAGTCTGTGCTTTCTTTTGGGAAGTTCTTTGGTGGTTTTTCTGAAGTTGAAACTCACCTTGAAGTTGTGAAAGTCTTGGTTAATTAGAGGTGCTTGTAACTCACCAGCTCTTGCATTATATTGTCTTTCTACTCGTCTGAATGAGAATCTGGAGTGGTTCGTGAGTGTATTAGCTTCTCTGCTCGTTACTTGGTCTTTTCTTTATTATGACATATTATCATCCTTGTTAGTTGCTAAATACTAGTGACTGCATGTATGAAAACTGATTGCAAATGGGCTTCCTCCTGAAGAAGGAGATGTGGCATTTGGGAGAAGGCAAGAAAATTTAATGTCACTGTATTGGCATTGCTGAAGTTTTTGAAGCAAAACTAAACATACTTTGAATCTGTGAATGGCTTTTGCTGCATCATTCGGTTGTATCTGATTAGTCTTAAAACACAGGAATAAAAGGAATAAAGAAAGGAAAAAGACACATTAAGAGGTTTTAGAGGAGTGGTAGCTTGGAGAAGTGGGAGAACTTTCCTTATAAAGTAAATCACTTTTGGTTCTGCTGGGAAGAGGAAGGATAAGGCTTCAGAGCAAAATCAGAACATCAGTGTGATTGCTGGAACACTTTGAAGAAGTGAGCAGTATTGAAAACAGATTTATTCTTACCCTTTATTCTTCAACAAGCAGCTCACTTGTCTACTCAAGGGAAGCTTACACTATCCTCCAGTTAGTGAAGAGCTAGCAATCTGGGAAAAGCTTGCTATTTTATCCTGATAAATGTCCTTTTGCCTCTACTATGGAGATTTAATTATGCTTTGAGAGTTTTAATTTCTTGGGAAAAACAAAGCAACAATGACAACAAAAAAACAACCAGAGAGATTATGTGAGATTACAGACAACAGTCATATTTAAAGCCTACTGTAGAGTTCTAAGTACAAAATGTTCATATTCACAAATTAGAAACAGAAATGGGAGACTGAGCAGCAGCATTCTTGAATTAAGTAACAGAAGCAGAGCAAAGTTGAATAATTGAATCTATCTAAATGCTTAAATACTTCTCAATAATTATATTACCATATTAACAAACTACTGTAAGGGATCAGAATAATTTTGTGATAGTGATATGTTAGATTTATGATATGGAGTCCTTAATATAGTCTCCTTAGTGGGTTAAAAATAGCACAGATCATTAAAAAATTATTTTTATTTTCAATTTTAATGATACTGGTTCTCTGAAATCTTAATACTTAAAATGGAAGCAGTGACACACATGCTTGACTTTATCATCCTGACTGTATTTGCTACATTTAGAATACATTTAGAGATGCTACATGCCTCATTGGCTCATGTATTCAAACGTTTCTTCTTGGTCTAGCCATGTAGAATAGCTGAAATGTGATTGTGGAAACAAGATTTTAAAGTAGGCTATTGAAACTGTGAAGCTGAGGTTGTCCTGCAACAACACAGTAATTACCTGTTGTATCATTTATTAAGACTGAGCATTGACTGCAGCAAAACAAGTTGGGGAAGTTAAAGGTACTACAGCGTGTAATAAGATGTCTTTATGGTAGAAGACAAATATATTTGGCGTTGATAACATCCAATAGATCAAAATAAATGCAATCTTATTAGAAAAAAAGCGTGTCTGTATGTGAATGTTAATGGTGGTGATTAGTTTCTGTAATTAATGTATGTTAAATATATGCATGTAGGGAAATAATGGAGATTAAAACATTCTTCTTAGTTCCAGTCATGGAAATCAACTTTATAATTAACTGTTGAATATCAGCCCAGCGGATGTTATTGATTTAAACACTGGCTGTTAAAAAGATTCAGTTAGCCAGAACTAATGTTAGGCCATTGCCTTTTCTAACAGCATCCTTAGCTCATCCCATATTTCTTTGATTTTGCAGTAACTAATCTTCATTAATTGATAAAAACAAAGCAGTTGTTTTGTTATTTAACTTCCAGGCAAAGGGCCACAGCCAATATACACACTGTTTCCACTCAGTGTTTGTCACTCTTCCCAAGAAAAGAATGGACAGTTGTAACACTACCACTATGGTTATATATGCTTGTTCATTATTCTGTTAAGGACATTGCATACACTTGGTTCCCATAAGTCTGGCATGTACAGATAGGGATGATACTTCAAGATGTTTCAAATGGGTGAAATGGTAACTCATTAAATTCCAAGGATACGCTTTGTAGCAAGTACTTGTAGGAGATTGATAGTTGTAGCTGGTATGAGTGGTTCCCAGTAAGTGTCTCCTGGGACTAAAGAATTGCAAGGAAAGTGTTAGCACTGAGAGGGAGCGTTTCTGGTGTTTAGTTGGTGGAGCTGTTATTAAATAAGTTTTTTTTACTTGTCGTGATAGTGCTTGTAAAGGAACAAAATTCTGCTGAACTCTTAGAATAGTGTAGCAAGAAAGCTGATGCACCTATCTCAGCTACATAAGGATTTTTATGTATGGTATTACAACGGTAGTGTTCTGTGCTCTCAAGAACATTTCCAGATCCTGAAGGCCATACATACAATTGCTGCTGTTTATGTTACAGCCGGAACTTGTCTGTATCCTGAATGCAGCACACTTCAGGGAAGGAGTGTTAAAGTAGCAAGTGCTTTAAAGTGCTCTGCTTCTGTTTCAGTTCAATCTGCTGGTACTCTGTCTGATGTGATTACAGTGACCTTCTGCTTCCGCTCCTTGTTTTCTCTTTGCTAACACACATTTCTGTCTCTGAGGCCTTCACCAAGACTTTTCTTCCACCTAAGTGGTTTTTAGAAATGTGGTTCTTGTTCTCACCACTACTTGATGTTTCAGGAACAGACGTGGAAGACACTGTCACTAGGTTATTTGTTTTGGGATTTTTTTCAGCGCTTGTTACTTCTCAAGATGCATCTTGACTTCTTTTCATTGTCTTTTTCACTTCCAGTGGTTACACTGTTGTATTTATGTGACTTCAGGTCCAGGT
Source organism: Tragopan temminckii (assembly GCA_028571105.1). NCBI lineage: Eukaryota > Metazoa > Chordata > Aves > Galliformes > Phasianidae > Tragopan > Tragopan temminckii. The sequence goes on along the minus strand of JAOWBP010002052.1, from coordinate 13,964,976 downwards.
AAGGTCTTGGTTAATGCAGGAATTCCCATGATCTTCAATGAAAGAACTGTGGTCAGGTCAGAGAAATACGTTGCAGAGAACAAGGTTCTACCTGCCCCCTACAGTTTGTTACAGTAAAATAGCATCTGAAAAGGAGGGAGGTATTCTGAGTCAGTAAATGTATGGCACTTCTCAGAGTAGCTAGATAAGTAGATATGTCTTTAAACTGCAATTTTAGTATGTACAGTAAACTCTTTTTTCTTTCAGCTGTACACATTGAGAAGATAACCCTGAAAGGAGTACCAAGAAAAAGGGCTGACAAACATCTGGAGTACACATTCAAAGTAAGCAAATGACCTCCATCACACCAATGTCTTCATGATATCTATGCGTTGTAGAGGCATACAGCTTGTTTCAAAGACCTGCTCAGAAGGCCATTTCTAATTACATTAGGCTCTTCAGAAATTCTTGGGATTATCCTATAATTCTCTTGGTTCTGTGTGCAGAGTAGACTTTTTTGTATAATCGTGAGCATAATACAGGAAAGTGTAAAACACTAACAGCAGTCAGGTGTGTGACATTACTTCAGGAAACCTGGCTTTTGCTAATTTGGAGCAAGCGCAGCAAATTAAAGCTAACTGATTGCTTGGTCAAGTGACATAGGAGTGCAGTTCTTGTATCTGCAGCTCTGTATCACTTAGAGTCATATGTTCATCTCAGATGTCTTTTATGAATGTTTACCAGAAAGGCATGGCTTCTGATAGAACTGTTTGTTGCGGTTTGGTTTCATTTTCTGAAAAAAAAAAAACCAAGCTAACAAATTTTAAGGGTCTTCCCAGGATAGTCTTCATGTATGATAATATCATCTTCATGCATGATATAAAACAATCGTGTGACTAAATTTTAAATAAAACTGAAACATTTCTTCTCGCTATTTTGGAAAACAGGCTCTAGGTATTGAGATCTGATATTTAAGGCTGTAGGTGTTAAATAATAGCTGCTAAGGCTGTTGGTGATGATGTTCTAATCCAGTCAAAATTGGCATTTCCTTAGCAAGGCTTGACTAACATCATCAGTCGTATGGCCAATGGATGTGAATCATGAAGGGTACAAGATCTGCACACAAAAGAATGCTGTAGATCAAATGTTATGACTCATGTAGGTGATCATTGGATGTGCTCATGGAAACTCTTTGAGGAGGTCAACTGCTTATGTGCTGAACGAGTCTGAAGCTAAAATTCAACTGAAAAAAGCATGAATCATCACCCTTCTTTTGCTGAGAATTTAGAATTTAGCCCTCAAAGTCTTGACGATTATCAAATACTTCAACCTTGTGGTAGATAATTTTGTCCCTATAGTCTCCGAGTTGGGTACTAGGATACAGTAATAGAGGTTTGTGCAGAATGCCCATATGGATCATCAATATTTAAATTGACAAAACTATTTGGAAAATTCAGCATGTGGATGGATTTGACAGTGGTTTTGAATTTCTTTGTTGAAGGGGGAATGTTTGGAGATATTCTGGGAAGTATTTGAGTAAGCTTGAAACACCTCCACCTCAGTTCTTTTTAGAAAAGAGTTTCATCTCATCTGTGCAGGTATATGCTGTGTTACTCACTGCAGATCATCTTATGCTTGCCCAGACCATGGTACTGTAAGGTTATAATGGCAGTTACAGTCATGACTTCCTAAATGAGATCGGCAAGAGTAGCTGGCTTTTCTGGGGACTAAGTTAAAGGCAGTTGGTGGTTAACATTATCCTATCTGCTCTTCAGAGTGAATTAATGCTTATAATTGTCATGTCTACTCCCATTGCACAGAATCCTCCCATGCGTGTAATGGGAATCTTAAGGTCAGAGGTGGACTTAAGCCAGGCAGCACTCATCTAACCAACCTTCTTTTTCTCTCAAAATATGCACATGAAGGTGCTGTTTTAATACCTGCATGTTGTGTCAGAACCATAAACTACTGAAAATCTGATACAAGCATATATCAAAATGCTGTCTTATTCTTGAGTGGCTTCTTCAGTAATTTGCAGTATTTTTTATGAATTGTACCCTACGGCAAGTGGGTACCTTCTGCCTGGCTTCTTTCAGAGCCAGAAAGTAATCTTTCGAGACTTCAGTGCATTTGTCTGAATTTGTTCGTAATACATTTAGCCACAAATAACATTAAAGTGATCTTAAAGTGTACGCTCAAAAGTAGTGTACCTGTCTGAAAAGGTACACTGTTAACTTTGATTTGCCTGGTATTCAATTAGCTGTTAGTGTTAACTCTCCTACTGAGATCATCAGACTTATGGAAGTGTTAGAATCAACTAATTGGTATATATGATCTTTGGAAAAAAGAAACTTTACTCACTCTCTTCACCTTCATTATTCAGGTAACGTGGTCCGACCTTTCGGTAACGTGTGTAACAAAAACACACCAGGAGCTTCAGGAATTCCTACTAAAAGTATGTATTGAAATAGAAAAGTAGCATTTACACATCAGATTTATAATTTCTGGTGTTGTTTCGGAGTGCTCTAATTTCTGGGATATGATCGCAGAAGCAAAAGCAAGCTACCAGGTTTTGTACTTAACAATTATTTTAACCATTTTAATAATGTGTATTGTGGAAATACTCAATCAAATATGTGGAGAGTTTCAGATGACATTGGTTGTCACTGAACTGTAGGGACTGAAAGGCACCTCCAGAGATCATGGAGTCCAAGCCCCCTATAGCAGGCTGCACAAGTAGACATCCAGGTGGGTCTTGAATGTCTCCAGAGAAGGAGAGTCC
>JAOWBP010002052.1:13950826-13962115 GCA_028571105.1 Tragopan temminckii | reverse complement strand
GAGTCCAAGCCCCCTATAGCAGGCTGCACAAGTAGACATCCAGGTGGGTCTTGAATGTCTCCAGAGAAGGAGAGTCCACAGCCTCCCTGGGCAGCCTGGTCCAGTGTTCCGTCACCTCACTGTGAAGAAGTTCTTTTGCATATTGGTGCAGAACTTCCTGTGCTCCAGCTTATGGCTGCTTCCCCTTGTCCTGTCCCCACAGACTGCTGAAGAGGCTGGCCATGTTTCTTTGATACCCACACTTAAGATATTCATAAACATTAATAAGATCATTAATAAAATTATTAATAAAATAAGAAAAAGGGCTGACAAATATTTATAATTTCTTATTAATAAGAACATTAATCTCCTGGGAAGCTGCTTTTATAGTTAAAAGTATGCACTACCATAAAATGACTGTACAAGCATTTAATATTTCCCATAGAATTAAAGCATAGGTGCAAACACTGCTAATTTGCTTAATTGTGTCCCTATTAGAATAACTTAAACGGTATAATTTTTTGTTTTTAGTTGATGAGGGAGAGTTGTAAGCATAACAGTTTTTAGTTTTACCGTTGCATTTGGCAGAACAAAAGTATATTCACTGACACAAGGAGTTATATTTGAGAAAAGCTAGCAACTACTTGTACAAAATACCTCTATTCCCAAAGAGAACCTTAAAAGCAGGGCTGTTGTATGAGATCCCCTGCAGTTCTTGGAATGAATGTTTAACTGCATGCCTGCTACCTGCAAAGATGCACGCAAGCTTATGAAATGGATTCTCTGGTACCTACTTGCTTCCAGGAGAAGGAGGAGAAGTAAGGCAAACAGGATCCAAAATGTACAGTTGCAGAGCTGTCATGTCTGACTGATGGGCACTTCCATGTGCTGGCTGACTGCTCCCTCTATGAGAGAGACTAGGTAGATAGAAGGTGGCCGAACAGGAGGGAGACAACCACAAGTTGTCAGGAGCTTGCTAAGGTGGTTCTGTGGAGAATGTGCGCGGCTGAAAGATCCTTTTGGTTTGCTGTGGTTTGGTAGCCAGTAGAAGAAAGAAGGAATTGTTAATAGTAGGATAAAAATTGTATCTTGCTTTTAAAAGCATGGTAGAAGTATGAATGCTGTGAAGGTCATGCATATTTGCCTGCTGGCTTTCTGGTATTCTAATTTCCAATCTGCCTGTTGGCGTTAAGTAGTACGCTGTATTTCCTAAAACAGAAAGGAATGGTCAAACTTCCTGATAGGAAATTCCAAGTTTGTGGGTAGGTAGAAGTAAGATAACTGTGTAAAAAAGTTTTCAGGCTAGAAGAATTGGTGAGAAAAGCTAATGTAGTAAATACAGTGCCTTGTATTTGAAGAACAATTTCCATTAGGTAATAAGCACAGAAAGTTATTTGTGTGCAGGAAATTACCCTTGTATGTGGAAGGACAAATGTGCTTGTTGTAACAAGGCATTACCTGGAGGTAAGATAGTAAGAACCTAAGCTTGAATTTATCTAAGACTGAATGAGTTGAATTTCTTTTAATGAAAGTTTTAAAGCAAAAATAGTTGTAGCAGTTTCTTAAGATAAAATTGAATACACAGCATGAGGACAGGGGGAAGTATGCTCTTCCCCATGCTTCTGCAGTAGCTTTTTGTTACCTTTCGGTTAACACTGACAGATACATGAGTCAGAGATACTTAGTAGCGTGTATTAAAGCCAAAGTGGTCAGGAAAAGTACTTTTTATTCAGAAGTGTCTCCTTCTGGGTTTGTAATGCACTTCAGGTGTTACATCATCATGCTAACACTAATAGTGTGTCTGTCTGGATTCCAGGATTTCTTTCCACATGTTTAACGGAGCGATTATCTCCATTAGACACAGTGTCTGTGTGTTAGCAGCAGTTCATTCAGTCAAAGAATTGCTTAGAGCTTTGCTGTTACACTGCTAGCACATGTAATAGACAGCTGGCACTCTGGATTGAGTGTATTCCAGACACAAAAGGAAGATACTGCTGTAGTGTAAATTGCTTAGAGCTGTTGATCATAACTAATGGCAGATGTTATCCAAATCAGCAATAGTTTTTAAGTGTAGGAAAAGCATTTCTGCTATGACTGTCTTCTTTTAACAACACCAAAATTTAAATAAATTAGTATTTTTGTTAATTTTGCTCAATAAATTAATGTCATCAGCTTTCATATACTTTAGTGTATGTTTTGGAAGTCATAAATGTGAGAAACCTTCTAGGGATTTCTCTGTTTTCTAATTCTCTAGGGAGAATTTTTCATTTAAAAATGACTTGCTCTTTTAGTAGCAGTAATTTTACACTATAAGCTAGAATATCAGAAAGCCTCACTTTGTGATTGGAAATGGTCGTAATGAATTTTAATGAAAAACTTGGATATTAAGAGCAACTGGAGAAGGACTTACTATTGAGTAATCCCAGTATTGCCCACTGTATTCTATAACTTATAACATTTTTTTCTTCTCTTTCTTCGAAATAATTTCACGATGGTAGTGAGTACAGTGCATGCCGTACTCCCTGGTGTTTTGTTCTTGTTATTTTCAGACCTACTTTCTTTGTGTGAAAAGATTAAAGAAAGTGAACAAAAAAGGCTGTAAATTACTCCAAAAAAGAATATAGTATTAGTAAATTTCTGAATCTCCATCTCCTTTCAGAGAATGCTTTAAAGCTTCCTACGCCTGGATTTCATGTGAGAATTTAGAGCAAAGTGTTTCTCTGGCAAATTAAATTATGATAATTTGTTGTACTTAGTCTTCAAATTACCTTATTCAAACTGGAACAATAGAGTTTTTTGTTGATAACAGAAGATACAAAGACTGATGGCAAACAAAGATAATATGTGAAATGAGTAATTGACCTTTTAACCTTCTTCTCAGCTTCCAAAGGAACTGTCTTCTGAAGCATTTGACAAGACCATTCTAAGAGCACTAAATCAGGGTTTTCAGAAGAGGGAAGAACGAAGGCATGCTGATCTTGAGCCCATAATCAGGTGAGTATTCTATTCTATGTGAAATGCATTATTTGAAGAGATTGGAATCAAACTAGGTGACTGCTAGGCACAGTGGAAATTCTGTTGGGTAAATGAAGTTTTTGAAGAGAATGGAAAGGCAGTGATGAAATTGATACTCTAGTCTCTTATTCTTGAAATTGAGACTCTAATCTCAGACTTTAACGGTATGGTCTTCTTAAGGAGTAATCATACAGTCACAGAAATATTTGTCCTGGGCTGTACTGTGTAGCAGTGATTGCTCATTCAGGGAGGAGCAACTTATCTCCATTATACTACTAACTATATTTAGAAATATTAAAAACAATAACTCAGAGTTTCTGATTTTAAGTCAGGGCAGAATGACCCAGAACAGCATTTGTAAAAGAATAAACAGTGGTAATGAAGCATATGCATAAAATAAAATACAATCCACTCATTTATTAGAAAAAAGCCGGTATCTCAAGACTTGTTAGGTTTATCTCTAAATCTTGTTAGGTTTGTTCTTTTCTGTTGGGGTTATTCAATCTTATTCAAAATAACTTAAATGGTTTATTAGGTTAGGCAGACTGCCTCTTGAGTACGTGTTGAAGTAATCAGGCACTTCTTCCCAAGCTCCTGCTCTGAATACTGCAGATACTTGGGTGTGAGCTTCTCACATCGTTGGGTTTTGTCTCAGTAGCTTACCTTTAGGAGATACAGAGCTGCTGTGTGCCTCAGCCCTTCCCTCCAAATTGTCTTTATTTTGCTCTCTATTATTTGTCCTTTATTGGCTCAATTGTCAGGGTAAAAACTAGATCAATTTTGACTAATAAACATTCAGTTTTTAAATGAACAAACTGCTTTTAAATAGAATAGGATTTATATTTTAAATAGAAAGGATTTATCTACAATACAAAAAGGCTGTAAAACAGAGGAATAATTGCAAACCCCACAGATTGTTTGAGGATACCCTGTGAACATATCCACCTATGTTATAGTATGGAGTTGTAATTACTGTTTACAAACTAGGTTGTGACTATGCTAGAATGCAGTCTGAATAATCTCGTAACAATGGCATCACTGTGTAAAGTTTTTGTTTTCTTATAATGTTAGTTGAGCATAAATGTGTATTTGAGGGTCTTAATTAAGCATCTGATTGGCCAAGAATATAGACACGTAGGTCGCTCCGAAAGTAATGCCTCCTGTTTGTTTCCATAGAAACTACAACAGCTATAAAGAGTGCAATAACACTGTTAGGTAGAACAAATTTTCAGCTACAAAACACTGTTTTTCAACACAGTTGCCACTGTTAACTGTGCATTTTCACCAGCAGTGAACAAGAGCCTTCATGCTATGCTCATAAAAATCTGTATAGCTGTCTGGAAAGTGTCTTGTCTTTCACATCGCTGTCGCTGCTGCTGAAATGCACCACCCATCACCTCACTATGCTCACATCTACTCTTTGGTCTCTATAAACGTTCAACGAGCGCTGATGATTGTTGATGGGTGCCTTTTTTTCCACATGGAGGAATTCAGTGACTACATACGCACTTCCATGTCAGATGCCATTCTGTCAGACTGCCCCTCTGCTGCCATCTGTCACACGGCTACGACACGTCATGGAATATTGGCAGGAAGGTTCAGCCTCTACTGCCATACCACCAACATCTGCCTCTGATGTCGTGGGCCAACATAATAAGATAGGAGGTGTTACTTTCGGAGCAGCTTTTGTATTTTGTTTCTTCCTACCTCCAGAAAACAGGGCTGGGTAGTGCTGGCAAACAAAACTGAAAACATGGTGTGGGACTTAAAATGTTCATTCTTGGCCTGTTTTCTTATCTGATGGTAATGGAAGTCACTGACCCGTTGGTAAGAAATTCAAACCACTGCTGAGCAATTTTGAGAATCCCGCCATTTGTTCTTGGAGATAGTTATTAAATTCAGTCACTGATGTTGTAGGTGAATTCAGCTATTTGTTTAACCGAATAAGTGTGTTTAATGACCGAGTACATTGCTTGTGAAAAAGTAATGTGCTTTCTGTTGAAAAAAAAAAGATACACCAAACACATTAAGGTTCAGTGCTTCTTTGAATCCGTCTGAACTCCTCTTTGATAATGTTACAGGTGTCTAAAAGATTTGAATTGGGATGGCTTAAATTCACATACCTTTTTAATGTAAAACATCCATCTTACCAATCTCTTGCCCTGGCTGGACTCCAATATCACACTAGCACTGGACACCAAAGCTCTAAAGTAGCCGTTAGGTTTCTGTATGCACAATGTGCAAGTTTGCAAGTTCAAGTGTTTAGCCTTCTTATGAAGTGTCAGATTTGCTCTTCAGTGGTACTGTAGTATTTTTGTATTTTTCCAGTGGAATATTACTTACAGTTTAACAAACTCTCCCTTAAATTTCAGGCAGCTATTTTCAAATACATCACAAGCTTTTCTGCAGAATCAGAGAGTATACAACTTCTTCCAATCAATTTCATCAGAATCTTTGCACACTCACAGTAAGAAAAACCTTAATATCGTTTTGTATAATGAACTGTCTATTAAAAATGATTCTTCCTTTCATGCCTAATTATGTTTTTTTAATTACTTATTCACGTTGCGTTGTATTTTACTGGGTATAGTTGAACTTGTTGCCAATGAGTAGTTTTTTCAGGAAATACATTAGACATTGGGAATGTGCTGTGAACTATCAGCTTCTATTCTTTACTTTCTTTCTCCAGTGTACCACCATACTGTCAGAATAGGTAATAATATCCATCTGTTTGGGACTTTATCCTTAAAAGGAATCTTAAAAGCGCCAGGCTTCCCTAGTCTGATTCCATTTCGGCAGTAGGGCCAGTAGAATTGAAGAGAAATGCAACCAAATATTTTTGACTCTTCAGAAATTTAGTTAAAACTTTATGACATCACAGGAAAAGGAGACTTCTCTTCATGGTTGTTGTTGTTGTTGTTTCATTAAAGCTACCACAATCTTTTTTGTGAATCCTGTGAAAATGAATGAAGCTTTGGAACTTTGGAACTAAAGTTTTGAACTGACACACACAAAAAAAAAATCTGTTATTTATTTCATTTCTTGTGTAAATGAAGGGTTTGTTTTGGTGTTTAAACTAAGATTTGGCTTGGTTACATGGTATGTAAGTAATGAGATGGCCCTGACTTGGGAACATATGGAATATTTTTCAGAGCACTTGTACTGCAGGTATTTCCTTGGTGGATCTCTCACTTGTGTGCTCAGAGTTGTGCAACCTAAGCTTAGCTTCTCTGTATGGCTGCCTTAGGATGTGGTCTTTGTTTCTGTTGAATCTTTTCTTCTTTCAGTGCACGTTGACTTAACTGTGACAGTTAAGGCATTGACTGTGAGACCATTGCCTCAGAAGTTGCAGATCTTCATATAGAACTGTATAACTCAGAGTTTTCAAACAGACTGCTTGTTAATGCTTGAAAGAAAACAGAGGGATGGCAGCTGACACAAATTTGATACGACTTGTGTGATGTGTCAGATGTATTCTTTCCATGATCAGATAGAGCTTTGTGATTACAGAAGAAGCTGTAGATGTCAGTTTGTGATTTTGTTGCTGTTTTTAGTAACACTTAAGACTTTCTTATGTGTCAGTTTTATAAACAAGTTAAGCAAGCGAAGACCACGATGGTTGCAAAGCTGGCTGAAATTTGCTGCTGTGAAAAGTTCTGGCAACCCTTTGTTAATGAGAATCTGCATAGGGAGGAAAAATTCCAAGCTCTGGGAAGATTTGCATTAATGATGGGCGCACATGATGTACATATTTTAGTCTGTAGGCTACATCTAGGTGGGAAGAAGTTGTAAATGCATTGTTGTGTATGATCGTAGTTTTAAAATGGTCTTGGTGAACTGTTGAAATGATCTGAGGAAGATTCAGTGCTGAGTTCCATCGTAGTGGACTTAACTGTGTTATTGCAGGGCATCAGTGATTTGTGCAGAGAGGTTTCTGCAGAAAGTTTGTGAGGGTTTGTCAGATCTGAAATGCATGGCAGATAGAAAAGATGAGGAGCTTGTTCAGCAGAAAGGAGAGAAAACTTCCAGTGGGCTCAACTTGCCCAGGTTAGAATAAGGGGTAGGCAAGAGTCTGGTGATTACCAGTGACATCCACAGCAGTGAGTCATGCAGAAGAGTCAGTAGGTCAGGGTTAAGAACAACATCAGTGAGGCACATGGCCAGGCACGGCATGGCTGCAGCATACCCCAGGCACAGGCCTGAGCTTGAATGCAGTTCCTAAGCCAAGGGATGAAAGCCCTGGATGAGGGATCTCCCAGCAGTCTCACCCAAAATGACAGAAGTGCATTGTGTCAGGGCTGCTCCTGAGCAGGTGAAGTCCTCAGAAGGGTAGGGGAAGAGGCTGTAAAGCCCATTGGTGTGGTTCAGGGCCCCAGTATTGAGTTAGATATTAAGGAAAACTTTAATGAAGACAAATAGCGTGATAAATATAAAATTGTTCTTTGATTTTCAATTGAAGAGGGGGACTGGGTGACTTGTGTGCAATAATTCACCATCATGTTTTCTGTGGTGCAGCATAATAGCTGCTCTACTAAGACAAAAACACTCATCCTCCACTTCATTAGAATTGCCATAGTTAAGCAACTCATGAATTTCCTTTATTGCTGGCCACTGTTTTCACAGCTTTCCTGTTTGGGAATCCTGAAATCCTGCTAAGTTCTGACAATTGCAATTTAGGCCACGGTAGCGTATTTTGAATACAGTAACTGTCAGGGGAGACGGAGGAAGCATATTTTTAAGAAAGATCTCATTCCACTTGTCAAATTGAATGTGCAGAATTAATTGGCAGACAAAGCAGCTGTGACTTAAGTTGGTCTTCAGTCGCTAGTAGTGAGGATAAAATATCTTTTCGTGGAAGTGCAAAAATATTCACATGCTGAAGTACTCAAATGCTGTAGGTATGATTTTATTAAAAAAAAAAAAAGAAGCGGAATAAATTCTCTGTTCAGTGGAGGATCTGTATACCTTAAATAATAGCTGGAATCTCACACTGAATAATACATTCTGTAAGTGTGATTATGTATGCTGTCATTGTTCCATTAAGGAGGGAATCAATTAGCTCCCCCTCGTTCATAACATCAATTATTTTCGACGCTTCCTGAGGCTGACATAAACTTTTAATCCCAGTAGACTTCATTAGGATACGATCTCTTGGGCTTAGTATGTTCAGTGCAGACAGTACTCAGGAGGATCTTCCTAACGTTTCGGGCTCCTGAACAGCAGCTTGCAGATGTTTTTTTCCTACGTTAGTTTGGAACTTTTTGAGAAGTAAAGAGTAGACTTCTAGAGTTAGATGCGTTGCTGAACTTAGTTCTTTTTCAGAGTGTGGCTGTGATATTTTTGCAACAAAACTGTAAATATTATTGCCATTTCTTTTTTGTCATCCCATCTGGCATAAAAAGGCAAAAATAATAAATTGAGACTGTGATAAAGGCACTAGAACTTTACCTCGAATTAGGTCTCCTTTGGCACATGAATGATTTAACAGAGGAGTGTAACTTATTGTATCAAAATTACAGTACTGTAGTAAGGCTCCTGCCATTTACAGCTGTAACAGAACATTTTATTTATTTACTTATTAATAAAAAATCTGAACTGCAATGTAATACCAGTTTTCTTAAAACTATGATCACAATCGAAAGCTTTTAAAATTGCACCATAGCTTTTGAAATTGTTCTGCACACTGTTTTTTAAAAGAAAACCATCTCCTCTTGGAGGTGTTCAACTTTGAAGCAGATGATGTCGAAATTGTTGCCACGTGCAAACCAGTAACTTCAGTCATCCGTTTCTGTAGCTTCCAGTTCAGTACAAGCATTCAGGAACTGTCTAGTTGTTCAAGATCTATAAAGTTACTACGTGAACTTTATTCTCTGCAGGTAACTTACAACCCTCTTTGAAGACGGTTAAAGCACCAGAACACTTCAAGGAGGACAGTTCAGAAGCTTCAAGTCAGGAGGAAGGTAGTTGTGTACTCAAAGGTGGTTTTTCTCTGAGCGATTTTACCACACTCAGTTCTGTAAATTGTGCAGTTGACTGATTCCTTCGTTTGTACAGAGCTGAGAGGCTTGGACTAAATGTGCTATGTAAATGAAGAATCTTTGCATACTGTGAGCAGTTTCCTTAGGGAGTTGCTAATAATCCAAGTAGTGGGATTGTTTGTAGACAGCGTGGAGACAGAAGTTCACAGCTCTATCAAGCAACGAGAAAGAAACACTTTACAATATACATGAGCCATGTTTGTAGCTTCTCCTGTTATTACCTACTGTTCAGCTATTTGGGTTACAAGCTGAGTGCAGCGATCTGTTTTGCTATAAATGTGTCAAATTTGTCTAGCTTTTAGTTTCATGTGAAAGGATGTTGATGTTTTCCTCTTATTCCTAGCCTGTGCTGCGTTTATGCTCTGGCCAGTTAGTAAGGACTTTAACCACTTGGGTCTGCAATGAACATTGGTTACTGTCTGGAAGCAGTAACCGCTAGCAGCTCAAAAACCACTAGCAGCTTAGTGGCTGGTCAGCAATTTCATTCTGAAATGGATGTCAGACCGGTTCTGCACTGTTTTGAGCAGTGGACAAGTATGATCTTCTGATAGGTGGAAATAGGTGCTGGTAGGGGCTGATAAGTGAGCATAGGCACATACACTGGATTTCACAGAATGACAGCACTCTTATTCTCTTACACATTATTAAGCTTGCAGTTGACTTCGCGTGCCATCAGTAATCGACATACACAGTCAGACAAGTTTTTCTTATTTTAAAAATTATTACTATGCTCTTTGTTGGAGTTCAGAATACACTTAAATAAATGTATAGTGTATTTGGAAATAGCTTAAATAATGCTTTTATATACTGTACTTAAAAGGAATCTGTTCAATTGATGAAGGAATAAACACAATTCAGAACTCTTTCTGTGCTGTTTGTGTGAAGTGCTATCAGGAGTTTAAAACTTAGAGTATTTTTTTTCAGATCATAATTTTTATTTCCGTGTTGTATACAGAGGAGTTCAAGCAAAATGATGGCTACCAAGAAGGCGACTTGCAGTTGGGAAAAGTTGCTTTTGTTAAAGTTTAACCATGGTTTTAAAAAAATAGGCAGACCTTGTATCCAAGTTTCTTGTTTGAGGCAGTATCTCTCTTTCTCTTTCTTGTTATTTGTAAAGCTTTACTTGCACAGTGAAATTTATAAGGATCAGAATGCAATACCTCTGTGTAAGATTAATCTTCATTAGCTCTTCAGACTGTGTCAGTAACACGAAGTTTAGAGATTAATTTTAGCAGTCCAGAAAAAAATTACAGAATTCTATACTTTTCTAACTGAATTAATTTCTCTTCATTCCTTCATACTGGGTGATACTTACTCACACATGCAGTCCTTATGCTTAAATACAAACGTGAGCAAAATTATAGCTCCTATTTTTCTGTTTTATTCTTCTGTGAAATTGAAGGTAAAGAATGCAGATTCTACTGTGTACAAACTGATCTTTTATGTAACACCTGCCAAACTGAGCACTGTAAACTAAGTCTAGTGTATTTAATAGAGATGTCTTACACCAAGTTTCTGGTGACAATGGAAAGATGAATCTGCTGGATTGATCTAGAAAAAGAAATAGGGATTGCTGTTGGAATCATGCATTTTGCCTTTTTTTTTTTTCCAGATGTAATGCAACATGCAGCAGTCCACAAGAAACATAATGGAAAAAGTCCTGTTGCCAAGTAGGTACTAGGATGTGATGTATCTGCTGTGCTTCTGAACTTCTGAACTTGTTTAGGGATTTGGTAGTACATATATATATATATATAGCTAGCTTAAAGCTTGATAGGGTGCTATTGGTTAATGTAATCTGTATTAGAAAGGTATATGTAACATAGAGTTCTCTGTTACAGACTCTACTTAAAATATTATAAAATAAACTGTTTCTGAATCTGCAAGTGTAGGTCGTTTGGTCATTCTTCTTTTCCAAACTTTCAGAATTTCTGAATTTCTGAATTTGTTATTTTCTTTGTCGAAGTCAGTAACATAAATTTTAATTTTTTACATTTTTCCCACATGCACCCTCACATGCATTTCTATATGAAAATTTCCATTGCTGTTGATTTTCTTCTTGTCTTCTATAGTTTTCTATGGCCTTCTAGGAAAAGGCAGTCCATCCTTTCCCTTGTTTAGCAGCTAAAGCGTATGTGCTTCACTGTTCTACATCCATTGTAAATGGAGGTGCTTCTTAACCATGTTAGGTCATAGGCTTCGTGTACTGGAAACCACATCTAATGTGAATTCACTTCTTAATGTATCTTATCCAGAA
>JAOWBP010002052.1:13931535-13946836 GCA_028571105.1 Tragopan temminckii | reverse complement strand
TTTTTTGTTAGGTTTTTTTGTGTGTGTGTGCGAAAGAAGTTCTGCTTTTTGACTGACATCCTTGTGTTTTCTGTCTAGCATACAGGGGAAAAACGGAGTTTATCTGCAGTAAGCAAGAAGAAGGGAAAACCACAGCTGGAAAAGTAGGTTTCCACTGTAACCAGTAATTGAGAAACAAAGTGTAATGCATTCACTCTGATAAACAGAGTGGATAGTCAATTAGGTGCTTTGTTTTTTAGTTGGTGAAAGGATAGCTGGCGTGTTGTGAGGCTAGTCTATATAGAATTCCTTCTTGTATCTTTTGAAAAGAAGTAATGTAAAAAATAGAATGTAATTCTATGCATTCATTTGCTAAAATACCGCTTGTCATTTAGTGAACAAAGAAGTAGGTTCTTAACTGATACAGAATTGCCTTTTTTTCTCCCTTATATTTATTATTAAGTATGCAAGTGTAAAGCTGTGCAGAAAACAGTGAAAATTGAGGAAGGTTTGCCAGCAACCTTTAGCATTACTCAGTGGGTGGAAACGTGTTGAAATGTCTTATTGAAGATAATTTGCACATTAGAGGGCTTTGGAATTTCTTGAACAGTCCTGCACCATGAAAAACTTTCTGTCTTATTTAATACTCTGCCTGATTCCAATTGGACTTCTTGTCATTCTGATATTCTGTAACCAGATGCTTTTATGCTAGTCTAGTGTATTGCTCCATTACGTTTGTCATCTTTCAGGGAAGAGTTTAAAATCAGCTGTGCCCTTCTTTCCTCCCCCCGCCCCCTTTTTTTTTTTTTGAGTGTGTTTTCTTTCAGATCTTCATTCAAAGTGCTCAGTAACACTGTTGGCATTATAATACCTGGTGTATCACTAGTAGTCTTTACCTGTTTATTATCTACATTTGTTCTTATCTCTATTAAATATATGTCTGTAGCCTGGAATTACTGCCTTTGTTTACATTTGATTTTCGTACGTAGTTGTTTATTTGTGCAATGCATTTGGAAAGAAACAAACATGAGAATTATTTACATAGGGAGAAAGCAAAGAAGGCTGACTGCCGGTTGAATAACAGGACAAATGGAGTTAGAGTTGCAGCATCACAGCACATCCGTACAGGGGCAGCAAAAGGTAAGGTGCTCCCTCCTGAGCTGATTGTACAATTCAGCTTTGCTCGTTTATTCATGTTGGGCTACTTCTGTATGAAATTGAGCAATCTGAGCATGTGGAGGTCCAGTGCCGTGTCATCAGTGATCTCTTTGCAGCTCACTGGTTCCTTCTGATGAGGAGTTGGCCCGTGAGGAACTTTGTAAAAACTGTCTTGTGTGAAATTTTGTTGAACTATAGCGTGTAAAGCAGGTGACTACTGAGCTACCACAAAGAACTGTGTATGCTGCCCAAATAGGGTTTTCAAGTTTAGGTAATCCAGCAAAATCCAGAGTCTAGACCAAGACTTCTGTACATCAGTAAGTGATAAACAACACAAATGTCCTTTTGTCTTGTTAAATTGACCATCCAAACTTTGTCGTCAGTTATCAAAAGGCCGCATTACCCATTCACTTTGCTGGCCTGATGTTTTTGCAAACTAGTATCAGATGCAACCTCATCTCTCTTATACTTAATTCTCACAACAGAAAATTGATAAAGACTTTGCCTTTTGTATACCACCTAATAAGCCGATGTGTTGAAAGCATCTTATGAAGTGCCTTGCATGGCTCTTGTTTCTGCTTGGGGTGCAGTCTTTAAAAGGTTTTCATACTTTGTCACCACTTCTCAACTTGAGAGTTGCAGGTAGATTGCACGCTGAATTACAGTCATGTGCTTTCTGTGCAGTTTTTGTCATCTAAAAACAGTATTAAAATCTGACTGAAACTAAGAATTCGCAGTTCACAAGGTTAGTAAAAACAATATAGTTTGAAAAAGTAGGTAAGAAATCTAGAAGTAGAAGGCTAAATCTACAGGACAGCTCTCTGTGCATGTCTGATTGATTGCTGTTCTTGTCACGTAAAGCACACTGAGTGTTTACGACCTGATACATTTCAGAGGCTGTGTAATTTTGTGTGGTATACTGCAAAGCCAAAAAGGAGTGTTTTGCCTTAGGAGTTCTGTCCACTTGCAACACACTGACCTACAGATGTGAAACTGCCTGCTTGATAGGAAAGGCTAGTTAAGGCCACTGCAAGAGGAAACTGCAACCCACAATTGCTGGAAGCAATTCAGTCCTCAGGGATTAGCTTTCTACCTGTCTTTGTATGCAAACATCAAAATGTCATCTGATACAACCTATGGAGAGGTGGTCAGGGGGGTGGGGAAAGGGGGGAGGAAATAACATTGCAGACTGAATCTCTGCCTAGCTTTATATATGGAGACATCATTTGAAATGTCCTATTTTGAGTCAGTAGCTCTTAACTCTTTTTTTCTTCCATTTTCACTTTCTGTTTTTAGCTTGTCAGTCGTCTCTTAGTTACACTTGTAACTTTGAAGGCTTGAAATCTTGTGACTAGGACTTTAAACTTTTTATTTTCAGTGATAGGAGGTTGGCATTACCGTTCTACGTAATATTAGAAATTCAAAACCCTTGTTAAAATAACTTGACCAAGTACAGGTTTAATCCAGGAAAATGGTTGCAAGAATCAAAAATGAAAACTTTACGGCAACTTTGTAGTAATTTAACCTGAACTGTTACATTTGCAATTGTAATAATAAATCAACAATTTATTTTCTTGCAATTACTAATAATACAAATAAATCCTAGTGTTGTTTTTTTGTCCTGAAGTTTTTTTCTTAACTGAGTATTTTGGGCAGTGGGGTTTGCTTTACACTAGCATCTGGCCTACAAACTGTGAGAGCGTGAAGCTGTCTTGCTGCTTCACCTCTGAGGCAGAACTCAAAAGCCAGAGCATTCTGGCTTACATACTGGACTTTGCTAATAGTTTCTAAAACCATTCTGAAATGTAGTTTCCAGCAAATGAGTTTCCTGTGATTCCTTTCAGAATCTAGAAGGGGCAATTTTACTCTTTCGTACTTTACCTTTTTTTCCTGAAACAGGTCTTGTTGATGCAGTTTGCTTAAATGCTGTTCTTGAGGAGTTCACTGTGAAAAGGCATATTGTTTTAATTTTTGCCTGATGAGTTAGCTTTCTGCCTTTGCTGATATTCCCATGGGATATTTCATCTCTTTGGTTGGAAATGATTGTTACCATTCAGAGGAAGTTACTGTACTGTTCTATAGTACAATTTCACAAAATTTATGAGGACAGTTCTTTTGGTTACTCTACATAAATGTGCATTTTCATTGCCCCCTCCTTTGACATGGAGGATTCAGTCCTCAGGAACTTGAGGACAAGACTAGTCCTCAGTGCAAGGAGCCACAGCACTGGAAGTACAGGGGACAGATGCATTTAAGTAGGAATACAGGTTAACAAATAAAAATCTGAACTAGTACGATGTCAGCAAACCAAAGTAATCTTGTTTCACTTCAGTACACTGAAATTAAAAATAAAAATATTCATTTTTATTTTTAGATCTGAATTTGGACACTGGATCTGGTCATGATACGTGTGGAGAAACTTCATCTGAAAGTTACAGTTCTCCTTCTAGTCCACGACACGATGGGAGGGAAAGCTTTGACAGTGAAGAAGAAAAAGACAGAGGTTGGATTTATGGAGAGTGTGCATGAACCTTGTATAGTCCTTGACTAACCTTTTTCTTGTATTAATTTTAATTAGTTTCTCATTTTATTACCTGCTTTTATTTAACTAGCTGTGGATGATGTTTTACTTAGCGAGTATTGTGACTGTATGGTTTGAGGGCTTCTAGCAAATAGCAGAAGCTGTTTGAGTTTTAGATCACTATGTAGATGTATGTTGTACATGATAACCCATTTTTCTGACTTTGGCGGTGTCTTGAGAAATTTCAGCAGTACAGCAAATAACTTATTTTGTATGAAATTATAAAACTATGCCAGCGTGTCTGAGAGGTCTTTCTCTTTGTATTGACTGTTTAATTTGTCGCTCCTTCCAAATTTGAGCAAACTTTATTGATGTCTTTCTAGGTAGATACAAATTCCTAATTTGGCCTGTTTACTGCTGTTCACGTTTGCAGATATACCCAAGTCAAAGACACAGTGTAGCTAGCTGAAACCAGGACACTAGCCAGGCATTTTGATTTAGATGAATGATAGAGATCCAGCTTGATCTGGATGACTGAAAATAATCTCAAAGTTAGTCTAATTCAGAAAGACATAACTATCTTTTATGTCATCAAATTCATTAAGTTTTATCTGGGTAAGTCAGTCCAGGGTGAGACTGAATGTAGTTTCGGATTCATTCTTCTGACTGACAAACGCTGCTTTCTCCACAGACACGGACAGCAATTCTGAGGACTCTGGAAATCAAAATGCAACCAGGTTTACAGGCTACAGTGCTGTCAGTTCATCAAATATGAACAAATCGTCTGCTCAGATCTCTTCGGCGAATAATGAAAACGGAAGCCTTTCGGAAGATCCTTTGAATGCCAAGTTTCAACACATTTCCTTTATGCCTGCCTTACACTGTGTGATGCACAGCGCTGCCCAAAAGCCTGAAGCAGTTGTCCCACCCCCCATATCCGCAGATGGGAAGACAATGGGAATGCTTGTTACCACGCCTGTTGCTGTCTCACCGGTGAGAGAGTCTGCAAATTCACCTCCTGGTGGAATGGGCCCGGTGACTTCTGGCGAACCTGAGAAACGCCTTGAGCTGATGGCTTCCCCTTTGCCAGTCCCATCCACTTTTCTCCCGCATTCTGTCCAGCCTGGTAGCCCTGCTTTGCATTTGGCAATACACAGATTGAAAATGCCCTCTCCACAGGGATCGTCGGAAAGTTGCACGGTTAATGGACCACAGCAGCCAACAGGAAACTTAAGTATTGGATCACCAAATACTGCCTTTATCCCAGTCCACAATCCAGGTAGTTTCCCAGGATCCCCAGTTCCTACTACAGATCCCATCACAAAACCTGCATCCCAGGTGGTAGGACTGAATCAAATGGTGCCTCACATTGAGGGAAACCCAGGAGCAATCCCTCAGCCTACCAATCTGAAGGTAGTTCTTCCAGCAGCTGGTCTCTCCACAGCAGCACCGCCACCTCCACCAGCTTCGTACGCTTTGCCAGGCAGTCCTCATGCTACCAGCGTGTTGCCCAACCAGAATACAAACGTGCTAAACACTGTAGCAACTTCCTCACCACCTCAGTCAGCTGGTTTAGGTGTTGGTCAGATCCAGTCCTCCGTTCCTCCTGCAATTCCTACACACACGCCAGGCCCTGCCCCTAGCCCAAGCCCTGCTTTAACACACAGCACTGCACAGAGCGACAGCACATCCTACATAAACGCTGTTGGAAATAATAACACTAACGGGACAATGTTACCTCCACAGCAGCTGGGATCTGGTCCTTGTGGTTCTTGTGGACGTAGGTGTAGCTGTGGGACCAATGGAAGCCTTCAGATTAATAGCTATTTTTATCATAACCCACTTCATGGACAAGTCTACAGAGTTCCATCTTTCTTCACTCTGCCATCACTTTGCAATGGCAGCTACCTCAATCAAGCACATCAAAGCAATGGAACGCAACTTCCTTTCTTCCTGCCTCAGTCTCCGTATGCAAACGGGCTTATGCATGACCCAGTAATGGGGAGCCAAGCCAACTATGGTATGCAGCAGATGGCAGGATTTGGGAGGTTCTATCCTGTATATCCAGCACCTAACGTAGTTGCCAACACAAATGGGTCGGGACCCAAGAAGAATGGGAACGTTTCATGTTACAATTGTGGTGTAAGTGGACACTATGCGCAGGACTGTAAGCAGTCATCCATGGAGGCCAGTCAACAAGGTAATCATGATAACTCCCAACGGACTTGCTTTTGAGTTTAGCAGTTTCTCTTTACCTAACTGAATGTGCTGTTTCTGGTCTTGCAGAAAGGTGTGCGTGCGTGTGTATGTTTTGTGTAAATGGTTGTGCATTAGTGACCTGCTCTAAAGCTGCAAAGTATCTTATCTCTGCTTAAAATTTCTGTAGAACAGCGCAAGGTAAAAGGATTCACAGCGCGAAGCAGAAAATGAGCATGATTCAGAGCTGGGAATTCCAACTCTATCTGTTCTAAATTGTCATTCTTTTCACTCATTTGTTTCTGGTATTACGTTTGAGGTTTGCATGTCGTTTCAATTTTTCCATTCCTGGTCAGTGTTTTTTAGAGAGAATTCATTGGCAAAAAGCAGAGAAAATATAGAAGAATTCAAAAAAACAAACTGGCCATTGAATAATTTAACTTTTGTAAAGCTTACCTTTGCACAACCAGCCATCCTCTATGCCCCATCATGAAATACACAAATGAAATATGCTTGAACTTCTCAGACAAGTTACAGCAAAAAGGCAGAAACCAATTGGAATTAGAAGTCGGAGGAATGGCTTCAGTCTTGTGTGCCGTTTCTTCCTCCGTGCAAAAACAAACAAACAGAAAATACAGGAAACAGCGTTCAGATGGAACGTAAACTATTTCTGATTCTTGGCCTGTGTCCATTCTGACTTGACTTGGCTGGTCAGACCGGAACAGGAAAGACTAGCCATGATGGGGTCTCCTTTTCTTTGTATTTTTCCAACAAAGGTAAAAAAAAAAAAAAAAAAATCTGATATCTGCTGTCTATCTATTTTTTTTAAACTGATGTTTTTAGTGAGCGGTTGAAAGCAAATAGTGTAAGATCTTAGGACCTACTTTAAACGGACTGGAGGATGATAGTGCCTTTTGAAGAGCATGTCCATTTTGATACCTTGTAGTGGTTTTGTAATCCATTTTAATTGTAAGCAGTGACTTAGTAGTTCTCTTTCCTGTTTTAGGCACTTACAGACTGAGATACGCACCTCCCCCTCCCCCTTCCAATGATACCTTGTATTCTGCAGACTGAAACAAGTAAACATTGCCTACTTAAACTGAAGCTTGGGGAATTGGGGGAAGGTGTGTGTGGGAGGTGGGGGGTGGTCTTGTGTTTTGGGACATTCCCAGTTTTATATTCTTTTGGAATTTTTCATTGCTATCGCACCTCTTCCGTACAAAAGAAGAAAGCTGAGTCCCTGGTCTCCTCCTGGTTCTACAAAAGGCTTGCGTAGTGCATGTAATTCAGACACACAGCCAAACAATCAAAACGAGCATTCGAACCATGCTTTTGCACTGAAGACTTGAGACATGTGCAATGTTTACTGCATCTAAAAAAAAAGTCTCTGACCTCTGACATCACTGATGGAGCAGCCATATGGTGAAAGAAGAAAGTTGGTCATGTTCCCCACCACAATCTTCTTCCTCCCCTTCCCTGTTCTCTTTATGCTGCTGTTTTATTTTCTTCTCCCTGTTTGTCCACGTGGATTTGTTGGGCCTGCATGAGTGTTTAGCACAGTGCATACAGACCCTGCCCGTACTCTAAATTAACGCTCGTGAATTGAGGGGAGATGTTCAGACGTCCTATTAGGAGGGTCCAAAGGAACACGCCATACTGGATGTGTGCTGTAGCTGATAATAGTACATAGACACAGCTCTTGAGAGTCCCAGATAAATGAAAATACGTAGAGCAGGAAGTGGCTGAAACTGTGTGGACTTGAACAGATTTTTAAAGGTAAACAAGCTTAAATTAACAGATTTTTTTTCCATTGTAGCTTTTTAGCCTGTATGTTCAGCAAAAAAAGGTGAAAAACTGGTATGAATGTTGTACTCAGTGTGTTTGCATTTGTAATGAAAGTTGACGGCATTTTTTTCCTTTTTTAAAGCTATTCTACATCGTGTCAACACAGAATGAACATTACTTGATCGAATATTTTTTTCCTAAACTATTACAGTGTTGCATTGTACTTTAGAATGTAAATGTTTTCTTTCAAACTGAACAAAAGCTATGGTTTTCTACAAAATAGTCAGGTATTAGTATTAGAACCTGTCTACCAAATAGCAAAGTCACTATTTTATAACAATTTACCACTATGCGTAATTACGGTATAATGTGAAAGACTGAAATGAGTGTTAAGATGGTATTAATCATGTCAGTATCATGAGTAAGTAAGTTTAATGCTGCTGTATTTTTTATTTTATTTTTGAAAGCCAATATATGTACTAAATTGCTTCCAGGTAATATTTGATTTCCTGAAGTGCACTGAGGTTATCTGGAAGATGAGTGTATTTTTTGACTGCTGCATTCAACACCGATGAACAACTACCACTGTATATCCATAGGGTTTGGCATTCCTCACAGTTCATGGCAGAAATCGTTTTTTCTTAAACTAAGAGCTGGTGTCCAGTAGAGGGATGAGATAAAATCAATCTTTGGTTCAGCCGTCTAATAAATTGCTAAACAAACAAGAAACTTGAAGAAAAAAAGCTTGATTATTACATTTCTTCATAGGTAGCATTTATATTTATAGCACCAGTGTACATTTTGGAACTTTTTTCTCGGAGGGGGGGCTGGGGAGGGAGGTAGATGAAAGCTTTAATTTAAAAAAAAAAAAAAAAAAAAAAAAAGGAAAAAAAAAGTTTAAGTAGTAAATGAAAATTATTTTGATTAAAATTTTTATTTGATCTGGGTATTTTTGGACCACTTGAAATGAATGAACTGCGTTTGAGTTGAAGTGAGGGTGTTAAACCACCAATGGACTCGTATTGTGAATTACCTGCCAGTTGTACTTTATGGAACTTATTTTATGATTTAAAATACTGTACTGTAAATAGGAGGTATGTTACCTTCTCTTTATTTGTATGTTTACCATATACTTTGATATTTGAAATGTACTGGAAAGGTCACTTATATTTCTAGAAGAGATTGGATTTTATGCAACCTTTTTCCTTGACTTAACAGCAATAAAAAAAGAAAAAAAGTACCTGCGTGCAAGTACTGTCCTTTCTCACTGAGAACAACGAAATGAAAGTGATAGTCTGCCTCTCAGTAGAGGGGTGGGTTTGTGGAACGTTTTTGGCAAGCTACCATTTTGGTTGGAATCTGTCACTTCTAAGATGAAGTTGATTGCGGTTGACTTAAGGTCAGGGCAGGCTTGTAAGTGCAGTCGGGGTGCTGTGCCCTGCTCTGAGCTCCAAGGTAGACGGATCACGTGGGAGATGGAGGATGGCCTTCTGTGGCAGGTCGGGGACGTTGCGCTAAGCTCTTCTAGAACGGTTATGTCCGTGTTTGATTCTGATGGCACTTGGAGTTGAGGTGAGACGCAATTTAAACATACTTTTTTTTTATTTGGTAAGTTTTGAATCCATTGTGCTCCTCAGTACAATGTGTGCGTTAACTGGAAACTTCCAGCTGCTAACATTGATGGAAGGACATTGGGAAATACTGGGGCTAGAGAAGTGACTTAGGGGTATGTAGATTACAGCTGAGTGGTCTGAATTTAATATCAGAATGCTTTCTGGTAGTTCTGAAAGACGGCGGGGTAGCAGTTACTCTCACTTTCTGTCTGCTTTGTAGCTCTTAATTCCTAGTGCTTAGCAGCAGGTTATCTGTGGAGCTGAGGACCACAGGCTGTCATGGATCTTTATCTCAGCTTACTCCCCTGTTTTGCAAGAAACCAACTAACATGGGAAGGCTCAAAGTTGCCTTGAACCCAACCTTCTTTTCTCAGGCAACTTGCATAACAGTGGGTGTTTAAACCAGGCATCGTGCAAAACATCATTATGCAAACACTCAGTTTCTTCAAGGATCTTTTATCCCCTCCCATAAGCGTGTGTGTCTGTCCAAGGAATTTGGAGTCACCATATTACTTTGAAAACGGAATCTGCTGCTTATCATTCCATCAGAGATAGCAGTACTTTGGTTTGTCTGGATGACACCATCTGTTTATGCTGCAAGGAAACCTAACTGTAATAGATCTCGCTTGCATCTACCGATTAAAACATCTAAAAATGCTTACCCTCTGGCACGGCAAATACTATAAAATGCCCCATTATTCTGCTGCTTGCTTTGCTGGGGGCCTAACAATTCTCTTAACAGCTCTCCTCTTTGGTTACCGCGCCTCATATCTAGGCAATCTAGGTTTAACTATCTGCTGTTGGAGAGAGATTCTTCTGGGTGGCTGAGAACAAGCTGAATGCTGTGAAGTCACGAGGCAATCCCACCAGCTGGTTGGCCCTAGCTGCTGTGCAAGCTGCCCAGGAGCGACTCCTAATAGCGCACTGCTGCTGGTTCGTACTGCCCCATGCAGTAATACTGCAGATGCAAACCTATTGCTTGGTTCCCAAAGCTGGAATTAAAAATGAACAGTGAGTTGGACATGGGCAGAACTGCAAAATGGGAGCGTAAGGGAGAATGTTGATGGACGTGGCTTGCTTACAAGTGAAGAGATGATCTAGTTTTCCCAGCTAAGCAACACTAGGGTGGCAGTGAAGACCTAATGTCAAGGTCTTGACTGAGGTGTGGGAGCTTTCACTCAGGGAAAAAAAAAAGGCATATGCATGGTGCCAAGGCAGACGGAAAAGTAAAAGGCCCAAAAATGTATACTGAGAACTGGGCCAGTGCCAGACTGGTTGTAGAGCAGTGGAAGTACCGTTGTCATTTGATTGTCTCCTCGTGCCTGCTTCTAGAGGTGTGCTGAGCTGCACCTCCTGCCGCTGCTCCCCTGAAATAAGGTTGCCTGAATTCTGCACGCACAAAAGCACAGCTCTGGGCGATTGCACTTTCTGATGAGGGCTGGTAATTAACAGCACATCCTATCTTCAGCAATTATCTGTAGCAGATACTTAGGAAGAAAGTCTTTTTAGCGAGAGAGAGAGAGAGAGAAAGAGCAGTGATAATTCCTGCATATCTGTTGTGCTAGCAAAATGAAGTGGATCTCCTTGATTCGTCTTCACAATAGGTGGCAGCATAACTCCGACAGCTGAATAAGAGGTGCTTCTGAGACACCCTGCAAGGCGCTTCAGTTTTACTTGGTTTTAACACTTTCATGCCATGAAAATGACCTTGTTTGGGGGGTTTCTTTGACTAGTGATTTTTGGTGCATCAGTTTCTTTAGAGTTATCTCGTGTTTAGGTATGTTCTACCTTGAAGAAGATAATCGTCTCTTGAAGAATGTGTGCTACATGAGTATCTGAAGTATTTACCTGTTTTACTACTAAAATAGACCAGATCTCATAGGGAACATTGAATACGTGGAGAACTGCAGCCAAACGTGAACGTGGTATCTCAAGAACTATTGATAGTTAGAAATGGTTTTAGATATTGGTATTCTTACAATGAGGAATGCTTTCTGAAATCCATATGGCTTGTTAACAGACCAGGACGGTTCCCAAGGGAGTCTGGTTATCTTTCAGGATATGAGGATCCACAATGTAGGGTTTAACATTAGGTGATACACTTGTCTGGAATGTCTTAGGCCCAGGAACATGTTGACCAAGAGATGGAACTTAATAAAGCCGTAGTAGTTAATGCTTATATGTGCTCCCTGACTAGAGCAAAGGGTTGCTGTTGTATGAACTGGGCAATAAAACAATCTACAAAACTACATACTGTGAAAATAGTTTAACTCAGTAATCTGATAGAGTAACTGTTTCTTAACAGCGCTTTTTTCTATTGACCGCTGAAGTACATTGTTTTCTTGAGATACAGGGTGTTACTAAATGAGTCAAAGTCGAGTTAATTCATAAAATTGATATGACTGGTGAAAAATGAGGATTGCTGTTTTAAAAACTTATTTTCCATTCACATTTGATTTTAAAATACTTGTTAGAGACTCCTTAGGGGGAAAAATAGTACTTTACATAATAAAATATCATCTGCATAAGCAAATATTATGCTTGCTTTATAGCAGTCTTATTTTACACCACTGGTAATTTGAAAGTTGAACAATGGCACTTTCAACAGATTTGGGTTTTTTTCTTGTTTTGACTGAAGCGAAGTTCTGAAGCTGTTGAAGTGTCTACGTAGAGTAGTCAGTAAGGCGTATAAAATTGTGTCGCTATCAAAACACTCTTTTCCTTTCTCTGAAGCTCTTTTACAGGACACACACAGGCCCCAGCACGAGAGCGGGCAGCTGAGCAATGGCAAGGCTTCGGGTGAAAACCTCACGGGACTTGAGTAGCTCCTTGATACCCAGATCTGCTCTGAGGTGCACACTGACAATGATTTCCAGGTATTTCAAAGTGTGCGTGCAAATCGGGAAGTCTTGGCCTCTGTCACTGTATGAAATAAAGATTTTGAATGAAAACAGCAGGAATGTGTGAGGAGGAGAGGGAAAGATGCAGCAAAGAATACCATTGGGCACTGGGTTAGGCTTAAGGTGAGACAATTTCACACTGCACTGAATTTCTGAGCTCGGATCCAGCTCATAGCAAAGAACAGCAAATAAGAGATTGCATCTATGTGAGACAAAGGCAACTGAATTGTGTGCTGGAGCACAGTACAGGTGACCATCTCATGCACCTAACGGGAAGTTGGAGCCTCCTGCAACCTACTTATGATTCTAATAATACATTTAAAATAGTATAGCGTTCATGATTATTCTTAAGGCTATCCAGAGCTGTCAGCTAGCTAGTGCACCCTTTGTGGTCTTTCTTTGCTGTGCTTTTCATTTTTAATTTACATGCTAGCCTTTTTTTTTTCTTTTTTTCCTCTTGCTTCTGCCCTGATTATCCTTTCAACATTCCTTTTATGTGCCTGCTAGAAACGAGTACCTAATGGAGGGCCATTTGAAATACAGTAATCTGTGGTATGCAAACTCTCAGACAACACTACAGAAAACTTGCTAATCCAAATTAAAATAACCAGTGCAAAGGGGTAGCTACTTCAGCATGTGACTGTGCCGGGACTCATCACTGCAAAAAAATGGGAGCCGTGACTTAAGCCACTTTGAAGCCATCACTTTTTTCTTCCCCTTCAAGGAAAGATCTCATATTTCTTGCAACTTCTCAGGTGGAGGATGCAAAGAACGGGAAGTTAATCAAGAGACAGCAAACAATAAATGTTTTCAGCCACTGTATTTGTCTGTATGAAAGTTGGGAAACCTAAGTGACCCACATTTGTATTTGCACCAGCAGCACCATGGTTTCCAGAGAATGCCAGAAGCAGGAGGTGCTTAGCAGGTGGAAGAGTGGTTCCCTTCAGCAGGGCCCATCCTGTGGCTGATGGGTGATAGCTGACCCTCTGTTTAGCTCACAAGCTGCTCGAGAGATCAGCTGCAGAATCTTCATTTCCAAAATTTGTTTCTGCATATTTACTGAATTTTAAAAGCAGAAACCTTCCTAACCATGGCTGAGTGCGAGGACTGGGACGGTGCAGGTCCAGCCCGTTCAGTGTTACCAAGTGGTCAGCCACCCCATATTTTTCAAAGTTTCCTTGTTTAGAAATGTATCTAGTTTCCTCTGCACCCTTTAAAGCTCCTTCCTTCCATGGCCGATGTGGGTAATGTATTCCATATGCTTGCTTCCTTTTTGTTAGCTCTTTCAGTCACTGTCTGTCTGTAGGGATACACCGGGTTACTGCTGCTGCCACCTGAGAGCTGAGAAATGCCCTCAGCCATTTAACAAAATTAATTCTGTTTCAGAGCTCTTAAGCTGTACATAATGCTGCTTTGCTTTGCTGAGGTGTTTGCATGCTGTGCTGTGGGTAACTGTTTTGTCTGTGCCAGGATATTGTTTTTACAGCTGGCCGGGCCTTTGATGGAAGGAAATGTGAGAGTTTAGAGGGTGGAGAGGGAGAGGTGGTGGGGAGCCTCAGTGCAGAACAGGAGAAAATACACAGCAAAGCTTATGCAAAAAAACAAACAACAACAACTGAAGTCAAACCAAAGAGCTGGTGCTGGAGAGCACTAATGGGCCTTCATCCCCCTGCCACAAGCAGCACTATTTCATCCGTGGGCCTACACACCTAGGCCTGGCTGTGGCTGAAGGGTCCCTGGGTGAGCCTCAAGCCTGCACTGCTGGTACCCCTGCATTGCTCCTCTCCTGCTGCCCTGCCCGGCTCGCTCCTGGTGGCCCTGCCAGGCTGTGGGCCTGCCTCCAGGCCTGCTCAGTGTCAGGGGACAGCCAGCTGAATTGGGCGGCCTGCGTTCTCCCTCAGGAGCAGCCCCTGCACCTCTGTGGAGCCTCATTCTTCAGTCATGCAACAAATGCAAAGTCAGAACGACTCAGCACTGATTTAGCCAGCTGTGAAGCAAACGGCTTTCCAGCTACACTTCCGTGCAAGTATTTCTGTAGCAGTGCAGAAGCCATTAAACCACGCAGTTATGTATTTTGCTGCTCATTTGAGACCTATTAAAAAACGTGTGAGCCTGAGGGAGCAAGGACAGGTGAAAGAGGGCGGGTTTTACTGCAGACTGCTATTGCTGTATCAGAGAAAGCAAAACACATATATCTAACTTACGGATAAAATCAGGGTTTTTTTACAGATAAAACTCATTTTCCAGTGTCATTGCATGGGATCTAAAATGTCATCTTTCCCTCCCTAAGACAACGAGCGGCAATGATCCCATGGCACTGACTTACAAATGTGAATGCAAATGGGTTTTGAGCAAGTTTTTTTTTAATTGTCTGAGATGTCTCCAGCCTACAAGGTGCTGGGTCTCAGTATAAGATTTTGCCTGTCCTTTGCTTTGTCTGTTAAGAGCATAACAACTTTG
This sequence comes from Tragopan temminckii, assembly GCA_028571105.1. Taxonomy (NCBI): domain Eukaryota; kingdom Metazoa; phylum Chordata; class Aves; order Galliformes; family Phasianidae; genus Tragopan; species Tragopan temminckii. The sequence continues at coordinate 13,932,224 of JAOWBP010002052.1, read as the reverse complement.
GTCAGGTGCTCATAGGTGGGGCTTTGGGTAGCACCAAGGATGAGCAACTTGGGCTCAGCTTACCGTGATTATCCAAATGAAAAACAACATTATTTATCTGTTGATCTCCAGTTTCACAGTGCTGGCTGTGTTGGGTCTCATCTTTTCATTTTTGGCCTCAAACCACAACCATCTCTACTATGTCCTGCATTGCTTGCTTCCAGTGGAGCAATGGGGTCAATTTCCAAATCCTCAAGTCCAGCTCTGATGCTGTTGGATGTCATTGATAACATGGCTGTAAGTCATTTCTCAGAGTTATCTGTTCATTTTTGCAATTATTTTTCTGCATTGTGTATTTTATCATCATGTCACATTAGTATGATGTCATGCTTTGGCTCTAAGAGCTTTAGAAGTTCAGGCAATGCGATTAGGGATGAGTTCATTCCCCTGGTTCATTTTCTTCCCAGCACCAAGCAGATTGGCCTTGCCTTTTCACATGTGTTGAGCATTAGCTGTGGTGAGGAGACAAGGTCCAGCCCTGCCTCTGGGGCAGGAGGCACCAGAGGGGAGTGGAGATATGCTCTCTGCCTGTAGTAGGGCTTAGGTGGAATTAGACAATCATAGAATGACCAAGGTTGGAAAAGGCCTACAAGATCATCCAGTCCAACCATTCACCTACCACTTATATTTCCCATTAAACCATCTCCCTC
>JAOWBP010002052.1:13875476-13886968 GCA_028571105.1 Tragopan temminckii | reverse complement strand
GTGAATTGCCTTCACCTGTGCTCCCGTGGCTGACTCATTGCTTGCCTCAGGTGATCAATCAGAGGTTCAGGCCATGACTCAGCAGTTCCCATACAACTTGTATGGCTTTGCAAGATCTGGCTTGAAAAAGATGCAGCTTTTCCAGTATATAGTTTGGGTGACATTTGTCATTTATGATTTGTAGTGGGTTTTTTGTTGTTGTTGTTGTTGGATTTAAACAACCTTATCTTGGTCAGTACTATCTAACTGAGAATTATCTAAATCTCATCATCTTGTGTAAACTGACTGTTCGTGAAGTGGTGCTGCAGTATAAAAATAATCATGTAAGTCCTTTTGCAGCAGTTCTGTTGGCGTGCAGAAGGAGGGAGGGTGTCACACTGTGCCTTTGTCCTCTTTCATCTCCGTTATAAGCTCATTTGGGAAGACTAAGATAGTATCAGTTAAAGTGTTCATTTATAATAGGATGATACACAGGTACACTAACACCTGTAGAAGTATTGCACATAGTTCTGGTCCTGGTTCATCTTCCTTGAATGTGTGTGACTATCAGAGGAAAGGAACACTACAGGTAATTAAGGAAGGAATATACAAAGTTGGGGTGGGAGTTACTTTAGATGCTGGCGTAATGGAGATCGAGGAGAAGTTGATCTAAACCTAAATATCTGGTGTTGAACATGAGCTAAACCTCAGTGCTTTCACTCCATCTAATACAATGTAGTTTGAGTCATCTCTGAACTGAAATGTAAGCAATAAATGTGATTCAACTCTAACATAAGTGAACACTTTGTTAGGAATATGCCTGTCTCAAAGTTTCTCAGCCGCTTGTAGTGAGGTCTTCAGAATTAGGCTGCCTTGGAGACAAATGGGCTGTGCACGGAGGAAAAGCAGACATAAATTTGAGCATGCTGTACTGTCTAGGAGATGATGACATCGTATCTCAATGTTGCAGTGTTTCCTAGCACTTAAGATCCTTCCCATTTAAGAACATGGATTTTGAGGTTTTTCTTCTACTAGAGAAAAATCTGATATTACTTTGCTGTCACTGGGTTTAAATTTTACCCTATGAAATACAGCCTGATTATCAGGTAGATATTTGCCAACAGTTTCTTGAAGAAAAGACTATTCCTTGGAGGAGGCCACATTTTCTGTTTCTTGGTAGGGAATGTATCCTGGTTTGGTGCTGATGCTAGGAGGCAGTTGTGTAGGGGATGGGGGATATTTTTCTTTTTTAAAACTATAGATTTCAGTGGTTACATGGGCAGAGGTTGGGAGGATTGTCTGGAAGGGACCTTGTAAGGTCTCTAGTCCAGTCTACTGCTCAAAGCCTCTACTGATGGGTCTTGAACTCCAGTGTTTCATGGTCACCACATCCATGATTGCTGTTGATTGCTATAAGCCCAGTCAGCTTTCCTTTGGTGAGCAGCAGATCAAGCTGGTAAATGATAGGCATTGTGTACTGAAGCTTCCCTTGAATCTGGGAAGTTGAATTTTATATCTGAGTTCTTTTTGTTAGTGTTTCTGGTGTCCTTTTTTGAAACAAACAAAGCAAACAAGCAAAAAACCAAAACATTGAAAGCATTTGAATACCAGATTGCTTTAAAAGTACTTCCGCTCTAACTTCTAGCTACTATCATAGATACGCTCAGTATACGCATACATACGCTCAGTAGCTTGCTTTTATTTCTTCTTGCTTTTCCTACGGGAAGTAGTTGGTGACTAATTTCACATTTTGCTTACTCATCTTTTCCCTGTACTCCAATGTAGTTTGTCGCTTGTATAATAGTGCTTTGTTTTTTGTTTTTTAAACCCATTCATCTTGATTAGCTTGAAGACTTTGTTCTTTATTTTCATTTTGATTAGTTGAGGGAGGAGGAAGGCAGTGTACAAAGCATCTTAAGGGGGGGAGTGTTGCAGGAACGAAAAAGCTCCCTGCTACCCACTGCACTGGTATCAATAGCATGGTTTTGGTCTCTTGTACAGTGTTTAAGACCATTAAACTAACATGTACCAGAGTTCTTGTAGGAGAGTGGGCCTGGTTAACTTTCTGAAACACAGTAATAGAGGGGTGAAAGTGTAGCAGCCTGCCACTGTATTTTAAAAGAAGTTTGTGTGTATGTATATATGTGTGTGTGTGTATAAACACCTGTGAAGGAACAAAAGACAGGTATAGAACTAAGATGTTAAAACCAGGTAAGTTTGATTGTCCTAGTAATGCTTAGATATCAATGAACACAAAATCTTCAGTTGCTGCTCCTTTTATGAAGGGTAAATTGTATAGGTAAAGAGGAACTAGGGTTACCCTAGACATTAGATTTGCAGTGCCTCCACTGAACCAAGAGTTCTCTTCTTTAGGAAAAGAAAAGATGTTTAATTGTGTAAATACTTCTATAGGTATCTATTTAATATGGCTTAAATAATGATTTATCTAGTGTTTTTAACCCTTTTTTAAAATATATCTAGTTGCCCTCGATCTGTAGAGGGTAATAGCTTTGGTGACATAGACAAATACCTTGTCTACAGATATACAGAGTCATTTCCCTTGTGGTCAGAGGTGAAGGCCTAGCTGTCTCAGGCTGATGAAGAGCATGGACTTAGCTCAGAGGAAATGCAGCAATGACATGCCAGAGTATTCAGGTAGCGAGTGGCATCAAACTGCCTTAGCAAAGGTGGAAGTGCTTCTTAAACTCAATTTCACTTTCCCTTGTATGTCCTTTGTCCTGTCTATTAGCACTGAACTTCTGTGCTTGTTTCAGTAAGGGTAAGATGACTTTTTTTGCCCTTTCTTGCTGATCTCAAAGCCTTTCTGCAGCATGAGTCTTGTACTCAAAGGGAGTTAAAATAATCTGAAAGGCTTAAAAGGATCTTCAGATAGTTACAGTTTTGCCACTAGCAGGTATCTCACAGTATCTTTCTCTAATGAGGCTCTTGAATTAATTGTTGTTCCAAGATGGAATAAAGTGAAATGTATTCTACTGTCTTGTTTCTGCTGGGTACATTTGGTGCTTAAAAGGTTATCCTTTGTTATCAATGTGATAGGGCAGATACATCTTTGAGGCTGTCAGTTCAAGTCTGGACTTGGAAATGTCTCCAGCTAGATTCTAAATTTCTGCTTGGGTGATTTTAGGGAGGAGGAAGCTAATTGATATGAGCTAAAGGGATGAGCTTACTATATAGAGGCTGGAGTTAGAAGTAAATTGTTGTCATCAAAAACTGTATAGAGTTCCTGCAGATGGATGTGATCTCTTGGATTTGTGAAAGCATCCTTACTTCTCAGCTGTCTCCTCACAGATGAGTTGTGAGTATGTGGAAGCTGGCTGCATATAATGCAGAAATAACTGGAGGCAGAATTGGAGAGACTGTTTTGAGACTCTTCCAAGAAGAGAAAACAAAAGAACTGTTTCTGGAGCTGAGGAAAGGCGGGGTGCATGATGAAAAGAACGGAGGTATGAGGTGTCTTAAAGGCCTAAGTAGTACTGACTTACGGTGGGGCTCCTATCCTGGGTTGTACTTGTAGTACTCTCAAATATTAAGAAGAAAACTCTTAGCTTAGATGTGAGGGCTGCATGTGAGAGAGAAATATCTTTGAGTTACGAATGTTTGTATTGGTGATTAGGAGATGAAGTCTCCTATGAATTAGAAGTTGAGATTCATTACCATTTCTGCATGAAAATGTATTTTTCTGTCCAAGTTTCTCTGTATGTATTTGTGCAAAATTTCAAGCTGTTTTAAGCAAAACTGTCTAGGTTAATAGATTAATTTGGTATTTTTAGACTATGGGGTTGTGTCTTTGGAATAAATTAACTATTCCAGAGTTGAACAACTATCCCAAAGAGATTTCAAATAAGTTCATGGAACACTGAAAAACCTTGCACAGGCATTTGGATTTTGGTCTGTTTTTGCAGCAAGAGTTTGCAGCTGAGCTGCAGAGTTTGTTCTCCAGCACACAGCTATTGTAGTTCCTCTCTTGTTCTGCAATTACTTCATGGAAGTAATGGAGCTGGGAGGTACACTGTGAGTCACTTGTATACTGGAGTTCACCATGACTTTATCCATAACAGCATCTCCTGTACAGCTCTTGTCCTCCATTTCTACTACTTAAAAAGATGCACAGGAAGCAGGTTTTAATAGTGGAAAGTTCAACTGGAGAATCTCAACAAGTTACTGTCCATTCTGTCAGAAAGAACTGCTTCTTGTGAAGCTGATGTTGGCCGTACTAGATGACCCTGTTTAGATACTCCTTAATTCATGAATTAACACTTATTTTACTGACTTCCAATTTTGTATCCTCAGAAATGGGGAATAGATCAGTATGGATTGAGAATGTAGTCTAAGAATGTTTCCCTCCGAGCAGTTACCCTTTATTTTTTGTTCATAGATGTTTGATATATTCTTTGAAATAGTTTGTGTGTCTCTTCATAAAGGGCTATCAAATCTTTAAAAGGACTGGGATTTATCTGTCTAAAGTGTCTCTTATCTTAGCATTAATAGCATGCTTTATCTAATTACCACAGCTCACAAGTTCAAAGAACTTAGATATTCACTGCAATAGAAGTGGTGCTGAATTGTTTGATAGTTACGATAGTAATGTTTAATCTAAATACAGGTGAATTCAGTCTTAATTTTAAAGGGAGAACTCTTAAACACATAGCTTGAAAGGTTTGTGTGCCTGTCTTCTCTAACTGAAAAGTTGACTTAAAAATGTGTAATACCTGGATGTGTTGTCTTACAGTGTACATCCTTGCATGTGTGGGACTGTGTCAGGAAATGCTTGAGGTGCTCAGAGACTTCTGTTATTAGACAAAACTCAATTTTAAATGTGCTGCATGATCAAGTACAGAAATGTCTCTATAATCTGCCTTTCCTATTTATGAGTTACGGTAACCTGTGTATCCCATTTGAGGGAGTGCAGTGGAATAAATCCCGCTGAAAGCTACCTAATATCCTTTTGCAGTGATTTGCTTCAATTTGTAGCTCTATTTCTAAGTAATAAGGCAGCATTACTGCAAATGTGGAATATTAGCTTCTAAAATATTATGAATTACCATGGAATTTGTAGTGGTAATGCTGCACACGAAAACCTTCAATTTGATGGAGGCTCTGAAGTAATGTCTGAATTGATGGTTGTTTGTTGCATGGATTTCTGTATGGTCTTATGTAAAGCTTAGATGTCGATTTTTATCTGATACTGTCTGCTGTGAACTTCAAATAGGCAGAGCCAGCTGCCTGACCCTTGTGGGTTAACACCTGCGTGTCCATTGGTTTGTGAGCTCAGGAATTTCCAGGAAGAGAGAATTGAATTGGTGTCCTTTACTTAAAAAAAAAAAGGAGAGGTGGGAGGGATGGGGGGAGTGGAAAAGGAGGAAGAAAAAACCAAACAAATAATTTGAAGGTGTCATTGCACAAATTCTGAACTCTTGAGAGAATACTTAAGCTTGTCTGCTTAGTGGTGAACGTAATTGATTCACCTTCTCATTGCATAGAACATAACTCAATTATGGTAGGAACAAACAGTGTCTCCAGAGATGCAAGCTTGAGTGGATATGTGAGATCCTGGCCTCCATCCAGCAAGTGCTGCCGTGGCTTCACTTCTTGTGCTTCAAATCTTGTATTAGTTTTTCTGTGGGAATTGATGCAAACAGGGCAGAGGGGAACTGAAGTGGTATCTGTTCGGTTTTAGCTATCTTGATAAGACATTGCTGTCAGTTTAAAATGTAACATGGAAATGTTTTAAAAATCTGCATCCTTTCAGGATGCTTAATTTCATCTTTCTTCGGTATGAAGGCAGTTGAGGGTGGTGTTTTATGCATGAGCTTTGTTTTGGAAGCTGTTTTTTCTTCCATTTATTATATTTAACATCTGTACAACAAAATGGGTTTATGTATCTTTCAAGCAGAGCTGTCCATTTCCACAGCGCTTTTTCTTTTTTCGTGTGTGTGGCTCTCAGTTTCAGCATGCAAAACAAGGAGAGTAGTAGCAGGATGTCTTCTGGGTCTCATTTCGTCCCACTTCCTACTCAGAGCTGGTCTGGTTAGATTAGGGCTTGTTTAGGGTTTTGCCCTGTCAAGTTTGGCTGTCCAGTGAAGTCCCCCGTGACTGGAAAAAGGGGAAATATTACTCCCATTTTTAAGAAAGGGAGAAAGGATGACCCAGGGAGTGACAAGCTGGTGAGCCTCACCTCCGTGCCTGGGAAGATCATGGAACAGATCCTAGATCCTAGAAGCTATGTTAAGGCATGTAGAAGACCAAGAGGTGATCCAAGACAGCCAGCACAGCTTCACCAAGGGCAGATCTTGCCTGACCAATCTGGTGGTCTTCTATGATGGAGTGACCGCATCGGTGAACGGGGAAAGGGCAATGGATGTCATCTTCCTGGACTTCTGCAAAGCCTTAGACATGGTCCCCCACCACATCCTTCTCTCTAAATTGAAGAGGTATGGATTTGAAGAATGGACTCATAATACAAAAGCTTTTCCTAATGTCTCATTAAAGCTTCCTATGTCTTAACTAGTGTACCTCTTATGTTATATCACTGTGCATTTTGGAAAAGATTCTTACTCTGTCTTTGCAACTACCCTTGTGCCACTGCAGAGAGCAGTAAGGTCTCTGCTTTCTCTTCCCCGGTTCCTAAGCCTCTCCTGCGATGTCAGCCATCTGTCTCAGCCTAGAAATCAGTGTGGTGGCCCTCTTTCCTTTCTTTACTGCAGCATGTCAGTCTCTCATAGTGGAAATCTCAGAACCGGATACAGATGAATTTTGATCACAGTCATTGAGCCTGATGGTACAGCACCTTATTGTCCATTTACTGTCTCTATCTCACCAAACTGAGGATGCAGCAGGAGACCAAACAAAACAGTCTGCTTAAATTGCAATAAGCAACGTACACTTTGTATAGACCCTTGTCTTGTTGCAGAATACAGCCAGGCTAGTTAGGTGCAACTTAACCTCATTAAAACTGCCATCTGTGCCTAGACCACTCCTTGCCTTTCATGTGCTCAGAAGTGGCTTCTGGGAGGACTGGCCCTGAGGTGGCCCAGGGTGACCCCGCGTCTTCCTGCTCATAGTTGGATGTGTTTGCCATTCAGACTGAAGGATGGGGGCCTGGACCTCCTGAGGCCCCTTCCAACCAGCATGCCTGTGATCTTTAGCCAGTGGGACTGAATAAACCTGGGACTGCCTATGACTATGCTGCTGGCACTTTGGAAGGCCACTTCTTCAGAAGTCCTGAAGTTCTGCCTTATTTCATGTGCATCAGACACTTCTAGGCTTATTTTATTATCTGAGAACTGACTCCAGAATAACAGAACTCTTTGTTTGGGCATGTAATTTTGCCAGTGGTTTGGTTCACTGGGGAGATGACCCTTGCACAGATTTCGTTTGAAGTCATAGTTTTCCCATAAAACCTCTGGAGCTGAATTATTGATAAGTACAGAAGTAGTTCGTTTTGAATGCACAATAAAACATAGAGAATGGACTTGATTAAAGATCTTCTAAGTGTGTATTGCTGCAAATACTTGTCCTAGGTGGAAGTACAGTATGGAAATTGTATCCATATTGCAGAATGCCCTACTTAGTAAGAGTTATGGCTGCGGGTGGTTTGGCTGTAAGTGGACTTATTTCTTCAGAGGAAGAACAAAAGTACAGGCAACTGTCTCCTGAAGCTATGTATGGCTGTTAATTGGCAGAAAGTTGTTAGCAAAGAGAGCATTGTGAGATCTTGGGACTTCGACAAGAAGGGAATTAGTTGGGCAAAAGAACTTAGTGGGAAAGTCTGCCTTACTTTAAAAAACAAAACATGTTTTTGTTGATGCAGATCATAGATTCACAGAGGGGCTTGGGTTGGAAGGGACCTTGCAGCACACCCAGTCTCAACTACCTGCTTTGGGCAGGGTTACTGCCCACAAGATCAGGCTGCCCAGGGCTCCATCCCATGCCCTGTCTGTTGGTGGTGTGATTGTTATAGTAGGCTATTGAGAACCATAAGTGGTGGGAAGGGAAATAAAACTTCTGTGCCTGAGCTGGAACTTTTGATGTGAACAAATTACCCTTGAGTAAGGGTACTCTGAATTTGATTATTCAGGATTTGTAAGCTTGCTTAAACTTGTTTATATTTCTGACCATATAGAAAAAATAGTTTGTCTTCAGTGAATGTAATTCTGGCTTCAGCGGTCTGACTTGGAAAGCTAAGCATGAGTAACTTGAACGGCGCAGGCTTAGTCTATTCGTATTGTTACAGTTGAGCTTGTAATTACACATTCAAACCAGTAATTATGTGTTCAACCCAGTGTACCCCTCTGGAAAAATACATGTTGCTGTTCTGCAAGAGTCCAAACAAGTATTTGTATTCAGCTGATTACATTTCTTTAGCCAGTGCGCACTATTTAAAAGTAAAAACAGTAGTATGCTAAGTAGAACAGTAGTCTCACCCTTTGCAACAGAGTATGTCTAGAAAAATGCTTACAAATGTTACTTGTGTTTCTGTAATAGAGGAGAGGATTGAAGTATGTATTGATGGTGTTAAGCTTCTTTCTATTTCTAGGCAGGAGGTTATTCAAGGATATTTCTGAAGTCCTGTTTCTATTCCCCTCTGAAGATAAAACATGAATCCCTGTAGCATGGGATAGATGCTGCTTTTTCCTATTCCCAGTGCAGTACCTCCATGTTTCCGGACTGCTCTCTCCACAGAAGCTTGGGCAGGCAAGTAATGAGGGGATTGGCTGCTCACTGGTTTAACTACCTCTTTTCCACCTTAGTCTTCACCACGAACAATGTAGCTTTTAAAATGTAATGTGCTGTTTTCGGTGGTTGACCAAATGCTTTCTAAAATTCTGTCTGGCAGTGTCAGTTAGCAGTCTGCTCAATTTCAGCTCCAGTGTAGGTGAATCTGGTGGTGTTTTTGAAATTAAGTGGATGTTAGGCCAGATGTGTGTGAAAGTCTTTGGTTTAGAAAAATCGAAATGGATGCATCCTCATGCAGCACCAGCAGTGAGAGTGTGAACCCCTCTGCTGTGAGGGATGTAGGAAGGTAACACCTGTTGCTTTTCTAAAACTTGAGATTAGATGTCATTGTGGAGGATCTGGCAAGGGACCAAATTAGAAGAAAATGTTCTTGTGTAAATGCAAATGTTAACTTCTTCGCTTCTGTTGGTTACAGACTTCTGAGTTTGTAGTGATAGATGATTTCTAATGATGAAGTGTATGGATGTCCCCTTCTGCAGCACACAGACTTCCATGACTAGCAGTAGATTATAATTAGTGTTTTTCTGTGGTTTGTCCTCTGACCAGTGAAGCCTGTTGCTTAGCTGAGGTTTTGATAAACACAGGCTTAAGAAATAGATTCCCAGGTGGTTAAACTGTGAGCTGTGGACAGAGCATCAGTCCTGGTTCTTGTTCTCTTGACTGTAATTTCTTACAGCCAGTGGGACTTCAAGTTCTTCCTTAAGCTTTTTGCTCTGTTCTGCTTGTGGCAGGCCTAGATAAATGCTAGATTGTAACACAGATGATAACAAACAACTATTGTACTCTTGTCTTCTGGATGAATGAATGCTGTGTTCTGTAATTACTAGGGTAAAGGAGGACACTTGAGTTCTTAAAAGTGAGCCATTTTCTGCTTCTTTCTTTTCCATCCTTTTCATTGTCTTTCCTGGATATTATCCAGGCTGCAGAGGGAGTTTGTGCCCTCACTTCATGCAGAAGAGTATGATTCAGGTTTGTTCCTGTCTACTCTTCTCAATCACTCTAGCAGAGGTCTCCATGTAATTGGACCTCATGGAAGTTTCAGTTTTACTGTTTTTTGGAGGATGGTGCTGATTGGCAAGATATACGTAGCACGCTAAACAGAAAGCTATCTTTTAACTTCGACGGTGGTCTGGAACCGAGTAAATACTGTTGTCTGAGTGATTTTTCAGTCTCTCTTCCTTATTGACGCATGCATCTTTACTGATCAGGAGTTACAGGAATTGTGTGTGCACAGTAGGTGTTTTTGTTGCTCTGAAGGCATTAGAAGTGATCATGCAAGAGTTCTGCATCATGGCAGTTGAAATCTAAAGTCTTGATGCTTGTTTCTTATCTTCAGTGGATGATCACCACGTCTTCAGTAACTCTGTGGAACAGCACGACAGAAGATTTGTCTTTCAGAAGCAGTCGAGTATGTGGATTCCTTTGTTGCTGTAAATCTTAAACATTAATTTATATACAGTTCTGACTCCAAAAATATTGACTGTAGTAGCTGGGGAGGAGGGAAATGGTTCCTGATATAATTCACAAAAACTGCTTAATAGCTGGGAATTGAGGTTCCTCCATTCCAGTGTTCTGTTGGTTTTTTTTTTTTCTTAGCTGTTACTCTATGCAAGAGCTAATAGGCATGGAGGTGGCACAGCGGATGCCTTGCATGGACCAGAAATGACTATTTCATCACGTTTTCCAAGACATGCATAGCCTACTAAGCAACTTCTTACAGCAAGAAGTTCTGCTTCCCTAGAAATTTGCAGCTTTCACTCGTGGATCTCTTTGAAGGAAAGAGGGCTTGGGCTTCAGACTCTGTAGCTGACAACCTGGAGTGATCGAGTGCTTGATCCCCAGCCTGGGATAGTTGTGATAAGCTGTGGATCTCATTATAAAGTGATGTTTTGTTGCTGGAGACATCTAGCCTCAGTGCTTAGGTTTTTGTTCTTAGTTATTGTAGGCTTTGGCAATCTAGCATCTAGCTCAGAGGTAAAAGAGGCTCAGTATGGTGGATGCGTTGTTTGTGTTTATGTAGTGTTTTGTTATTTTTTCACCCTGAATTTTCATCCTGTAACATTCCTGGAAATCAATAAGGCTTTCCTTGTCAGAGGAGCTGAAAACAATGAAAGTGCACTGTCTAGCTCAGATTTCTAATCACAGCAGTTCTTAAGTGCTGATTAGCTATCCTGAGAAGAAGTTGTTGACAATAGGAGTGGAAATCCTGTTCCTTTCAGGTTGGGTTCAGCTTTAGAAACGAAAGGTTAAAGGAATTCCTGGTGTCCCCTGCTAGGGGATTTGTAGGCTCAAAAAACTAAGCTGTTTTTATCAGTGATAGTATGTCCTTGAGCTCGTCCCCTGGTTCTTCAGAACACTATCTTCAGTCTTCTTCCACAAGCAGAGGAAATGCAAGGATTGACAGAAATAGTGGCTCATCTTCCACTATGTGGATCCCTGCTTCAGAAATTGAAGTGCAGGGAAGCATTGCTGCTGTCATATGAGAGTACCAATAGAAAGGTGATGGGAAGCATTCTTCCCTCTCGTTGAGCGCTGCGAAGACATAGAGAGCTAGGTTGGACAGTGTTGCACAAGGCCTGTTCCTTTCCCACGGGCTGTCACCATCTCCTCCCTTCAGAGAAGAGTGGTGGCTGTTATGTTAGGGCAGTTCTGTTCTAATCTCTAGTTCTGTTTTAATCTCTCTAGGAGAGATTGTACTGTACAGCTTCTCCAGATCAATGGTAGAGGTGTGTGAGCTACGGTTGCTTTTGGAGAAA
>JAOWBP010002052.1:13861216-13875376 GCA_028571105.1 Tragopan temminckii | reverse complement strand
GAAAGATGCTTCTGCTTTTATTTCAGGTGGTGAAGGACGGACCCTTTCTTTTGTATACATGATTCGTTAGTACTTTTTCCTATTTTAATTTCATCTTGTAAGATAAAAGGGGGTGGGTGGGAAGAAATGGAGAAGGCTCTTTATAAACATGGACCATGATGTCTTGATTTGCATCCCCTAAAGCAAATAGCAAAAAAGGCACTGGGGTTTCTGAAGCAATTAAATGATTAAAACATTTCCATCTTTATAGCTTGTACAGTATAGCCAGAACTAGTAAAGATCTGGCATTGGTTTGTCAGACATCTTTCTGTTATAAGATAGAGTGGTGCAGTTGCTGATGAGATGGTCAGTCTCCTTGGGTTCAATTTCCACACAGTGTCTGCGCAATGCTGAATTGTTTGTAGGAAACCTCAAGAAAAATACTTAAATCGCTTTCAGGAAGGATTAAGGGAAGTAAGTTTCCTTCCTATGGAAGAAGTAGGGTTGTATGTATGTGTGGTGAGGGGAGGAGTGTTAACAGCTTAGCACTTATGTATTCTGGGGGGGAAAAAAAAAATAAAAAATTGCTGGACTACCTACATGTAACTCTTCCAGTGAAAATCTTGAGACTTCTGTATTGCTTTTCCAGGAACTGAAAATGTTACTGTACGCATGCTTTGAGGAAATGTAGCTTGGAAACTGCATTCTTGGGAGATAGCAGCTGTATGAAACATTGATCTTCTGGCCCTCTGAGATGCTAAAAGGATCTCTTTGACTACATAGCGGAAACAGAAAGTGCTCCTTTTGCATATGATGCAAAAAGAATTTTTTTAATGCTGATTTTCAAGCTCAGCATGCTTGAAATAGGAAATTAGAGGCAACACCAAAACTGTTTCTAATTTAAGAAGTTTTTTCAAACGTGCATTATATTTCATTGGTTGGTGTTCCATTCTCAGACTTTACCAGGTTGTAGATCTTCACTTTGAAAATGTTATTTTCTATCCCTGTATTTTCATCCTTACTTGAGCATTCAACAAAGTGTTTGGCTTGTAACCAGTTTTCTTGGATGAAATGTCTGCAGTGCTGTGTTTTGCCTGTCTTGGAATCTCATTAACTGTCACGCGTATTTTGGGGGTTAGGAAATTACTTCTTACAGGCCTCAAACTGTGTGTCGAAGTGATAAATTTTCTCTTGCTGTGGCTGTTGGGCTCCATGGAGGAGTGGATATTTTATTATAAAACAAGGAGAGGAGTCCTGCATGATTTCTGGCCAAATACTTAGTGCAGTCTTACAGAACGAGGGAGCTTGATATGTGTTTGTTGGGGTGGTTGCCTCGGTACTTATTGAAAGACTGGAATTGAAGTCTAATTTTCTGTACCACAAAAAAGGCAGTGTAGGCTTCTGATAAATACATTTTAAACAAGATTTTTCTCTGAGCTAGACTATTCCAGTGAGGCTATTCTTGGATTTCTTTTGCTGCTGGAGTTTTGAATCTGGACTCTTCATTTACATCTAAATCTCCTGTAGAGTTTTTAGACTGAAAATGCCTTGAGCTTTGGTGAGGAAAAGAGATATTGTCTCTCCAGCTCTTACCTTTCAAATAAGTTCAGTAATTGAGGCATGGAGCAGCTGATTCCAGCTCCATGTAAGTTGGATGTCCTGGGTTGCAGGTGTTTTTTTGTTGTTTGTTGTCTAGTACTCAACACAGCTTCCAGAAGTAATTTTTTCTGTACGCAAACCTGTAAAAATAGTAGTGTCTTAACCACAGAGCGAGTGCATTAGACTTCTGAATGTAGCTATGCTCTCCCTGCCACACAAAATGAGCAGATTATGTGGTTCTGTTTTTGTTAAATAATTGTGTGGTTTCTCTTCAGAGGTAGCTGGTACAACTTAGAAAATTGAATAGGATTGCTTTGAGAAATTGAGTCATGAAATCGCAGAAAAGAGAAGTATGCAGGGAAAAATCACTCCTTTCAGTTTCTCTGTAGTTCTTCAGTATGAAAAGAATCGTATTTGATGTCGATTGGAATTTTTATAGTGCATGCTTTTGCTAAGTTAGCAGCGTACAGAATAATTGGGAGTTCTAGTAATTGGTACCTTTCCTATTTAGGCTCGCATAGACTGATGACAGGTTTTTAGATTTAATTGCAAAGCCGTGTCTGAATGTTCTTCAAGAACGCTTTAGTACAGCAGGCTGCTGGGATAGTGGTTTCTCTCGTACAAGATGAAGTTTTGCCAACAGTGACGTATTGGCTGCTATGCAGAGAGCTCTAAAGATTGCATTTTATGAGGAGGGTGAGAAACTTGGATGGGCCTCAGCAAAATCTTTAGCAGGGAGGGGAGAAAAAAATGTAAGCTCCTCCTCATTTTCTCTCTGTTCTTAGATTTAGTATCAGTTTTTTTATTCTGTATCAGGCAGTTGCTTCAGCTTTTGTTATGACACAATTTGAAGACCAGATTTTACAGAAATTGTGGTGGTGACCCAGCCAACACTGGGCAAATTCTTAAGCTGCTTATTGGTTTTTCTGTTAGTTGCTGAGGAGAGGAAAAAAAAAAAAGTATAGGCGGGCAGACCAGGCTTGGAAAGTTGAAAGGGTAATGTTTTAGGCCTGGAAGTGTTGAGACTTGACTAGATGGACATAACTGTGAAGTGAAGGAGGAATGGCTAGTATATTTCACTTCTTCATAGACAAAAGAAATGCTGAAAATGGCTGCTCCGGAGCTTGCTTGTAGTTCCAAACAAACTGTTATTGTCCAAAAGAGTATCTTAAATCCTGCTTTCTGAAACTGTGAGTTGCTTTTTTTTCTATCAGAGCAACACTGTGACTGCTGTTTGTTAGTCCTCTTCCAACTGCGCAGAAAGGTTTTCAGGCACAGCTGCTAAAAACAGCTTTCCCTGGTTCCAGCCATAGGGTTCAGAGGCCTTATGCAGCTAAGCTTTTCTCACTTTATTTTCTGTGTGCCTCTTCTTTCTGTATTCAGCACTGCCATCAATTGCTGGAACCGGTTGTTTCATCTTGACAAAGCATTGCTCAAAGCAGGTGCTGAGAGGTGGGAGAAACCTTTTCTTGCTTTGAATTATTCAACAGTGGGTCTCTGGCTGACACTTCTAATATTAACTTTTAATAGAGGCTTCTGTCCTCTGGTAATCCATCTGGATTGCTTGATTGGGTGACGAATTTTTTTTTATGTAAGTCATGAATTCACTTTGTAGGAAACCTGCAGCCTTTTCTGAAAGCCTTTGGTCTGAATGTCACCTACGTGCTTTCAAAGGTGCACAGCATGTAGATTGTCATAGCTGTTGAACTGGCCCCTAGCACAATGCAGGCAGACCTGGGCTGGTCACCAAGCCTCTAAAGCCGTAACGCCAAGTAAGGCCTACTGGTATTTACCAGCCTGGGGAGTCTCCTCACCACTGGCTCATCCCTCTCCTACAGCAGTTTTTATCTGGAATCCTGGAGTAGCACAACTTCAGTTTCTCTTACAGAAGTTCTTTTTGGAGCAGGCTGATTGTTTCCCCTCCCCTTGCTAGCTTTCCATGCAAGACTAGGTGGTGGTTGTTCTCAAATAGGAGGAGATGTGTTTCTGTGCATGCACATGTTTGTTTGCACTCCTGCATTGCAAGTGTAACTCTGTCATCACGGCACAGATGAAGGAGATGATACACAAGCTCCTTGAGAATGCCTTCAATGCTGTGTCTTGTAGTTGAGGAAAACCCGAATAAACTGTGTACCGTGTAATGCCAAGTCAGTATTAAAGTGATGCAGCTGAATTGTTGTATAACTTGCTTGCTTTTAAACATGTAACTTGATTTCACATCTATTCACATCTATTGTGAATCAATATTGTCAATCAATATCTATTGTGAATTCACATCTATTGTGAATCACAAGTGTTAGAGAACTTGCAGGAGTTAAACCCTGTTTCTTAATACACACAATGGGAAGAGCAGATTAGGAAAACAAAGGTTGACAGTCATAGCAGGGAAACTATGGGAACTTCTGGTGTTTCTGTCATAGCAGCTGGGACTCTGCAAAGCAGAAGAGCTGCAGTGAAGGATATGAAAGAGCAAAGAGGAAGGATGGAAGGGAATATGAACAAGCATAAAGATTCTTGCTGCGTCTTCCTCGTGCTCTAAATGTACATCATTCCCCAGGAACCACGCAGGCTGTAAAAGCAACTGTTAAAATACAGCTTTTTGCTTGTCTTGTTGAAGTTGCAGGCATTGCTTGACAAAACCTTTTCCTCTTACTTTAGAGACAGAGAAAACAGTTGCTACTTATTTTCTGTCACTTAAAGGGGAAGAAGTCCAGTCTGCGGTGCTTTAAATATTGTGTACCATATCCCTTTTAAGCACTTTTTTGCCCACTGCCAGCAAAACATCCTAATGCTGATGAGGAAACCCTAGCACGGAGGCTGCAGTTCGGAATGGACCAGCCGAGGTTTGCAGCTGAAAGGAGTCCTGCTGTTTCAGTCAGCAGAGACATGTTGCACTGTGTCGGGGATGCTCCTACAGTCTGAGCCACATCAAAGCCCTAAATCAGCCGGCAGAAACTTCAGTGCTACATCGGTACTGCGTGCTTTGTGAGCTCAATCTTATGCAAAGCAATTGCCCTCTTAATTTGTGTTGGAAAGAGTGAATTGGGGTGTCAAACTGAAAGTATTTGTTTCTATAATAGTGTATTTTACATTTAAAAAGCAACAACAGAACCTTCATTTAAAATGTGCATTGTTTGTTTGGAGTTAGGCTTTGCTGCTTTGTTGTTCAATCTCCTGTTGTCCACTGCAGATGAACTATAGAGGTGAACTGTCTGTAAATTGTCAGCAGAAAGAAACCGTAGCTGTCATAGAGTCCTGAAATACGCAGGTTTCTTCCGTTTACTGGCTAAGTTTTGCTAAAAGTGAAATACTGTTGCAGTCAGTACTTGGAAAACTGTAAGTAAAGCTAATACTAATTTTTTTCTGAAGGTGCACGAACATTGGGTTGTCCATCTTCTGCAAGTAGTGTAGATGGCCTGTGCACAGACCAGGCTCGTTTGGTCAAGGGGAAAGTCTGAGTTGACACTTTCTTTGTGAGAAGTTAGTGATCCAATGAAAGCTAAAGCTGGGGCTGCAGGCAAGGGAGTGGCTCTGTACCGAACCGAACAGGAATCAATTCTTTTATATCCTTATTCTCTAACAAGGAACTTACTAATTTACTCGGGTTACCTTTTTTTTTTTTTTTTTTTTTTGTGTGTGTGTGTGTGTGTGTGGATGAGCACTTGTTTGTTTCCTGCTTTCTAGATCTTTTTAATTAGATCCACTTTAGCGAGTCAAGATATCAATTCTTAAGATAGTGGGAGTACTAAAACTTCGTTGTCTAAAGGAAGGAGTTGAGGAATGAGAGATGAGATCCTACTTCTACCGCTGACTCATTGTGGCCTAAGGCAAGGCTGTCTCTCATCTTAACCATCTGCAGAATGATGAAGATGATACTTGTCTCATGGTGATAATTGCAAGCATGTGACACAGTTATTGTGGTATTGGTGAAAAATGAACTGTTCAGAGCATCTGCGGAGTAAATAAGGCAGAGGCTGCTAATTGGAAGAAGATGCATTTTTTTTTCTCTTTTCCAGAGCAATAGCTCCCTTTTCTCAAGTTGATGCTGTATACATGAGTAAAATCCCTTGTTGAGTTATGTATATATTGAGAGTGCTCTTTTGCAGAATGGAAGAATCTAGCTGTGTATCCCTTCTTTTCCAATCTCTCCCTCATGTGCTTGCATTAAGTTTTAGCTAGTCATTTTGAGGATGTGAAGGCCTGGCAGTGGAGTCTCAGTGTGTTAACTACTACTTGGCATAGCACATGAGTTCTTTAATATGAGCATTTGTGGCATTATTTAGAAGTCTAATGACTTCTGTTGATACTCAGCGGAATTTGTGATGACTTCTTATTGAGCGCATAACAGTTGGGAAAGAGATGACAGCTCTGATGCTTGTGAAAGGAAGGAACCGTGTGCTACATGCAAGGCACAGTGAGAGCTTTAATGTTTCTGCATGTATCGAATCTGCCAGACATCTAGATGGTGGTAGGAAACTTCCTTGATATTGAAAGTGTTCGTGTAGAACTTCATTTTTCTAACTGCTGCTTAGGTGATTCTCATTACAGTGCTGTGACCAGAAGTTGAACGTTTTCAAACCTGTCTTTAGGTAGCTGAATGGCAAATGGTAGTCAGCACTGGGTTTGCGGAGCAGTCATCATTTGAATCTGGTTTTCAGATCCTAATAGCAACAATTCACTTCTTCCAAGATACCTTCCTTAGCAAATTAAGCAAGTTGTAGTTGTTGGGAGGGAGGTCTTGTTTTCTGAGAATGTGAGAAGGTGAACAACTCTTTAATATAGCATAGTAGAAAGTGTGGAATGGTGCATTTGCTTCTCTACTGCTCCAGATTCCTCAGATTGCATTTGGAGCATGACTGAGGTCACGTATATAAAAACAGAAAGTACAAACTAGATTTGTTTTGTCTGGCAATTAATTTGATAGCTGCAGTTTTCATGATGATGCACATTTGTTGTGCTCTTCACAGGAAATGCTCAGGGAAAAGACGGCCACAGGATAGAAGTGAGCTGCTTGGGACAAGCTTGTCTTGTAGGTTATTTTTTTTTTTGTGCATGTTTGTGGGTGTAAGTTTTCTGCCTTTATTTAGATATCATCTACCATAGTGGGTTCCACTCTTTGACTAGGATTCCTAGGTGTTACAAAGACCAGTATATGCACAGAAACAGTTGGAGCAGATGGCTTAGGTGAGGGTCGTTGGGAAGAGAGGAAGCATTGGCAATGTGAGAGTGTAGTGTGTAAGAGGAGTGAAACAGCTTAAATATTTGCTTACTAGTGTGTGGCTTTCTTATTTTTTTCTTCGCTAAAGAGATCAGAAGGGTTCCAAGTTGATGTGCGATTACTTAGTTATTAATTCTGTGGGATGAATGTGCATAGAAAACACATCATCCAAAACCCTGCTGATGCTTTCTTCACAACCACAGCAGCTTTCAAAAATGAGCTATCTGTAAGAAAGAAGTGGCTCATTGGAGTTTAGCCTCTGAGGTAGGGCATGTTTAGCTTCGCAAAACCACATGGAAAGGTATGAGGCTTCCTGTGAGCTGTTTTGAGTTGCTTCTAGGTTCCTGTATTCTTGCAAGCTCTTCTCTTTAAACATACTTGACAACAAAGAACTGACGGAGGTGGAATGTGAGCTCTGTTACAGGCACTTCTGAATTAAATGTTACCTTGAATATTCTGTGGTGGCTGATGGCAGTGTTGTACCAGTAGTAAATTGTCTGGGTTACCTGGCTCTTCTGCTCTGGTTTCCTGTGGTTGCTAATGCTCTTGTTCCTTTTATTTTCCAAGAACTCAAGTTAGAAAAGAGTCTGTGGGACCCAGTTCCTCCATTGCTTCCTTCACCTAGAAAATAAAGGAAAAAAGCACTTGGCTGATATCTGGAAGGGCCTAGGTTCTTTCTTGCAGCAGGCCAGTGTGGAGTGAAAGTGGAATGCTGTTATCTTCTGCTTGCTGGAACAAGAAGCAGAAATGACACTGTAGCTGCTTAGATAAGAAGGTTGATAAGGAGACTTAAGACTTAACTCACAGGTATGTTGTTAGAATTTATCCTGTTCATAAAGATATTCATCTCTATTAAAAAAAGAGAAATTTTAATATTTGTTTTCTGTTTTTTAAGTGGAGCATTAATCTCAGATCTGAGTGCAGGGGAAAAAAGCTGAAGTGTGAAATCAGAATCAGCCGTGCACGTAAGTCAGATACCATAAAATGTTTCCAGATTTCAGAATGATCTCCTGCATTGCTTCCTTTCATTTGCTTTAAATAATATCTGCCCACTGTTGCCAGTACATTTTCTAATAGTATAAGTTCTTCCAAAATAAGTGTTTAGAAGTGTGACAATCCAGACGTGCTTGACTAATCAAGTTGTTAGAGCTAGATGGATGCTTTGAGGTTAAGGCATTATACATCTGGGGGGAGAACATACATCTCTGTATAGTGAATTACTTTAATATTTGTTATAAAAATCACTGTAGTAACGTAGTCTGCTGCTTTGGTTGATGATGACTTTAGGTTGAGATGTTTTCTTGACAGCTCAGCCTTCAAGGATTTGCAGAGTGCTTGGACTTGAACAATGCATTCACATCTTTTCAGCTCCCCGCTGTTAAGCAAAGTTCTTTGCCATGACATGGCAACAAAAAGTGATCAACTGCATGCTAGAAAGGTCTAGGAAGATGCAGCTGGTGAGAAAGCCTACCAAGGGAGGTGCCCTGCTAGACCTGCCGTTTACAAACAAGAGAACTGATGGGAGATGCGGAGGTTGGCAGCTGTCTTGGGCAGAGTGACCACAAAACAGTAGAATTCTCTATTCTTGGTGAAGTAAGGAGGGAGGTCAGCAAAACTGCTACCTTGAGGGTGGACTTTGAACTATTCAGGACACTGGTAGGGAGAATCTCTTGGGCTTCAGTCCTAAAGGAGAATGGGGTCCAGGAAGGCTGGTCACTCCTCAAGAAGGAAGTCTTAAAGATGCAGGAGCAGGCTGTCCCTCTGTGCTGTAAGATGAGCTGGCAGTAAAGAAGGCCAGTGTAGATGAACAGGGAACTTTTGCTGAGACTCTGGGAGAAAAAGAGAGTCTGCTTCCTGTGGAAGAAGGGAGCGGGCAACTTGGAGAGAGTATAAAAATGTTAGGATATGTAGGGAGAAAATTAGGAATAAATCAAGCTTGAACTCAACCTGGCCACAGTAGTAAAAGAGAATAAAAAACTTTTACAAATATATTAACAGTAAGAGGGCAGCTAAAGAGAATCTCTATTCTTTACTGTATGTGACTGAGGATAAGGAAAAGGCTGAGGTTCTCAATGCCTTCTTCACATCTGTTGTTAAAAGTCAGATCAGTTATCCCTGGGGTACTCTACCCACTGACCTAGAGTGGAATAAGCCCCCCATAATTCAGGTGGAGATAGTTAAGAGGCCTACTATTCCACCTGTCACAAGTCCATGGGGCCAGATGGGATCCACCTGAGGGCACTGAGGGAGCTGGCATAAGTAATGGTCAAGTCACTGTCCACCATCTATAAAACATCCTGGCCAACCAGAGACGTCTGAGAGGGTTGAAGGCTTGGCAGTGTGAGACTCCCATGTACAAGAAGGGTCATAAGAACAATGTGGAGAACTACAAGTCTGTCAGTTCCAGGGATGGTTAGGGAACAGATGATCTTGAATGAGATCATGTGGCATGTGCAGGACAACCAGGGGATCAGGCCCAGCCAGCATGGGCTCATGAAAGGCAGGTCCTGCTTAACCAGTCTGATCTTTTATGATCAAGTGACCCTGTTGGTGGATGATGGAAGGGCTGTTGAGGTAGCCTATCTAGACTTCAGCAAAACCTTCAACAGTGTCATTGTCTCCCACAGTATTCCTTTGGAGAAGCTTGCAGCCTGTGGCTTGGACAGGCTCACCGTTCCTAGAGGTGTTCAGGCAACTTCCAGATGTTGTACTAAGGGACGTGGTTTAGTGGGGAAATATTGGTGGTAGATGGATGGTTGGAACTAGATGATCTTGGAGGTCTTTCCTAACCTTAGTGATTCTATGATTCTGTGACATATTGTGATGTGGTCCTGTTTCTTGTTTAAGCTGTAGTACTCATCTAAATTATTTTTTTTTCCTTTTAAAGACTTACTTCAGAGAAGTTCCTAATACCCAATCAAAACTGCAGTGTGTGTGTATGTGCAGTGTTGTTTATGGAGGACTTCTGTTTTCCATAAGATTCATTCAGGGGTATAAAGTCATTTTGGTATTAAACACATCTTGTAGCATGAGTGTGCATAGTTTAAACTTTCATCAATTTTTGTTGGTACATATTTGCTGGATTTGAAGTTAGGTCTTGAATTTTTCATCCAGCATAGAGAAGATTTGAAGACTAAGTTGCCTCTTTTGTTTTTTAATGGGCCTAAATAAACCAAACAGTTAGCAAATGTAACTTAAAGGTACAACTTCAATCATCTTATTTTTACATGTTTTTCCTGGATCAGGTCTTGCTTGCCTTTGAACTGTGGATTCTAGAACTGGCTGCAGTATTTTGCTAGCTGTTGCACTGGTGCTATAACACTTTTAATCCTATTTACTATTGTCTATTTATATTCTCAAGGATAAAGTCAACCCTTTTGACCTAGCATCATGGAGCTCTTGTGATTCAGGTGGAAAAAGAAGCCAGACTCATGCCCAGAATTGCTATATGGGGTGTGGGGGTTCCACAACCTAAGACCTGTTGTCAAGACCTCCATGTGTTCACGAGGTTAGCTACTGCAAGTATGTTCTGCGCTAATTTTTACCCAGCTGTCTGAAAGCAAGTCCAGCTCTTTCTGAATTGGATAGCTTCAAAATATCTCATTTACTGGGTGATGGCTCTTTGTTTTTATTAGGCAGAAGGACCTGAATTTCATCTAGACCTGTGAAATAGTTTTCTGTTTCTTCTGCAGAATTATCTTTTTCATCCGTACTGGTAAACTTACCCCTACAAACACTTTAATTTCATCCCGTGTTGCAACCTGAATAAATGTTCCATATGCCCCACATCTCTCGCCTTGGCTGGACTCTATTCAGGTCTTTACAAACCATTTCCCTTATGCCTCTTTGGATTTATAGTGATGTTCCACTAACACGCCAACCACAAGACTGGCTGTCAGCAGCTAGGGTTTAGGAAGGCGCTCACCTACATGATTAGCCAGATGGATTGAGCTCTGATGCCTGTCAGAAAGATCAGCTGGTTCGTCGCCTGAACCTGCACAATCACTTATGGCTTCAAATTCGTGCATATTGACATACATGTTGTTTCATCTTCTCCAGCTCATCCAGCTACTCCACTCAACTCTGTGTTGGTAAACAGTCCTTGCTAGAATTCCTCACCTTGACTTTCTGCATCCTTTATGATCTTTGGATGAGTTGATTTGGTACTTAATTTCTTACTGTACAATATGGAGAAACTATCTACAACCCTCCTGGAAGCTTTGCTTCAGTTGAATTTTTTTGACTATACTTTTGAATTCATCCCCCTGGAAACTGATATTTTGTATCTGTTTTGGTTTTAAAACTTGTTGTTTTGGTATGAATGTGCTTAGTTTACCAACTCTCAAAACAGTATGCTTCAAGACAATTGCTTTCAGCCTGTGGGGCCTTCAATACTTGCTTTGCTGGAGGTAAATTCATGGCCTTCTCCAGTGCCTCAGAGCTTTCCTGACTCTAGAACTAGAGTTCTTCTGATTCAGTAGTGCTGAAATAAGCATTGAATAAGAGAAAGATAGAAGAAGAACCTTTAGAGCAAGGAGGAGATAAGTCTTTTTTCTTTTTAAGAATCTTTGTGGGATAAGCTGGCTTTTTCAATAAGCGGAGTTAAGTTGGGAATGTTGCTTTTGCCTAACTGTTAATAACAACCAAATTGGTACTTAAGCAAGCTAACATTAATAGTGTATGCTACAGAAGTGCTTGTGATTAATTGGAATTGGTTTCCCATCATGTTAGGCATTGTACAAGATATTAATTCCTGCCCTTGAGATCTTTGTACAGACAAGACATAAACAAGGCAGTTGGAGCAAGCATAAACAAGCACAGTCGTGGTGTAGTGAGGCAGGTGTGTTTGTATCCCAGCTGCTCTGTTTTCTGGTCTCGATGAAATCTGGTTTAACTTAATGGAAAGATGTGAAGGCAAGTTGCAGGGGAGGGGTGAAATTGCAGTCAGTTATGGAGGAGCTGACAGGAAAGAGCTGGGGAAAAATCACTGCTGTAATTAAGAACCAAGTCTTTCAGTGTGGTAGGGGGAGGATTGCAGGAGAAAAGGAAGAAAGGGCTGGGCTAACTTGCAAGGCCAGTGACTTTACAGTCTGAAATGCCTGCACTGCAAGATATGTTCCTTCTGTCCTTTGGACTGTGAGAGCTGTTTCCTCAGCTTTGTTTACTCTTCAGTGTGCACTGTGGCAATAAAAATATTTGCAATAATTAGAAAAACTAATACTTTATGAGAAGCAGAGGCAGTAATTATACTACTTACAAGTTGTCCTTGTGCACTTCCTGGTGTGATTAAAAGCAATTGCTTGTTCTTGTGGATCTCCTCCAACCTTTTCTCCATTTCCTAAGACTTTGATATTTGAAAAATAAATGCCTTCTCCCTTGCTTACTTTACAAGTGTTTTTTTTTCTTTGTGACAGGGGTGTCTCTGCAGAATGTACATAACTGGTAGAGATAGACTGACAGGATATCTGTAAAGATGAAAACAATCAAATTCTCTCCTGTCTGCATTGTCATCCTGTGCTATCACCAGCAAATCCAGAGGTGCCCATGTTCTGTAGTAGATGGAAATTTCCCTGGAGCATCTCTTCTTTAAACGGGCCTCCATCTGAATCACAACTGTCCCTCTTGTGGCAGTTGTGAATCGTTATAACCATACTAATGATGGAACACTGATCTCCCGTGGTTTACTCCAATAAGATGAGTCACTAAAATGTTACCTAATGGCTGCTGAAACGCCTTACGGTAATTTTCATATTTAACTTATTTATTCTAAGAGCGATGCTAATATTTACCATCTGTAACTACAATGTATCTAGTTAGTTCAGCATCACTTGCTGTAGTTGCAGATGCTGTGAACTTCAGTGGAATGGAGCCTGCCTCCTCTGACAGCACTGAATTCTTAACAGCCTGAGTCTATTTCATTAAACTAAAGATGTAACTGTTCAGAGTGTCTAGAATAATTTATGTCATTTGCTTCTCTGTAGGATTTAGTTGCTTCTATCTTTATGTGAATGTGGTATGCACCTTCTGATGGGATGTGAAGTCTGAACTCCCTCAATCCTTAGAATGAGAAGAAGATTGTGAATTGAGGATGAGGTCATCTTCAAACAAAGAATTTAGTGGTCTGCCTTTAGTAATAGTAATAATATAATAATCAGTATCTTGGAAGTGACAAAATTCTTACCATGTATTTTCTGACCCCTGTTTCTCCGCCCATCTCCCCCAGTAGTAATTGGAAACAATGGATATTACACTACAGGGTACATTTAAGGCAGTGTTTGAAATTGGTTTGTGCAAACTACCTTGAATGTGACTGCCATTCCTTGTTTAAATTTGATGCTTGAGAAACAAGGTGAACAATACACAGGGAACCTTCCTTAAGTTCTGCCAGCCTTTCCTTTTGTTTTGACATAATTCTTCTGTGTTCTAAACTGTGTCATTTCAAAAACTAGTAGGAAAGGCTGAGGTTTCAGGACGAATTTTGTTTACAGAGCAAGGACAATGAATTAGTCTCTAAAGAGGAGCTCGTACTTTATTTTAAGTTGACTTCCTAGCTTGTGGAATGACTTTAATGTAGGTATAATGAGGTAATTAAATTTCTCCAGCTATGAAATGACTGAGAAGTACTTGGTCTATGCTATACTGCTTCTGGGAGAGTACAGAAAAATACATTTCCTCGTTCCACTTCTTAATAGAGCAGTCATCTAAATGTAACCTTGCTGTCTCTGCTTGAGCAGAGGGATTGGATCAGATGACCTCCAGAGGTCCCTTCCAACCTCTACCCGTCTGTGAAATGTGTCTGTATCTTAGTTATGTCTTCGTGGTTGATGATGAAATAAAGGAGGCTGTTTAAAACCATCCCCTTACTGGGGACAATTGCATGCTACAAATGCTCTAAGTAGCAGCACTGTGCCAGGGTGAGGCAAAAGGTTTTAGTTATGAAAGCTGGGAATCTTAAAGCATTAGCGCCCGTGTGGTTTCTTTTTACTTCTCATGCTCCTGTCTTAGGATGCGAGGACAAGGAATGTGAGCAGTGAACAAATACCTGGACGGATAAGAGGGGTTTTTGGAGGTGTATATTCAGTGAAAATAGCACCTGCAGCTTGCAGCATAGGAGTGTTTGTGATCTCAGGCAGTATTGCTGCAGGGTGGAGCGGGCGATGTAGTTGTCACTGGCCTTCAGTGCATTCAGAGTGCCCAAGCCTCTGGCAGAGAAAACACTACTAAGCCTGCAGCAGTATTTCTGCTTTAGTCTGTTTTCTGTAGATAAGTCTGAGCCCCTTGGAAGGAGGAGGTTACAGGAGTGTAATTGGCCCAAGACTGACTGCAACTGCAAAGCTGTCTCTGGTATGTTGTTCTGCTTGCAC
>JAOWBP010002052.1:13839878-13861206 GCA_028571105.1 Tragopan temminckii | reverse complement strand
TAACACCCCTTAGGCTTAATGAAGAATCAAATATACCACTAGGGAACTGTGGCTGTTCCATTTGACTTTTTGAATTAAAATTCTGAAGCTTGAAGAAGTTTGAGAGCGAGCAGCCTAGGGGTTCAAACAATATTGAGAAGTGATAATTTAAGAGTTTTGAGCCCTGTGGGAAGGGAGTTGCGTGCTTGAGGCTTGCTAGTATAGATGAAAGCCTAGTTTTCCTCAGGGTTTTTCTTTCTTTCTTAATACCTTGTTGTTGGGTTGGGTGACACTTTCAAAATTTTATCTGAATTCACTGTTAGTTTTTCCCCATAATCCCAGAAATTTGACAAATGTGTTATCTAGGTAGAGGAGATATTTAGGTTTTGGAGGAAATCTTGTCAGATAGCATGCATTTATACTCTGCGTGGAAGAGAGGGAGCTTCTTCTTCCTTAACATGTCTCCAGATGATGAGAACTGCATTCAAACGTGACAAACTTGCCAATGTTTCTTCTGTTGAGCCTGAAGTAAGAGCTGGTGGCAGGTAAACAGAGTTGCAGACTGTATAGTTTCCTCCTAGGTAAATTAAATTAAAACATGAACAACAAAACCACAAAAAATTGTTAAATGTTCTTTGCAGGGTATCTCTTGTTTAAGGGGCTGCTATACAATCCGACCTGCTGCTTTTTTTCTTCCATCAGTTCCTGTACTGAAGCTAGTAAGCTCTAAACTCTGCAAGATATGTAAAGTGAAAGCCAACTCTGAGCAAATTTAGAACAGAAACAAATGCGCAGGGGGGGGAAAGGTGCCACCTCTGACACCCCCTGGATGGAATGCATCTGTTTAACGAAGCATAGAAATAACCACATCAGGACACTTTACCGTGACAGGGGTGTATGTTCAACTTGTCCAGGTAAAGATGATATAAGAAGAAACTTCGTATTTTGTGGGCTTATTAATCCATGGAAATAAACTGAAGTTTAAATATCTGGTACTTCTGTGAGAGCCAGATGTTCTCAGGCTACCTTGAGCTACATGTTGGAGAGGATAAACTGTCATACTCAATGTTCTCAGCCTTGCTTTTTGGTGACTTTTCTAGCTGTTGTTGTATTAATTGACCAGGAGGAGAAACAATACCACATTTTTCAGGCAGAGCATTTGTCGTGGCACTAAACCTTTGGGCAGAGAGCCCCTAGAGCATTGTAAAAGCAGGGCATGAGTTTGTTTTAGCACTTTCACGTAGCGTAAGTCCCTGTACTGCTGTTCATTTTGTCACAGTGGCCTCAGCTCAGCAACCTTTCTACTTCAGAGAATGGTTGGCCAGATAGTTAAATCAGTAAGCTGTGATGTGGTGTATCAGATGAAAGGGTTGGTTGGTTGGAAGGAGTAATGCGGAGACTTTTCATGCTAAGGAAGAGACCTGCATTGGCACTGAGGTCTGGACTGTGCTAGTTTAAATGATGCTATATTCAGCAATGCTTTTTTTATAGGCAAACAGCTTACTGTACAACTTTTTCCAAATAATACAGCCTGTATTATGATGAAGAATTGCAGTTGATTTCTTCCTTTTTGAAACACTGCTTCTTGTAAGTTTTGGGATCCTCTTCTTGTAGGTGAGTCACTTGTATGTTAAATGTCTTTTGTGGAAGCGTTTGGGAGTTTCCCTACCTGTAGTTGGAGATCGGTGTGTGCTTTGTACGTGTCCTAAGCTGTTTTGGCATGAGAAAGATTCAGGTTTAGCCCACGTGGTTGGGGATATGCAGCATTCAATTGTTGTTAGCCCTTTGCCTTTTTATGAGTTTTGTTCCCAGATCTTTATGATATTATTTAAATGGTGGAAAACTACAATTTGGATGCTGACATACAAATGTGAACATATTACTAATTGAAGTAGCTGTATAATTTCTTGCCCTAGCGTTTACTTGCTGCATGCTCTGTTATGCCTCTTCTGTGCTTTTTCCTAGCGTTGCCTCTTAAAACCACACATACCAGTGCTTCTGCCGCCTGATTGAAGCATTATAACTTTGTACAGTAGGAAGAATGGAATGAAACTGCATAGCAATTATGGCTCGGGGGTTTAGTTCAAAAGCATTCTGTTCATATGATTGCCACCTGACCTATTGTTTTGTATCTAAATTATCACATGTGGTAGAAGTCACCTGCAAACATCAGACTTGGAAATTACGAAGTGAGAAGCATTCAATAAGAAGCAATAACGGCTTAGAAAAACTCAAAAGAAAAAGCATAGTAATTCCATGGTCTGGCCAATGCTACATTCCCACAAACAAGTATAATGTCAGGGCTGGTTAGCAGAAAAGGAACGCTGTGGAAATGTACTGCAGAAGTGAGGCTGGAAGAGTTGAGAATACTTTAAGACAGTCTTGCTGCTAATCTGGACACACGGTGTCGTGTAATTATGGTTTGAGGAGGAACCATAAAGGAATTGTGTGCTCTCATGTGTTCAGAGTGCGGAGGTGGTGTGTGAGATGGTTAGGCAGTATAGGAAGTGAACCATCACAATACTTAGTGTTTATTTTATTGTCACTGAAGTTAACAATTCCCTTCAAATTTTTGATTGTTGTGAAGTAACATGCAGTTGATGGTTGGGCAATTCACAGAGGGATCAGATATGAGTAAAAAGAAACCATTCCTGGCAGTCCTCGGGAGGGGAAGGGGACAAGCATTTTGAAGGTCTGTTGGGGAGATAGCAGTCATGGGGTGAAACCATTTGCAGTGCTTGTACGGAAAAGAAGAAGCCAGACACCTCACTGCAGAGCCTATGTGACTGCTTTCCTGGGCATGAAGTCAAGTGACTGCAGTGATTTCCAAAACTCATGTTAACATTGTTGATGAAGCTCTACTGAGACCTTGCTTACATCTTTGTTGCTGCAATGCTATTAAAAGATTAATATAATCCTTCATTGTTGTTGACATAACAGACATGTAGCAGTGACAGAAGAACATAGATTGCCTAATACGTGCTGTTTTTTTCCTAGAATATTAAAAAGTATGATATGTTGAGTAACTGCTGTATTTTCTGTTGGCTGCTATATCTTATGCCATTCGTATCAAATTTTTATCCCTTCCAGCAGCTGAAGGGTTGCTTCCCTGTATGTTCCTTTGTGAGACTACTTAAAATCTTTGACTGCTTCAGAAATTATTGTCAGAAATGTTAAGAGCATGTCAGTTCTAAAATAACTTCTTCCCTTATATAGGAAGGTGAATTGAGTTTCTGTACTGTAAAAATTTCTTAGACTGCTAAATTGATAATTCATTGTCAGGGACTTTTTCCTCCACCTCTCTCCTCGTGAAAATGATCTCCAGCTCCAGGAAAGTGGCATTGCTGTCCATGCTGCAAGCTGTGTTGTGGATACAGAGAACCATTGATGTAATCCTGAGCATGCAGGATTCAGTGCAATTTTAATTGGAAAATGTGACACTTAGGAAAGTTGATCAGCCCTTAGAAATCAAACAGACAAACTGAAGGCTTGTGTGGGCTGCAAAAAGGATTATATTTGTATTTTTTTGAGACTTAAATGCTTAGCAGTTGTAGGTGTCACTGGATAACAACTGTTTCAACACTAGCTACTGACATGATTATTTTTTTTTGGCTTGGCAGTTGGAATAATAAATGTTTAACTTACACCTTATACTTTATTTCTTTATCCTGTAGCCACTTATTTTGTCAGTTTGTAGTTCATGACAAGACAGGATGCGCCTCTTCCTTTAGAGAAAGAATATGGTGGTGTAATCTTTCTGTTGTTCCAAAAGCACTGATGAAGTAAAATTCTTTCTCCTCCCATGTAATTTGGCTAACCCGTAAACTCCTGAGACCTTGGTACTTGTTCTGAAAATGTACTTTACTTTCTTACCTTGTACATGAAGCTTGTCCCATGGTACTGTTGTTTCTGGTGATTGCCCCTGAGAAATGCCACTGACTTTGGTTGGTGCTGCCTCTGTGGAATTACTGCTGTCTGCATTCCGCAATGGGAGCTGAGGAAGAAGAGTGAAGACCTGTCTTTGGTAGGAAGAGTAAGAAAGGAAGACAACAGACTAGTGGTTTAAACTCCAATCTTAGGCAAACAGCAGTGTGTGTATGAGATGCAGTTGTGGGGTTTTTGTCTGCACTGCTAAGTTGGCACTGTCCTGTACCCCTTACCCAGTGTGAATGTGACCCTTAATGTCCTTGCCTGCAGCAGTCCTTCTGTTATTTTAAGAACAAAGCCTAAAAAAACCTAAGAGATAAAATATCTTTGTCCTCTGGTCACGGAGTTTGTCTGGATTTAGGCTGTAAAAAGCAAACACAGGCTATGGGACTTGAGTGGGATTTTAGGTCATTTGAAAACTGCATCTTTAGTTTGTGAAAGCTATATACTTTGACATCAAACTTGGAATTAAAGTTAAGCTGAATCTGGTAGGAAATGCTTGAATTGTTGGGGAAGGTTTTCAAAAAGGTAGATGGACAATCAGCAACCTTAACTCAGCAAGATGTTGGCTGTATTTGTTTCAGGGTAGACTACTGATGTGTAGCATTCAGGCAGGGCATAAATAGGGATTGTATGTATTCAAACTCTTGTGAGCTCTGGCTGCAAGAGATGTTAACTCAAGTTTGCTTTTTGGGAGCTGTGTTGTCGTTTCTGCTCAGCTGCAAGCTCAGCTTCCTCTGCTGTGGAGGGGATCAACTATTTCTGTGTGGCCAATGTTTGCTGAAGCCAATTCTCAGCTGGCCCTGTAAATGCCCGACATCAGCAGCCTTCAACTTTTGTTGTTTGCCTTTTTAAGGTGGTGAAGTCAATCACTGTTGTGAAGTTGCCAGCATAATTTTAGGAATTTTAAGGTGGGACTGTAGCTCATTACTGCTCTCCTGGTTTAAGGTACTTGGGGACAAAATGTTGGCTTATGAGTGTTGCAGAAGAACTTTATCACCAGGAAGCTCTAGATGAAGTTTGTTATTTTGAGCACTTAAACTTGTGGGTGGTTTTTTTTTTTCCTTCTGCTTCACTGAATAAATTTCAAGTTGGAATTAAAACTGTTCTGTTTTCCTAGTCCCTAATGAAACAACATGTTCCAAACATTGAAACTGCATTCTTACATCATCCCTAACCTCAGGCTTAAGATGGGTCATCTGACCTTTTCATCAAAACTGTGAGTTACACATAGGCCCTTTTTGGCAAGGGAATGTAATTTTTAAATACAGCCACTTTGAGGTTCTGTTGCACGCGTACTTCATGTTAAACTTTGAGCTTACTTTAGGAAGAGAAATCTTATCTGAGCTGGGTTTGTAGTTGCTGAAGTTTGTCAGCATCAGGGCTCTTCAGAAGACAGCCTTATCTGTCTCTAAGTGACAGATTTATTCTCTATTCTTCAAAACCACATCATGCACTGTGGAATGTCATCCATGTTGTCTGAACTAAAGGGCTCTTTCATCTAAGTATGGAGGTATTTTATTCAATGCTTCTGTCTTTTAACTGTCTTTTTAACTGCAGAAAGTAAAAAGTGCTTACAAGTAGGATGTAGGAGCTGTTTCCTTGTGATTCCTTGTCAAGAAGTGAACATGGGCAAATAGAATCACACAAAGCTAGAAAGCCTAATGTCAAGAAATGTAGGCAATCTTGAGGAAAACTTCAGTTTGAAGCAGGTGGCTGTTCTTATTTTCTCACCTTCTTTTAACGGTTTAATATCTATTTCCATATGCTTGAGGAGCAAGATAATACAAATGAGATCTTCATCTGTATGCTTCTTTGATAGCTGAAATCACGTGTGTGTCATTACCTGTTGCCTTCTCTCATCGTGGTATGAGTCTCCCATTGTGTGTGGTAGGGGATTGCTGATTCCTTCATGCCTGAGAGCTTTGTGCCCTCTTGGTGATCTCTGCAAGGAATGCACGATACAGAAAAACTTGACAAGTACTTCTAAATTTGAAGCACTGTTCTTATAATAGATCTACCTATAGTTTTTCAAGGCACTATAACAACAACATGGTACGTTACACTGAGGTTGCAGACACTGGAAATTCCTGTTAGCGTGAAGAAAATGAAAAATGGAAAAGGGAGAAAACGGAGATTGTGGTTCTGAAGTGTCTATTATGCTGTGATAAGTTTTGGTTTTGTGATCTGGCATAGCACTTGTATTCCAGGTGCTGGGCTGTGTCCTGAGGCATGTGGAAAATAGTTTCACGTGCTTACGGGAATAGAACATACCAAAAGGAGCAATCTAGAAATAGTCCAGGCTGGTCAGGGAGTTGGTATTTAAGATGCCTGTCTGGTATATGTCTGTCGTCTTCTTCTAATTAAAAAGTACAGTGTTTTGGGGTGGGGAATATTCTTTGTTTTGGGGTTTGATGTAGGGTGTTTGCTTTTGCTATGTATGGCACACCAACTGAAGTTAATGAATAAACTGTATCTGTGTACGGGTGCATTTGAACTGGGGAGTCTTGTGCTTCAGTGGAAGCCTGGAAAATTTCTTCAAGTTAGGAAATAGCACTCACTCTGCTAGTCTTGAATCACTGTCCAGCAGAATCTGATGCTACATCTACTTTCTCCAAGCTCTCAATCCAGAGTGGAAAAACAGAAAACACTAATTTTGGAGTCCTATTTTTGGTTTTAGTGTCACAGGAAAGGAATTCCTGAAACTGCATGTCTTGCCTCTTATAGATTTGGTCCTTTTTGAGGATTTCAGGGATGCTGAATGGAGATAGAAATGAGAGCAGAACCTCACTTTCAGAATGCTTTAGCTTTTAACTTGCAAACTTTGGCAGCTCTGGCCCTGCTGTGCATAGATGATGGTGGGAACAGTACTAAATGCTTCAAGGGATGTAGCCCTCTGGGAGAGCATTGCTTTGTTCCAGCGTGTCATTTAGTGTTAGCTATTCCATTAGCCTTATATTTTGAACAGCATTTATTTTCCAGTAGAACTGTAGAATCATTAAGGTTGGAAAAGACCTCTCAATTGCCTAGTCCAACCATCAACCCATCCCCACCATGCCCACTAACCACATCCCCCAGTGCCAGATCTACATGTTTCTTGAACACCTCCAGAGACGGTGACTCTACCACCTCCCTGGGCAGCCTGTTCCAATACCTCACCACCCTTTCAGAGAAGAAAATCTTTCTAATATCCAACCTGAACCTTTTCTGGTGTGACTTGAGGCCATTACCTCTCATCCGGTAAAAACTGAAATTTCTCAAGTACTGGAAGAGGGGAACTGGCTTCTCTAAAGTCAGCAGGAGTTTGTTAGGGAAGCCAAATCTTTACTGACAGTGCAGTCTTGTGGTTTATCCCATCTACCAAAAGGCCATCCTGTGCAGGCAGTTCGGTAGGCTTGGGGGAATTCTCTGATAAGCAGTGTACATTCCTCCTCAAATACGAACTGCCTTCTGAGTCTTTGAATATCAGTTTGCACAAATACATAAATGAGAATCTCTTAAAATGATGTCATGTTTTAGTAGGCCTATGGACAGATAAATATGCTTGGATCAAGTCTGAGGCCCCCGGTAGTCTAGTTTAGAGTTTTGTTGGGTAGCAGTGTGAGTGAGGCAGCAATGCAGGGCTTGCAGAGCTGGAGGAATCCGCACTGAGGCTGTTATGCAGCTCATGCTAGCTAGATGCACAGGACTGTGAATCAGAAATCGTAGTGACTTTGAAAATATCACTTGCTTCACAGACAGGCTAGAATAGGAGTGGCCCACAGCCAAGAGTTTTCTTAACCAGTTGCAGGATCAGGTTTTCTTTATATATCAGGTAGCAAAACAGCCAGGGAGCCAGTTTGCTTATAGTATAAAGTATATACAGAACTGTGGAACCAAGGTTTAGGATCCCAGATATGATACTATCATCCTATAAATAATGTTCTTTTTTTTTCTTCCAGTAAATCTTTAAATTTTGTCTGCCCTACATTCATAACCTGTGTGGTTTCTTTCAAGAGACAAATCCAGAGGCTAACCTTTGCCTGTTTTCTGTGGAAAATGTTCTATCTCAAATGGAAATTGAAATGGTTCTTAACAGAAGAACTCTGAGAAATGTGCTTGCCAACTCAGGGAAGCTGCTTGCTTGCTTCAAATCCAAACAAAGACCAGACAGGATATATTTGAAAGCCCTTTTTCATGATTCAGATCACTTGTCCTAGTTTCCAAAGGCTGACTTCAATAATGCACATTTGAGGCGAACAATGGGGTATGTCAGTATTTGTTCTACCTCTTCTCTACTTAATAACATCCCAGTCCCATTATTTTATCCCTCCTCTCTTCCCATTGTTAAATAGCTTGATTCTGTCAGGTTGAATAAATATCTAAATTCTGTCTGCTGGAGAATTGCTCGGTTTCATCAGCAGATATAAATGACCCACGATTTCTAGAAAATGGAGCAGCACATTGTTGCTGTCTTTGCCTGTCTGTGGACTGCCCCTCCGTACAGAACCACTAAATTGGAAATGAAGGGATGAGAACCACAGCTCCTGGATTCTGTGGGCTGCACCTTTTGTGCTCTGAATGAGTATGCAGTTGTGTGAGCCTGGCACCCGTGGGCTATACTTTGGCCACCCATGTGTTCATATATCACAGATGATGGTAAAATAAATTGTTTTAACTGCTGATTGCTGCAGACATGCTGAAGTAGCATGTTGTATTTTGTGAATATGATTTGAAGCTAATGAAGCAGATCAGAGAGGAGCAGCCTTTTACATAATGCCATTGCTTCAGCACTAATATGACTAATCTGTTTGGACAAGTAACGATGAACTTCTGAATGGCTTATTGCAGGATGCTTGAGTAACTCGGTTAGAAACAACAACCTTTGTGTTGGCACGATAATCTCCTTTTTGTAAGAACAAGTGGCTGGGTTCTTTTCAAAAGCGTACTATTTTTGTTTCAGAGCAGTGGGATGACAAGTCTTGGGGCAATGCTTTAATAAAATGGAAAAAAATCAGGCGAACTTCATTTTAATTGCAGGCTGGAAGATGTTATTTGGATCGTCTGTGGATACAGAAGAAGAGGGTAGGATAGAGCTGGGGATACACAGTGACACAGGAGGTGTGTTGGGGATAGATAAGGCTGATAATGGCCACCTATAGAACATTTTGCACCTTGCATCTGACAATATTTAGGTATGTGATAATTTAGTCTTAAAGAAATAATAAAGAGTCTTAAGTTTTAGCGTACTCTAGAAAGAAACTGTTAGTCCTCTGTTGGGTAGTGCAGTGGTTGGGTATTTTTCTACTCTAGGAATTCACTGGCTTATTTTACCTTATTGTGTGTATTACCTTTTTGTGTGTATAGTCCTGGTGCTACCCTTTTAGTGTTATAAATAATGTAGAAGACTGAATAATGCTTGGTCTGGATCCACTGTCTTCTCTGTTCACTGGTGAAGTGTGTCTGTGTGCCTGCTTTAACGTGTTGCTTCTGATGTGCAGTTCTGTGGTGCTGACTGACTCTCCTGGAGAAGAGACAATACATCAAATACCTTGTATATTAAATAAAACATCAGAATTTTGTTAAACTGAAGCTCCCTTTTGTCAGTAAGTGTGGTATGGGTGCTTTGAATTTTTATTGAAACTGGAACCTCATGAGAAGGCAATATACCATACCAGAGGCAAGTTTTTCCCACTTGGGTTGGAATAACGAAGCATCAAAGGAGCTTGCAGCATTCCCTATTTTTTCTGTCTGGTATGGCCTTTATTTTTGTCACAGGAACACCTGCAGCATCTTGCAAGTGCAAGTCCTGCATTTGGTATCATCTTTTATCTTTCAGTACGTGTAGATATGTGAAAGCACTTAAAAGTGTTTTGTTGCTGTTTTGTTTTAATTAAATAATGAATTTTCTACTGTCGTGTAGCATTACTCGTCTTAAGCATAAGAAAGTAGGAGTACATAAAATGCTGTGGGTCTGGCCTTATTCAACAGGAGTACTGTTATTTTCTTCAGAGTTGTTTAGATAAAGCTGAAGGTGACTTGATAAAGATTATTTGCTCTTTGGAAAGGATAGACTTCCAGAATGCACCGTTTTCATTATTGCAGTCTTCTGGCCAGATATGCCCCCAAAACTGCTGCTGAAACATTTTTAGCTTTCTGCAGCCTTCCTTTATGGAAGAGATATGACTCTGATCCATCTTTAGGATGATTACATTTAGTCATGGGGAAGCTATCTGTTGCAACTATTTCCAAGAAATGTGAGCTATTGTTCTGAGGTTACCATTGTGACAGTTCTTAGTTGAGACTATAATGCTTGCAAATAGATTTTGAAGAAAGTCTGACTGTGTAGAACTGTATTTACTTTGCTCCCAAACAGATCTTCTCCTAATGAGAGTTGGATGAACGCAGCTGCTCTACTTCAGATCGCATTGAAAGCTTTAAAAGTAATTTTGTCTGCATGGATTTTTTTTTTTTTTTTTCTGAAATGGTGAATAAAACAAAATCTAGAAGGCAAGGAAAGCTGGTGAGAGAAGTTAGCATTTCAATCCATTATCCTGAGGCCTAGCACAGTGTGTTGAGATCACTTCCATGCTCTCCACAAGCAACCTTTACTAAGGGAACATGAGAATTCTTGGTGCATTTAATCCTCTGTGGCAAAAATGTGATACCACCTATGGATTCAGAATGTCTCTTTTGCATTAGTTTAAGAAGTCCTGGGAAAGCATACCTTTGTAGTTATGTCATAATTGCTTCCAGTAAAAATAATAATAACGTAGGGATCTTTTTTGAGTAGAAGTAGTCTTCATTCTGGCTTTAAAATGCCTAAGTCACATAGGCTTGGCAGTTTCAAATTGAATTGGTAAGTCCTTTCAGTGCCTGATTAAGAAGCAAAGCAATTCATCCAGAAAAAATTTGTTTGCTCTAACGATCAGGTGCCAGTAGATCAATGAATTTGTTTTCCAAAAATGGTTAAATGATTTTGAAACTGTGTAAAGTCCTTGGACTCTTAACTACTTCATGATTCAGTGAGACAGGACCGTGTGACAGCTGTTAACACTTTCCTGAAGCTGAAATCTCCAAGTCAGTACTTCAAACAAAGCCTGTCTTTTGGAGAAGGGTGGTGGTTTTTTTAAATCTCCTGAGCAAGTTCTAGTTGGCTTTTTGTACACATGTGAGTGTTAGAATGTACTAGCCATCTCTGCAGAGGTGCCTTACAAATTCTTTTCCCAAAGCTTTGCTAAATATTTTTGCTTCCTTTTAATTTTGTTGTGACAACTGTTCAGTTTTTTCAAATTGTGAAACCTGTCAAGCTTCCATGACATGTGATATGACACTCTCAGTTCTTGATTGAGCTGTGATCTAATCATCATGTGTTTTGCATCATTTTTACCAGGCATTTGAGGTAGCTTCAGAAAAACAGTCTCTGTCATATTAAGTAAAACTCAACCTTAGTTTACGTGGTAAGCTTTAGGTTGGGACTTGGGTTGGTTCATCGCTGCTGAAACCAGCTTATGGAGAGAGACAGTGGTGAATTCTGCCCTGTGACTAACAAAAATTGAAACAGAGAAGCAGAGAAAGTAGGAGGAAAATAGAAGTATTAACTAACAGCAGTTAAAGGCAAAAGTTTTAATTCTTCCCAAGAGCAGAGGGCAAAAACTTGTGGGAATGACTTTTGCTCAAATGCTATATTGTATAAATTTTTGCATACAGTTACAGTGCTTGCTCAAAGCTTCTCTATTTGTCAACAATCCAGGCAATTGTATGCTTCTATAGGAAAATGTGAACCAAAATGTTGTTAAACTCACTTCATGGATTTTCAGCAGCTCTCATGAAAATACTTCAGTGGAGCAGCAAGACAAATTACGTCTAAACAGCTTTTTATGCTATGACTTAGGATGCAAAATGCAAATGGGATGAGGTAAACTACCCTTCATTACATTTCAGGTCATTACTTGGCTTACTTTGCTTCAGAAGCCAGCAGGAGGCCAGTGTATGGAAACTCAGAGTTGTGAGTAGGATTTAGAGCAAGGCAGACTGGGGCAGTTCCCCATGTGAGGATGACAGCAGTTCCTGACCCAGTTATAACTGAGAACAGATTTGGTTGTTTGGGCAGTGGTAGCTGACTGAGCAGCTGTTCCCCATTTTTCTTGGGGAACCAGCATTGGTGGGGAGCAGGGGGACTTCAGCAGACTTGGTGTGTTGACTAGTGCTGTGAAGTACGTTTGCCAATGCCGATTGAGGCTTACAAGTTCATTGTGTAGGCAGAGTAATGGACCCTCTCTGGGGACTTAGCCTAGTTCTCCGTGTCCCGCAGAATGCTGCAAGCAGCATCAGCCTTCTAGTAAGAACAGAAGAGCAGGCTTAATATCAGTTGCAGCTGATAAAAATTAGTTCGTCTGATTTCTCTTCTTGCAATGTCCCCCTTTAAAGTTATCTCTTCTTGTATGCTTTCACATGTAACATGTGAGGTAACATATCCTCTTTTGAAGTATTTTGCTCTTGCTTATTTTTGCTTAGGATTTAGAGGAATCTGCAATCATGCATGTATCCTTCATTTTTAGGTTTGTGCATATCCAAAATAATAATGAAACACGGGGAAAATATACTGGATTTTCTTCATCTTTTACTATTTCTAGAAAAACACTCAGCTGAACACTTCTGTACGATTTCAGCTTAAGTTTCATTGTCCTTTCTGTAGCCAAAGGTGAACTGTCCAGCTACAGGAGATGTCTTCCTACCTCACATTCCTGAAAATTAATTAAATCATCCATTAACTCAGTTCACCAGGCAGCACCTTACATTAAAATACATGCCAGTCTGAATATTACTGTTCTGAAGTAAAATAAAGTAGCATCAATTTGGAGGTTGGCAACATGTTTTACATTTGGTACCCACCACACTTTTCTTGTGCAAAGTAAATAGTTGTAATTAACTTCAAAGATTGTTTTTCCCCTAACAATAAATTTCATTCAACAGATTTGTGTTACTTCAGTATTAGAAATGAAATTGAAATACCATTTATACGTAAGATTAAAAAACAAAAAAAAACAAAAAAAAACAAAAAACCAGCTTGCAAGTATAATGCATTCTTGTCCTTTTTTTGCTGGAGTGGAGATAGAGATGTGTAGAACATAAATTGTGTGGGGGAGAAAAATCTTCAGGAGTCTTAGTTCTTCCTCAAAGCTGATTGAGAATAAGTTAGTGTCTGAGAGGGAGAGAGAGTTTTCAAAATCTATCCAAGTGCCTCTTAAACTTAATCCTGTGAATGTTTGTGGATGAGATAGCATCATGAACTTTTCCTGTGTTGGTTTTTTTTCCTGACAATGAGCTTCACACATATTCTAGAAGGGTCAAATCTAGCAGTGATTTCTGAAGGAGGCCGTTATATTATGAATGTGTCCAGCAGTACGGCAGACCTGTGGAAAGGCAAGGCGAAGAGAAGGGTTCTGATCCATGCTCACACGTTCCTTCTCGCTGAGTTCAGTACATTGGTTGCTGAGATTGCATAGCAGAGGATTTTTGCTGTTGGAGTATGCTTGTAAAATCGAGACATTTGCATTCCACTGCACGGAGCTAACTTGTGAAATGACTTTCAGAGAAATAAATGTGATATGATCTCTTACTTCATATGAACCCAAACACTTAGACAATTGAACTGTCAGAGTGGGTGGATCAAAATAGAGCCCGCTTACATAAGATCTTGCATATTTTAGTTTTTATTGTGATTGCTTACAGGATGGAGGGTTCAACACAGATTTAACAAGATTTAGATATGTTATGCTTAAAATGCTGTACTTCTTGAGGGAGGAGGAGTGTTGGGGGTTTGTTTTCCTTGAGAGGAGATTACATGCTAGCATTGGACATGGATCGAGTGGTGGGACAGTTGGAGTTTCTCTGCTTTTTCTGAGTACACAATTTAAATGGTGTCTTTGAGCCACAATATTTTTTTTCCAGTGGTACAGAAAGCACTCGTTTCTGTGACAGAAAATTGAAATGTTATGTTCTGACCACAATCAATATACGTAACCAGACTTTCTTGTGCTCTGTATTGAGCATTGTCCAGCTCTTCTCTCTTGGTATTGAAAGGTCTTGTCAAATGCCAGTAAAGTTGCTCAGTGTTTAGGGTAGGTTTTTCAGGTGTGTGGTTGGGCAGTTCAGACTCACTTGGGTAATAGCCAGAGAGCTTTGCTGAGTAGCCCCAGCTGCAAATTGGTCCTGCCGGTGTTGTGCAGTGTACTCAAAGTGAATACTTAGGGATCTCTTTCTACAATTGAGCCAGGGTTAGTCATACTCTGACTTCAAGTTCACAGGGTTGTTTTTAGCACACTCACTTTCCTGTCAAAGCTGAATTTTGATCTTGTTTTAATTTTATCTCAGAACTTCCTGCCTTAGAAGTGGCTTCAGGAGCTCTTAATGGGACTGTATGCTTGAAAACTGGACCCTTGCATAGGCTTTTTCTTCTTTTGCTATGGATGTGAAAACTTTCAGCATTATTCTTATAGGGCTGTGTAACATAAGAAGGGAATTCTTAATTCTTAAATTCGGAATGCCTCATTAGCTAGCACTTACAGTTGTACTTTCATGGACCCTTGGAGTGCTCTGGACGGAAAACTGATGGGTTTGGGATGACTCATGTGTGATAGTTTATTTTAATTTAGGGGGAATGGAAAAAGCCAATCTCTTCTGGTTTTTCTGTTTTTCCTGCCCTTTGTAATGAAGCTGTATGACATGCGCCTGCAGACAATTCCCGTATGCTATCCGGTTACTTCTAGTCTCCGTTGTGGAAAAGAGAAGAAAGTGGCAATCCTGATATCTGGGGACATGTGATAAATCATCTCTGCTTCTGTTTCCAGGAGTAGAAAGGCACTGAGAAATATGTTCCCTTTCATGTTTCTTTGTGATACTTATCTCCCACTTCCCACTGTTTCCTTGTTCTCTTACTTTAGAAAATCAGCTGTTCTTTCCTTGTTTTTTTTTCCTCAGAAATGTGCTCTGAAGTACAGAGTTTATGTAAGTTGCCTTTTACTGGTGCATATTTGCATGCATTTACATACACATTTAATGTGTGTCAACATAATCCAACCTTTGTCATGTAAAATTAAAAACCCAAACACTTGAATGACAAGTCAATTGAGAGGATCATCGGGGCACCTTCTTCAGCAACTGAAACATCCTGTCAGCTGTCAACAGACAGAAATCAAGGTAGTGAAGCTTTCTGAGGGCAGCTGTTGATCCAGTTTCTGTGTTTCCATCTTTCATATATCTGCACAACTCTTTGCAAATGCTCTTGCTGTTCAGAGAAAAGTTATGGAGGACAGGTACACTTACATAGCAAGTTGGGCTGGATGGCTTTAAAGGATGGAGTAAGACTGGTTTACAGAGACACTGCTCAGCTGGAATTCCTTCTGGTCATTGCATTGAAATCTTATGTTAATAAAATTGAATTAGAAATATTGAGTGTTTAAAAGCAACAGGTATTTTGTCTGACTAATATGTTTGCACTTTTTCTTCGAGGTTTTGTATTTTTATTGCCTTCTTGTAGCTTGAAGTGGCTGTTCTGTTTTACCTGCAATTTCCATTGTTTATTAATTTGTTAGGTAATGCTTGTGGGTGTTGACAGTTTTAAATCTGACCACCTTTTTACAGTCCTAAACTTTGAAGGGACTTTACCAGACAGCATTTAACATCTTTAAATACTGTTTCATTTTAAAATTATTTGGGATTTTTATGCTAGACCTAATTGATATGTGCTAGTAATAGCTTTGTAATACTGCACAGAACTGTTTTGACATAAGATGCTCATCAGCTGGGTCCTATAATGAAACTTGCATTTAGATTTTGGTCTATACAATAGCGCTGGTACAGTAGTCTATTGTAGGAAATGTCATACTTAAAATGCTTTAACTTTATAGAATTGTAGATCACCATATGCTTTTAGATATGTTGTAGAATACCAAATTTAGTTTTTTCTAATGAAAGAGCAGGTAGAAAATCTTCTTACTTGGAACTTGAATACATTTAACATGCAAAAATAGTTTAATCATCTTGAGGTTTATGGCATTTCAGTCTAGAATACATTGACAGAGAGCATTTGTATTATATGTGACATTCATATTAAACAATGCTTAATTTAGTGTGCTCGAAAGTTCTTGTTCCTCTGTAGCTGTATATTTAAAATATTTGACTGTCTACATATTCCAGCCTCAGGTTAA
The DNA here is from genome assembly GCA_028571105.1 of Tragopan temminckii. Classification (NCBI taxonomy): domain Eukaryota; kingdom Metazoa; phylum Chordata; class Aves; order Galliformes; family Phasianidae; genus Tragopan; species Tragopan temminckii. The sequence goes on along the minus strand of JAOWBP010002052.1, from coordinate 13,845,109 downwards.
GGCAGGTAAATATTGGACTGTGGGGAGCTTTGCTCAACTTCTGCTGGTAAGGCGCAGAGATTTCTTTGTCGTAATGCTAAGGCATATAGATGAACTTCAAACTTCTGCCAGGGGCTGTCATTGTTCCTCCTCTGAGGAGTGTGCATTCAAGTAGTTATTTTGAGCTTACTTGCTGTGCTTCATGCTGAGCATCTAATGCTGATAAAACCTGAAAGCTGCTGTTAGCTTCAGTGGAGTCATCAGTGCAACTTTGCTCTTGAATTCCATCAAGACTCCAGCTTTGCCTAAAACAGTTGGTTAGCTGAGAGCTTTTGCCAATACAGCAATTACATTAGACTTGGAATGCCAAGGATTTTACTCTGCTCGTGGCTTTACTGTGCTTTGGGAGTATGATAACTAGAAGTCAGTTTTGCATGACTTCATAAATAGTGCATTTCCAGCCTTCTCTTCAACTGTGCTTTATGGGGATTGAGTTGGGGAAAAAAGGGGAAAGGTGAATTCTGCAGACCTATCCTACTGAAGTTATGCTCTTTTCCAAGTTGTGATACCACTAGCATATTTGTAAAGCATAACTTTTTGACCCTATCTGTTCAATTTTCATTTTTTTTTAGTATTAGTGCATGCAGTTGTAAATGGGTGCAGAAAGTTGGATTTCCATCCTAATCAGAGATAGCATGAAATATGTTGATAAAGTGGTCTTGGAATTACAAGAGATGTGATGAGATAGAGGGACAAATATTTTCTGTATTAGATGTATGCTGCTCTAAATTTATTTTGAGCCAAAACAATTGGTAGAATATTTCACTGAGGAACTTCTTGAACATCTTCATTAAATGAATCTGAAGTTCAAGGTGAGAAGGTTGTTTTAGATAGTACTTCCTGGAATCCTGGATACCAGTAATGTATGTTTTGTATAGCCCTGTTCAAGCATGGGAGAAAGAAGACTTGTCCTTATGGTTCCTTTTTCTCGTGGTATTTCAATTATCTTTTCTCTGCAGAAGTGGGGTATGGTGCTTTCCCAATTGAGTTTTACTACTGAAGATGATTCTTTACGAGTGGAGCTTACGAATGAGCCCTCTTCAAACTGAAGCATTTAATTATTTGGGTGTAATACTAGAGTTTAACTTACACTCCATTGTTTCTAATGCAAGCAAAAGTGAGTGTATCAAGTGTGCTTTGAGTGTTGTAGTCTTTTATCTTTTTTCCTGAAACAGCCCTGTCTGCCTGCATGCAGCTTGCTTAAATTTCCTGTAGACAAGTGAGGAGAGTGAGTGGCAAGTGCATTGGGCTGAGTTTGAGTGTGGAGACCTGTGTTTCAGCCACAGGAATGCTCTGCAGGGAAAGCTGAAGACTGGATGAAGAGTTTAAGAATAGGTGGGTTTTAAGTAAGCCTTTGGGATGTGTTCTTTGGCCTTTGTTTGCTCATGCTATACTACGTAACTGATAAAAAGCTTCAAAATACTTAGGATCTGCAATTCATTTGTTAAGATGAAAGCAGTTGGATTCCAAGGCTTTAGATCTTCTGCCTCTGCACAGTAATCCAGATGAACTTGTGCTGCTTGCTTTTAATTGCAGGCAGCATCCTGTTCACCATTGCACCTAAATCATCCTGGTATTGAAGTCATGCTCTGTCAACAATGAGACTAAGTGTGTTCTGCTGAATCATTGTTCCTTTTTATTCCCTCAGAAGCTATTGGCTTATGCAGGTTGATGTTGAGCTTTTGATACTATGCTTATTGGAACCATTTTCCTCTGAAGAAACACCCAATACCTGATAGAAATACTGTTAAATTTTGCTTGCAATGTCTTTTTAATGGTTTATACCATGTTTTCAGGTCTCTTGTGTGAAAGTAGTGAGGATAAGACGCAGGAAATAATCAAGTGAATGAAAATTGAACTTCGAGGAGGAAAAAAACAGAGGGAGAGTTACTTTCTGCACTAAGAAATTCATACTTTTCTTCTAGTGAGGACTTAATCAGGATTATTGCTATAGAACTGGTGACTGTGTTTTATTGCATCGTATCACATAGTGGTGATGCCTGTCTTTAAGGATGATCTTCCAGTAAAGGTAAGCTTCATAAAGACTGAAAGCTTGTCTGTCTTCTACTCTGTTTTGTCTCATAGAGAACATTTTAAGAAAAAGCTGAATTGAGACAGTTCAAAAAAATAACAACAACACTGTGTCTCAGGTGAAAAGTTGTCAGGCTTCAAGTATTAGGGCTTGAACTGCTAACTTCTAAAGAAATAAACCACTTCAGCTCTTTCCCCAGCTCTCAGATTAATATGGAGAGCACCAAAATGCTGTAAAGGTCTGTGCTAATAGTTACGTGCCCATAGAAACAATGTGGTGATGTCTGAGTTCCTGTTCCACAGAGCAATACAGAATCAATCAGAAGCCATGTTAAATCCCGTAGGAGTTTGTGAGAGTCTAAGCAGATTTGAGTGCAAAAATTCAAGTCCTTAGTTTTGGAATGGTTTTGCTAGTTAAACTTTACCTTATATATGCTTGATCTGTTATCTTTGCAAAAACATCCTCTGATTGCTGATAGATGCTACTAGCTGAATTCTTGGTATTGAATATAAGTAAATGTAAAACCTGCTAATTTTATACTTTTGTTCTTAAATTATAAATGTGATTTCTTCAGCAAGGAAAAACACAATTAGCATGTGAACTCTTAAGTAGGCTTTCTTCATATTTTTTTTAAATAAAAATGAGAGCAGTTTTTTGGGGATTTTTACTTGTGATTTTTGTGCTTTCTGTGCTTGCTCCCATTTATTTACTTTTTAAATCCACCTCACTGCTTTATTTTTACACATCTCATTGCACTGGGACCTTGCCTGAAGTCATCACGACTACGCTTAGTGTGACTACAGTGAAAGGGGAAGCAACCTTAAATGACTGAAATGCTTCAGAAGTATTGCAGGAAATAGCTTTCTCTGTGTTTAATTAAAGGATTTGGGCAGAAGTAGAAATCTGCGGAAGAATCTGATAGTAAGGGTTCAGCAGTGGTATGCCAGCCTCTACTTGCTGTGTACTAAGAGATATGGTTTAGTAGGGAAATACTGGTGGTAGGTGTATGGTTGGGCTTAGATGATTTTGAAGGTCATTTCTTTTCCTATCTTGGTGATTCTGTGCGTGTGGTGGTTGTGTGTTGGGGGTCTGTAGGAAAGGCTGGGGCAAGGTTTTTCCCAAAGTCAGGTCAGAGGAATGGTGTTCCAGGTAGGCACTGAGGAATCCACTTGCTCTGTTGATTTCACTGCCTCAGCTGGGAAACCAGCTGGCTTTCCTCACCAGATTCCACCATCTTCAGACTGGTTGCTGGCTTCTGACTTGAATGTGGTGGATATGGGGGCGAAAAAAAAAGCAAACATGACACTTGATGTTGAAGTGTTAGTGTGGGAAGTATCTTGTTTCTGAAATTACTTACTGAAAGCCATAGGTGGGTTTAATTACATATCCTCTCCAGTGACTGTGCTGCAGGTTTGGCCTCCATGTGCTCTTCATCTGTTCTCCATACCGAACTGCTCACCCTGAGCTGTTGCTGTGGCCTTTCTTTTTGGTCAGAGGGAGACAAGAAATGAAAGCAGCTTGGTTTGCCTGAATAGGCTTAGGGACAGCTTACAGTGAGCAGCTGATGTGGTAGGGTTGATGCAATGTTGGCCTTAGGCCATGGGCTTGGCTGTGTGCAGATGAGAATATCAACTTCTGTTGCTGGCCCAGCTGCAGCTGAAAAAGACCATCCCTAAGTCAGGGCTGAGACTGAGTCCTTCAGTCCCTTCTGAAAAGCCTTGAACGTGGACACTGTTGCCACTGAGCATTCAGCCTTTGATACCATTAGTACCTGAGAGTGACCAGCAAAGGCAGCCTGATCCTTCCTGCTAGCTGCCCAGCTGTGCCACGTGCGTCTCAGAACTGCTGGCTTTCATTCTGTCAGACCAACATTAGCAATAAAAATAAAACCTGCACAGAAGTGAATGTGTCTCTTATGTCAACGCTTTGCTCTACTCTTATTTTGGTAATGTCTTAAATATTTTTTTAGAGTCAGACTTCATTGGCTGTACTTTTCTAACAGGGTGGAATAGTAAATTGCAACTTAATCAGCCATAGAGCTTCGAGAGCTTTCTCCTCCAAATACTCTTCATGTCCCATAATGAGCTGGTATTTCATAATTTCTGATGGTAATATATTCCATATGCCTTCTATTGCTAGGATGAAGAGCTCTACTTAGCATCCAAAGCAAGTGGCTGTGGGTATTTAGTAAGATTTGAAGTCTTTTCTCTAGGTAAGAGTCAGTATATGGTGTAGTGGTGGCTTCCTCAAGTTGCTCGTTGCCAAGTCTTCATGTTTTAAGATCACTGAAGGGTGTCTGTCCCATCCATGCTTCCTGCGAATGGTTCATGGTTCTAGAGAGCTGTCCTACCATTTTGATCAAATTCCCTGCTTTTCTCTGTCCTTCTTTTAAATACCAGTAGTTTCCCTCCAGGACTTAGGACAAGCTAAAACTGAGAGGAATTCAACCATGAATGTCAAGATAGCCAAATGAGTGGTCTGTTTGTAATTCCTTGAGGCATCTCCTCTAATGCTTCGTGCGGAACAAAAGTCCTGTTGTGGGTGTGCTTAGGAGCTGCAGTAGTTTTGGAGTCCTGACAAGAATGAAAAATAATCTTTTTATGGTTTCTTGCTAAAACGCTCCAACTGTTCTGGTTAAGCTTAGCATTTGAAAAACATTTTCTGGTATGCAAGACTTCTAGATGCTCTGGCATATTTGTCTCCACTCTGATCAAGGCAACAATAATTATTTTCCTGCTTTTGGCAGGATTTGAATTCGTGTTTCAAGTCACAAAGGATCATTGATACCTTTTTATCTGTGCAACTGACAGCTTCAGTATAACATCACAGGGCCCACTGAAAACTTGTCTGCTCCCTCTGGGTGCAGTTAAAACTGAAGGGAATTCGTAATGTGAATCTCGCACTGTCTTCTGAATGTCAAATGGGGGGTCTGAGGCAGAGGATGATTTCAGAACGGGTGATCCTTTTTCACCAGCAATGATAGGTTGTTTAATTGATGCGTAGTGGTGGCACTCTGATTATACCATAATCACAGAATCACAGAATCGTAGGGGTTGGAAGGGACCTCCAGAGATCATCGAGTGCAACCCCCCTGCCAAAGCAGGTTCCCTACACCAGGTCGCACAAGTAGGCATCCAGGCGGGTCTTGAATATCTCCAGA
>JAOWBP010002052.1:13816705-13836827 GCA_028571105.1 Tragopan temminckii | reverse complement strand
TCATAAATAGTGAATTCATTGTAAATATAGACGAAAGTACGTCACCATCTTTGAAGTTCTCAGACCAAAGCAGGGTCTTTCAGGGGTTGCATCTGTGCACATTGTGGCTTTCATTGTGTACTACCTCTGCTTTGGTGTTCGGATTGAACAGATGGGCTGGAGGAAGAGTAGTAACTGTACACTGTAGCTTTTAAAGCTATTCAGCTGTGATGTTAAGGATGGATGGAAATGCAAAGGTGTGAGTGTGCATGCAGTACATCACCCCCTTTTGCACATACCAAATGAAGGTAACAGAGTATCAACTACTTGATTCTGAAGCTGCTGTCACTCCTTTCGCTGCGGTCCGTAGCTAAAGAATTTGGTGATGAAGTCCCAGGATGACTTGAATGAAAGAGGCAGAAATTTTCCATGATTAAATGGATGTTTTTGTTTCCATTTCAGGAAAGCCCCACAGCATTGGCAGCTCCGAGCGGATTCAGCTCTCAGGAATGTACAATGTTCGAAAAGGGAAAATACATTTGCCAGTCAACAGATGGACAAGACGTCAAGCTATCCTTTGTGGAACATGCCTAATTGTCTCATCAGTAAAAGAAAGCCAGACGGGAAAGATGCATGTCCTCCCTTTAATTGGTGGCAAAGTAAGATTATTTTTTTACTCGTATTTTATGCATTTGTTTGCTTAATCCCTATCTCCTTTTTCATGGAGATCGCCTTCATTTACCATGATTCCTAACCCCTCACATAAGCTTGTTTCTGGGGGAGAAAATCAGAGTATATAACTAATTTTTGATTGCAGTGAGATTCATACTTAGTGGTTTGGAATGTTTGGATTGAAATGCTAAGGAAAAGTGAGGGGGATACATTCAGCTGCCTTGCATGCAGTGTTTTATATACGTAATAGTGTTTCATATGTATAAAGGTTCACAAACAAAGGATACATGAATCTGGATTTTGTATGAAGTTTACTGTGTCTTTTCATCAGTTTTTATCCATGTCGTGATACTCTAAGATCTGAAAATTAGAAGTAACAGCAGATTTTATTTGTATTTTGGGTTGGTTTTCTGTGTTTTCATTTTCAGCATTATTAGTATAGTGATCTAATATAAGCTTGCAGCAGCAAACACATTCATTTACAAAAAGCTGAAACTGGCTTTTTGTTTTCTGATGAAATGCATCTGAAACACAGGAGATTCTGTCTTAACACCGGGAAGTTCTTTTTTTTCCCCCTACATCAGTGACCAAGCATTGACATAAGCTGCCCAGAGTAGTTGTAGAGTCTTCCTCTTAGAGCTATTCAAAAGTTGTCTGGTCATGGTCCTGGGCAACCTGCTGTAGGTGACTCTGCTTGAGCAGGGGATTTGGACAGGATGACCTTCAGAGATCCTTTCCACCGTCAACTGTTCTTAGATCTGTAGAACTTTACTGAAGACAGTAAGATTTATACCCTTACCATTTCAGCCTGAATATAGTTTGAGTGCTATTATTGACTTGATTAGCCAAGGTAATGGGAAGAGAATCATTGGTCTAAGGACGAATTCACACCTGAAATAGTGCTGTTTTACTTTCTATACTGATAAGTTTGATTTTTTTGGAGTTATTGGGAGACGGAAAAAAAGCTTCCTAATATAATATGTGCGGACTGGAGTTGATGTGTTATTTTACTGTCCACACTGCTTGTATAACTCATATATATGAGTTCTTTTCTCTCATGTTTCCATGATTCTTCAACTTTTCCATGGAGGTACCAAAGTACAGACTTTTCCCCCACTTTTTAGCAGCAGCATGTGAACTCTGGCAGTGAGCTTTATTCCTGGCTGCAGCATGCTGAAGAGGGCAGAGTTCTGGTCCTTGTTGATCTTCTTTTTGAGAAGAAAAAGTGTATTTGCACAGAAATACATCACAAAACATAAAACACGAAGACTGTAAAGCTGAAAGCTGACCGCAAGTTTTAAAAGAAAAGGAGAACCAAGCAAAGAAAAAAACTGTACTGAGGGCTTCTGCTGACAAAGCTTGAGTGGAGGATGCTTGGCACAGAACTTAGTGTTTTTTAAATTATTACTCAGAAAATATTCTTTCTAAACCTCATAAATACTCTGCACTTCCTGGTTTGCAAAGGCTTTCCAGAATGCGGTGCTGAGGCACTGAAACCATAAGTTGTGTGGGACTGCGCGTGTGTGGTAGCAGGATGATGTATTCTGGGGTGTTTTTAGCGAGTTGAGAAATGCCAAAGAATTTAATTGGGGTGTAAGAGAAGCATTTGGTAAAGCTTGATTTTAATAATCAGGAGTATAAATTGTGCTCCCTTAGGTTGCATAAAGACAGCTGTAGACAGGAAGCCTTCTGTGATGCTCAGTCTCTTAAGATATCATTCTTGGCTATTTCCTTCTTTATGATGGTTTCTTTACATCTTGCATGCTGTACTGAAGATAGCAACCAGAAATAAGGTTGCAGATACATTGGGGGAAAAAATTTTCCAAGAAAAAACCCCCCAAAAACGGGTTTAAAGGAAGCTATCTCCAGAGAAACCTTAATGTTGAAAATAGCAGCAACATATTTTATTTCAGTATTGCCATCCACTACCAGTTCGAACTCGAGTTGTTGCCAGATTTATCTGCCTGTAGCATCTCCAGTTTGCGTATCTTTTTTTCATATGACAAGAGTGTAGGTCATGTGGCTAAGAATTTTTTTCAGACCTTTTGTTTGTTTTAAAAGTTTATCTAGTATTCTGGAAAACAGACAAGCAAGCTTAAAGGTTTTGGTTCTGTTCTTATTTCTTGCTTGTGTAGATTGCATGAATATTTGACAGTTAAGATCCAGCTTAAGTACTTGAGAGGGGTTAGTACAACTCTACTTGAAGAGCTCCTCTTGGACACACATCAATTTTCTCTGGGGTGCTCTGTAGAGAGATTTTAGTTTCGTGTTCACTAACAGTTTTATGCCTTTGTTGTAGGTGGAAGAAGTGAAAAAGCACCAGCACTGCTTAGCATTTAGCTCTTCTGGACCTCAAAGCCAGACTTACTACATTTGTTTTGATAACTTCACTGAATACTTACGGTGGCTTCGACAAGCATCAAAGGTGAGAACACTAATTCCTGAATGAAATTTATAGTGTTACCCACTATATGGAGTTCTATCCTCCATACAGCAATGTAGTCTTCTGGGTTCACATTATTATGAACTTGTGCTGCTCTTTGTAGTGAACAGAGAGGGGAGTTCTTTGGGGGCTCTTGATAACAGATAATAGCAAGGTGAATTTTTCTGTCTGTGCTGAGACTTCTGTACTGTGATTGTGTAAGCAAAGTGCTGTGTTAAATTGTCTCCCTTTTCTCATCTGATTCATCTGATGGATGGAGTGAGATCATTAGAAAATGAATGATGACAAATAACTGTCAGAATTAAAATTTAAAAGGCTGTATTGAAAAATTGACACAATTTTAGGTTTTATTAATTAGCTCCCAACACAGATCCCAAAGCCTACATTCCTAGAGCTAAGGGGTTGTTTCCTTCTGGGTTGCTGAATCACTCTTCGGTTTTATAATTGATTTTTTTAATAAGCAAAAATTTTATGTCAGTCAGAAAAACTTACTGATTAATTCTTTCCTAAGGATTTTTATGCTGTTACCGCAGGCATTTTAAATGGGAATTTATATCTTGCATTATTTCCTTTGACGCTTCAGCTCCACTTTGCATTGTTGAAAGGCTGTTTTTTTTTTTTTTTTTTTTTTTTTTCAATTACTTGATTTATGTCAATCCCTATCCTCAATCCTCTGTGAAGTATTTTGTGTATGTTGACTCATTGATTTTTGTTTTTTTCTTACCATGCAAGTTCTTCTGTTGTGTGGTTAGCACTCTTTGGTTTTCTAGTGGTTTCTAAACTGTTCCTTTGTTATTACTTGATAGGGCTGTTTATGTTCTTTGCTATGTTAAAGCAGCTAGTTTTTGTGTAGTACTATTTGGAAATATTTATGGCACTCTAGAACTGTTTGGTCTTTTTAGATTGCAGCGATGAATCTGTCCTGCATACTGCCAGTGGTGCAGCCTGAGTTGCATGGGCTTTTTTAAGAGACCTGATTATTTTGTCAAGCTTTCTTTTGAGCAATAACTATTGCACCTCCAAGCACACGCATCAGTATCCTTTGTGTTCTCTCTAAGTTTTTAAATTCTTTAAAAAGGCTCTGTTTTGGCATCCCTACTGGGTCTGGTCAGACTCAAGGTACAAATCCCCAGTTCACGTTTGTGAGACAGTAAGGTATGGTTTGTCAGATTCTTGAGTTCTTGCCGCTTTGTGGTTCTGTCTGGGAGAGTAATGTCCTTTCATCTCCAGAGTCTTTGACATCAGATAAATGAAAGGCAAACCTAATGAGTGAGGGAAAAAATAGTGCAAAACAATGAACTTCAGAAGTAGGGATAAATAACCAGAAAGCCCCTCTGAATTACTGGCAGCATAAGCTCACTCGGTGCCTTGCTGTGCTTCCCTTTTTCTCTCTGGTTCATCCAAATGACTAACAGCATTGGGAAGGTAGCCAGTATGAGAACATATCCCTATGCACTCGTGAGATCCTCCTGTTTTTCTTATGTAAGGGTAGAAATAAAATGTAGTTTGTGTCTCTTCAGACCCTCAGAATTGAGGAAACTATACTTTTTGTTAAAAACGCACTTTAAGAAAAAAAATGAGGCTTAATTTTCCCCAACCCACCACTCCTCCATCTTCCCAAAAATGAGACTTAGCTTTCAGGATTTCTGGAGACTGCATGTTGCCGCTTCTATTTGCCTTTTTAATGTTTGGGTTTTCTATCCTTAGACTGAAAGACACAAGCATGATTGTATGCAAGACAGTTGTGTGGGAAGCACTCTGCTGTAACAGTTCCTGAAGAATAGAAACAGAAAAACTAGTAATGCTGGGAAGAAACTCTGACTTACTCCAGCTGATGCTATCTGTGTCCAAATGCTGAATTGTGAGGTTAATCATTCCCAATCTACATGCACAAATAAGTTTCATTTTCATGTAGTTCAGGCAAACCAAGGCTGTCATGCAGAGGACAAAATAAAATTGTATGAGATAGGCTGCCTCAGGTGTTGTGAAAACAGAAGCTTCTTGAGTTCAGAGAAGTTTGAATGTTCTTGCTAACCATGAAAATGCTATATAAAGTGTTGTATGTCTGAAGGCAAGCAAATTTAGGAGGGAAAATGTCTCTCCAACATACAGCTTCCAGTTGCGTTCTATGGGTTACACAACCTCAATTTAAAAAGAACTTGCATAAAATGCTTGCACTTTTACAAATTCTGAGTAACATCTGAGTGTATTTTAAACATAACTTTTGTTTGCTGGCATTAGTTTTGAAACTGACATTCACATTAACTTAGTTACATTAACTGATAGCTTTTTTGTAGTCCTTTGTGCTCCTGATGCATGCTGCTGAAAACAGAGGTTTGTGATACTTGCTTTAATGTAAATTTTAGAATAGAAAGCAGTCATGAGTAAAATACTTCATTAGAATTTCTCAATTCAGTTTTTAACTATGGAAAAATACATCATGTTGTCTGTACCTCAGAAGAGCCAAATGATGCTATTTTAACTTGTGAATAACGGGCCTAATCTTGAAAGGAGACTTTGTAAAGAATGCTTGCTCTGCAGTCTTTTTCCCCAAAGAATATTGTTTGTGTTGACTTTTTAGGAGTGTTGCAGAATAAGAGAAATACATCACTTCTACAATAAGTAAATGTATGCTAGAGAAGATTTGAATTTGTGTTTGCGAAGGGTTGGGTTTAGCTTAATTAAAAATGAACATCACTCTTATATAATCTGATTCATTCTAAAAGTCAAATATATCCTAGCCAAGGCAGCTCTGATGCTCTGCCCCAGTACTTTTTTGGAAGAGATTTATGAATAGATTTTTTGATTGTTTTTCTTGTATGAGTGCTTATCTTGAGGTGAACAGAGCTCTCGCTTTTAGGGCTGACTAAAATTATTGCACAAATACTGGCCTAAATATTGAACTTGGTGGCATACTTACTCCAAATAGGTCACTTTTAGATATGCAGATTTAACCTCAAACAGAATATTTTTAAAAGCTGGAAATGTGGCTTCTTCTTTAATATTGATAGCTTTCTGTACCACAGTGCATTTTCTTTCCTTTTAGTTTCCAAATACTGGAGTCCTAATTAAGGAAGCTCGAAAAGAAAACAACAGCAACAAACTTGGTCCGTTTTGATCTAATGTGCTTGCTCTGCTGCCAAATGTTGAAAAATAAGTTTATACAGCCGTAGGGGTAATGAGGGGCAAGAGGGTAGAAGGACATCTTTTCTTTATAGCTTTAAAGAATTTTATCTGCGTAAAGTTGACATGGTGCTGGAATTCACACAATTTCTTCTACTGTTTACTACTTCAGTTTAAACTGCAGAAGAACAAGGGGAGAATGTGCAGTTAACAATGAGGAATACATAATGAAGGCTTTCCTCCTTTGCTGCATCCAAAATTGTGGAAAGTGGGTGGGTTGATTGAACAAAACTAAGAAGCTGCACCCTTAATATGACGGAGAAGAGGGTGTTTTGCTGTGTGAAGTGTAATGGAGTGGTGGAACTTGCAATTGTAAGCCTTGTATTTGGGGTGTATTTGGGCCTTGCATTGGGATGTACTCCCATTGTATGGCACTTCTAACAGCTACGCTCAGTTCAGCATTTTTCAATAAGTGATATTGCTGTGTGTTGACAACTACATGACTAATGGCATAGATGATTTAGCTAGTGGAAAAACGATAATCAGTCCTCCATATTCTATGGTATACAATTAAAAGGAGACATCTACATCTATCTCAGAAATTTAGTATTGCACAGCTGAAGTAAAGGTGCAGTGCACAATTCTGTTTTCTTGGAAGCAGCGTGCGTCCCTGTGCATGCTATGCTGGGTTATCTGACCCTGCAGAACTTCCCCCACTTCTGTTATGGAAGGGCAGGAAGTGTGTTGACAGCTTCTTGCAACAACTATTTCCCGCTGTAGCGCTCAGTTCAATGGGGCGGATAGAAGAAGAGGCAGTGAGAGACAAGGACGGAATAATGCATGACTGCTTCTTGTGAGCTGCCTGTGCATGGCTGCATGTAATACAGGTAGATGAAGATGTACAGAGGCACGCTGCCGTCCTTTGCCTGACCACAGCTGAATTGTACAGCTTCTGCTGTAGCGATGTAGTGTGCTTGCTGGGGAATTGCGTGGGGTGTGGATGCCAGGGTGGATTTGTACCTATACAGAAATAAGTCCCCAAAATTGCTATTTAAAAAAAAAAGAAAAAAAGGAATGTACAGAAAGTGATCCTTGATTTAAAACTTCAAACTTAAGAGTTTTCTCCTGTGTACCTTTGTATGAATATTTTCTCTCCTCTCCTTCAGAAATCTTTGTCTTTAAGCTTGCAGTGGAAACATCTGTGCCATTCTGGACAATCAAAGCCTGCTGCTAGGATAGAATGAATTGTGAGGGCAGTGTACGTTATGTTTTAAAAGCTCTAAAAAGAGCAAGAATAGCAAACTGAAGGGAGTGGGACATGCTGCCATATTGGCCTTACTCCTTTCGTGTCAGGGCAGAGTATGCTGTATGTATCCATCTGCACTGTGAAAAGAAGTTTTTGCAGAAAACAAAAACCTCAATTTAATTTATCCTATACAAATAGTAAAGGGATCTCTAAAGCAGTTGTATCCATCTTAAGCTTGCGTAAAAGCATATCTAAAACAGCTGTGCAGGATTAACTCTTTAGCATTTTTTCCCCTGTGGTGGACCTGCTCTGACTAGCTGCTTCACTCATTCTTTCAGGCAGTTTTTTATTACAGCAGTTTCATGATACTTAGAAGTGCATCTTGTAGTGTAAGCATTAGTTATGAGAAAATGATGAAGCTGATCTACAAAATCCCATGACTATTTTTCCTCAGTAGAAATAAAATAAGAGTTCTGACTACGTACAAGGTTGGTGCTGTAGACCACATTTCTACGGATAAGAAATTCAGTAGAATTTAAATTTAATTCTTGTTTCTAGTTGCAATTCCGCAAATATACTTCCAAAATAGGAGACTGTGCTGATTGACTTCTGTTTTTATGGGAATGGTTCTGAGGAAATATAGTAAGTAGCAATTGTGTGTTACTGATAAGAATCATACCTTCATCCACCCTTGAGGTACTGGAAGATAATCGATTGTGGGTGGAAAACAGATATTGCAGAGTGTTTTAACACAGAATGTGGTCTTCAGCCTGTAGAGGCAACTTGAAACCAACAGTCCTATGGTTAAATTAGCCCTACCTTGTACCTTCCTTACCAATTGACCTGTTTCATATGTGTTTCTAGGTACTGAATGAGTTGCACCATCCTTACAAAATCCTCAATTGCAGGGTTATTAACAAATGTGTTTTCTCTGGAGATGCATTTGACTGTATGGTCATGATCCTAGTGTACTGTGTTTATGTGTAGGTTGGGAATGGGTTGGAGGTCAGGGATTTGCTGGTCACTGAATGGGTGACTGCAGTAGCTGGTTTGTTACACTAGCAGTGCTTGGAGGCTTGGAAATGAGTCTCTATAGCATGTGACCTAAGAGTGAGTAGTGTTTAATTCCAACATCAGTGGCATCTTCTAAAAAATAGCCTTTCATCAAATCCGAGGCTCTTCAAAAAGGTTGTTTTCTTTGAGAATAGCAGCTATCTAGTTTTCTACAAATTTGTGAGACTAAGAGGCATTGGTAGCCTGTTTATAACTGATTCACTATCTAGTACAGGAAAAATATCCTTGAAAGATTTTCTCATTTTTCACTGCGGGGTGGTTTTCTGTTTGTTTTGGTGTGGTCTTCTTTGCTTTGTTTTTCCTTTCTTACGGGAAATGTGTTGACTCTAAGTTTGGAAAAAGGAAACCATTTTTTCCCTCTAATACCATAAAATGACAATATTGAGATAATGCCTTCTCTAAAAATAGATCCCTAAAAATAAAACCACAGCTTCCTTTTAGCAGTGATTACAAGTATTCTAACATAAACAAACCTCTGCCTTTTTGTATGGAACTTGATTTCCTTTTCTGTGTATGTGTGAAAACTTCAATATTTGGGACGTTTGTTCTGCAGTGATATCTGGGCGTTCTGGCTGTGGGTGACCTCTTGTTGACTTGCATTGAAAACAGCAGATGAGGCAAAACAAACTTGAGGCCAGTTTTGTTTCTCTTTTGATTATAACACTTGAAAGTATTCTTCCTTCTCTTTCCCTGCAAAACCTATCCTTTTATGCCTTTTGTTGTTAGAGGCCAATTGATGTTTTGGAAGTTAACTTCTGTTCGTTGTAGTGTCTCTTTTAATAGTTCAGAAGGGAAGCTTTGTAGTTTGCTGTTTGTTTTTCCTTTTAAAAACAGTTCAGCTGACTCCAAGTGGTGTAAATTTTGACCGAGCCTTTTCTCTTGGTTTCTGTGCTAGCCACACTATAGCTTCACTTTTAATTTTTTTTCTTCTTGCTGAAATTTTGGGTCTATGGTCCTTATTGCTGCCTTCGGTAAAGAGTAGCTATTGAAATACTTGCCAAGAGTGAGAATGGAGAACTAGTTATCACCCACACATCTGGAATAGCTTTCAAGTAATGACCTTTGAAGCCTCTAAGTCAGCTTCTGATATTGAAACTGAATTTGTGCAGTTCCTGCATTTATGTGGGAAAGAATAAACAGATTCCAGCTAGAAGCTGTGTAAAGTGTTGCAGACATTACCTTTTAAGGTGAGTTCAATGCAGGAGAATCCCAAAGTGTTTTCAGTAGTCTCTGGTGGTAGGTGGTGGGACTGAGCAGGAAAAGTGTAACTCAGCTCTTAACGAAGCCCAGGGGATCTGAGTGTCTGTGGTGTACAGATCCCACTCCCTGTGCTGGGAGGCTGCAGGGGCCAGCATACTGCACAGCAGTTCAGTTATGTATGAGGTCATATCTGAGTCAGTCATGAAATTGAATGACTGAGAACCTTTCTAACCCATATAGTAAGGAGGAGAAAGAAAGAAAGATTATCTAAAACTAATTTTAGGGATGTTAGGCCTCTTCCTTCTATGGTTGAGGGAGAAGGAACAAGGTCTCCAACAAGAGGGATTAAATGCTGGAAACCAGTTTTAGGCCCCAGGCCAGCAGAACTACATTCATTGTTAGTATTTAAAAAAAAAAAAAAAACAAGAACAAAAAACAACCACCATGGGTTAGAAGGTGTTTCTAAATTACCATGAAATAATGACATTAAAAGAGTTGATCTTATTGCGGAATTAATCCATGTGATGCAGTATGTAAAACAGTGTAGGAGAAACTATGTCAGAAATCAAGGACCTGGTGTAATTGCTTATCTTACAAAAAAAACCCAGCAAACAAAGTCCACCAAAAACCAACCAAAACCCTACTCCTTGAGGAGGGGAGGGGGGGAAAGTCAGGCAAGTGAAAGACTTTGGGAAGTGCTGACAGTCTCACTAGTGAGAGTCCATCTGTAGCAAACACTGAAAGAAAGTCTTTGCTGGAGAGTTGCTCATTGCAAGCTTACTAGCTGTACAGCTATTTGTCTACTTAAAAGCTTATATCAAACAGAAGTTACTTGAGGAAAACAAGGTATTTCTCTGTTTTTGAGAGACTGTTTCTTTTGCAAATTTCTGTGGTGAATAACAGTTTGTTTTCAGTCAAGTTGTTTCAAGGATGTTAGAATTCCTTGCCCCACCAAATGAAGATGATTTGTGTGCTTCAATTATAAGAAGTTTAGTGCTTCAGCTAAATTATTGTCCCTTAACTCCAGGTTGCACCTTATCAGTGTCAACATCCTGGGGATACTTCCACTAAGACAATAGTGTTAGTATCACTGTCTGTGTAGTACTAGTATCAGTACTGGGTGTGTAAAAGAAGAGCAGCTGTACTTATGAGGAAACAAAAAATACTGCTATCCCAGAATAACTACTTCAGGCAGGTCTAAACATTTTGAAATGATAGAGGACTAATGCCATCATTCCGACAAGCCCTCACTTTCCAGATTCTGATTCCTGACCTTGGTCATTGGCTTTTACATCTGTGTGATTTCTTCTGGACTTTTATCATGCAAGGTGAAGGAGTGCAACTTCTGCTTTGCTATCTGCACACTTCCCCCCTCTTCACACACTTGTGTGTTACTACTGTTTTCACTGGCATTCCTACAGCTTTGTCTAACGTCCTCAAGTCGAAATGAGCCCTTTCTGCATGCTGTATACATCTTCCTTTAGAACTAAAGAGAGGAGAGGAGGGCAAGCAGGAACAACCTTTGTGTCCCTGAGCCTCATTAAGATGAAGTGTTTGTTGGAGATTTCTGGCTGTGTTGCTGCACAGCCTGTGAGCCTCACCTGAGGAGAAAGGAGGTTGAGAAGTGGTGGTGACTGCCTGTGGATGGTATCACATGTGTGCCTGCTGCCACCGCTGATTTCAGTAGGCAGTTCCTACTCTCACCTATGCCTGTACATTTTCTGAATGGCTGAGATCTTTTGAAGCCTCTGCAAAGTTCTGTTTCTCTTTTCAAGGCCCTTAGCTTTAGTCAGTATGCATCTATTTTCATGTTGGTAGGAAAACAAAAAGGAGAGGCCAGAAAAGCACTGAACTTTTCACCCTTTGGACTGCCTCCATTTTTAAAGTTGTCATTTAAAGAACACAAATATAAGGCTTTAAAGCAACGGAAAACCTTCTTATTTCTTTTCTTTCCTCTTCTCTTGAAGTTCTTGGCAGCCTGCATGCTTTCTCAGCTCTTGAGGGTGGAGCAGGGGCCTTGTGACTTGCTCTGAAAGTCCCATTGCTGTATGGGGCTGTGACACTGGAACAGGGAGGAGAGGAGGGCTAGGATTTGAAACAAGCCTGGTTTTGAGGAGAGCTTTTTTGCTCTAAGTGGCTAGTTTAGACATTTCAAGTGTATGTATCACTGTTTAGTTAAGCTTTATGCATAGATTGGTGGGATGTGATGGTTATCAAGCTGTTTAAAAACAAATCCTAGAGGAGAAAAATTATACTACTTCTCTATTAGCATGTCTACAGCAGGTGTAATTTAACATCATCTTTGTTCAAATAGAGAATTTGGCTGCTTTCACAGTGTGGGCTGTTTAGTTATTTTAATTGTCTTCTGTTGAAGTCCTAAATAGTAATTTCTTATCTGAATAGAGCTGTAGGGAATGGGCTGAGGGTAAACAGGAAAAAGATATAATTACATTTGTTTGAATTCATACTGCAGGTCACACCAAAAGATGGTCTTGTGTAAACAAGGCTTGTGTTTGTCCATACAGCTGGGTTCAGCTGCGTCCATTGCTGACATCCATTGTCAGCGACAGATCATTTTTGGAATATTGCCAAGGCTTTAAAACAAAGACTGTAATCAGACTTGTTGCACAGCTTGGTGACAGAGGTGCTATTATACTGTGGATTATATTGGACAGAGCAAAGCAGTTTTTTAGCCCTGTGCAGTCAGAATAGGCAAGAATATGGATTGATGCAAGTATTTGTGGTTTTAGAGCTAGCTACTGAAGAGTCACAGTGAATCCATACTGTATTTTCATCATGTTTAAAGTAGTTTCCTTTTTTAAAAAATAATAATTTAAATACCTTGATGAAACCTTTTTTTCTTTTAAGGTACTGCTGACGTTTGTGAGCTTTTTATCCTTTTGAGTACTACTGTGGTACAAATACTGCATGTTTAAAAATAAGTATCCGTATTTGGGAGACTCCTAGTTGTTTGTCACTTGTTCAGCTCTCAGGTGGAGAGAAGTAGGACGTGTGCAGGGGCAGAGTTCCCCGGAATTATTTGTTGTAGTGGGATTTACAGAATAAAACTGCATTTTATTGCTACTAGAGAAAAAGTTGTCATGACAGTGATTTGATATTTGTAGTGGGTAGATACAGGTATCTCTGTCATGTGTGCTACAGTTCTATACCACTTCTTGGATACTGCATTTCAGTATGCTGTGCATACCTGGAGACTGAAAAAAACTTAAGATGCTGCAGACCAGGGCTGTGTAAGTGAGTTTTATTTGGCCATACTGTGCTGCAACTCCTCTGGTATTAAAATGGAAGACTTCACAGTGAAATGACTGACTGTCTAGTGTTTAAAAATCAGATGTGGGAAATGAAGAGGAGCTATATGTTTTATCATGTTTCTTTGTATTCCTGATTAAAAGTCCAATAAAACTGATACTTCAGAAGTACAGATCTTGCTATGTGTTAGATCTGCACTGTTGTGAAGCTGTTTCACATCTTTGGCGAAGATAGGTGTGGACTCTGCAACTTCTAAAGCTACAGCAAGTGAGACTGTGTCACACCATCATGGAGAAAGTCATTACCCCAACCTTTCTCCCCATTTATTACTGTAGTAAATGTGACAGGGATGTCACGTAAAAGCAGATGTCAGGGATGTGTGCAGATTTGGATGTGATTAGAAGACGTTCGAGAGGGATTCTTTTGAACAATGGCTTCACCCTGTTTGGGGAGGTATGTAGATACACACACACACACACACATTCATAGGATCATTAAGTCTGGAAAAGACCTCCAGCATTATCTAGTTTACCCGTCAAAGCTGAAGGTTGCATCAGATCCTATGTCAAAGACTTTTACTTCATTTTAATTTAGACTGGGAGAAAACAATTGCCTTTGCATTTGGTTCCATATCAAGTGTTTAAAACAGTTATATTTTTCTTTGGAATAATTTAAAAATGAAACACCTAACAAGCATAGTGAGAGCTTAATACTCGTTCCACGCCTGTTTAGAAAGCACTTCTGTCAAGTCTTGTTACCACACTGACTCTTCAGTATTTTTGTTGGAGCACAGGCTTGTTAAACCCAACCCAAATAACTTGTTGGGATACTTTATTACAATGGAATGTCTTGTTTTCCTCTCTTCTCATAGAAACCCTCCTTGCTGCAGATCATGTCTCTTCCTCAGCATACTTTTTATTATTTCTCTGTGAGAGGGGTATTCTAGTCAGATTTCTTACCCATTATCACCCTAACTCTGCAGTGATTCCCCACAGTGAGTAGGAGAAACCCAGTGCTTTGTTTAAAAAGTGTATCGTGTGTTAAAAGAACTATTTGCTCCTAATAAACAATAGCAAACAAATGCATGAGCAGCCTTACTGCATTTGAATCTGTTGAAATGCAAGATTGAAATATCCCCTTATTCAGAATTTCAATATTCAATTTGAAAACAACTGATGACATTTTCTGGTGAATGAGATGTTGTTCTTTGCCACTCTTCTTTGTTTTTCATCTTTTTCCTCTGTTCTCTAGGAATTTGTTACAGAGCACTATTGAGTAACGAAAAGAGAAAAGACTTTATCTCTGCCTATGAGAATAACTATTTGTTTATATTAGTGTTCCTTGTAATGATTCAGAAGATGATTCTTAGAGTGCTGTTTTGCTAACAGCAACAAAAGAAGATTTCAATAAAATTACAGCCAATTCCAAAACCAGCTCCACTTAAAATGTGCTTTTAACTTTCAGAGTTATCTGTGGAAGAGCCATTTTAGAATTTGTCAGTGGCATGATTAATATACATTCTTTGTATATCAGAGTGGTTGCTTTTAAAAACAAACAAAACCAACATAAAAAGCCACACAAACTGGATGTTACTAAAAAAATAATTACTTTTAACAGATTTCTTTTTTCACAGAAAAAGTATTTGCATCTTTTTCTTGAGACCACAGTAGAATGTGGAGTTGTTGTCTCACTTTGAGTTTTCAGTTCTGGTACTTCAAAATGTTTTGGACTGACAGGCCTTGCTAAGTACTGCTGGGTTGCTCATTGCTATTTCTATCACATTCCAAACAAGCATTTGGAGCAACAGGATGTGTGAGCATTACACATGAAATTACACATTCTCCTTGGAGTTTAATGGATGTCAGTGCTTTTTATCAGCAGTTTTCCATGTGATGAGAAGTGCGCTGTACTGGGCAGGTTCTGGCACCATAAATAGGTGGAATACCTACCTTTCAGAAATGACTGCTGAGACTAGCTTATGAATAATTTTTTTTTTCTAATAGTACATGAAGAAGAAAAGTAGTAGCGACAATGACAAAAGGACTGAACTAATTGAGTAACAAAAATTGAAGCATTTTGATGGATGTTGGAGGGCTGGATTATTAGAGGAAAAACACTGCACCGTCTGTTCCTCTTGAAGCTTATGGCTGTGTGTTTGTAATAGAGGCCACTTATCCTCAGGCTTTTGTAGCTTGCATTAGAAAGGAGGGAATGAAAAGGAAGAAAAAAAAAGTCCTTGGCCTTCCTTTCAGTGGCAAGCTACTTCACTTAGGCCAGCGGAAAATAATCTGTCTCTGTTCAGGGTCCTTTGTGGAAAGGGCTGTATCTCTGCCCGGAAGATTAGATGATATCTCCTTCCTTGGAGTTCAGAGGCTCTTATAAGCTGCCACTGGACTTTGTTTATGAAGGTTTTTTGGTTTGTTTTTCTTTCTGGCCCTTAGATGTATTTGTACTTCTCCACTCATAGCATGTGAGGCCAATCAAAGTGCCAGTGGCAAAAATGATTGCTTCTCTTGCAGTGAGCAGCTGACAGAGCACATCACTGCTTGAGCACTATTTGTGCAGCCCCAGAGATCTCAGACGTTGGTAAAGTTGTTTGCTTTTTCTCCTTTAATCTAGACCATGTCTGCTCCAAACGTGCCTTTCATTGTTCCAGCTCTTGATTCCTCCTTCTTGCCCACCAGTCCTCACTGTGTTGTATCTCAGCGAGGTGGGGCTTTGTGACATGGGCAACTCCATGACTTTAATAAGACTCTGAGAGCATTTTTTAATAGGGTTGGGCAGAGAATGTAAGACATAGTTCTTGATGGCAGTGTTTTTGTTGTTTTTCTTAAAGTAATAAGTTAATGAATAAGTAAATAAATTGGCAGGTTGTAGTTCGCTCAGTCATATTCTGGAGATTTGATGAGGATCAGTTTCTGTTACTTAATTTGTTGCCTATAGATCTACGTTGTGGAATAATGCTAGCCCTGTGTAGCTCTAGGTGGATGATTTCTGTGGCCTCTGTAGAATTTGTCTTGTCTTCTCCTTTCTGTAGAAGCATGTTATGTTCACGAATCTATTTTATCTGTTACCCTTGGCAGTATTTCAATACAGTGAGGAGTGCTTAGTGCTTTGTTGCTGTTCCAACTTTGTTTTCCCAGTAAGATATAGATGTGATAATTACTTCTGCTCTTCATTGTCAGTTTTCAACCCTTGAAGCTGGGATATGATGGTGACTGTTAGCATCTCACTTCTGCTTGCATTTTGCCTCTGTTCTGACCAGCTGTGAAACAACATAGAGGACTTGTGCGCTATTTTTGCTGCTGTTACTTCTCAAATACCTTAGCTATTTTTTTGGTCACGGAGCATCCCATAACTTCATTGAAAATGAATTAATTTTCAATATTAGTTCAACAAAGCTTTGCACTGCTCCCCTGCTGGCCATCTGTGGACCTGATTTTAGTACTCAGGTGAAGCAAGATTGTGGGTTAACCTGCAGCAGTGAGATTAGCTGTGTTGAATTAGCTGACACTGACTTGGGTTGGGCTGCGATTTAAAAACAGTTTATCTTGTGCTAGTAGAGGTGAAGGAAATGTTTTTGTTTTGTTATGGTATTAATGTATTGGTATACCTCTTGACTTCCAGGTTGCATCACAGCGCATAAGCTCAGTGGATCTTTCATGCTGCAGCTTGGAGCATCTGCCTGCCAACTTGTTTTATAGCCAAGACCTCACTCATCTCAATTTAAAGCAGAACTTCCTGAAGCTAAACCCTAGCCCATCCGCAAGCAGAGCACTTAGTGAATTACAAAGGTAAAGTCTACTGGTTCTACTGGTTTTTCTCTGCCCTTGGAGCCAAGTGACCACTGGCAAGAACTTTTCTTAAGTGATGCTGGTTTAATAATGAGTAACTCCTCCTTTATAGGAATGATCAGGTTGTAGGACTTTGGAAATCGGTGAACTTTTGTGTGCTAGCTAGAAACAGATCAAATTTAATGAGAACCTTAGTGTTTGCCTTCTTTTCTGGAAGCCATTTTCAATCTAAAATGCAGTTTCAGACTGAATTGCTTTATACGTAACCTGCTGAGGCCAGATTGTAATCCTTCAATCTGTTACTTGCATGAGAGAATGAGTTGGTGAGTTGCTCAGCAGCAACATTCTAGGTGGGGACAAGGCTGTGTGTGACTTCACTTCTGAGTTTTTGTTATCTCTCGAGCTAAGAAAGTCTTGATGGAAGATTTAATAAGTTCAGCCAGATTCCTGTCATCTTTCTTCTCTGCTCAACTGTAATTTTTCTTCCCTAGTAACAGTGACCTTCCAGGTGTTCTTTCCACTGCAGCTCATCAAGAGTGTAACAAATGGAAAGATAGCAGCCCTATCAGTGATGTGAATGATTTAGTGTGTGTGTCTCAGAATTGTGGAATCAGCAGGCTTTCTGTATTCAGAAAGATAAATTTTCCATGCTCAATATAAACCTGTGATTTTAATTTCAGTGATAACTGAATTGCAGAATACCTCAGAATTATATTTGTAGATAGTCATGTTCAAGTGCATGTTTTAAACCACATTTCTAAATCCTTTCCTCTTTGAAAAAGAACCCAAAAAACACAAGATGGATTATGCTGACTTTTGTATTTTGTGTAATTCCAATTTTCTTCTGGAAAAACAAACAAAATAATTGGCATAATGGAAGATGAATGAACCCAACAGGTTTACTTCACAAACAAAGCAGTTTATGAACAGTTTGGAGAGCAATACTGGGTTAAGTGTACTGTGAATATTGGTATAGATCTCCAAATATGTAAATTCCACTCCAAAAGTGGAAATTTTAGCATAAGTCAGATGATGAATATAGGCAATTAATGAATGTTGTAATTTTTAACATTTGTCTTCTCAAAATATTACAAAGTGTATAGGAGATACTTAAATATTTTTGTCTGTGCAGCTAATTCTGTCTGGGGTTAGCACTTATAAATAATGTGATGGGTGATGTTCTGTCTGTTTAATGTTCTCTTAGTGCTGCAATTTTACGAATAGCAAAAAAGTCTTGCAGAAAGTCAGCATTAGTAAATGATTATGATTTCCATCACTAATGTGGGTTTGAATATGCAAAGGAGAAAGATTTCACTGACAGAGTAAAACTTTCTGAGATTTTACGTGAGGGGAATCTGGAGTTGACAGGTTATTGCCAGTTGTATGACTTCTTTTTCTTCGTCCAATTTAATAAGAATTTCAAAACTTTTGGGGGCTATATGAGTTAGAAGTTGATTGGATAAACCAAGAGTCATTTTTGTTCACTCATGTTCCTTCAAATTACTGCAAAACAACTGTAAAATCTGTTGTTCTTATTTGGTACTTTTGAGTTTTATAATAAATTCTTAGCTACAGTTGCATCCACACACAAGACACAAAACCAGTGAATCAAGCCCAGAAGTATTTAAAACTTCAGAAATACTCATGTGCTTAGATGTTGTGAGCATAATGCATTGGCATTTACGTACGTAGTCTTCCTGATTCAGTTTTTAATGGAATCTCATTAACAAGGCAATCTTAAGAAAACTCATCTTGCTATTAGCAGCTCTTGCTGTTGCTGTTTTTCTTCATAAGTCGTTCTGGATGGTCATTTAGTAAATGTGCATGGATGCTGAATTTCTAAACAAAAGGTATATCAAAGACAGAGGAAAACAGTAGCTTTTCAGTTACCTTGTGAGTAGTCTAAGAAGGGATTTGGTTATAGTAGTGAGATGGTGTGAACTTCTGTACCTGCACTGTCTGAATGTTGAAAAGTACTTACAGTTGTCTGTATCATTTTAACAGAGCATATTTCATACATGTGAAAGTAGGCAGTCTGAATACTCATCTCTGAAGATTAACACAACTTATTTTCGTGCTTGTTCTCCCTTACATTGTTCTTTTTTAAATGAAAACAGGGTGGATTTTTGCATAGGGTGGATAGGAGGAATTTTATAATTGAGAAATTCCCAAATTGGAAGTACTTAGAAGTTTAAGACGTTCTGTGATAGCGTGTGTGAAGTGTCCTATATGATATCCTAGTCATCAAATTGGAGAAAAGTAGATTTGATGGGTAGACTACTCACTGGACAAAGGATTGACTGGATGGTCACACTCCATTCTGGTCAGTTGTTCAGTGTTCAAGTAGAAGCTGGTGACAAATTACATTCCTCAGGGATTGATGTTGGGACTGGTACTATTTAGCATCTTTGTAAGCGACGTGGACAGTGAGATAGAGTGCATCCTCAGCAGGTTTGCAGATGACACCAAGCTGAGTGGTGCGGTTGACATGGTAGAGGGAAGGGATGCCATCCAGAGAGACCTGGACAGGCTTGAGAGGTGGGCCTGTGCCAACCTCATGAAGTGCAACAAGGCCAAGTGCGAGGTCCTGCTCATGGGTTGGAGCGATTCCAAGCACAGATACGGGCTGTGCAGAGAATGGTTTGAGAGCAGCCCTGAGGAGAAGGATTTGGGGGTGTTGATGAAAGACTCAACATGAGCAGGCAGTGTGCACTTGCAGGCCAGAAGGGTCTGGGTCGCTTTAAGAGAAGCATGGCCAGCAGATCGAGGGAGGTGATCCTGCTCCTCTACTCTGCTCTCATGAGACCCCTCTCAGAATACTGCATCCAGTTCTGGAGCCCCCAACACAAGAAGGACATCGAGCTGTTGGAGTGGGTTCAGAGCAGAATCACAAAGCTGATCAGAAGGCTGGAGCAGCTCCCCTGTGGGTACAGGCTGAGAAAGCTGGGTCTCTTCAGCCTGAAGTAAAGAGAGCTCTAGAGCAGCCTTCCAGTACCTGAAGGGGGCCTACAGGAACGCTCAAGTGGGACTTTTTATGAGAGTATGTAGCAACAGGACAAGGAGAAATAGCTTTAAACTGGAAGAGGGTAGATTTAGACAGATTTAGACTAGATATTAGGAAGAAATTCTTTGCTATGAGGGTGATGAGACACTGGAACAGTTTGCCCAGCAAGGTTGTGGATGCTCCCTCCCTGAAGGCGTTCAAGGCCAGGCTGAATGGGGCTTTGAGCAACCTGGTCTAGAGGGAGGTGTCCTTGCCAATAGCAGGGACTTGGAACTAGAGGATCTTAAAGGTCCCTTCTGACACAAACCATTCCATGA
>JAOWBP010002052.1:13797667-13810915 GCA_028571105.1 Tragopan temminckii | reverse complement strand
AAGTGGCTTAATGCTCAGTGCATTTTCTGTTCTTGTTTTCTAATTGGGGCAGAAGTGCTTTGAGATTAGAATGTGTTGGGCCAATGCAGAGGCTGTGGATGCATTGGCACATACTATCAGTGATGAATCCCATCTGAAATGGGGAGATTCGTAGGTGCAGTTTTGCTTCTGTTATCTTTTTATATAAAAAGCCTGCTCACAAAATAAAGGGCTTGAGAGTTAATAAAGGGAAAATTAAGTTTAAATAAAATATCCTAGAATAAACTGTGACAGAAAAGAAACTTCCTCTCATGTATCAGATTCTGACGCAGATCTTTTCATTCATCCATTTACTTGCCTTTCGGAATACCTCCCAATGGTTGTTAGGCAACTATAATAACATTGCTGCACATGTATGCTGGCTAATTGAATTGTCCTCCTCTTGTTTTTTTTCTCCATTCTTGGTCATTTTTAATAGGGCAAGCACATGCAAGTTGCTTCTGTGGCTGACTGGATAAACCAAGGGGATTTTGAGTTTTGTGAAATGTCAAGGACAACATTTTGAAATCAAGCTTTTACATCCTGATGGATACCACCTAATCAAAATCCTGAGAATTTGTCACTACGGAAGTCCTACTCTAGTTTTGTTCTATTTCTTGTGGTTTTTTTTGTTCAAACCAACCCATTATAATGAGATTCTTTATTTGAAAGGCAGTAGCATCTATTTGCATGAATGGAGCTGGGCTGAACCAAACCACAAAACTGTGTTGAAATAAGTGAGGTTCCTGCACCTTGTAACCAGCATCACTAAGGTGGTCTTAGTATCAAAAAATGTTGAGGAACGCAGTAATGCTTTAGTACAGGATCAGATGCCACAGAAGACCTTTTCAGAAATGAAGTATGTTATATGGATTACAAGGATCTGATCTGTGTTATGTGCATTTAGTGTGTTGTTCGAGAGGATCTGTTTTCCCATACTAGCTTAACATGATTGAATCTCTTGCAAGTGGTGCTGAACTTGAGTGCCGGGAAGTTTCCATGCTTGTTCTGAGTACATAAACTAAAAACGCATGTAATTTCTATTTAAATAAATAAACTTTCTTTGTGTTAGTTGTTGCAAAGCAACTTGGTGTGTCTTATGCTACACTACTTTTTCTGGTTTTTTTTCTCATCTCTTTGTAGATTCACCAAGTTGAAGAGCCTTAACCTCTCCAATAATAATTTAGGAGAATTCCCACTGGCAGTTTGCAGTATCCCAACCCTGACGGAGCTCAACGTGTCCTGCAATGCCCTCAGAAGTGTTCCAGCAGTTGTAGGCGAGATGCACAAGCAAGTATTTTCTTAAAACTTAATGTACACAGCCTTATAATAAAGGCAACAAACATGACTCTGCACATAATCTTGCTATGAAAAGCAGTATAAATTTAACGGGGTTGTGTCAGAGCAAACTGTCTTGAAGATCTATACTGAAGCAGTTCTGTGCTACAAGCAGAGTAAGCTCTCTTTGTATCTGAAACTCTACCAGTCCCCAGCATTTAACACGAGGGTCACCTTCATGGTGAACAGAATCTTTAAGCCTTGCTTACGTGCTTCAGTCATCACATATGTGGAGGTGTTTGAAGATGTAATGTGTCTAGTAGCATGCTCTAAATTTCATAGTTACCAAGCCTTTTAATTGTTCAAGATCTTCTGTAGCAGATGTTAAACCATTGTTCCTTTGTTTTTCTTCTGCCCTTTGTATATTTTATTTCACTGTAACCACAGCAGACTTGTATGTTTATAGGAAGGATATGTGATTTAACAGGTCACTCACATTCTTCACTCTCCCTTCCCCTCCCCCATCTGTAATAGCTTGCAGACATTTTTGCTGGATGGTAACTTTCTCCAGTCCCTTCCCGATGAATTGGAGCATATGCATCAGCTCAGCTATGTGAGTCTGTCCTTCAATGAATTCACTGACATTCCAGGAGTATTAGAGAAGCTGACTGCAATGGACAAACTCTGTATGTCAGGAAACTGTGTGGATACACTCAACTTGCAAGTTTTAAAAAGGATGCCTCATATTAAACATGTGGACCTAAGGTAGGTTTTTGAAAAAGGAGGAAAAAGAAATCTAAGTTGAATCTAAATTAGTGGTATTGAAACAATTTATTTAGTTGTCATAATAACCTCTGGGCTTGAATCTGTTGTATTAGTTCATGTTTCTGACTGTTGCGTAACTCACAGCGCTTGCAGGGACTTAGTTCTTTTTCCTTGAGGAAGAGGTCGCACTTAGGATCAATAGTTAGGAGAGTGAGTTTTGAAGGATGTGAATATTTACACCAAAAGATCAAATGAAATGGTGCATGGCCTGCTGGTGACTCTTGCAGTTCTAGTTGGTGCAGTAGTAGTATAATATAAATTGTAGTCTTTTATCTGAAAAAAGCTTTTATCTGAAATATTACAGGTATGTAAAATGATGAAGAGAGAAGTCAAAGTGAGTGGATGAAAACAGATACTTTCATGTTTCTTGGTCTGTTAGGACAACTAGGACAAAGCCTAGTCCACAACAAGTAATAATATTTTATTGACGCCTTCAGCAGATACTAAAAAGATCCTTATTACAAATGGCTTTTGTGTGCTGGTCATTCTTATTGTCTTGGGAGAACCCTGATTTTGCAAGCAGCTGAGCAAGGCTCAATGCATAACCTTTACTATGATATCCAAATAGCGATGGATTTTGGAACTGCTTAGTTAAATTTAACTGTTCAAGCTAAAACTTAGTGTGCTGTATTGTTCTGTAGTTGACAGCTTTTCAAATCAAGAAAAGGCCAGCATAAGTATGTCAAGAAAATAGATAAGATGATAAAAAGCCACCTCTTTATCACACAACTTTAACTTTTTGTTAATTCACTTTCTCCTGTCCTTTGTTAAAGTCTACTACTTAATAATCAGTGCAGTTCACTTCAGTGTAGTTGAAGGCTGTATCTTACAAAAGTATTAAAGTGATCGAGGTAGGTGATACAACTTCTCAAAGGTCTTTGTAAAGCTGTCCTGGCTATTTCATGTCTGGTATGTTTGTGAACTGTACTTGCTGTGCTGTGAAGTGCTTTGCTTCATTGAAATCAGAAGTAAATACTGCCTTGTAAATTGGAAGCAGAAAAGAATAGCCTGTGATGGTGGAGGGGGCTTATTCCATAATTTTATTTAGTGGAAAAGTGTAGTTGCTTTCAAAACATACAGCTGTTGTACAGAGCTGAAACAAAGAACAAGAGCAAAACTATAGGTAGGTACCTTCATGCTTAGTAGGGAGGAAGTACAGGAGCACAAGTTGATGGGCTGATTTTAGTGTTCTGTTCAGATCTGAGAATTTGAACTCTTTGAAGTGCTTTGCCATCTCAAAGATAGCTGTTACAAGATAATATTGTTTCAATTGTAACTTCTTCAGAAGTTGCTGAATGTTGTCAGCAACTGCACTGCGGTGAAGGTGTGATAAACAGCTGTTTTCTTTATCTGACAGACCCACTTGTCTTGGGTTTTTGCTTGGCTGCTTTCCAACACCCTTCTCAGGCCTCTGAATTTGCCCAGTGTGGAATATGATGAAGTGACAAGCGAGTCTGGGAATTCATGAATCTCAGTTTGGCCTTTCAATAAAGTAGAGGACATGAATACTTACAGACTTCTTGTCTGCTAGGATCTCATCTTTCCAGGAGATGCTTGTGATATACCTGTGTTTTTATCTGTTCTGTACTCTCAGGCACAGATAATCATTTATTTTTACAGACACAGTAACAATAGCACTTAGATTTTTGTTGAGCTTTTTATCAGTGGTTTTCAGAAAGGAGCCTGGTATCGTCATTCCTTTGTCATGATGGGTAAAACAATAGGGCTGATCCATCCTATTCTTGAAATCCCACAAGGGTAGGGAAACTTACTTAAAAATCAAAATTCATTAGAACCTTGAGGTATGCTAATTTAATCCTGAGCAACTGATGGTGGAGTGAGCATTGGTTTGTCGGCAGGACCCTCTCATGTAACTACATTTAATCTCACTTTTTGTCTGCAAGATTGAATTCCATTAGGAGATTGGAGGCTGATGAAATAGACTTTCTCCACCACGTGACCCAGTTGGACCTCAGAGACAACAAACTTGGAGAGCTGGATGCAACAATATTTAACAATGTTGAAGTGTTACACTGTGAAAGAAATCAACTGGTAACTCTGAAAATCAGTGGATATTTTCTCAAAGCCCTGTATGCTTCCTCAAATGGTAAGTGTGTTTCCAGGGCAGCTGTGTTGTCATCTGCTTTCTGGTTTTTGTGCCTGGCTCTCTGTGGGATGCTTATGGAGTACAATACACGTAATTGAGAGGAGTCAGGAGTCTCTTGAAATGGCTCTGGAATAAAAAGTTCTCACGTATGCTATATCATGTTTTTGACAACTCTGACCTTCAGAAATGGCTTCCAGATAGCACGATAATACTGATTTGGAGTTTTCAAAACCATGAAAATTTTAGAAATTGGGCCAAAATTCTCTGTGTCAGTAGAGAGGGTCTTGAAGCTGTCATTTATGTACTTTATGAAATAAATAAGGAATTTATTACTTCTCCCTGGACTTCAAGTTTTGATGAGGGCCTGTGAGACAAACTAAACATATTTTTGCTACTACTTCTAGCTACTTATACTTGCTGGAAAGCTACAAAACCTATCATGAGTAACTTTGTTTGCTTTCTATAATACAAATGACACAGCCTTTTCTAGTTGAATATTTTCTGTGTTCCATTAATAAGATTTATTTAATCTCTCTGTAGAAGCTGCTGTGTTACTTAAATACTCAATTTTCACTACCATTTTTATTGTTCGGAGTAGTTTGGTGTGGAATAAACAAAACACCAGCTCAGACAATTGTGAATTTTCTGAACAGTCTGCAGTGCTTGGTTGTCATCTTAACGATATCCAGAATTGTGCTATCATTAAATATTCATGTAAGGATCTTTGTAACTAAGGAAGGTTAATATAATCTGAGCATGTGCTGTGCAATGTGAGCAGAGAACCCAAGTTAGCCTGGATCTTGCTATCAACTGTTTGTTTGGTCACACTGCCAGCAGGAAGAGCATGATGCTGTCCTCTCTTTGCACCCACAGCCACCTTGCTTTAAGTCTGTCTCCAGAGGAACAGTGATGTTTGTTATATCCATGTTAGTGGATTTTTTTATAAGCTTAAACACCTGCTGGTTTTGTTTCAACATCAGTGCTAAGCATCAGCTACCTAAAAGTTTAGGATATGAAACATAGAGGCAATCAAAATATGCTGCTGGCTGTAGTTGAGGAGCTATGAAAGGTTTATACGACTACTTGTAACCAGAAACTCTTGGGTAATGGATAGAAAAATGTTGTGTCTTGCCATAACCTAGAGGATTCTGGAAGTATTCCTTAGCTTACTGTTTCAGAGCAAAGAATCCATGGCTGTACTGTTAGTGGAGGAAAAAAAAAAAATTAAAAATGTAGAGTACAGACTATTTGGCTAGAGCAGACAAACTTGGGTGGCAGAAGTGAAGCTACAAATCTGGGGCAATAGTGGATTTTGTTATGAAAATTTTTAACTCCCTATTTTCTCTTCTCTGATGAATTATGTAGCATTTGTCATATCAAATATAGCCTCATATAACAAGCATACTCAGACATAATAGAGGAGGAAAAAAAAAAGACCAGATCTGTAGCAGTTTTTTTAGTTTACTGACTTATGTGAAATCTGATTGTTAGCTACTTAAAGTACCTTTTACAGAGCAGCAAATTGCAAAGCTGTATCATGTTTATTTTCCCCTCCTAGAACTTGTTCATCTTGATGTGTATCCAGTTCCTAATTACCTGACTTACATGGATATTTCTAGGTAAGAGTATTTTTCTTCCTTGGATTTGTGAAATATGTATTAATTGAGTTTATGGAGAAGAAACACTGAGTTTTACAGAGTTGAAGTGGAGGTAGGAATTGGACTTTGAGATGCAACACTGCTGATTCTCAGAGTCAGTTGTTGTCCAGTAGAAAAAAAAAAACCAACAGCTGTTCCCTGCTTCCTCTTAACTTATTTATTTTTAATTTTAGCCTGCTTTAAAGCTCTTTTAAACTGTTGAGGATGATGTAATGTGTGTTTAGGGTCCTATTTGTGAATTTAAAATCTGCAAGAGCTTGAATACAGTTTGCCTGCTTTTGCATCTGTGTATGATAACTGAAGCAATGGGTATGTGAACGCATGTGCAATCAATCTTGTACACTTACTTTACACTACTGGCTTTTGTCTTTAAGGCAGGATACGTGAATGCCCCACTGTGCTTAGCTGAATGTTTGCAGTGAAGCTATTTGGAAAAACTTAACTTTTAGAACGGCTAGCTTCAGTGAAGAAAAATGCAAGAAAAACAAAACCCTCGGCTTTTAAGATGCACAGAATGTTTTACTCTCTTTGGTAAAGAGTAGCAGAGCAGGTTTCAGAATTGATTTTTATAGGGCATCAAAGAGATGTTTCCACTTTGAGACCATGAATATTTTTTAAAGGGTGTCTCACAGATGTGCACTAAAGCAATTTCCTTTCCTCTGGAAGGACGACTTTCTGATACTCTTAATACTTCTTCCCTGATACTTGGAAAGCAGCTTTTTTTTCTTTCTTGGTTAGAGGCTACATATTTTGGGAAGTAATAATGTGTTAGCTTTATGCTGTTGCTATAAGTCTTACTGCAGTGTCCTTTGAGGATATGATCTCAGGAAGTGTATGTGTAGGAGAATCATTTGGATAATGATCTGGTGTACCTCATTGTGTTATTTGTTCACAGAAATCATCTGGAAAACCTGCCTGAGTGGGTATGTGACAGCAAAAAACTGGAAGTGTTGGATGTTGGCCACAATCGGATAAGTGAGCTGCCTGCCCGGTGAGTCTTGCAGACCAGGACGTGGTACAAGATAAGCAGTTCAGAAATAATTGCTGATTAGGTGTTTAGTCTGTTCCAGTGATTGTCAGGCAAATTTTATCTTCTGTTTGATTTTATTTTTACCTTGTGGGGTGTCGTCATGCCACAAGCTTTCACTGAGCCTTTCTTCTTTTACTTTCATGCAGAGAAAACAGTGCCTTTGAACTTCAGATGGAAGTTTTGAGTCTGTTCAGGGAGGAAAGCCCTTCATTTTTAATACTGAATATTAAATATTTACAGCCATAACTTTACATGACAATTTAGACATTCAGGACGTGTAACTTATTTCTGTTTTAGTGGCATCTAGAGACTCTGTTTTACAGCCCAGTTTGAGTTTCAGATAAGAAAAAGGATTGAGAGGAGAGAGTAAAGCTGTGTAAAGCAAGTAAGCTTTTGCATGCATAGCAACTGCATTCAATACAAGGATGATCTCCCTTCCAAATCTCTAAACTTTAAGTTGATAAAGTGGTAGGAAAGGAAGTGAACAAGAAAGAAAATCGGTTACATAATGAATGGCTGTTTGTAACTTTTTTCTAGATCGACCCAGTCCAAATATCAGTCAGGTTCTGGTATTGAGCATTTTTAAGTGCCTGACTTTGCTGGAAAAGAGTTGTCCTTTCTGGCTGCTCTACACACTTCAAAAGAGATGTTGTGAAGGAGGGAGAGCGTGCTGGGCACAAGTGATGAAAATGCGTGGGGATGTACAGAGCCACTGAACATTGTGGACAGCTAGTGTATGAAGAGCTGTTTTCCGTATGAAGCTGTGCAGCACTAAAGAGCATCAGGAACAAAAAAGTTGGTGTTGTCTGAGGATTTAGTGTTGGAGATGGGAAGAGAGTAGGTTTCAGGAATCTGTGCAGAAAAGGAGGAGATTTACTGAGCAAACTAATGGCATAACATACAGACCGTTCATCGCTTTGTTTTTTCTGCACAAAGTGAAACTTGCACCCACTCAGAAGGTTGGGGGAGCCAAAGTTCATTTGCCTTTCATTTGCACTTCATAACAGCAAGGAATATCAAGGCATACCGGATATCTTTGGGAGATTAATGATTAGCTGAAAACTACGTACAGTCAACAGCCCACTTGTCTCTCCTGGCATCTTATCATTAACCCCAGGAAAAAGCTTATCTCTTGAAAGCTGTTTTTTGTAGTATGTGTCTAGATAGCTTAGTTCCCAATAAGTCAGCTCATTTTTAAGGCTCAGTTCAAAACGTGGCCTTAAACATCAATTAATGTTTAGGGAAACTTGGGTCTGAATTCAAATGCAAACAGCTCAGGCATATATACTTCATGTAAGTATCAAGAAAAATATTAGTGCTCAGTAAAAGTTCATGTGCTCTACTGCTTGCTTTTTTCTTCTGTATAGAATAGCACTCTTAAAACACACCAAGTAAACAAACAGCACTCCCCTTGGAGGATGGTTGCAAGCCTAGCCACAAATGTTCAAGCCTTGACTGCCCAGCGATTTCCTGGAAGGCTGAAGGTTGCACCTAGTCTAAACAAACTATGGTTGAGACTTTCTATTTGCCCCTTGAAATAGAAAAGCAGCCTTGAAGCTAAAAAATTTGGAGAGAGGACTATGCACTGATGTTTTCTCAAAGGAAGCGGGAGCAATGTATAGTGCTGGGCTGTAATAGAGCCCATATCTGCTTTAAAAGTACAGAAAAATAACTGAAAGGATACTTAAGAAAGCAGGACAAATTCTGACATCATAATAGAACTGATGTCAGAGAATTCCCCAATGAAAATTGAAATGTTTCAATTAAGGGTTGCCAAAATGACCTTGCTGCCACCAGTGAACAGGTGTCTGTCTATATTTTTGTTTGTTTCTTCTTGGTCCATTTTTTGAAAATATCTGCTTGTATTCAACACTGCGTTCTCTTGAATGCTGGCTTAGTAAAGGTTTAGTGAAAGCATTCATCCAGTTCCTTGTTTTATGCAAAGATGCTTGATGCTGAGCAGCGTGCTTACACTTAAACTGTTAGATGCCGTTGCAGCTTCAGTGGGAATCAGGCAAGTGGGAAGGCTGCTTATAAGGAGAACAAATGGTGGTTCCTCGCTGGGCCTGAGAGCTAGTTGTCCCAGGCTTGTCAGAAGCTTGATCAGCTGAATGTTGGTGCTTCAAGTTTTCTTCAAGGAGCGCAGTTCCTTTGGTGGTTGTGTAACTTTGAAAGCAAGAAAAAAAATCTCCCAAAGGCCTACTTAGTTCTTTTGAATTATTTATAAAATGCATTTCCATACAGGAGTGGATTGTTAAGGTTTTCACTGTGATTTGTACTCCTCTGATTTAAAAATGGCACTGCCCCCACCTATCCAAAAAAACCCCAAGTGTGATTTTTCTTTTTGCTGGAGATGTTCTGCTGCAACTCTTGTTTTTTTCCCTGTAATGTTTACTGTTGGTGATACTGGCCAGTCTTGATTATGAAAGAAGTAGAATAGGAAGGCAAATCCTTTAAAATCTCTCTCGTTTATGTAAAATTGTAATTAAGCAAAAAATATAAAATACAAAAAAGGTAATAAATATGCATACCACTGTATGATAAATCTTTTTACTCTGCATTGAGCTTTCTGGAATGATGTCTGGCAGTTGACCTGTATCCATGGTCATAATTCAGATGATCCAGCCAACTGAGATAACTGTTAACACTGGCACACGGAGATGGAGTATGACTGTATCTGTCAAGGGGAAAATACTCAGCATACTTCATTGATTATTTTGGCACAATAATCCAGTGACCTGATGGATTGTAGGAAAGAGGGGGGAGGAAGGCCCTTAATGGCTCTATGGATCATTGAAACTGAGGGAAGAAGATTTTTTTGCTGTAATGCTGAGTAATTTGAGCATCTTTGAAATGGGTCAGCACGGCCCTCAGGCTCGCCAGATTAAAGAGTATGTTAGCTGGAATGTAAGATAGGTGGCAGACAGAATAATCTCTTTTTTCTTAATTTGTTGAAAGTGATTTCTGCTCAAAATCAACACTTGTGCCTTTTTTGAGGTTATTTGGTGCAGATTTTAAACTCTAAGTTTTTTGTATCGCAGATCTTAGCTTTACTGTTTAATTATAATAACCAGTCTTTCCCCTCATATTGTTCTTTTTTCCCTATCCTTAGTATACCCTAACATCCCACAAAAGCAGAGTGGGGGATGGGACTTGGGGTCATCTATCGGTTGTAAAAGCTCAAGAAAGTAAAGCCGATTAGATAAATTTCATTTGCTGTAGAACTGGAAAGGAGGCTTTATGTTTGTCTGGTATTAAGGGAAAAGGAAAACATGGGGTGGGGAACTGCACTGGATTGAATCGGTACATGATGAATCAACTACTATGAAGTTTGTGGGGTGACGTTTCACCCACACTTCTGAAGTTCTTTCACTAACTAGAGGGATCCCACAGCTTTCTGCAGCCCTTGTTAGCAATTACCTAGTTCACTGTCACGTTAAATATTCATGTCTTACACGCTGCAATAAGGTAACCCTTTCTTGCTACTTTCACTCCTTAATCATCCTTAAATCTCCTTCTCTGTCTCTGAACAACCTTTTTACCTTTTTAAGAAGTTGGTGGAGAGTGGGAAGATATTCTCAGATCTGTGCGTAACTAAAACAATGTCTACTAATCAGTTGGCTGAGTCACTTTCTTACAATGAACTGTGGCATCAAACTGAAGATCACTAAGCAGATCTTCAGCTGACATTTTTCTTATTTTGGGTGTTTTTTCTTTCTTGCAGGTTGTTTTACAACAGCAGCTTGCGTAAACTGCTGGCAGGACATAACTTGTTAGGAAGGCTACCAGATCGGCTTGAACGAACACAAGTGGAGGTTCTGGATGTGCAACACAACCAGCTCCTTGAACTGCCATCTAACCTACTTTTGAAAGCTGACAGGTAAATATAAAGGAATTCCAACCTGTGTGTGAGAAATCTTACTTTGTGTTTCATTTTGTAGCTGAAAGGGTAATCTGAGGGTTCCTCTAATTTGAAAGTTGCCATACCTTATGTGAGAAGAACAGATGTCTGCCCAGCTCACCACAACACAAATTCTCTTTATTCTAGTTTTGTTGCCTTATATGGTAGCTTTTTTTCCTCTACCAAGCTCCTGCTGGAACACCTACTTCTTGATATCTAACTGTAAAGTGAAGTGCGTGCTATTTTCTACTACATACATTGAGATGAGTTAGTGGCAGTTTCTTTAAATATATATTCCTTAGTCTTGTTTGATGGAGTGTGAAAGCTTTACCCCCACTCCATCCCTTCAGTCACAGGCTAGAACTTATTTATACCCATCAAACAAAACAAGATCTGTGCATAAGGCTGTCAGAATAACTCAGTTATTCCTGTGTCCTCGCTTTGTGAATTTTTTATGCCTTTCAAATGTTTGTTGCTAATTTAGCTGGTGTCACCACTTCATCTGATTTTTGGCTTCTTGTTTTTGTACTGCTGTTCCTGTAGCCTCAAAGTCTTCATAATCTTTCTTCCTTGATCTAAACATATCCTGTGAAGTGACTGTGATTAAAATACCAGGGATTCATAGCATAATTGGGTGGTGGATGGTATTGCCCTGCTTGGCATCCTTGCACCTCTGCACTTTAACAAATAGTCTTGGTATTTCTGAATATCTTAACCTATACATAATTTAACAGTCATAGTTTGTGCTGCAGGGTTTTATTTCTGGTCTGAACTGCGACAAAAGGAACATGTAGCTCTTGGGTTTTGCGAGAGGCAAAGAAGCAAGAGGAACAGTGATCTCTCTCTCACGAATCATCGCTTAGTGAAGAATATTACAACCACCCCTTTTTTCTACTGCTCATTCTGTTGGGAACCTCTGCTTAAACTTCTTGGGATTCACAGTATCAAGGTTGCAGAATTATGTTCCAAGGAGATTATCTCTCAAAGGAGGGATTTCTTTAGGACAAGGTTTTGTTTCTGGGAACCAGTGTGACGTTTCAGTCTTGATTTTTATACTTTCTCTTTTAGACTATTGCATACCTGTCCCCATTAAGCCCTAAGTAGGGTACAACCTTAGGAACAAACTGATCATCAGCAGAATTTTTCTGATGTTCATTTACTGCTACAATCGAGACTTTACATTGAAGTGCAGTCAAAACGACGAAACTTAGCAATGCTGCAATTGTAATAATTGCAGTTACCTGTTACGTTTCTGTTCAAAAATGGTGACGTTCATAGTCTATTCATGTGACGGAGAAGTTTCATGGCAGCAGCTGTAACAGCCTTGTGGGTGATTTCTCAAACTCTTGTACAGTAGGGATTGTATGAACTTCAGAAATGAAACCTTGTGCAAGTTTTTTTTATTGAAGTTTGCAAAGTTAGGTCAATTTAAAATACAGTAACACCATTTTCCTATCTGCTAACTTGGAAAGAATCTTTGAATCAGATTCAGAAAGCTACTGGCATCTCAAAAAGCAAAGATATTTACTTCTGTAAATTTCACGTATAGATTGTAGGTCTGGAATGTAAATTGGTATAGTTTTGATAGAGAGAACCTGGATAATTTTCTTTTTGGTTACAACTCATCATTTTAAACAGGGCTACAGAACTATGGACAGTTTGGTCTGAGGTTTTTTTTGTGATGCCAAAAGGAAGAAGCACAGGCTAAAATTAAGACTGGGGCTAGACTTCCATACGTTGGCTAAACATGTGCTGAAAAGAAATGTTAAAAGTCTTTTGAAAAACATGCTCTTAAATGGTTAATTCAGGATTTTTCCCATCCACAGCCTTGTTATTATGCACCTTTCAGGCAGCATAGGGCATGTGTTTTTAAGCACACGTATCAACAAAGTTTATCTGCTGTGGCACTTCCTCAGCACTGCAGCCTCCTCATTGGTGGTATAGAAGCAGTTGTGAGGAGATTCTCATGTTGTCTACCCCATTACTGCTTTTGACTGCAGTTAGTGTTTTGTCCATGCTGGCACTCCTATTAATGCTGCAGAAGTGATGCATGTGAAGGAAAATATCAGTGCAGATTAGTCCTCGGTATAAGAGTTCTAGGCTTGGAATTTCCTACAGTACTTTTTCTTTGCTTTGCTTTCAAATGTTTGCATCTGTCAGTAGCCATGAGTCTGGATCGGGGAAAGATATTTAGGGGTCTTGTTTGCTTGTTTAAAAAAAATGTTTCTCTTCTCAAAGCATTCCCTGGGAAGCACAATCTGTGCTGCCAGACACATCAAGAGAATGGGGTTGCCTGAGCACTCTGCCATGATCTTTTCCCACTGTGTAATGTTGGACAAATCATGTTGCAGAACCCTTATCTCTCCATAAAATGACTTAGCTTTTGCAGCATGAAAAGATTAGTTTGTTTTTCAGAAAGATACTCAAGTCT
>JAOWBP010002052.1:13747216-13766384 GCA_028571105.1 Tragopan temminckii | reverse complement strand
GGAAAAGACATCCCTGGATGTCTGTGTGTGGAAGAACCTGTGAGCATTAAGTTTCCCATTGCGCAGGAAAGTCACAGTGATTCCCTTCTTGGGAATGTTGGAGTTTGAGGCGGGGGAACCAGAACAGCAGTGGGCAGGGGTTTAATTGCTGCCTTTAATAATGAACTTGTACTCATAAGATTTTCATGGAATTGCTTAGCTTAGCTTGCGCCACAGTTTCTCACCAGTATTTATCCCTGGGCTGTCTCTTACAACATTCACATGCCTGAAAGCAAACACATGGTAAGTCTTGCTGTGGCTCCAGTAATGTTAAACTGTGCTCCTTTTTGTCAGTTAAACTGACAATGAAGATAAGAGAAGCCGGTGTTGGTATCATCTGTTGCATAACAAACCACTCTTGACAAAAGAAGCAGCCTCCTGTCAAACGAATTTCCTTTATAACTGCCAAGGGGACTATTTTTAGTTTCATCTGCCATTCTTTACTCCTTAATTGTCTGTTTCACTTTTTCAGTTTTTGTCTGTTTTCCTCTTTCCCATCAGCTCTGATACCAGGTGATAATTTGCTTCAGAGAAGCCACTGGGCTCTCTGAATGTGTTGAAGGGCCTGTTCCTGGGGCTGGGTGCTGTGAGCACATGTACACTCCATTCTGTCTCCTTGCTGCTGTATCCAGGTCAGTTCTTGGGAGGGAATATTCAGAGGAGGATAAATAAAAATCCAGACTAGGGGTTTCAAAGACAAAAAGTAAGTTAAATCATGTTTTGTTGGGGCCGAGACCCTGTTCAGAAAACGTTGTAAATTGAATGAGGGAAGACACAAATAGTGTTAAAACAGCATAACAGGCAGCAAACTCTTCATATTCCATTAGCAAAGCAGGGCTGAGCCTGGCTTTTTTACCGGAGATAAAACTGAAGTGCTTTGGGAATTATGGTGTTTATTCCATAGGTCTTGACTCTGTAGTACTGGCTGTGTTCCCTTAAGGTCTGTTTGACCCACTACATGTTTTTAGTCCTTCAAAAAGCAGAATGATTCTTGTCTTCTTGCTGAGATATAAAACAGGAGTCCTGCCTATCTGTAATCCATTAGAGATTTTGTGGTGCTGGTTGCAAAAGTAGAAGCATCTTAAGGCTTTGATTGTTCTAGAAATAACACCACTTTGCTCAGGTGCACATCATAGTTCAGCCAGTTTAAATCAAGTAATTGTCATTCTCTCCAGCCTCCTTCTAAAGCATGGTTCACGTGGGTTATTTTATACTTTATATCTTCTTCCTCCATGGTGTACAAGGCTGTAAAAATAATGAGTGGTTTTGTGCCCATGGTGTTTCTGTAAGGTACAAGTTGCTATAATACTCATTTTGTAGCTGGAGTTGAGGAGCCCAGAGGTATGTGAATAGCCTTAAGTCAACTAGGAGGTATGGCAGCATATTTATGTCTCTGTGAGACATAAATAAGTGAACAAAACAGTCTTGAAATTAGCATACTAACATGTCCCAGGAAAGTGACACAGTTCTTATGAAGAAGGAATTGCTAGAAATATGGTCAAAAGTTCTAACCGTTAGTTTTTTCTTAACAGATCAGAGTTTTCAAATGCTATGCAGTGTTTGCAAAAGAGTAAAACAAAGCAAGTTAGGTTTATGATTGAAGTTTTCCAACCTATCTCTTTTTCCTCAACGGAAAAAAAATGAAGAAAAGCTGCTGAAGAGAAAAGCAAAACAGGGACCTGATTTCTCAGCTGGAACGAGAATACAAATATATTTTTTTATGGGAGAAAAAAAAAAAAAGTACATTGCATTTTTTTCTTCATGCTTTCCCCTCTCTAGTCTTAGTCTATTCTTCACTTTGGAATATACCTGACTAGTGCAAGAGTGGCCAGTTTCTACGTACCAAAACTTTGGACTACACTGTTCAGCCAAGTAAAGTTAGAGAGAGTTGGGAAGAGTTCATGTGGCTGGTGACAACAGCTTCTTACATGTCTGACTGCTTTGCTGTCTGATGGGATTGGACAGGGATATCCTCAGCAGTCTTTGCTGGCTCACCTCCCCCCGCTACATGGGTTTGGATTATGCAGTGGTCCCCAAATTAGTGTACCCATGCTGTGAGTCACCTGGTGAGATCCCAGCCTGTGCGTAGCAGAGTCATTTGGGTATCTCAGGGCTTAAAATTTGAGCTACCCCTTGCTGTGGCATACACCTCTGAGCAGTCTATGGTCTAACATAAAACTGTTCCTGCTGTTCTATTCCTCTTTGTTCCATTCCTTTTATCAGTGCTACTTTTTAGTTTCTCTCAGCTTTATTTTTGATTCTGCAGTTTTCAATCCCCTGAATTAGATTTTGTTTCAGTGGCTGGAAGTGGAGGAAGCACTCAAAGCAAGGCTGGTTTCTTATTTTTGAAAATGCTTGAAAGTCTGCCAGTGAGCTGTCAGGTTAGTGATGGCTTGTGACATATCAAAGCAGACAAGTGAAGGTTCATAATAATTCAAGATCTGTTAAAAACAGCATTGAAATGTGGTTAGCAGTGAGAGCTTTTTAAAGAGAAACTAATTATTGTGGGTGTTCAGAGTGGTAAGTATATTTCAACCATTGCTGTGTAAAAGGTCTATCATTTTAGCTGCATATATATCATTTGGATTTTGCCACTCTTACCCAGATTTTCAGTGTTTTCATCCCAGTTCATCCATCTCATTCCTTGCCCTGGTGCCTGGAGGGAACGCTGCTCTTATATGTCTGTACAAGGGGAATCCAGGTTTCCATGCCACCTGTGTATGTGCAGCCTTTCTTCAACCATTTATTGCATTGTTCAGTAGTTCCATTTTCTGCCTCTGCAGCCTTTTGTCATTCTACACAAAGGAGAGGTTGCGTTTTCTCCTGGA
This sequence comes from Tragopan temminckii, assembly GCA_028571105.1. NCBI lineage: Eukaryota > Metazoa > Chordata > Aves > Galliformes > Phasianidae > Tragopan > Tragopan temminckii. The sequence goes on along the minus strand of JAOWBP010002052.1, from coordinate 13,763,517 downwards.
TCAGTGGCGTGAGAAGTAGCAAGAAACTTCTTGGCCAAGAGCCTAAAAAAAATCATGTACTTTCCATTGAGTGAAGAGGGTCTGACCTTCAGAATTTCTCGCAGCATGCTAAGAGGTTTTGAGCAAAGATGTCCAGAGGAAACGAGAATTCTACTTTCAAAATGGATATGAAATGAGAAAGCTAAAGAAAAAGACAAATTTTCCTCTTACACTGTGTAAAGGGCCTCTATGCTGAAGACATCACCAGCTGAATGCATATAAGAAGTCGCCAGCGATCATTAAGCTCAATTAATCTTATTCTTGCACGCATGATAACAGCTGTGGATTATTTAAACAAAGCAATGGTGGGCAAGCAGAAGAGGGAAATTGAAGAAAAGAGGTTCTGCTGTAAACACTTGTACCACCATCACCCAAACTAGACTGTAATATAGAAACTGGGTCAGAGACACCCTTCCCCCTCCAGGCTGTCAAAGTTATTTGAGCTTCTATTGAAACCATCACAATAGAAGAGTTTGGCTCATGCATTCACTGAGCAAAACTGATTTGTGTTTCTTGGTTCAGAAAAAGCTGCTGGGTAATTTTCCATGCAAGTACAATGCAGCAGTTCAGCTGATCCCTGAAAGCTGATTTCTTGGTGATTTGCCTTTCATTTAATAAGGCTCTTCAGCTTTTATTTAGCCTTTCTAAATTCACATGGTGAATCTTTGTTTAGAAGCCTTAAACCTCTCTCTTGCCTGTTTCAAGTTTAGGAACTGCACTGGTAGCCTTCATTCAAAGTTCAGAAGATTGCTGTAAGTCTATTGAGATGCCTCCTGCTCTGTTTTCTTACTGGCGATATAAGTCTAAGTTAATTGGTTTATTTGCTTGTAGGATAATTGAATTAAAATGCATTGTTTAGGAAGTATGGCTTGATTAGATACAAACACAGCTCTTTTGGACTCTTCTCACTCCCCTTTTTAATCCTGTATTTAAGTCTTTCATCCTTGTTTACAGCTGTCCTATTAGTGGTCTCAGCCTTCTGGTGCACTCCGTCTGCTCTGGTTTTTGTGTGTTTTGTTTTTTTGGCTTCTTTCAGGGAGTCTCAGTGGCTTCCTCTTGTCCTGAGAAAAAAACTAGTCTACTCTTTATGCCCATGATGACAGGCTACAGAGGTTGCCAGCAAGCACAGGGCCTGGGAGTTAGAAGTGGCACTAGTTGGCTGTTCTCATAAGCCCTTATTCCAGAGGTAACACAAATGAAGTGAAACAACAGGGTAAACTAGGTGAAATAAAGCTCCAGTGTTAGAACCTGCTTTCCAATGCTCAGTTAATACGTTCTCTAATTTCACTTCCCCTCCCTGCTGCCCTGAGTGTGCACTTTCACCGAACGAGCACATGCACTGTCACTCTTCTTTCTCCTTACATAAAATGTCATTTGTTTCTTGAAAATCACCTCACTCAATGGACAGTGTTGCCGGGAGGTGTCTGTGGGGTCTACTCAGACATGGAGCCAAGGAGGCTGTTTAGGCTGTGGCTAAGTAGCTGCGGTGTGTTGTATTGTGGAGTGATGTGCTGTGATGTGTTCAGGAGGTGTGTTTGACTGTTGAGCAGAAGAAGGAACAACTTTTCCTTAAGTACACTTTCCAGGTGAGAAGCTGGTCGTTATGATGCAGCAGTGAGAACTTTTCTATCCATTCATGTCCAGCTGCTTCTCAGTCTTCACTGTATTGTATATGGTAACAAAAAAAGAGTGGGAAAAAGTGCCCCAGACTGTATGCTAGTTTCAACAGTGAATGTCCTGAACTAGCTTTCTCCAGCAAGCACGCTTATTGGAACTGCCAATGTTCATATGCCTTCCTTGCAACCTCACTATCAGGAAGAAAAACAGAAATTCTTGCCATTCCACCCAGCTGCCCAAGTGGATAAACTAAAGAAGTGATTTCGGAAGAATCTCAAGCAAGGGAGCCATTTGCACTCTGAAGTTTGACAGCAGAAAAACTTCTGTTGTTATCAAGGCTTATCACTCTCTCTGGCAAATGCTCTATCTATAATAATCAAGCCTGTGCATATGACATAGTTCTTTGACAGGTCAATATTTCTCAATAATTTAGTAGCATCGCACACTCACAAAAATAGAGTTATAATTAGCTCTCATCCCTAAAGTTGGAAGAGCTTTTCAGTTTGTTGGAGGCTGCTGGCCAATTCTTTTATCTAATTGGATGAAGTTCCTACTTTCTCCCATTTGTATGATGTCTCCTTTTACACAAACTCATTAAGTGCAGCTGTACTCGAAGTTTATAACAACAGCCCCAATGAAGCCTAGACAGAAGTTTAATAGCAGGTCTGTTCTCTCTTTTTCATCTGGTCTCAGTCCATTCAGACGGTTGATGTACGCCCAAATATCTTTCCCTAGCACCTAATTCTGCCCCATCCAGCTTTTAATTATGAATTATCTTAACAATTAGAAACCAGACATATTATGTTAGATTCTCCGTCCGTTTTGAAACCTGACAATTTACAGCTTGTTTGGAGGAAAATATATTTTAAAGCAATTTGTTTTTCCTATGCATATAGAAGTGGTTTTTTTTTTCTTTTATTTTAAAGCTGGTGTTAAGGGGCAATCAAATAATTGCTACATCGTTTGTTAAATCTTCGGCAGCATTGAGCTGGCTATTCAGGTAGAAATAGAAATGAGCACCAGAGTTATTGTTACATTAAGCTTTTGCATTTAGACCTTTTTTTTGGAAAACTTTTTTTTTTTTTCTTTTGTCAGGGTGACTGCATTTTTCTCAGGTTTCCATGTGTAACTATGATTTTTGAATTTCTGCTTAGTAGAATATATATGGTAATAGAGAAACTTTGTTTTCCAGAACTTGAATTTTTTCTTACTTTGTGGCCTTTAATACAAGCTTACTTTACTCTGCAATACAGATAAAGCAGTTTTAGTAGTTTTAGAACTTTGATAGATTTATACTTTTTCTTCTACTGGAGTGCTATTCCAAGGTTTTCTGAGGAGCTTCTAGCTGTGTAATATCCTTCCACTACCACGTTCCATAAGAGAAAAGGAAAAGAAGCACAACAAGACAACAGGACTCCCTCCTAAGCAAAATTCAACAGAGAAGGAAAATTCTGTCTGCTGGTGTCTCATCTCCTTGCATCTGTATTCCCTTCAGGTTGTAGTGCTCTCCCAGCTCAGAAGGTCAGCAAAGGCTTGACCTGTATGAGCTTCACAACACCCTTAGCTCTTTCCATGATCTAAAATTACAAACACCTTGCAAAATCAAAGCCCAGAAGGAGTAGGGAGGAAAGAGGAAGGAGGAAAACCCTCACCTGCATGACTGAGTCCTGCTTGAACTCACTCTGTGCTGTAGTTGTCTCTTGGATCATGTAATCATCAAAAGATAGTGGACCTAAACACTTCGTTTCTATCCGGAGTATGAAAAATGAACAGTGTTGTAACCGAGACCATGGTCACTGTTCTCAATAGACCTTTATAGCAAAGTGGATGTGTTCAGATTCATTATCATTCTTCTCACTGGTGACACCAATAGGTGGTTTAATTGATTGTTTTAATATAAAACTTAACCTCAGCATGAGTCACAAACAGTTTTGACTGCTAAGTGTCTATACTAGAAAAATGAAATTTGCCAACATCTCTTTTTTCATATAGCCGGTTTTGTCTGTAGACTATTATGTGCTCAGACCATTTTTAGACAAATATAAGATACAGGCATCCTTACTTAGTGTCCTGTCCCTTGCGTAGTTTTCATATGGGGCTGCTACCTCAAGCGTCAATAAGTTAAGCTTCTCTCAGATTCATAAGCAAGGGCATTTAGGCCTCTTCTAACAAGTCGAGAACATTTTTATAATTGACCTCTAGCACCCTGTTGTCTTTGAAATATGCGGGCTTATTTTTCTAGGAAATACTTTATGCATTAAAGGGACTATTAAAACACCAGAACATTTGTTTTGTCAGCTACAGTCATCATGGGCACATCATGAAAATGACAGCAGTAGCTGCTCTGTGCTGTCTAATTTTGTAATGTTTTGACAGAATTTAGGATGTGAATGTATGTTTGTGCTACCAGTCATTGGTGAATCATGGCACTTAATTGGAAGGGTCAACAAGATCAACAGATGTGGTCTTCGGGAAATGAAAATGTCTTCTTTCATTTGTGATTTTGAGCTTGTTTGTACACTGCTTTTGTTGGAAGTAGGCTCAGCTGACGGAGATTAAGGAAAAAGTAGTGAGTTGTTTTCCCAGCACTTGAGTGAGTGGTGATGGTTGTTGGAGGATGTGATGACAGAAGAGAAGTGGGTTTTAATTTTGTTTTTGAAGTGGGTGGGGGTTGGCAAATGGATGCTTAAGACACATTAATGAAGTTATGTTGACAATTGTTAAGTGTGAAGTCTGTCATGTATCTCCTTGCAATGAATGCGTCTTTATGAGCAAGCTGCATTACAGACATCTGTGCAATTGTCAGCTGTAAGCAAAGGAAAGGATGATTCGGCAGTGGACACAGTTGAAAATGAAGGACAGGTATTTATTTGTGTGGGTGTGTATACTTCAGTTTGCCAAAAGTGACGTATTTTTGACTGTCTGTTCTTCCCAACTAGTTAGTAAGTGGAAAACAGTGAGTTGAGCCAGGGATATTATTATTTTTTTTTTCCAATTTCTCCTGTAGCAGAGAATTTGAACATTTTAGGGCAAATGGATCATGCCTTTCATAGTCACTTTCTGAAAATGCATGAAGATGTGAGCTCCGGAAAGAGTTGGGAAAGCTTCAGGTAAAATATCACTAGTCAAGTGTGCAAAGTAAGCGAAGAAACTGGTAATGCTTAGACCTGGCCACATCTGTGTTTGCACGAGCTGTGCTCACTTGCAGTGCATGTAGCAGCCGTGTGTTATGTTCCATTTTTCCAGTACCTTTGTGACTGGGTCTTGGTGTGGCTCTCAAAGGGGCTTACACATACTGTAAAGGGACAGCCGTGTTTTTGCCAGAGTAAGGGAGGAGCAGGACTTGGGATTGTTCCCTGACTCTTTCCAACTGTTTCCTGACTTTTTCCAGCTACAGAGCTCTCCCCCATGGTCAACTTGAGCTTAAGAAAAGCAAAAATATTTGAAGACCTTTGTCTTTCATAGGTAACTGAATAACGTTGCGTAACAAACAGTTAAATCTCTTCTGCCGCAACCAGTGCTTCCATTTCAAGTGCATGCAGTAGGTCTTAACCCAGCTAATGCTGATGGGGGTTTTGCAGTAGATAATGGTTGGAATAGTTCTTGAGTTAGATGCGTGCTTTGAGAAGTGTGTCATGTAAAGAGGAGCCTGGATCTACCCGAATCCCTAAGACTGTCTCATCTCTTTCTGGAGGTAGTTGTATCTTTTTTTTTTTCTTTTTTTTTTTTTTCTCTCCCCCCTATATATGCTTCTTGAGCATCTTGAGCATCTCTGGGTTTGCCCCACTTTCCCCCTCCATCTTGGTGGAGAATAAGGACTCAGACACAAAGTAACAAGGCTGAAATCTAGTTCCACACCTGGATGCTGTGCCTGGGATGTAACTGGAAGCAGTGCTGCCTCGGTTAAAGATTGATTTTTTTTTTTGTCCCTAATGCAAATACTGGGAGGATGTGAAAGAGTGCTGATGTAGGTGGTCAGCAGCTGGCATGAAGGATTTATTAGATACCTTGTCTGTGGGGAGGAGGAACCAAGAGGAGCTAAAGTTCAGCCCCTTTGTTTAAAATACGTCTGTTTCTTTCTTGTGCTCACATTTTTCACGTGTCAAATATACCAGCTTCTTGTAAAGCTGTGGGTTGGAGGGGTCTGTGTGTTCTGCTAGCACTAAATGAATTACCTAATGAGAAGAATGTTTGCAAAGCCTGGAGAGAAGTAACAGCTGCCTTTTTAAGTGCAAAAAATCCCTCTAACATTTCAAATCCATAGCAAGAACAGGGATTTTTTTAAAGACCTGGATGAAAGGAAATCAGTAATGTGTAGGGGGTGCTGAGTGCACCAGACACCTCACCTGCTTTATTCCTAGATGCAGAGGGAATTCAGAGTTAGACGCCAGATGGAAAGCAAGCTCAGAACCACATGAACTACAAGCCTGTTTCCTTCAGCAACATTAATTTACAGTCTCATGAGAGAACACCTTGGTTTTCTGCCAGTTTTGGCTTCAAGCAGAGTTGTGAGAGGACAGAACAGAGCAGTCAGCAGTCCCTTTCAGGCCACACCGTCTGCGCACTGAAGCAGACGGCACAGGCTGTTAACAGGGCTCTGCTGAAAGAATTACAGAAAGCGTCTGTGCCTCTAGTCCCTGGTGAAAAGCGTCCAAGTACATTAATTATGATGTGGTATCCTGACTTCTCCTCTGCCTGCCGGGCATTTTACAGGGTGCTGGCATCTTTATGCTACAAAAGCTTGCTTGCCAAAACTATTGCTTTAGGTTATTTGATGTGTTTTGCATTGCTGGTTCCTGCTCTTGAGTTCTTTGTTGTGGAGTGGATGTGGAGCAGGTTAAGGAGAGACTTGAAAGTCATTCTGATTTGCCTTTAACAGTGCTATGGGGTCGCATCACTTGGGATCACAGTGTTGTGGTGCAGCTTGGCCTTTTGGAGTGATACTGTCTTGAGGGAAGTGAGTAGAAATACACTGTAAAGTTTATTTTCAAAATGCCTTATCATGTGTTAGGGCATCTCGTGTGATCCTTTGGTTTACTTTCCAGTTTCACACTGTTTCCTTTCCAAACTACCCAGGATTCATCGTTATTATTATTATTATTTTATTTCTTCTTCTTTTTATTTGTCAGTTCATATGCATAGGACATGCAGCTCTGTACATGCAGATTTCTTATTGCATTTGGTAGCACAGTAAATCTAAGTTGAGGGTTCATGGTACTTGACCAAAAAAAGCTGTTTTTGGATAAATATTCACGTGGCATGCATGAATATAAATGCACTGCACAACCTATCGCTCCTGCGTAAGCCCTGCTGGCTCAAGTTGACCAAATTATTTTTTGAAAGAAAAGTTAATTTTCTGCTGTAGAGTTTTACGATGAATGGGAAACAGCCTGTTTATGTCATTCTAACTAGTTGTTGCTGGATCAGGTGGAATCCATCTGCCTCCAGCCAGACTAAATACCCTAGTAAGAACTGTGTGCTGCTTTGACAGAAACGAGATCACACATCTTTTCATAATCAGGATGAACCTTGTACATATACAAACCAGTAAATAGATTGCCTGGCTTTCCTTTCTGTCACCTGTGGCTTTATAAGGCTTTGCATCAGTTCTGAGCTCCAGATATACATTTTTATCTGTATGACCATGACTTGTTAGAGTTAGTGTTGTTTTCAGAGTTTCTCATAATAATCAAGACATTGCGTTCCCACTGCTGTAGTCATGTGTGCAGTGGGAGTTCTGAAGGACACATGCATAAGAGGGCACATCAATACATTTCTCTCACATATCCGAGTGGCAGAGTGGCAACTCAATACATTTTTAATGAGTTGCATGGGTTGGATTCAGAGCAGGTTTCCCATTGAAGGGAAAGAGGCATCTTCTGGTTGGACATAGCCAGGAACACTTCTCAGTATACAGAATCATAGAATATCCTGAGTTGGAAAGGACATATAAGGATCATCAAGCCCAACTCCTGGCTCCACAGGTTAAAAATGAGTGTGCTTGTACCTTGAGAAGTCCTGAAAAAAAAGAAAAGAAAAGATACTGATGGTTTTACTGACTTGTGTTTTTATCCCCTTGAGGTTTTTTAGAGCCATTCTGAATGCTCACACTCAATTTTAGCAAGCTGCTGTAAACTAAGAACCACATGATCTTTTCTTGTCTGTGCAAGTCAGTCTGTTGCATGCACAGATCATGACTACTTGCTCTTTTGCCCTGAATAAGGCCTCCTCAGAGGGAGTTATTGATACCAAAATGTTACTTATGAGCAAAAGGCTAACTCCTGTTAGGGTCAGATGTAACACAAAATTTAAATGGCAAGCAGTTATCCAGCAGCCGTTCACACTGGAATAAATTTCATTCTCATTAAATATTGAATAAGCTCGAGAGACAACAGCAGGAACTACCAGTACTACCAGGCTGAGAGCCTGCTGTCTCAGAGGGACTGCAGCACATTACCAGCAGTGGAACTTCTCTGAGGATTTACGGTGCTTGAAACCATTGGTGTATATTTTGAAAAGGGAGGCCAGCGAAGCTTGCTTTAAAAGTGCTCCTACCAGTGTAATTTCCAGATTGCCAAGCCCCTCTCCAGCTCTCAGGTCTGACGTTCGTTTTGTCTTTATTCTGACCTTCTCTCTTCTTCTCTGCACACTGTGCATTGTCCCAGTAATGAGGTAGGCATTTAATCACAGGTGCGAGCCTTCCAGCTTTTTACAAAAACTGGAAACACTTAAACAGGCTGAAAAAGGAGTCTCACGAAATTTACCTGGGCTAACTTAGTTTACCTCCATAAAGAGACTTTCGCACATCTTTCTTCCTTAGGTTTTAGCTTGAAATAGGACAGTGCTGAGGAATCTTCCCTCCAAGTCCTTTCAGTCTTCTTTCAGTCTCATACATTAATCGGGGAAAAAATGGCAGTACATGCAGAACTGCAGATTTGCTTGCCTCCTGACTTGTAAAGGAGTTTGCAACCTCATTCTCTGCTCAGCAGTTCAGTTCTGGAACTAGGAGGACAGAATCTATTGCATTCTTCTGCCGTGGCTTCTTTCAGAAAGCTTCAGGCTGCCTTCTTCCACCTTCTCTGTCTTTGAGGATGCAGACATAAGGGTAGATGTTTGTGCGCGTGTGTCTAAATTCTTCTTGAAAGGGATTAAACTACTAACTTGAGGCACTCACTAGCTGGGCATTATGACAGCACACTGCACATGCTAGGCTGCAAAACCCCCTCAAGTAGTTGGGTGAATTCCTAGAGTTAAATATTCGTTAACAAATTCAGCTATTATTTTGTACATGAACAACAGCCACAGAATGTGTGTGACAACATCTGCAAATTAAGGGCCTGTTAAAATGAGCCTTTTAGAGACTAAAGCTAAACACCTACCCGTATCTAAACAGGACTGTAAAAAACCTTCATCAGTAATGAAAATGCTTTACTTTTTTTTTTCCTCATCCCTCTTGAGATTTGCTTATATGCTTTTACAGCTCCTTTCCACCAGGATGGAAAGTAGTTCTGGTAAAGAAATAGAAGAGTCTCATGGCACTTTTAACAAGACTTTGGAAACATGAGATAGAGCAGGTGGCAGCATCCTCAGGTCTTGAAGTATATTATATACCTGTGTACTGCATTTCACACAGCAGCAGCTTAGCAAGCCTGGGTTACTTTATCTCGAAGCACAGAGAACTTTGATGGATGCTGGGGAATACTGACTGATTGTAGCTTTTTCTGGAGTTTTTTTACTTTCTTGAATCAGTCTAGAATGCAGGTTCATGGGGTTGTGTCCATAGATGTGATACTGGATGCTCTTTTTTGGGATCAAAAGAAAGAACAAAAGTAGTAACAGAACTTAACTGCCTGAATGAAAGCTAAACCCTGTCCTCTGTGGGCTGCTAACAGCACAGATACTTCCAATGCATGCCTTTAATGCCTAATTCACATAGTATTCACAGAAGAAGCCCGCTGGTGCTTTTCCAAGTACTGCCCATAGTAAACCCCATTTAGAAGTGATTTTGTCCCAAAGTGTCATTTGGAGCTTGCAGTCCTCAGTGAACCTGCCTGAAAGGAGTGAGCTGACAGACTCACTGAATCTGTGGTTCCAGCCAGCGTGAACTACAGTGCAGGAAAAGACTATGTCAGAACTGTAGATAATCTCAGTTGAGGTGCTGACTTGCAGCCCTACAGCTCTGAGTGTTGTAGTGAGTGTGACGGGGTGCTGTGAGAGGGAGTTATAGCTACGAAACATGAAACACCCATTAACCAGTCTGCTAATGGTCAAAGCAAGCAGAGAGTTCTTCCATCTTCTGTCGTGACAGTGCAGACAGACCAAGGACCCACCTTAACTACTCTGAATATCAACTCTCCCCCAGTCTTATGGGCAGCCCTTGGACAGAAGCACATTAGACCATCAAAGGTGAATGTTGTAAATACATTCGTAAATACATTCTTGCACATCTATTAAACATTTTGATATTAGCTTGAAAAATGCCACAGCATTAAAAAAGCAAAAACTTAAAATTTTGCTTATGTGCCTCTGTTGCATAAACTCAAAGATGTACATTTTGTTTTGTTTTGTTTTCCTTTTTCTGCTGCCATGAAGTTTAGCAAGGATCATGTTTGTTTTTAGAAAAGCTCAAACTCAGTTGCATTCCCAGTTCCAGGGGGGCTTTACAAAACCATCAGATATCTTAGATTCAGAGAACACATGTGGGTAAGCTGTACGTCAACAATGTCACTGTAGCCTGAAGATGTTAACGTAGAGCAGAGTGTCAGCAGAACAGCCAGGAAGGAAACACTACATTTCATTGACAAGACTGTCCTCGTAACTATTGGAGCTGTGTTTTATCAACCAATCCTAAACAAGTCAAATGCAAAACAAGTCTTAACTCACAGTGTGCTTTATTATTTTTTCACAATATTAACTAGACAGACATGGAAAGTTTAATGGCAGCATGTTCTTATAACATTTTAAAGACAAAGAACGACATAATCATATTAAATGATGATAAACTGACAAACTACATTACCGTACATACATCATCCAAAGGTACTGGATAAACGATATCTGCTTATGTACATTTATGCTGGTGATAATTAAAATTCAAATATTCAGAAGAAAAAGAAAAAAATATGCTAATTAAATTATAAAAATATACATTTTTTTTTTCCTGCGGAATTCTTAATGCTGTATAACTTGCCAAGAAAGGTTTCATTGTGTGATGAAGCTGCATTAACTTAGTATAGGAGAGTGATTTAAAAGAAATACAGATTAAATTGGCTCCTTTGTCTTCCTTTTGTTTAGCCTTGATTGAAAGAGAGAGAGGAATGAAAAACAAAGCTGGGCTTTTGCAATAAGAAAGAATTTTTATACTCATAAATCAAAAGATGTTTAAATTTTCATATACTACTGAGCCATTAACTTGTAATACAAATGAATCATTTTGCTAGCTTGTTTAAAGACAGAGAGGAAAAAAGACAGGCTTTAAACATGCTACTTCACTACACTTATAATCAATAGGAGTTCTAGGTTTGTGAAGTCAGATGCAGGTGCATGGCTAAGCATAGTGTCATGCTTTAGGGTCAAAGCATGCAGTCCTTATGTGCAACTGACTCCCACTGACTCAGCTAGGGAGAATGTGTGCGAGCAAGGCTTGGGTGTCCTGAATCTGTATTCTTTGAACTGTACCACATCAACGTTTCCTCTGCACATCTGGTTTCAAAGAAACATTTTTCCATTATTGTTCTCGATTAGTGCAATCCTACTCAGGCTGTTTAATCTCAAATCACAGCATCAAACAAATGAGCTCTTGTAATGAGTGGATACTTTGAGAATAATTTTAAAATAATTCTGTAGCAGAACATTCCTAGTAATTGCAGTCACATCATAGTGCACGGATTTGTAGCTGGTTTTAGTTAAAAGTAATTTTCAGACCATTGTGGGTGGACTCCAGCATCATCTGAAACTTGAGATTTTCTTACACACCAGTGTCATTCCCCATACCTTCCAGCCCCCTTCCCTATCTGTATATTATTCTCCGTTACCTCCAAAGCCCTGTTCCTCCTTTCTTAGATCCAGTGCTTGTTCTATTAAGAAACGTCCTCTGTGTCAGCTCTGATTCCAGAACACTGAACTTGCAGATTATTTTCCTTGCTTTTCTGTTTATTCCCAAGATACTGATCTGTAACAGATCTTAAGTGATCGTAAAGATTTTTTTTTTTTTTTTTTCCAGGAATAAAACATTTTACTTCATTATTTTCTTAAAAAATGAGGTGGAAAAGAATTAATGAAAAATAAATTAAACACAGTCAAATAAAGTATTACTCTCAAATTCCTAAGGATTTTCTGTTATGCAAAAGACTGCCTTTAGAATTAATGAAGTTTTATACTGAAAAATAGTTGTGACGCACCTGTAATGGGTTACTCTGCCCTTGCATCACCCTTTTTCAAGGGAAAGAATGAAAGATGAACCAATTCCTCGTAACAGTCATCTTTAAGCAGGGAGATATTTCAGTGATCTCTTCGCTTCTCTCTACTTCTTGATCTCTTCCTTTGTTGTCCTCTGCTCTTCCACATCTAACCATCTTCAGAAGCCTCCCTCTTTTCTTCACTTTTTGCTTTGACAACTTGGATACACTGGGAACGTCCAGGTGTGTGTGTTCACATAGTGACAGAGGATGAATTGTCACTGAAGTGTAGTCTTTGAGCATGCAAGTCTATAAGGCAATTTGTGGGAAAAAAACTCTATGGGAAGATGTAATGAGGAACAGAAAAGACAGGAATTATTGAAAAAGAAATGCAAGAGTGAGAGGAGAGGATTTTATTAAAGAAGTTCAAGCTTTTATATACATTCAACGTTTCTACTATGTTTCTTAATAAATGTATTATCAACTACCATTATACCTAATGCAGCCACAATACTGTACTATTCTGCAGTCAGGATGGGAAAACTTCGTTAACTCTTTAATAAAATAAAATCATCAACAGTCATCATGACTCTTCTTTTTGCCTGGTATTAACTAATACACTGGGTAGTCCAGTGAGTAGACACAACAGAACACAAATCCTCAATATTCATTTAAATGTGTATCATGTGTCGTCTTCATATTATTTCTAAAGCAGCTTTAAAAAAATTTTGCCATTGGAAGGTATTAAAAATAAAACCCATTCAAATTATCCTGGTAGTATAGCAGCACTGGAATTGATAATTACTCTTTTACTACTTTTGACAATGTAAACCTTTAATAAAATAAACAATTTTGAAACAATTTGAGGTCTAATAGTTCATGAACTTTAATGGGCGTATGGGCACAAATTGAAACGAAGACTAGATTGTGAAATGAAACATTAGCTTGATAGCAGCCAATTCCAGTTTTGAAATCAGCTTCAGACACGTTCAGCTTTGCAGCTGAAAAAAACAAAGCCCACACTCAATCTGCAATACTTGGTTGCTCCCATTTCAAATATTTCTCATATGAATCCTGCACACATATGCCCACTTCTGACAGAAGCTCTAAAAACACTGCAGGTGTTTCTGATTCTATGAAGTTTTTTCTTTTCTTTTCTCTTTTTTAAATCAATCCTAGTTTTAGTCACACTTCTGTGATCTTAGAAACACTTCCTTTGTATGTTTCTGTGAAACTGTAAGTAATTTCAAATTAGAAAGGTAAGCTCGTTCCATCTTTGCTCATACAAAGTGTAGGTGCCACGACTAAATAGCAGTAAAAATGCTGAGATGTACAACTCTTAAAACAAACAAACAAACAAAAAAGCAGCTTTGAAGACACAACATCAACTACAGCCTTAACATTGAACACATTACATTCCCAAGTTAATGGAGACATTTTGCATATAATGCCACAAAGTTATCCATCTGAAATCTTGAGGTTGAATCTACAGTTTATTCACTGCATTTTTTTTTTTCACCCTTATAGCACTTCTGTATTGTACGGTACGTTTCATTCAGAGCTTCAAAACCTTTTCTTTCTATCTCTGAATGTCCATTTACCCACAAATCCCAGGTTTCAAAAGTTTCGTAGAAAAAATAGGAGCGTTTGATTGAAGATGGTGATGTCCATTACACAGAGCAGTCCATGCAACACACTCGGATTCTTCTGCTTCATCAGCAATTCCAGCCCCCTCCGAGCACATGGAAAGCCCTGCTTTGACATACATCAACACACCTGGTCTTAGAACACAGGTCTGCTTATAAAACTGTATACCAAGGTATTCTGCACTAACTGTACTTGAGTTGAATTTCTAATAGGGGCAGATGGCTTCACCCTCCCCTTTTTCCTCCACCCTGTTTTCGCTTGAAACGACAGTAGGCACCTGTGCGATCAAGGTGTCTGAGAGTCTCTGTCCAGATAGAGGAGTTGGAGTTTCTTCATCTTTTCTTCAGTAGACAGTCCTAGGAAATTATTAGCATGAAATAATTTTGAGGGCGAGGGGCAGGAGGATAAAGCTCACTTTCTTTTTGTGTTATGAAAATGAACTTGATTTTGGTGTCTGGTTTGAGAAACAAGGATAGTCAGAGCTAATTTGTAACTCAGCTGAGGTCTGTTTCTTGCCAAATAAAATTAAAATCTTTTTCGACTTTCAGGGATTTGGAGACCACATTTAATTGGTTTCAAACCCCTGGAGGAACTCCGTAAGTAAACAGGATTAGTTGCAGATATGAGCCCTAAAGTGGGACGCAGGTCAGGTCTTCAGACTCCAGCTCTGCTCTGTAGAAGCAGGCACTTAAGGTCTCCTGATGTTTCTGTGTCAGTAGCCGTGAAAACTTTTTACTGCTAAGAAAATCATTGGAACAGTAACTTCCTGCAAGCCCCAAAGATTTAACTTCACACATCTATAAGGAAAAGTATTTGAGTTGACACATAGTAGGGTATAGGATGATACTATCATGACTATGATGCAATGGCACGATTGGTAACTTGAAAACGCATGTCTACACGGCAGAGGCAATTGTATTTCAAGCTGTAGGGATAGCCAAGTCTCCTTCAAGAAGTTGCCATTTTGACTGCACACATGTACCATGTTGAGCCGCTTACTCCGACTGCTCTCGCTGGCAGGACAGGATTAGAACTTTGTTCACGTTGACCTTTTCTGTCAGAGCCCTCCTGGCCATCCAAAAATTGCAAGGAAATCTACACAATTACACAGCCTTTAGCAGCTCAAGTAACTGCCTTCCTAAGTGTAAGCAGGTAGGTCTTTGTCAGTATACTTGCTCTTCGCAGATAAAATAATCCAGACAACTGCATTAATTAAAAAAAGAACCTAAAATACTTTGGGGCTCATTAAAGTTAAGAATAACAACATGATGTGATGACAGATACAACTAGCAGAGTTTCTGAATATAGCAGGTTAAAATGTAAATATATTTTAATAAATAATTTTCCTGCAATGTAAAAATAAATGATATTTCCTTTGGCAGTAATAGCTGATTTAATCTTTAGCCAGGAAGTTGTTTTGCTCATAAAATACCATTGTGCTACAGAAAAAAAATATTATTTTGCTGTTTTGAAAGACTTCTGTAATCCACGATAAACTGGGTGACTCTACTTATGTCCAAGATAAGCGCCAAGAGTGATGCAAGCTCCCACCAGAACCAGGCTCAGGATGGTCTTCAGAGAGATCCAGGAGAAATCAAACAAAGGCCTCATACTGTTGCCGTACAATTCCACGAAGGCATCCTAGAAAGGGAAATAAAGGAACATCAGAATCACAGTAACTCTTGAAGAGAGGGAGGAGAGCTTCCACATGCAGCAGTCTTCCAGCAATCACTCAAGTAGAAAAAAACTCACAACACATCAACGTATGAAAATGGTGATTTGGGAGCTATGTTTTTATGTGGTGCTTAGCACAAAGTTCTCATGCCTATTTCTTAACAAATATTGCTGTAATTACTTACAGTCTCACATCTGTTTTAGGCATGCCCTGTCCAATAGCAAATATATTAACAGCATTTTTAAACATGAGTAACTCCCTTTTGGCTCCTGAATGTGTATATACTAAAACACACAAAGGGTGGAACAGAAGAGATTGGAACTTCATTCTCCAAACCTTTTGCTTCCACTGGAAACTGGGCATCTATTTTGCTAATCAGTATTTATTGAGTTCCTTAGGGATGGGTTCAGAAGACTCCATGTAGTAGTCACTGAGATGTTTCTTCTGTGTGAGTTGAAGCTGTTAGGGTGCAGTTCTGTGTTACGTTACTGCTGGCCTTTCATGACTCTCACCGAAAGGGGTGACACCTCACTCCTGTGTTCCTGATAGTCATTCCTTTGATGTAACAGTGGTCTGTTTTTGTGCTCCATAAATACAATGGGATTTTGACTGGGTTAGTGATCAGATCGGTAACAGTCTGTGCTTAGTGTGTGTCCTTCAAGCTGCCTGCGATTCCTTACAAACATGAAACCTGAGAACACTCAGAGAGGTAAACCACACTGCATTGCATGAAAGCAATGAATAATGAAGCTGAATGACATAAAAAAAAAAGGGGGGGAGAAAAAATAGCAGAGTTTAGGACAACTCTTTC
The DNA here is from genome assembly GCA_028571105.1 of Tragopan temminckii. NCBI lineage: Eukaryota > Metazoa > Chordata > Aves > Galliformes > Phasianidae > Tragopan > Tragopan temminckii. Next base: position 13,747,331 of record JAOWBP010002052.1, on the reverse strand, counting down.
CTTGTGCAACCAATTAAGGTCTGCACCCAAACCACTGAGAAAAACCCATGAGACAGCTATCCATTGTAGGGTTTACATCATTCTCTATTATCCTAGGCTTCCAAATTTTTGTAAA
>JAOWBP010002052.1:13736012-13747199 GCA_028571105.1 Tragopan temminckii | reverse complement strand
TATGTTATGTTGCCTTTAGACATTTTGTAATGTTACTATGCTAGGCAGTAACCTGCCCTCTGAAAATGCATACACGTCATGGATTACAGCAAGAATGAAGAGTAACAGGTCTCTGCCATTCACAGAAGCCTTTCAGCCAGATGCGTTTCCCGTAAATTACATACATTAAATAGCCTTCATCATTAGCCTTTTCTAGATATTGTTTAAATAAGTGCATTTATGGTTATACCACGAGAGGGCGTGTAAGGGTTTTTTATATCGTGCCATTTTGACTCCTGTCCACTAGACAGAGTGAGATGCAAATAAAATGTTTGTAATCTCAAAATGTGCTTTTATATTAAGTAATATTGGTGCGTGCTGTAGGTAAGAATGAGTGTGTCAGTAACAGAATAGCTAAGGGGTTTGCCCAACAGTTTGACTCAAATCGTCTTCCTCCTGATATTTCTCAATGCTTCTTCCTCCAGGCAATCATTTTCGAACCTGAATATCCAAGACTATATTGTTAAGTGAAGGCAGTTTAACCTTTGGGGCCAATGTCTTAACGCAAACTGTTCTTCCCTGAGAAAATTCAGCAACTTTTGCATAGCTGTGCTGTGTTTGAAATAGACATTGCCAAACCCTGGCCTCAATATTCTGCTGTGTTGATGAAGAGCCGAGAAGTACAGAGTTTGCTGTGCAGTTCTTTGGACAGCTTCCTTTATTTCTCCTTAAGGCTATGAAGTAACACAATATCCTAAAATATTACAGACTGGGCTAAATCCTGTTGCCGCCAGTGCAGACTCACTGACTTCCATGGAAGCTTTGTCTGAATAGAGAGTTCAAGTTCATGCCTTATAAAAATACAAGAAAGGTAAAGTTCAAAACTTGGTGATATTATAATGGGTGGAAAACAGAGGAAATGAAAAAAAAATACCATGGAAATGCAAGTCATGTGAAAATATTTTAATGTTACATTTCCATGGTTTCTTTCTGTGGGCTGAGTCTCACTTCTGTATAGTTATGACAGCCGATGCACACCCAGTATCAATTGCAAAATAAGCATATTTTGTGCCTTTTTTCTACCCATGTTTAGCAACATTCAGCCCAGTTTGCCTGAGAGGACATTTCTAACAGTTGAGTAGAACCCCTGGAATTTGCTATGAGGATGGATAGAGCGTTACAGTGGAACTTGAAGACAAGACAAATGTATGGTATAACGTATGGTTCAAAAGAGGAATGCTAACAAAAAATGTGCAGCATGCAGTACTTTTTTTTTCTGAGATTATACAACAATAACATGAACCCAACCTAATGGTGTCTGCACTATATATTACAAGTAGCTCTTTATGATCATTCTCCCTCCCCTTCTCAAACATCCTGATTAGGCCTATTTCCGAAGCTTGTTTGAACAGCCTGTCACTATTTGTTTAAGTTTCAAACCTGTTTTAAATAAACACATGTCCATTTTATGTACTAAAACAAGGAGAGGGGGAGGGACCCATTACTGAAAACTTTTAGCACAAGGAGAACCCTAAACAGAATCCTGACTGTTTCATAAGGTTTGTCTTCTATAAAACCATGTATTTGTCACTGGATTTTTGTCACCCAAACCAGTCTGTTTAAAATAAGAGAATCTGCACTAAAACAAATAAGCTTAACAAAATTGCTTGAAACACTTGATGTTGTCTGAAAAGCACTCTTTATAATGAAAGCAAGGGTCCCCTTGGCAAATGAAACGAGGCAAGTTTTGGCTTGGTCAGGCCTTCTGGAAATCTCACACGGTTGGAAACAAAAGGGTTGTAGGCCTTTATTTTAAGACCTGACTATTTAAAATTTAATGGAATGTTATATCCTGGATGTAAAATTATATCAGGGCAGTTAAAAATTATATGGAAAAGAGCTCTTCATTCAGACCTGTAAGTTGCTTGAAAGTAATTTCTTTAGAAGCTTTTATGAACTCAAATCAGCCTGTCATTCGTTTATGGCCTACATTCATGCTGACCATTTCAACACAGCAAGAAGGATGGAAGTGGTAAAGGGAAGAATGCTCTGCCTAAGCTCCTCATGGTTCCCGTGCACCAAGGTGCATGCCTCACCCATCTGGGCTTACACGGTGGGCCAGGGCTAGGCCAAGAGCCCCGCTGCCCACCGAGATGCCCACGGGGAGGGCAGGTCCCGCTCAGGCCCTGGTGGAGTTTGTCACCCACGGGGGATAAGGAGGCATGATGGTGATGATGAGTGGTGTCCTGGCTCAAACCAGAGGCTCTCAATCGCACTACCCCTCTCGTCTGCCGGCCCAAATTTGGCAGTGCTGATCCAAGAAACAAATATCATCCTTAACTACACAAACATTTGTTACTTGCATTTGGGTTTTATTTAGTCTAAGTCCTCTTGCAGCTCAGCCTCCATCTCTGCCTGAGAGGCAAGGCCTAGCCTCGAGGCTGTGGAGGAGTCAATACTTCCCATATGCTGAGCCAAGCACTGCATTACTGGCATGAGTGCTCCCCCCGTCAAGGCCAAGGGAAAAGCCAACCTCAGCGTGGCATTATGCATTTATGGCTGAGGGGGTGGTAGGGAGAGCAAACATGAGGAAGTAAAGACTTCCTTTTTCTACCTGAATCAAACAGCTGTTGAGGAAGTGACTTTATTTCCCTCGTTATCATTGGTTTGACAGGATATCCTCTTGAGCCACATTGTACTGAATGAAGAGCTGGTGAGCCTTCCATTTTACCGAGCTATTCTCTGCTGCCCTCTCTTTGACTCCAAAACAAACAAACAAACACCAACTCCAGACTTTTGAAGAAATCTGCCCAGGTCTGAACGACACCGTGCTGCCATCTGTCACGGTGGGAGAGGGAATGACATCCACTCCAGTGCCAAGATTTAGCGGCTGAACGACTTTTCACTCACTCCTGCCTCAATATGAGTGACAAAAATTCTCATTAAAGCCTTCGTTCCCACACGGAAACTCATTTCAGAGGTGATTTGAGAAGGGAGGGAGCGAAGAGAGCTGCTTAAAGCGTCTTGTGTTTTTTATGCAGTGAAGTCTCATTAAAATGTCATCTTGAAGCTAATGAGAAAAGTTCTTTGAACATAAAAAAAAGCAGACAAATCTATAGCGCTTGAAGAGCTCACGAGTCCTCTATGGAAACGCAAGTACTGAGGAGATGCAAATCAGGGCAGCTGAGCCCCTGATGGTGTTGTGCCAAGGTGCGGAGTTTCATAAGGCTGGTGTCTTTAGAAGGACTGGTGTCTTTGTACGCCCAGGAGTGCTGACATGCTGGCACCCCAACCAGGTCTACATCAAATTACAATGTGCAGGAAAGGAAGGTGTCACCATACCACCCCACTGACCCCTGGCAGAGATCTCGCCTGGGGACTGGCTTCGGCACAGCTACACCTGATCAACTCCCCGTCCACGTGGGGTTTTTTTAACCCCTCACCTTTTCCTGTGGTAGAAATGGATCTGTTCTGGATTCTCTGTTTTCACAGTACCCTACATAGTCCTAGAGCTGCAGCTTCAATTAGTTTGTGTCTGCATACCCTTTGTTTTTTCCAGTGATATCTGAAGTTTGTGACTGGACAAAACTGGTTCTCGTCACAGCGGTCTCACGTATCTTCTTCGTTTGACGTTTTTGTCTTTTGTTTAAATACTTACACTGGTGATCCTATTTTTAGGGGCATGTCTTGCAGCTTTTATTGATGCCAGACTCTCACTGAAGTATATGTAAATTCAAATAAATGGAAATACTATTTGCATAGAGCCGACTAAACACAGCATTCAGATGGAGACATTTATGGAGTAAGGAAAAACCGTGGTTAGATTTCTTCATAGGAACTGATGCATGTGCTTAGAAATGCATAAATAAATCTGACTGGGTATAGCAATGGGGGTGACTGTTCCAGTTCATGCTTCTGGAAAGTGAACCTGTTGGCAGATAGATTTCCTCCAGAGCTGACAGAGATGAAGGATAAACCTACGCTATGGGGAATGGTCAAGCCATTTCTCTTTAAATATGGGCTTAGTAAGATGTGGATCATTCAGCTTGCATGGAAAGCCATGCAGTGTTCAGATGAGGCTGCATTCTTGTTAAACCAAGTCAGCATGAGAAATGTTTCAGCAATTTTGTCTTGGCGTCTCTGCTTAATTCAGTTAGACGTGGCCCTGCAATATGCAAAAGCTCAGACTTAGGGGAGGTTGCCTGGTTTTCTTATTCCTGGAAAGGCCCACACTAAAGTGAAGTATTTCTGGCACCAGCTGTGCAACGTCACTGCAGCAGTTCATTGGTGGTATTTAATGGGTGCCAATTATGGAGGAGCAACATTAGCATTAAGGAAAGAAGGAAGGCGAGGAGGCAGTCTGGAGAAAATCCTCCATGTTCAAACAACACAGTCAAAACTGCTCTGCTCAGTCCTTGACAAGTTCTTCTTTTCTGCAGGTTAGTAAGCCCATTCAACCAATTTTCTATTTTTTTACATTGATATATAGCAGCCTTAGTTTTAACTTCCAGAGTTATACTACTTGGGCTGAATAGTAGAAGCTGTACATAATTCATACATAGAAAGAAATTGCATGTATTTTCACTCATCTCAGTTGCACCAAGAACCACTCAGTTTTAGGCCACCTTCTTCTTCTTCCAGTCAAATTTATCAAACCATTTTTAAGAAGTTTACATTCAGTTTACATTACATTACAGAGGTAAACTTAGGAAACGCCAGAGAGATTTGTGGATCACTTTGGAGAACAGAACAAGCATCACAGGGTTGCTAAGGGAGCTCATGCTTTAACATCACAAACTTGACGGTCCTTGGGGTTCCTTCCAACCCAAACCATTCTATGATTCTGTGTACACTTTGCAAAGAAACAATGTACTGGGACCATTGACACTGCTTTAGAATGACTCTAAAGTAAAAATAATGACAAAATGGGTTTGAAAGATGACAGGCCTGATTCCCTTAAAGTCTTGTCTAAACTCTCAATAATTTACTTTTAATGTGAGTGACCTTACACTGGAAATAGTCTACCTTATTTAAAAGCCCAAATTTGAAAATTTGGTTCTGGCAGATATTTTGCTAATAATAAAGGGAAATATGTACATGTGCACACCATTATGTTCCCCACATGCTCCAGCTGCCAGCATCTGTCACTCTCAGGATGCAGCATAAGAGTTAAATCATGTAACAGTCTGAGAAATGGGAACTGAAAGTAGTTGCTTGTAGAAATGCTCAAAGTGCTTTGGCACAGCTTTTGTCATCAGCCCACCACTTGGGCAATGGAGGGCTTTGTTTAATAAATTTATCCTGCTGTTCCGTGAAAGGGCTCAAGGCACAGGTATTAACTGAGGTAAACAGGGAAAAGAAAGACAGAAGGAGCAAGGGTTTGCCAAGGCAGGGCTCACTCAGAGTGGTCTCTGCCAGGACAGGCAGCGCACGTGAATGTGGAGGGTGGAATCGAACTAGTCTGAGCAGGTTGTGCCATCAGCTGAGCCACCAGGGACCAGTCACGCATTTTCCCTGCTGCTTGTTTTAACATCTCTTAGGGAAATACTTGATCCCCTGTTTGCTGTCTAAACACAGAGTTCTGATCCCCAGACCACTTGGCTTGCCTGCCTTGCACTCTGCCTTGAGTGCAGCACGCAGAAGCGTTGCTGTGGCCGTAGCGCTCCGGCCCCACACCGGCCAACACTGCACTGCTGCAGAACCTCTGGTAAAAGTTCAGGCAAAGCCACTGGCACTGTCTTCAGAAAAGCCATGCATTCCTCACGTGGCTCAAAGTAGGCTTTTGCTGTTGTTTTTTTTTTTAAGATCTTGTGACAATCAGTTGATTTACGAAGGGAAAGAAACAGTGAAGGTTATCTTATGATAAAGTAATCTTATGATATATCTGCAATTTAGCAAGTAAGTACAAAAAAAAAAAAATAGAAAGAAAAAAAGCTTGCGCCATATAAAAAATGCTGTAGGCTTACATACACAGATATACATACATACATATTATGGGCAGGTAGCTTCTACCAGGGACCATGTGGAAAATATGAATTTGTGCATGTGTTTTCTTTGGCGAGCAGCACTTCATTAGCAGCCCAGACCATTTTTGCTCACCTGTGAAAGCCTTATTTGAGGAAGGGACAGGCAGAGATTTTTGGTAATGGATTTCTCATTCCATTTCTTACACCTACCTTTGTGTGCTGTGCCCCAGCTGGTGCTGTAGGAGCAAGCTGCAAGCCCCCTGCCATCGCCCAGCACACAAGGGGGGGGAAGATCTCTGGCATCAGCACACAATGCATTGCTGGATCACCTTGTGGGGCTGCTCTATTTAGTTCTGTTCCTGAAGGCCTCTCAGTGGCTTGTTCTATGTTTTCATCATGTCACAGCCAAGTGGTAATGGGGAATTAACACAATGGGAAGTTCCTGGCCTGCATTGGCTCAGAAGAGATTTTCTTTGGTCTGAGTGTCTCCACTCCACTCCTCCTGTCTGTTCTGTTCACCACAAAACCACAAGACCTGGGAGACCAGTGATGGGTGACCAAGCAGGGAAAGGAGCTAGGAGAGGCTGTGCAGACTGAGGAAAGTGGGAATTCAGACAAAGTCAACTGCCTGTCACCTGTTGTCAAGACAGCTTTATGAGTTGCCTTACCTGACAGGCACTCATAGGGTGGGCTGGGAAAACCACAAGTTTTCTGTTCATCCAGAAAGCCCTTTGGCAAGTACTATCAGGTAAGAGCTAATAAGGACCATATGAAAAGAACAAGGAAAATCAGGGTGTGAGGATACGGTTTACAGATTGAAGGGTTTTGTTTTGTTATTCAAAAAGCTCTTAAATTAATTTGCATACACAGTTGTAACACATTAACTACAACCATTAGATTTATTCAAATGCCACCATGCAAAAACAAAGTAAGAAGGCCTAATGAAATGCAAATAATCTCTGTCCCTCCACCTCCAAAACCATCAGCAGGCATCCCACAGGAGAAGTGCTAATAATTCCCTTTCCCAGGGCCCACCTGCTCTTTCCTCCTTTCTAGACCTTCCTCCCACCCAGAAGCAAGTACCGTAGGGATGTTTGACAGAGACACACCTCTGACCCTTACGCATGCTTTAATTCCTCTGTAAAAGGTAATGATGTATAGCTGATACATGAAAGGGCGCAAAGTCTGTGTGTTTCCTCTCAGTGGAAAGCTCTGAAAAATGTCAGACATTGGTAGCAGGAGAAGAAGGGTCATTTTCTACTACAGAAGCTATGCCAGTGTCACTGCTCTGGCCAAATCCCTTGACGGAGACAAGGCTTATACCATCAAAGGAGGCTCCAGCATGGTTGAAATACCTCCCAGACAACATGAGCTGCGCTGACAGAAAGACTCTGCTACCCTGTGTTAAGTCTACATAAGTCTACCTAACGGGAAGGGGAATCGTGCCAAAAAAAGTTCTCTCTGCAGACTACCAATGTGATTTTTTTCCCCATGAGATAGTTATGCTGGCCAGACTTTGTCAGGTAGACCTAAGGCACCATTATTTGCAAAATAAGATTGTAATTTATTTTAACCAGATGTTCAGCACTGATCTGTGTCTTGCTGTGCACTCCAAGTCATTTTTACTGTGAAAGAGATATACCTTGGGCACCAGTGAGGTTTTAAAAACTTAATGCTGAAATCTAAGGCTGTAGTGGGTTCTTCTTTTCTTTTCATGGTGATGTGTAGTTCCCAATGAAGTAAGCAGGTGTTCCTGAGCTTTGCTGCTATCAATTGGACTCCTGCAGGTCTTGCAGGGCAGAAGTCTCAGCTCTCCTGTGTACCAGATGCTCACATTAATCGCTGGAGCAAGTCACGTGCTGCTCCTTACAACCTGGCAGCACTGGCAGCTCAGGGTGAGAGCTGAGGCAATCTAGAATGCCAGCCCTCTGAAACAACAGGTCCCTCGTGGTTTTCTCTGGAGCTTGCTGCTCCTGAGAGGAGGCAGAGGCTGTGCTGCTGCAGGATGATGGAGAGGGTGGTCACACTGCTGTCACCGGAGCCTGAAGCACCGCTATCAACAAGTTACACATACACATCCTTGGGAACAGCTGAAATACAGCTCAGCCTGCATTCCTATGGCCAGTCATTCAAAACAGAAACTAAAGGATTTGGTTAACTGCTTTTTTTTTTTTTTAAATGCCTGCATGTCCTTGCAGATCATTCACGAAGAGCTGAGCATTTATATTTCCTGTTGACGAACTTTGAAAGGGAGAATGCCAATGGAAATTGGATCTCTTAATGAACAAGTTCTGTGGACAGCAAGTCAGATGCAAATTCATGAAGTATTTAAATCTGTTGTTGTGACCTTGAACTAACACTGCTAGGAAGCAGAAGGCCCTTCACTTAGGCAGGAAAGACTGGTAATTACTTGGTGCGTTGGTGTTTCCAAGGGAGCAGAAATGTCATGCTAAAGTTCAGATACTCAAAGGAAAGACTAAGAATCAAAATCACGACTATCAGCCAAATAAAAAAAAAAGAAAAAAGAAAAATGCATTACCTATGAAATCAGTGCTTGAAAGCTTTCCCACTTTCTAAGATAAATACGACTTCACAGATTGGAAGCTGCAGATCAAAATGGTTGTAAGGTCCAAAATCTATCCATTTGCTTTTGTGAAAACTTCTACATGCAGGTGGGCCTATACGGCAGAATGCAGTTCTAGGGAGAGAAAGAGGGAGCTGACCTCACACCAAACAAGCTGCCCGGGGCAGATATATGGATGCAAGTACTATAGGTGCATAAGAACAGTACAGCAAGCAGGCTAACTATTCCTGCTGTGAAACTTGTGCAACTACTGCATAGGAACAGCTCATCTACCAGAAAGAATTGTTGGCTCCATTTGTGCACGAAGAACTACAGCACTGCCTTCTCTGTGTAGCAGTGTGAACAGTGACGCCTGCCCAAGCAGCTGCTGCTGGAAGGCCAGGCTCTCTTGCCCAGGCACTTCCAAGTAGCCTCAAGAATTTCATTAAAGCATTCATCTGCCCTCACTGAAGTGCCAGAGGAAGTGGTTGCAGGAGCTGAGGGATTCGTGTGTGGTGGAGGGAGAAGGGCCAGATCTGGAAGTAGGTATTGCAGTTATCTAGAGGATTAACCACAAATAACTCTTGTGTGTCACACCTCCTGTGCCTGTCTCTCTTCAGGTGATGACCTGTGTCCATCTAGACCCTCTTTGCATCACAGTTCAGCTATTATGGTCATCTTGCTTTTTCTTCATCAAGCCATCACAGATGTCTGCTGCTTCTGTCCCAGAGCAGGAAGCCACCAGGACTGTTTCCACCAGCTTTGCAACAGGAGGAGCTTCCTGCCACAGCAGCAACCCTCAGCTGGCAATGAATGACTGGAATCTAGAGTATAAGTGACATAACCCCCCTGGGAGCTGCCTTCAGAATCTCCCATAATTAACCGTTGCTGCTATAAGTTTAGACAAATCCAGGNNNNCATATGCAAAATTCTGTCTGATTTTTTATCTAATCTTCTTCTATCTAGGTTCTTGTACCACACACATTGCTGTGGTATCTGAGCATCTTGGTGCCTGGATGCAACTCAGATGAACCCTTTTCAAGCTAAGCTGCTGGCCAAACACTACTCCTACCTGCAGCCAACTGTTTTGCTATGAACAAATGGCAAAGAAGCATCTTCAAAGGCTCCCCCAACATACCAGCTTCTCTTGTCTTCCTTTCCCAGATAATGTAAGATTGGGAAACTTGCCAAGCATCACGCTAAACCAAAAGAGACATTCAAATTGCTGCAAGTATAAGAGCCAAGGGAGCCCAGTCTGCCAGAATGTTATTGCAGCAGTCTCAAGGAGCTCACGGCATTAAGACTTCATTTTGTTGTGTGCCTGCCTGTCTAGGAGATGCATCACTGGAGGCCAGAAAAGCATTGCTCCCTCAATATTAAATACTAGCGGCTTGGACAACTGCAAGCCATTTGTTAGCTTCAAGCTTTTAAATCAGTTTTCTTTCTTTTAAGATTGGAGGCGTTTGATCCTGTGGTTACTGTTGCTTGAAACAGAACTTCTACCTTCAAGGAGGTTTCAAATACACTCCTTTCTGGAGTGTAGTGAGTGAGCGTATAATCAAAGCAGGAACACAAAAAGGGACCAACAGTCAGAAAGGTGATGAAAAGAAGCTGTGTTATTTCTGGATGAGAAATACTAGATATAGGTTTGACTGATTTAAGCCCCAGTAAAGGAAGAAAAAAGTTAAGAACTTATCTACATTTTAACTGCAAAGAAGCAGTCCTCCCCCCAGGATGAACAATTTATACTGATATCAAAGAGTATTCTGAGTCATTAACTGAAATATGTTGTGCTGGTAGAAGACAGTTACATCAGCAAGATTTTGCCTACATAAGGATTTGCACCAGCATAGTTTATATCCCTATAAGAAGTCAGATGCTGAACCAATATGGGCATACCGTACAGTGCAAACACTGGCCTGAAAAATGGGGAAAGTTTTGCAGGCCAATGTTTTGGGCTGCGCGTTTGTTTTTACAAATATGTGTTTTAAAAGTTCCTGTATGTGTATAATGACAGCAGTTAAAATAAAAAGCAATCACTTAGAGCAACAAGAAACTAAAAGTAATCTAAAATCCCTTCTTTGTTTTGTCTATTTATTCCCACAGCTTTATTCGCAGAGGTGGTGGGAGTCAGCGAAAGAAGCTGAGATGAGCCTATGATCATAGTATTAAGTTGATTTGACTATTAGATAACTTTAATTTAAATGTTCCCCACGGGGTTTCTGCTATTTTTTTCCTTATTTACTTCTCAAGACGATTTAATACTTTGACCTGAAGGAAGAAGATTTTGCACAAGCAAGAGGATTAAAGGTTCAAATTAGTTAAAGATGAAACAAATCTACTGATTCACCAAAGCCCAGTGTTCCCAGTGTCACCAATAATATTATCATATATTAAACCGTTAATATGCTTGAAATGCTGAAAAAAAAGAAAAAGGCATTTAAAGCAGGTGGCATTTGCTTCAAAAAAAAAGTACTGTTCCATTGCACACTTTTTAATGAACTTCTCAGAATCACAGAATCACAGAATGGCCAGGGTTGGAAGGGATCTCAAGGATCATGAATCTCTAATGCTTCTGCCACATGCAGGGCCACCAACCTTTACATTTAATACTAGACCAGGCTGCCCAGGGCCCCATCCAATCTGGCCTTGAACACCTCCAGGGATGGGGCATCCACA
>JAOWBP010002052.1:13715720-13730937 GCA_028571105.1 Tragopan temminckii | reverse complement strand
TGGATCTTCAGCCTGTGCCAGGACATAAAAAGTACTGTTCACACGTGGCTGCCTTCACTTTTTTGGCCAGCTATAGATGACTGATGGTCATCTATAGCTGGAGGCCATCTAGAGAGGCCTCCCTGCACAGCGTGGGGTCAGTGGTGACCGCTGGCTGCAGAGATAACGTGGGCAGAAAGCCCCAGTGCCACCAGTTGTCCCCTGGGCAGCCTGGCCAGTGGCATCAGTTAAGGACACTGGAACAGATAAGGCTCCACCAGGCCTTGGAGGGGCAGCCAGACCCCGTGTGCCCAAAGCTAGATGGAAGGCCTGAGTGTGAATCTCTGCCAGGTGCTGGTGCCCTCATGGAAGTCATCCATAGGATCGGGGCCCTAGACTGTCTGCCTGCGTGTGATGGTACTACAGAAAATAGCAAAGCCATGTTGAAGTCTGCAAGGCTGCATCAGTCTTATCCTTGCTCTCTACTCTCTCAAGGACTCCTCCGTTTATTTTTGTTTTTCAGACTTCCTTGAATCTCCTTCATTTCCTCTCCTTCTCAGTTCCACACCATTCTGTTATGCATTTTTAGATAGATGCATGTGTGTATTTTTTATGACATGAAATATTTTCAGAGTATAGAAAACGGGAGCACAGAACTGTGTCTGCAGTGTGCCTGGGGTAGCATGCTGGTGTCTTTCTCACAGTCGGCAATGCCTCCCCAGCTCCCTTCCTCCCTATGCAAGCACTTTCACTCCTTTCCTTTCAGACCACTAACCAACCACTGTTGATCACCTCTCAAGCCCCAGCCCACCACTTTCACTCTCAGTCACTTGCCCACTGCTGTCACTCTGCCAGGGTGCACCTCACCCAACCCTTGCAGACACCCACTTCTTCTTGCTCACCTCTTGAAGCTTTTCATGTGGGCAGCGATATTTAATCAAGGGCTCAGCTAGAGCTGTTGGCACTGTGGTAGATACAGAAAATTCAAAGCACAAAAGGAGAACTGAGTGACAGCGGCACTTGGGGACATGGCATGGTGAGGATGGGTCAATGGTTGGACTTGATAATCTCAGAGGTCTTTTCTAACCTGTGATTCTAGGTGGGAAATTCCTTATCCAGAAGCTCTGGCAGGTCTGGCTGTGTTAGAGGAACTGCAGGGGTTCAGCTGCTTCAAGCACTTCTGCAGTGCAACAACTACACCCACAGGAAGGTTTCCTCAGGTTCAGTGAATGCAATGACAGAGAGTGAGATACTCTTCCAGAAGGTGAGGCTGTTCCAGAGAAGAAAGAGCCTAACACGGGTATCCCCAGCTGCCTTCTGGAGAAACCTCTCCCTCTGTTGACTGTATAGGGAAAGTCCTCGCCTACATACCCGAGTGTGAATGCCCCACGTAATCTCTGTATCTCGGTTTATCATCTGGGGATGGTGGTCATAAAATGCTTGACTGAGGCATGTGGAGGAGTGTTCCTGGAAGGTGAGTGTTACTGCAGCTGTAGATCAGCTCCCACAGTGGGAAATTACAGGTTTCTCTGCATGGGCACAGAGCTGGGAAGTCCCATGCAAAGATGCTGTTCGTGCCTGCTTAGATTAATGATATATATATATTTCTCTGTTAGTATGGCAAAAATGGTCATCATATTTTCTTTTGCAAGTTATATATCACAGCAAATGTATTTGGTGGTTTTATATTCCTGCACTAGTTTGCTCCAGTAAAATAAAGACTTCCATTTGCATTTGCATCTCTCATGATTTTTGCATGTAAAATAATAATGAAATTTCTCAACTACTCTTCAATCTGAACACTGCTTATCTTTTCTTTTAGCTTGCTGTTAAATGAAATATCATTTCAAGTTGAGGAAGGCATTATTTGACAAAACAATAGATATCACTCAACACCTGTCAAGTTAAAGAGTAACTGGAAGTTACTACATTCTGATCCATTTATTATGTGTTACGCAGAATCCATATATACTTTTCCATGTAAATAAATATTTAGACTAAGTACTAGAGATATATGTACATGCATATGTATTTATATATACTTATCTTTGTAAAACTGTGTCTATATATGTTTATTGCTGAGTAGATAAAGTGAAAAATCAAGATCCCTGTAAAGAAATTATTGTGTTACCGTTTTCCCAGCTAATGACCATGCTCTGAAATGGTAGGTTGGTTATAGTAGAGATGAACAGGAACATGCATATGGATGCAATACATCCATCTTAGACATTGTAAAGGTTGAGAGCTGAGTGTTAGAGCCTGCACTTTCCTTATGCATTTATTTCCTCCACAGATTTGATGTCAACAGAAAGAGCTCCCCTGTTTTCGCTTGGCTTTGGTCAGGTCTTCAACAACCTAAACTGAACTTATCCAGAGTTCAAAGAAAACTCTCTCATCTACGAAGAAGACCCCAGAACTATGCTTGCAGTGTTAGAAGGGGTGTGAGTAGTATCAGCAAAAAGAGCAGGCAAACCCTGGGAGAGGTCTGTCTTGAAAAGCTCATGGAGGGTTTTCATTATGAGGTTCACAAATGCAGACATTTTCTTAATCTTCCTTGATTCTTCCTATATTTGCAAATATCACAGAGCCATCACACATAATACTGGTTTATTCGAGCTTCCGCCTGGGACTGTGACCTGACCCCAGGCCACTGAAGAACCGATCTCATCCCAGCTAGCAATTGCCTGTGTGAGACCTTACAGTCCTTGTCCTTCACAAACACTTCTTAAAACTATATTTCCCAGAGTGAGGCAAAGAATGATAGCAGGATTTTGTACGTTCACACATTCTCCAGACTGATAGAACGCTCAGTATATATTAAAAGGGAGCTCAGTCCATTCACAACACACAATAAGTACGCAATTCAATTAACTAATGCAATTCATATTTCATTAGGACAGAAGCTGTTTGTGACCTTAAACGGACAACAATTTCATGACAGCATTGTAGAATTTTAATTAGATAGGAAAATAACAAAGAAAAATGAAACAGAGGGAAAAAGAGCTGCCTGGCAGAATTGTTCCAAGGAACTTAAAAACAAAAGATGCATTTGTTCTCCTGCGTCCTCCTCCTCCTTCCCCCTTACTAATGATGCAGAGAACAAAACGTTATTGCCTTTATTTGGCTCTGATTAACCATTTGTAGAGAAGGCTGTCATCTCAGCATTGAGGGTATGCACCTGGTGGCACCAAAAGACACAGAAAAGAGAAATGCAAGGTCCTGCCTTTACCTTTTGTTCAAGAGTGTCTAAGCCAAGAGTAACTCACTTAAGAAGAATTTTATACCAGTTTTATATCAATTTTTCATTTGTGAAGGAAAGTGGTAAACCAGCAAAAACAACAGATGCGATTAATAAAATTAATTGTTAATACGGTTGTTACAAAATAGCACACAAAATCACTGTGCATAAAGGGCTGTGAATTAAAACAGAGATGGATTTCAAAGTTAAGCTGCAAGTGCTTCAATATTTCTTTTTGCGATTCGCTAAAGAAAATGAGTAGGGATTAATAAGGTTAGTTATTATGATTCTGTAGTAATTTAATATTCAATCCAAAGTATTCCCATCTATGCTGACCCCTATGTGAGAAAAATGGTTCCCTGCAGTCTGTAATTCAGTTTCATTAATTATATATCACCAAAACTGTGCCCTGTATTACAGAAACATGTAGGGAAGGTATCCTTTTTGTTTTATACAGTGCATTTAAAGAGACGGTAGAAGAATGAAACTACCAGGTCAGAGTTCATGGCCTGTCAGACACGATCCTCTCCCCTCGCCCCTCTCCTGGACAATGACTTTTGCTGCTAAGACACAATCGGTATAAAAATTCTGTCAGATTTTGCATTAAAGGCAAGATGCTGCGATAGAAAGCCAAAGGATAGCAAGATATGTCTGTTTAATCAGGATATTTGTTGATCTGGGTCAGTAACAAGACGGTTATTTGTCCCCGACCAGTGGGTGGCAATGGCAGCAAATGGCTTAGAGGAGACAAGAACTGATTTTGATAAACATGTCCAGATGGGTATGATTTAAACCAGTAAATATATTGCTCTGTGGAAAGAGAGGTTTTAAAAAGTAATTTTAAACCAGTGTTTACAGTAAGTTGCTTGTATCTATCAGTCGCTAAACGCTACAGATATGCTCTTAAAATTAAATTTAAGCCAGCAATGTGATCGGCGAAGAAAAAGAAAATAGCTTTGCCTTCTCCAATCCTAACACCTCCGATGTTTTTTTCTTTATAATGTATTATATCAAAGTCCCATTGCCTGTACCAGGAAGTCACAAATATCAATATTATTTAGTACTGTTTTTCTCAAACTCACTCTGAGCTAAAGCTCATTTTACTGGAATGGATTCAGTTATTTTATTGGCAGTATCGTCAAATAACTTCTTAGTGCAATGAAAGCATCAAAAAGTACAGCTGCTAGATGAGAGAGATCGTGAAAAGGGAGTTTCCAGAACTCACTGATATTAGCCGCTCACCCATACATTCCCTTCCTCTCAAGTTTCAAGATGAGATTATCATTAAAAAAAGGCCGACTTGTCAAAAAAAAAAAAAAAAAAAAAAAGAAAGAAAAGAAAAAAAAAAAGAAAGAAAGAAAGAAGGAAAGAAACTGTCTGAACAAATCTACAAATAAACCAGCGGGGGGAATTCCCATGTCTGTGCCTGACCTCCACGATCAAAATAAGGCATCCTCAGTGCGATAAAGCATTGCTGCCATTTTTTCGCCCTTAACTGCAGTACATGACCACCACAGCTCGTGCTTCACAAAGCTGCACCTGAACTGTGAGCAGCCCAACCTCTACCAGACCCACGGCTGTCTGGGGGTGACACCAGCAGGGCCCAGCTCGGGGACAGACTGGTAATGCTGGCCCCGTGCAGGAGCCTATCCCAAGCTACTTACTGTAAGGAGAACTGCTGTGCAGCCAGATTGCTGTGTACACCTTCCTTTTGATCTCTGTTCCTCTTAAGTTTTTGGCTTTGCTGTTGGAGGAAGTGCATCCCAGCAAAACCATTGTCTGTCAGACCTGCTGGCCAGGGCTGACCACGATGGAGACACCACAGAAAGCTGCTGTGTTAGCTGGGTAAGAAGTACCGCATAGGCATCAGCACTGTGTCATTCAAGTCTTTTTTTAATTGTTTTTTGTGCCTTTTGTATGCTTGGTTTTACTAATTCAATGTGTAGCTTCTCTTAGAGTGTTGCAAAGCTGGAGTCAGTCCCTGCTGCCGTGTTGGGATCTGCTCCGAACAACCACCAATGCCACTGATGGCTTTTAGAGAGAAGGAAACTGAGGCTAAAGAGCAAAGTACTTCTTGCCTTGCATTGTTCTTGGAGACTATTTCTGGCACACAGGAAGGACTCACAAACTCACTATCATACTTATTTTTGTTAAGCCCGTACGTGACTTGAAGTATTCCAGAGGTGTGTGTCAAGCTCTGAGAACTGATGGCAAATTTCATTCCCTGTTTAGAGGTAGGAAAAGAAGTATGGCACTCCTGGGGCTGGCTGGAAGAGCTCTATTATAAATGGAGGGGAAACAGCCTTCAAACGCTACACGAGAATATTAACGGGAGTAGCTCCAAATATTGTAGTCTAAAACGAACACTTTGATAATCATAACAATGTGGTTTGAAAAGCATCACTTTAAAAGGTCAGCTCTAACACTCTCCGACTGCACATTGAAAGCATAGCGGATATATTGAGTCATACATATTGTTCATTGTCATTTGCATTTGGTGAAATCCCTGTATTTTACCCAATTTAGCAAGCAAGCACCGCCTCGGGCTCCCTTGGCAATACTGAGCCTAAATGTTGTTACTGTTTGTTGCTCTTAAACAACATCTTGTCCCATCCCACAACAATATATCACTCAGTGTTCTTTTGATAAATTTTTGTCATTTAAAGCATGTGAGTCATTGTGCATAAATGGAAAGAAGGGCAGCGGCACACTAAAGCGAGATGGGTATTTTGGGATTCACCTCTGGGATACTTCCATGCACATTGCTCGGAGCAAAATGGCCATCTATGGCAGTCTGCAGACAGCCACCAGTATGTGAACGCAATAACCCAACTTCACTTCGTGTAGATAAAGACCTTCTGCTTAATTCTACAAACACCATATAGCATCGTCAGGCTGTACTTCGAGAAAAGGCTCTTGAATTCAAGGAACACTTCATGCATTCCAGCATTTTTCTTAAAATGTACTCAGGATTTGACCTCACGCCGTTCTCCTCATTTTTGCATATTGCCACAACTAGGGACTGCCTGACTTTCCAGCCATCATGTGAGCGATGTTTCCAACCAGAATACGGCGGAAGCTGTCCTCACCCTTCCGGGGGCTACACCTGAAGAGTAAGCAAATTTTGTGGGTATTTTAAACCTTTTTTTATTTTCTATGAGCAACGTGAAGATGAGTCATTCGTGCTTGGGCCAGAATGTATAGTTGGTAAACATTGGTGGCGAGAAATCCTGCTGCTAGATTTGTAAATAAAAACAGTCCTGGCCTTCTAGAGGTGTAAATAAAAGCAGTGCTGGCTGCAGTTCTGTTAGTGATGGGAGTTTTGGGGAGGAGAGGCAGGAAACACTGAGTGGCACACACAGCTGGGCATGACTGCTAGGGCACACGATCCCAAACCATCCAGCCCAAGGGAGATAGCAGGGGGAGAGGTGCTTCTATGTGTCACCACACTGACACAAGCTGTGAAACAGTTCTGAATGAAAAGAAAAATAAAAGGCTTTGTGCAGATCCATGCATACTGAGCAATGCAGAGCCTAATGCAAAGGCCGCTGAAGCTAAAGAGAGACTTGCATTCTGCAATGAGCCCTGTGCACTTAGTTTACCCTCCATACACTTTGTCTTAAACTGATGGTTTGAAGAAGACATTAGCCTGTATCGTGGAAAAACACGTGTCATGAAGAAACTGCTCAGGAGAGTAATCACCTTTAAGTGCATCTGCTTCTGTAAAACATAAGGCTTTTCTAGCACCCTGAAAATCATGTTTGCAAGGATTACATTAATGTTCTCCATACACAAGTCATGTGCCTCAATATGTACAAAAAGACCAGCACTCAGAAAACTTCATGTAGACCCCTAACCCAAGCTGCTCAAGCAATATGGAAGGGAAACATGGAAAAGGAACCTGGTGGTTCGCTCCTTCTCTGCTCGCCAACAGGAGTGCACAGGACTCCTACTGTGGCAAGATGCTGAATGCCAGACATGGAGCCTTTCCATTTTCCTGGCTTTGTTGTGTTGGGGCTACTCTAAGGCTGTCCTGCCCAGCAGGCTGAGTCTCCCTGTTCCCACCCAGTGACTGCAGCTCTGCATCACTCCACTACTGCCTGGCCATGCAAAGCATGTGTGAGACCCAGCACATGCCTCCAGCGACACCAGGTTGGAGTTACCCTGATGAGCAATAGCGTGTAAAAGTCAATTACATTCAGATTCATAGGCGTCTGCTACTTCAAATGCTAAGAGTGGGGAAATCTGCCCTACAGGAATGAGGATGGGGGCAAACTTTTATGAGCCTCATGTTGGCTTTATCTATTATAAATGTTTCATTATCGTAGGGAAAGAAGTGCCATTGTTAACAGCATTACAGGCAGTCAGCTGCACTCAATTTAAAATTAAAAGGGGAGGAAGAAAGAAATGAAAAGAAAAAAAAAAAGGGTCTGCTTGATGTACTGCAGTATGGCAGGCGATCGTAGCTTGCCCCAGAAATGCTTTATTGAATCCAGCTCTTCTGTACAAAAGAATTTGTTAACCTCCTCATGATGCCAAGTTTGCTAAAACTGGCCCAAGCAAGGCTGCTCCCACAAGCCATCAGGGCTGTGTTCACTGATCAGCATTTAGTGCAAGGTTGCATCTACAAGTAAATATTGTCAAGCTGTGCACACAACAGAGGCTGTCCTGGCTCTGATGCCCTGCCATTTCCAGGCCTAGGGCAGTGCTGCTGAAGTCAGGAGCAAAGCTCAGCTGAGGCCAAGGCACAGCTATACGTGCTGGGTGAAAGGATGGCATTTGGGACTGCAGAAAGGCCACTGGTGAAGTAAGAGACCCTTCTCCTGCCTTGCCCCAGTGCAGCACCGGTGCCTCCTGTGGGTACCTGATCCTGCCAAGCTAGAAGTACCTGTCCTCAGGGATCCTAACGCAGCACAGGTCCACTCCAATAAAGGTAGTTCTGCGTAAAGACTAGCAGATCCAGATGTGTTCTGCTTGAAAAGTAATACCGCGTGAGTACAATCCTTCTGTTGCTTGGGATCTTCGCTTTTGGAAACGTTCTTTTACTGGGCTTATAAAGCCCTGCTTTACACAGCCCCCGGGTCTGCCTCATCCTGCAGTGCCCATTCAGCTCCCCTGCTGCCTCGGTGTGAATGAAAGAGTCCCTGCAGAGCAAACAGATAAGGGTTTGGAGGAACCGGTCGATATATTTAGATAAGGTGTGACAAGGATACGTGGCAACCCGCGTCTTTGTCAGCTCTCAGTGGTGTAAAGATTACAAGAGTGGAAAATAGAAATCCCCGTGTTAGCTGCTTCAGGCTGAGTCCTTCTCTTCTGCACCGCTGTTAATCGACACCGCTGTAACCATGGAGCCGGCGTACAGTGCGGATAACGCGGTGGCATTATTCGGAAACTCAAACACAGAGATACAGCCGGAAAGTCCTAAGCCTCCCCAGCAAATGAATCCGCTGAGCCCAGCTCAGCCACCTGCCCCATTACATACACTGTCCTTACCAAGGAGATGCTGGAAGTTTAAAAATAATTCAAAAGGTGTTAGTCATGCTTGAAATGGCCAAATGAAGATTGGAGCAAAGCAGCAGAAAAAAAAAAAAACCAAAACCCAACAGCTTAACTGAGCATAATGTGACATTAAAGGGTATGTAAATATTTATGTGCAATTTTGTAACAGTACACTATATTCTGCACTTTTTTTTTTGCTCACGCAATGATTCTAGCTCTCATTAAGCGGAACTTCTTGATGGGGCCAAGAGGAAAAAAACCTAGAACAGCATCGAATATGAAACAGCTTTTGAGAGAAGAGCCACTTACATGACGAAGGCTGTATTCAATTGCCTCTGCTGTTTTCTTACAGGGAAGCAGCTGAGCAGTTTTAAATAATGGAAGAAAAGGGTCTGTTTACAGAACAAACTGGAAATGAGACTCTACCTGCATCTGCAGAATACATGGCCAAAGTCTCCTCTGGCTACACTTGTGCTTGAGTTTATTACAAACCTAAACCAGACATGTTTCATCCTTGTCTTCTCTCAGCTATGTATATATAAATATGTACACACAGAGGACAAAAAGTGCAAGTCAGTCTATATAAAATCCCCTCTATCTTTAGCAGAAAATTTTTCTGCTGTGTCAAATTCAGAATGCAGTGCAAAACCAAAATCTACAGAAGTGTATTTTGAGACCCATTTCGTTTTGAGGGGATTTTTTTCTCACAGATAAACACGAAATTCAGAAATTTAGTCTATGAACTTACCTGTCTTGGGTATAACACTGTGTGTTTGTAAGACGATGCATTTAGCATTGGAAATTCACCAATTACACATTATAAAAAGGCTGTTGCTAATCAAATTTTACAGAAAATCTTATCAAAATGCTTACGGGGAAAAAGAAACTACCAACATCCCATAGCATCTGCACTATGTTCCTGCTGGCAGCTCACACCGCACTATCACCCACCAGCAAAATGCCAGTCAGCCTGCGTCCAAGGGCTGATGTGGAAGCACAATGACAGGTGCCTCTGTCTACCCAGTTTCCTTAAAAACAATTTATAAAAATTTTATTGATAGCTTAGGCCAAACGTTCAGCTGTGATTTTGACTTGGGTTTTCATCCACAGAGTCCACTAGATTTTGAGTGGTTTTGGCCTGAGGCACACCTCCCACCCATCTGATGGGAAGGCTTTCCAGTTGCCTCCAATAGGTAACGCTGAACCCTTCAACAGCTGGAACAGGTGTGCAGACCCAGGCATCCACACAGATTGCTGTTAGGATCAGGCCTTACAAAAAGAAGATGTTTATTATCCTTTTGCTACCTCTCATGTTCTGATGAAAACCAACGTTCATTCTCCCACTGCTCACAGACCTACAAGAGAATATCCCTGTATAAGCGGATCTCCTTTCTGTTGAAGTTTTCCCATTTAAAAAACAAACAAACAAACATTTAAAATTAGGCACTGGAAGAGGATGATCCCACATCTCTCATCCAGACCAACTCAGTTTGCAATGGTGTCCAACACAGCTACCACCAGCCAAACAAAATGGCTTCCTGAAGAAACACGGCATCTGGGGAATCACTACCCATGAGAAGATGCCTTGAAGGCAGTCATGGTTGCCCTCAGTCAGCTCTCTGAGAAGACCAGCCCAATGCACGTGGTGATAATGCCTGAAGGTTGCAGGCATTACGCTCAGTGCTTTGCAACCCCAACGTTTGGACTGGTACCAGAAAGAAGCAGCTGATGGCCAAGTGCAATTGTAAATGCTGCTTACATTTTAGCAAAGTGTAAGTCAACAGATAGATCCCTACAGTCTAGGAAAAGGTGAGCTACAATGCCTCTGCTTTTCCTGCAAGAGCCAAGGATTCTGTAATAATCATGAGCTTAAATGGAAATCAAGTACTTTTTTCCCTCTAACATTTGCTTCAAAGAATCCTGAATTAACTCCAGACATAATAATGATACAAATAGTCCTGTGATCACCTCGAGCAGACACATGCCAGCTGTCAGAATGTAACACTGCATACAGGTTTTTCCCCTAGGTAAAAAAACAAAACAAAACAAAACAAAACAAAACATTTTCCAGCACAAAGTCCTATAGAGTGATCAATGGGGTGGTAGCAATATCACCCGGTTAGCAAAGCCTAATGCCTAGCTTCAGAAGAACTGTTTCCAGCGATGTGGAGATTTCCGGGACACTTCCCACACTGATTTTGATGCACTGAATCTTTAGATAGGAAAAAAATAGCATGTCACTTAGCAGATATCAGAGACATGCAAGAACAAAGATCCTGTGGAGAGGACCAAGTCACCTGCCTCTGCCTCACCTAAGCCCCCAAGAGCATCCCTAAACTCTCATGTCCCAAGACAAACACTTGAGGAAAAAAGAGCCCAGCAGCATCCTTAGTTGCATCTGCAGAGCCAAAGGGGCAAATCCTGTTCGGAGAAACAGAGAGTTCAAGCAAGTTCCTTTGCCCAGGCTGCTGGTGGGGCTGCCCAAGTTGTCATGTTACTGCTTGCAGACAGAGAACACCATGCTAAAGTGTTTTTTACCTGCATATCCCAAACACTCTGCATTTGTTCAGCTTGGATGGGTTCAGCGGTTCAGTTCACGTAAGCTCAGGCTAGTCTGAACCTGTTAAGTGCTCAATTACGCCTGATTCGCTGCACCTCTTGCCTTAATTTGTGCGTAGCTGGATTCTGCTTTTTTTTCCATGACACAAGCATTTCACCAGTCTCTTGGAAAAGGTGTTTAGCTGAAAAGCACAGAGCGGTAGGAAATTGTTTGCTCTCAGTATGCTTTGACAGAAATAAAGTCAACATGATAGATTAGCACTGAGCAAGTGGAAGTTACCACTCCCAAGATGTCACACTCACGCTTCAGCAAGGAGTGAACTAGAGCTTTGAATAAAGTACCAGCAACATCGCCACAATATACATCACTTAAAGCAAAATAAATGCCACAGAGAAAATTGTTATAAGCTCATGCTGAGCCATACAAAGCCCAATAAATGTTGCTTGTCACAGAGCAAAGCACGCAGAGGAAATTATGTCTGCACCGCAAAAGTGTGTGTCTGGATGTAAAACTAGGTGGATGGATCAGTTCTTCATCTGGTGTAAGTCAGAAAAGCTGCAGAGATTTCAGTCAGGTTTTAGATCATTATTCCTAACGAGCTCCTGCTCCATAAATTCAGCAGAGACGCTTGGTTTACAAGGCCACTGCTTTGAAAATTCATAATCTTCCTCTTAGGTTGCTCCATAAGGAATTCCTTATACAGATTTGTTGTTTGATCCTCCACAGGAGGAAGAAAGCAGAATAACTCCCCTCTCATTTGGCTCCAGCAGACAAATTGACATAGGCACCAAAATTACAATTCTGTTCAATTCAATTTGGAAATGAAGGAAGAACCTGACTAGGGAGGGAGGGAGAAAAAAGCCCCCACAACAGATTGCCTCTAGCAGCACTCGTAGGTCCTCCGAGCTGCTGTGCCACAGTAAAGCACACCTCCCAAAGCAGGAGTGGTGGGGGAGCTTCCCTTGAGGGCTGGGGCTGCAGCTGATGAACATGCAACTTCATAAGCAGCTGGTGACCCCATTAGATGGGGCTCTTCATGTCTTGGCTGGGACAAAGATCCCCAGGGACTTTCGTGGTTGTGTGCTACACACAGGGACCTGGCAGCTGGAGTGAGGGAGGTGGCTTTCAAAGTCACCTTCAGGAAAGGCTGTGTAATTCAAAGATCATCTGGAGGACTTAGGAAAAGAAAGCATTTTGTTCCGTGTTTTTTTTTTTTTTAATTATGTGTGTGTGTGTGTGCCTGAATACAGCTGCCACAACTTGTAGAGATACCTATCCTGCAGAGTGTAACCTTCTCTCAAAGTCCCAGGTAAAGAGCTGACACTGAAAATCATATCAAGCATAACAACGCTCCTCTGTATAATTAAGTTAGATGTATGAGGGTCCTTATTTATATCATGACTTCATATCCTTTATTTATTATTTTTTTTTAAGAAAAAAACTGAAAAACAAAGAAAGAAAATTAGTAAGCAGCTGACGACCTGATGGGTGTAGATCAGCTACAGAAGAGCAACTGTGCTCCTCACAAAGGACTTTTCATACAAATAGCAGGCAAGCAGTGATTTAAGATGGGCTGGAGCTGAGGGTGGTAATGACAGGGGACATTTGTGGCAGGCTTGAACTCTTTGGTGATTATCTCAATTCACCACAGACCTCGGAGTGGGGCTCTCCAGAAAAGAGGATGTTTGAGAAACTGTGACTGCACCCAGCTAGCTGGGGGATGCTGCTGACACACAGCTCTGCCACCTCGTTCCTTTACAAAGCAGAAGAGAGGGAAGTAATGGTGCTGATGGGATCCCGGTGACCCTGGTGGGATGGATGCAGAAAACTAAGCACAGTAGGTACCAAGACTAGGAGGATGGTAGAGGTTCAAACATCTGTTTAGAAGAAAGGAGCTGTAAGAGCAATGGGGAAGGAAGGGTCACACTGAATGTCCCCTTTTTCACTATTCAAATCTGTCAGGTCGCAGATGCACTTGAGGAGCCTGCGATGCTTTATTTTGGCTTGTTCAAATAAGCACTGCCAGAGCTCTGACCTGAGTTTAAAACTTGGTCACAGACATAAGCAATAGAAGTAGCATTCAGCCAAAGCTTACAGTGACAAAAAGATGTGGCTAACATTGTGCTGACAGTTTCAACAGCATGCTCTGGATGCTTCTGTAAGCTTCCTACATGCATTTGGGAGAGAAAGGAGATATAGATGTTGTCATTTGTACATGCTGTATCAACTGCTGTTCCTAATGCGTTAGTCTGGCATGATTTTCTGTTCCTTTCCTTCAAATTTCCTTTTATGGCTACCATGCAGTAGATTTGTTATTTTTAAACTACTGCATTTTTTTCTCTCTTAATACTCATCTGATTGTTCAAAGCCTAACCATGAATTCTCAAAATATACGTCTGTGTTCTTCCACAGTTTCATACTGAGTTCACTCTAGATTTTTATCAGAAGGATTTCAGCCTGGGAGGTTCCGCAGCATTCACTCAGTGGCTACAGGTGGGAAGTGTTGATTCAGCCATGAGCAAGTTTGAAGGCTGCAAGACAACCTTCTGCCAAGGCACTGGGGCTAAGCAGTAAGCTAGCTGATGTAATGGAGTTTTCAGTGTACAGTGTGTTTCGGGAAGCATCAGCAGTTTTGAATGGCTGGTAATAGTTAAGGGTAGTTTTTAAACAGTCCCAAACTCACCCCTCTTCCCACTTTTGCACTGATGTTCTATTCTGGAAACTTCTGCTGATTTCTTTGCGATGATGCTCTCGTGAATGAGAGCTGCTCTTCAAGGCAGGGCCATGGCCAAGGTGAAGTGGTTCAACTCCACCGACTTTTGCTGGAGACGTGCCAGTTCGCACCACTTGAGATGGAGCCCTCTGAGCACTTTCAGAATCAGATCTGCTGTATTTAGAAGCAAAAATCGATTTCAACAGTTTCTTAATCTTGTTAGCTCTATAAAATCACGCAGCAGGGCAGGGAATGGCAGCTGGCAGGCATCTGTTACAGAACAAATTTTACCAGTGAATGGAACATCTCCTTAACCATCTGTTTGTAACGCATAGAAAGAGGAATTACCATCAGTGGTGACTTCAGCCTTGGAGATATTTACTGGATATCTTATGTGGTCATTCAAAAATACCTTAGATAGTCATGCACTCAGCATGCTTGAGATAAGTACTGATCTCACTCAGATGGGAAAAAAAAAAAGAAAAAGAGTTTACAGCCTTAAGAATTAGCAGGTGGCTGTGCACAAAGATGACCTTATTAGGATCAGACAGAATGATGCACCAACCAAGGAAATGTATGACAGAAACTTAAATGGGCTGGTATCTCAAAGCTCGAAGTATTACAGTGACTGGTGACACGCGTTAGCAACAGAATTACCAAAACATGATTTTATAAAAAGATATCCACAATTCCTTGGGGAAGTTCAGAACAAAAAAAAAAACAAAAACAAAAAACAACAACAACAACAAAAAAAACCACCTAAAACTATTAGTCTAGACAGAAGGACATTTTTACTTAAAAGAGAGATACAGAGGCAGTGATAAAACACACCGGGTGAGGGGAAAAGGTCAATTCATATAGAAGAAGGATTTAGAAGTCAGTACAGAGTCTAGTGTGAAAAGTCTAATACCTGCTCCCATAGTCCCAGCCCAACAAATGCATTTAGAATCACAGAATATTCTGAGTTGGAAGAACCCACAAGGACCAGAGTCCAGCTCCCAGCTCCCAAAACTCAGACCACATGACTGAGAATGCTGTCCAAATGCTTCCTGAACTCCGGCACTTGGGGCCATTCCCACTGCCCTGGGCAGGCTGTTCCATGCCCACCGCCCTCTGGTGCAGAGCCTTTCCCTAACCCCAGGTGCCCCTCTCCTGACACAGCTCCATGCCGTTCCCTCGGGCCCGGTCGCTGTCACACAGAGCAGAGCTCAGCGCTGCCCCTCCGCTC
>JAOWBP010002052.1:13690857-13715620 GCA_028571105.1 Tragopan temminckii | reverse complement strand
GTCGCTGTCACACAGAGCAGAGCTCAGCGCTGCCCCTCCGCTCCCTGTGAGGAGCTGCAGCCGCCATCAGGCCTGCCTGCCCGCAGCTCCTCTGCTCTGTGCTGAGCAAACCAGGGGCCTCAGCTGCTCTTCATACACCTTGCCCTTCAGACTCTTCACCATCTTTGTAATCCTCCATTGGACACTCCCTAACATCTTTATGCCCTGCAGTGCCCAAAACGAAGCTTACCCAGAGGGGATGCCTCGCATTCGGAAGCCACATGTGAAATGGCCCAGGGCAGCACAGCATCACACTGATAGTGGAGCCTTGCTCCAGGACAGGAGTGGTGAACGTCTCTGTCCTGATCTGCTTGTGTTTTTAAACCCACAGCTCGCCTGGAGCTCGTACAGCTGCCCCACACATGCATGATACACAGGCAGGTAGTGTAGATGAGTTAACAGCTGCTACATCCCCAGCCTATACAGACCTAAGGAGAAGCGTACTCTTCCCCACTAATCAGAAACACATGTAACTGCCCTCCAGCCAGCTCTGTCCTGGGCAGTGTGCAGGTGGCAAGACCTCCTTTTCTTCTCATAGCAGAAGTCACTCAAAACCACACTGTGGTACGTTCAATGGCAGAGGAACTGCATCAGCCTCAGCAAAGCCCTAAGGAATGGGCTGGAAGGTATTTAAATACATCTGCAGGTATAATGTCATAAGCAGATAACTTTTATTTGTCTGTGTTGCAAAAACAAAGTCTGGTATTTACAAAGCACACGTGAGATAACAAGCTCTGCTACCCCACAGAGTCTCTGCAGGGAAAGGAGACCACATGCTCTTGAGGATAAGCATATGTGGGGCAGAGGAGCACCTGGAAAGCAGATGAAGATGCTTATCACCATCAGAGTTTACATCAGAGGAACTGTGCCCCTCTACATCCACAGGGAAAAAAGTCAAGGGCAAGAGAGTTTGGTTGTGACACTTCTGTGTGGAGGAAGAGCCTAGCAGATGCTGTAGGAGACTGGGTATGGCTCCCAGGCTGACCTGGCAGTTTGGTTTGGGGAGGAGGAGAGTAATACGTCTTAGCATCTGAAGGCTGAAAGGTTTTGCAGTGACAGCCCAAATCCCCATGTGCACTTCTCTACTGGGGAAGAACCTAGCCAAGCCCACGCGGGGTGCCAGTACTCCTCTGCTCAAAGCAGTAGGAGTCCAAAACAAGTAAGAAAAGATGTGGGAGAAATCAACTGGCTGAGCTAGCCCAGATGAAATGTGGGAGACAAACCATGCCCTCATTCCAAGGCAACAGCTGTGTGAAGTTGGGATTACAGAGTGATGCCTTCATCCTGGGAATGCTGAGACTCCTGCATTTGGAAGCAATTAGTGTCCTCCTGAGAAACAAACCCAGAGACCTGCACACTCCTCTTCCTTACCCCTCTGATCTAACCAAGAGGCTCTGGGCTCACCCCATGCCATAGCCCTATGGGAAGACCTGAGATCATTTCTCAGCCTGAAGGGACAGCAGCCCACTATTTCACTTTGCTTACAACTCAGCATCATGGGTTATCCTGAGATGATGAGGTAGCAAGCTCCTCCTGCTGCAGTTTCCTCAGCTCACAGCTAATTTAGTGAGACAGAGGAGCAATCCCTGTGATCCAGCAGCAAATGCCCTCACCCAGGAAGAATCAGGAAGAATCAGCACTATCGCGGTAACTTGAGAAAGGTGCTGCCTCTCCCTACAAATCCTGCCCTCCTCTAACATGAGCATTCACCAGGATAAGCAGCAAACTCCAGATCTCTGCATGCCCTGCATGGGACCTCAGGCTACAGAAATGTCAAATTATCACTGGACCAGTTCCTTTAGAGGCATGCACAATACACCTTCCTTCCTTTCTTCGAAAGCCAGCATGAACATTTAAAGGAAAATAATTCCTTTACACTTCACTTTTGAAAACAGAAATCAATTTGTGCATCTGAAGCTTCAAGTAAAACAGACACAAGTGCTGATTCCTAAAGCTGTGAAGTAAGAGGAAGGTAAAGGAATTAAGAGATATGGAAAACTTTAGAAAAATTAACATTTTTCATGCATCTTTGAGAAAGATCATTTTATGCATTTGTTTCTTTGTGGCATGACAAATGTGTTATGAACCAGTAGATCTGAGCAGAGGGGTTTGCTTAGGTTTTTGGTGTTGTTTTTAAAAAAAGAATGTTGTGGATTTGTTAGGTCTCCTCACTTCCTATTGCTTCACTTGGCTTAAAGTTAGAGCTATTGCACTTTGACCTAGGACTGATTGGTTTTTCTAGACTGCTGCCCTAGATGTTCGTAATACAACAACCCAGGTTATCCAGTATCTAATTAAACACACATGGAGCTTGAATTTCTTAACAGGAAAAGAGCAGAAACCATTTTAAGCAGCCTGAAAGAGTCAAGGATACATTAGTAGAGAAGTGTAGAGGACATAGTGGGGGAAGGCAGATCACTTTTCTACTGAAGTAGGTAACAGTGAATCTAGCCTCTTTCAGAGTGATACACAGAAGATCAACTGAGTCTTCTACTACCAAATATACGCCTATATATTAAGCTAGTATATATTAAACTGCATGTGAACTATTTTTTGTAGTATCTATTGCATCAAGAATTTCTTTATGGTGAAGGGCTTCATCTGTAACCTACAAGCATCCCGCCAGTGCTCACTTAAAAGACAGAGCTAGCTAACCCTCAACAGCACCTGTTTTTTCTGAGCCTTGAATGAACTTTGTATTAGGTTACTGCTCCTTGTAAAAAGCATTATGTTTCCCACCTGCTGCCTGTAAGTTCACCATCAACAAAGTTAATTTTGAGGCCAATGGCAGAGAAAGCACAGAACAGCTCAGAGTTCTCTGAGCCCCACTTGAACACACAGCCACCTCGAGGTCAGTGGCATGGTACTGGCCTCCAACACGCCCGTCCCATGCGAGCAGCTCCACACTCTACCTCCAGATGCATCACCCTCATCAACACATGGTCCGCACGTCCTTGCCCCTGCCACGATCCATTCCATGGTCCATTTCATGCCGCCTTTGCTCCCATGCAGCAAGAGATGGCCAGTTGGAGGCGGCACTGCTGACAAGCACTCAGCTGGCCAACGGGCTCCCAGCTTGCCTTTTGATGAGAACGGGGAGAACGCCAAGCAGCATGAACGACGGCAGAGGACAGAGGCAAACTGGTGGTGGCGGTGGCAGCAGAGGTTTCTCCCCTCATGTTCCCCTCGGCCTGCCGCAGGAAGCCTCTCGGATGTGACAGGGACGCGGCGCCCGCCCCCGCTTCTCAGAAGCCCGGCTCTCACCACTACCGGCCTTCTGCGAGGCCGGGCGCCGTGGCTCCGCTGGCGGGTACCCGCCCCTTCTTTTCACTGGAATCCCCTGGTTTTGGCTATTTACAGCCTTTTCTTAGAGAGAGGCAGGAAGCTGAATGAATCAGAGCCATCTACGGTTACCTCGTGCACCACGTGCTTGTGTTATGGGGCTGAAGCAGAGCAGAGGGGTGATGCACAGAAGCCTCCTCCATCCTGGGGCTGGGGACTGCAGAACTCTGGGGCAGGGAGAAGCCCGGCTGCCCTCTCAACTCGTGGGAGAGTGGAGCCATGTCAGCCTGTCCAGAAGGAGACAGAGCAGGGATGCAGGACTGCAGAGGGCCGCAGAGAGGAGAGGTCTCAGGGCAAACCTGTATGTCCTCTCCACCGGTTGCCTGTGCTAATCCTGAGCACATGGGAGCACAGGTGGGAGGGAGGAAGTGCTGCAGGGTAAGATGGGCTGTTTCCACGGAAAAGTAGAAAGCACACATTCCTCAGAATGAGCGCACTGTATACAAAAACACCGCGTGTCTTGTCAGAGGAAGCGTATCCTTTGCTCTTCTCTCACAACACCTGGTTTACACGCAACACAAAATGCAAGCCCTGCAGCTCGTTCCTTGGGGACAGGCCTTCTTCGTGCCCCAAACTTGAAGCATAAGTGAAGGAGGCAGCGGCAGCTTAACACTACTTCTCCCCAGCAAATACACAAACCCGCAGAGCAAGGACTGAGCTCTTCCTTTGTGCAAGGGAATCAGGGTTAACATCTTTGCTGCCCATCAGATAGAAGAGGCCCCCTCTGAACTGAAATGATGCATTTGTGGGCTTGCTTCTGTCAGCCCTGCTGTCAGACGGATGGGAAAGCAGGCAGGGGAAGATGAGATGGCATCTGAAGAGCAGGGAAGCCATGGGTAGCTGTTGTGCTCGGCCCCTGACACCCAAGGGGGCCACGCAGAGCTGCCAGGAACCCTCTACCACACGTACCAGGCCCAGCGGGGAACCAGAGGCCTCCGTGGCCATGCAAGTGTACAAACTACAAGGAGAGCCAGGTCCTTTGTGCCAGCAGAAGGAGCTGACGGTTGTGCTGGGAGGACTAGAACAACACGCCCTTTGTGTGTCTCATGTGAAATTGCAAAACAAAGTGCACGTCTTCTCTTTTCCTTAAGGGGAAAAAAGTATCTGTCAGTTACAGCAACGGGACATCCAAAAATACCTTCTCCAAACAGAAGAACATTAAATTTGCAAAGGCCAGTGCACCAAAGATAGAATATGCCAGAACTGAGGCTGCTGTTCAAGCCCAGAGGAAATGGGCAATACCAGTGAAGGACAGACACTGTACTTCATTGATGGAGAACTGGATTTGTGGATCTCCTCTGGCCACTGGGCACTGCTACGAAGTAAAGAACAAGTCCAAACACTTCCTCCGGCAGCAGGGGACCGGTAGGGAGAGGTGAAGGCAAGCAGCACCAATTCAGTAGACTGTGGCCTCTCTTGTACCAAAGTTCCACTTGGTCCCAGCAGGAAAAAAAACACAAAGCTCAGCAGCCAGTTTGGTACCATTTTAAATCAGTTCTACAGCAGTTCAACTCCACTACTTGAAAGCAGGCAAGCATTTCCCTTATGCATCAAATTGCTTTTTCTTTTTTTGGGAAGGGAAAACGGAATGAGAAAATGAAGTACTCTTTACTGATAACCTATAGTGTGGGGGCATTTTATGGGAGTTACATTACATAAAACAGAGCACCAAGGCAATATTTTGGTCTTTACTGAACAGATGCAGCAGAAGATGCATTTTATTAGCACTAAAAATATCAAGCTATACTATTTAGAACTTGCACTCACATGTTTCTGCATTGTGAATGCAGTCAGAATAGTTTGGGTTGTCAATTGCTTGGCCCCAATACTAATTCTGAAACTAAATATCCGTGCTTACAAACAAACCAAAATATTCTGGCAACCCAAACTCTTGCAGCTACGCAGAGTGTACACCCTTTATTTTCTTAATTTAGCCTGCCTCCCAGTAACCAACTGCTTCAATAAAAAGGTGTCTTGTTTGGAAATTCAACATGACCATCCTTCTGGAAAAGTGTATGTTCCATATGTGGGTCAAAGGAAAGGTTTTGTTTTGAAGTTTCATTTCTGTGGTTTCTGTTTATCACGGGGTGTGATTTATTAGAAAAATACAAACGGTGATAGAAATAAAATATCCGATGACCTTTCACTGCAAGGAACAGCAATTTCACAATGCATTCCTGATTAGAAAAGAACATCAACTGACCCTCATGCTGGTATAGCTGAGCAATCTACAAAATCATGGGATATTTTTTTTTTCACTTAAAAAAAAAATGCACACAAAAACATGAACACAAGTCTACACTTGTGTTCCCAAGTGGAAAATGTCTAAGGACCTTATTTACTGACTCAAAAGCAAAGGAAAGATCCCTTAGCTTTGTAGCCAGTTTTAGGAACTTTCAGGTTTTTCTTGGCAAAAGCTCAAATGCAACACTGATGCCTTGCTTTAGTCAACATGATTTCTGTTAGACTTACCTGCTTCGTGAATTGGGCAATTGTTTGGCCTTATTACTACCAAACAGTTATTTTAAATAGTAATCCTTACAGTTAACGAAATGACAGCAGAGGCCTTGGCTTAGATATGCACCAGGAAGAGAGCATTTTCTTAGAAAAGCATAGTTCTCAGTAAATGATAAACCACAGAGCTACTGCTGTGCACATTAAACCACAAAGCTACATTCATATAGAATTAAGGGTCTTAAATCCCACCTCCACCTTTGTTTCCTAGCTTCTGCCATCCAAAAGCATGGATTTACATCTAGTATTCTGACACCTAACACAACCTCTCGACCCACCCTATTAAGCACCCACCTTACAGCCACATGGGATGTAAGACCTTTTTCCATATGCCTGTTTAATTCAAGCATCTCCACCATGTATTATTACTGATCTTTTGGGTTACAGTTGAGCCCAGAGGCCCTGCTGTGCCAGAGTCATAGCAAAGTAAGAGTCCCTGCCTGGCAGGGCGACAGCTCAGTGCAACCACAGAGACACCAGGAGTCAGCCAGAGGAAGCAAGTGTTGTGATCCCAAACACATATGGGGAAAATAAATCATTCACCAAAACAAGAAAGCATCCCAGAACACAGTTCAGGAGTACATTTAAAATGCCCCATATTTGGCCCAGAGCAGAGACCATGGGGACTGGCAATCTCCCCAAGCCCTAGTTTGCCTGGGCCATGCGCTGTGCTGCTGCTAGGCTGGCCAGGACATCGTGGGCTTACTTGTTTTTTTCCAGTGGAGAAGTACAGTGTGTACAGTGTGCTGGCATCCAAAGCCAGCTCCCTGTGAGCTAAGCGGGTACAAAAAGCATTTGACAAAACAGCTTCTGTCCTGGGTGAAGGGCAAGGCTCATCAAATGGGACAGTAAAACAACCCGTGAAGATGTTTTTCTGTGCCTAATGTAACAAACTGCCTGTAACGTTACCTTTGTGGGTTGTTTTCCCTATTTCAGTTGGGCAAGAAGAAATGGGACTTAACAGCACTGCACCTGTATAGTGTGAACCACATCCAAGCTCTGTACACAGAAACAGTTCTCAAGAGAAAGAGACTTGTGGAGCACATCCCACGCTCCTCCAGACTCACGTATTTCTGAACCCTTCCCATGGAGTACTGGGGGAGGAGAAAAAGGGCACACAGGTCTTGCGTGAGCACAGCCTTCAGACGTTGCTGAAGACTTGCTAGCATATGGCAGTGTTTTAACTTCCCTTCGTTATCCCCCAGCTGACAAAGGAAAGTCTCAGGATCCCCCGGTAGAGGAAGAAGTTCCAGGTGGTGATAGCTGGATAGTTTCTGGCCTTCACTATTAGCTGAGTATCAAGATTTTGCCATAAGTCCAAAAAAATTGAAAGCTAAGTATGTCACCAGTAAAAGCCAAAATACTCTTTGCAGGGTAAAATGGCCACAGGTTGCACCAAATCCTCAGAAGCACTACTGGTATTTTCCCTGAATGTATTTGCAATTTTGAGCATTATCTGCCTCAAAGTGACAACTCCCTGAACCATACTGGTACAGAGTGATTCAGGATATCCAGGTAGATTGTACCAAGTTCATGCAGTTCACAAAGCAAACAGTGATTTTCCTCCTCTTAACCCAACTGACTCATTAGGGCACCTGTTATCAAGTGAAGTCAAACACGAGGGTCTGGGCTGAAGGTAAAAATGGTTGTTTAGGTTGAACAGGCCAGAATGCTCCATACTGCAATTTCCAGACTGCAGAGGAGAGAGGCAATTGTGAACCAAAAGTATTTAAATGTCCCAGCGTGGAAATAAAAAAATATAACTCTGGTACTGATGACTTCTGTATTAATAACGTATTAACTGGCGGGAGGAGAGGAACATTTCTGTCACATATCTAAGGAAAGTGGGAATGCAGCATTATGCTGGAAATATAAATGCTGCTTGAATAACCCTTGCTACACTTAAAGGGATTTCTGTTTGGGCTAATTAACTAACTTTTTCCCCCAGGCACTGACTTATGTAAGTGCTTTCAATAACACAGAAGACAATGAGTGAAACAGTCATTGTGCTTTGTAAACTCATGTGCCCTATAACCTTCTACTATGAGACATTTTGGACAAGTTTTATTCCCCGATTTGCACATACAGCTCCCGCTGAAGTCAGTGAGAGCCCAGCTTATGATTCTCAAAGAAGATTTTCCCTTATAATGTCTAACTGTAACGAGTGTGAAACAAATCTACACTTTTAGAGACCTGGTGACTGGAAAAATGCACTAAGTATTTTTAGAAGGCAGTTAGAAGGACGCTCCAAATCTCTGGCTTTACAGTGGCTCAGCTCTTCTTTATGAAGCAAGAGTCTGGCGAGAAGAACAAAAGCACATGGATTTACCTATTGTACATCTCATGATTAGTTTTTAAATGGAAAAACAGGTGAAAGATACTTGATTTTGGAATAAAGCTAGTCCAGTCAAGGGTTTACACAAACTCAATGGGTCTTGAAACACTTCAAGGTATTACTTAACATGAAGGCACTGCTTTAACACTGCATTTCTATACACTAGGCAATTATCATTAAAAAAGAAAATATCTGCCTTTTTTGATACTGCACAAAGGAACATGCACATCCCATTTATTCAAAATAAATTAGAAGAAAGAAAGCACCAGAAAGAGAACAGCAATTAAAAAGTGGGGAAAGGAAGAACAAGACCTCCCACTTGTGGCTCCTACACTGCATGTTGCACAGAGCAGGCCATGGGAGCAGGACTGGCTGTCAACAGCAGCCTCAGATGATGGAGTAACCAATTACTCTGCCACTCTGATGAGCTGGCATCTAGGACAAAAAGTTTAATTGCTGCATCAAATTAGGGGAACTCCCAGATATAAATGTAAGAGTGGCTTACATCTGCAGAAGAGTCAAATGCAAGTCCCTGGGAAAATGACGGGTTCAAGAATGGGTCTTAGACAGAAGATATGTGAAGAAATGTGAAATGGAAAATACCCAATGGAATTGTAATGAAAGCCCTCCTGATAAGATCAAGTTAGCTATAGGAGTAAAACCACTACCACTAGATGCATACACAATTTCACTAGACTGTCATAGGTGTCCTGCACCCTAGGTCGCAATCATTTCTAGTAAGAGCTTTCTTTGCAATAGATGAGTAGACATGAGGGAGCAAGGTACTGGTACTGAAATGCTCCCGCTACCAAAATGAATGCAGAGAATAACATAGCAGAGGAGATTTATTTCACGCTAGAAGGAGGCAAGTTTAACAAAAGCCACGCACCATAAGCCTTTTCTGTGAATGGCACTGATTTTGCATGGAGCAAAGGAGGTGATTTCACTGCTCTGTTCAGGTATTAATAGAGGGGGCTTCCGGAGGAAGAGCTACCCAGACATTGCTAGAAACCCTAGTGGCTTGGTTCTATTCCATCCAGTACTCCTGGTTCCGAATATTCCTTCCTTAACCACGCTGCTGGTTGTTTGTCAAAAACTGCATCTCCTGGAACTGGGGCAACCAAAAGCCCAAATCTGTATCCTTCCCTCCGACTCCACTTTGCACTGAGAATACAAGGCTTCAAGAGTTTTCATGAAGGGATTTTTTTCCTCCTCTGGCTTACACAGTGAATGGCAGAGCTCCGAGTCTGAATAAACAGTGTGGGTGGTGACTGCTCTGTGAGGCCCATGTAAAGGATGCAATCATTTTCTTACTCTGTTCAGCATTAAATCATGTGAAACTAGCTTGATTACCACACATAACATTGACTCTGTTACAGACTATAACATACTGTGTATCCTTTCCTAACTTTGCAGGGAAAAAAATAACAATTAATTCTCCCAGCTTCAAGTGTTTAATTGTGTATAAAGTTCATTGACCTCACTAGTTGCTGTCAGATGATCTTGCTAAGGCCTGTGAAAAACATCCCAGGAATGCAGTGATGTGGGCAGAAACAAAGTGAGTTCATGCCACAAAATGCTTTAAATGGAACAAAATCAGCAACCATCCAGAGAGACTGCACTGAAAACAGAACTTCAGAATAATCACTGGTTTAACCTCACCTAAGCACTGCTAGTCCTTGAAAAAGGGATTGTTATAAATAATACTCTTTGAAAAATAAATCCTTCAGGGATCCTGCATGTGACTACATTAAGTAACCTTGTTTACTGGTGAATCTCTGCAGCTGACTGGGAGTCAATGCTTTGGAATGATTGGGACATGCAGGAGATAAGCTGGGAACAGGGAACCTGTTCTTACACTGCGTCCAATTCCAGCCAAACGTGACCATAGATAAGTCACTTAGCCACTGTGTGACTCGATTTCTTCTTCTATAAAAATGAAAATAGGACTGCTAATCTACATGCATGTTTGTGATGCTTTTTTTCTATGCAGGGAAACCACTGTCAACAGGAGGAGTTATCACACATTTGACACGTATGTGAGCTTTCATACTGCATTGTTTTTAATGGTTCTGCTGAGTTCTAGCACAGGAAGTCTCTTCCTGAATGGCTCCAAAGCAGCTTCTTGCAATGTCTATTTCATATGTTACTACTGAGGAATAAATAAAATCAGTATGAATTCTGTAGGTTGTGCCGATTAAAATACACACTACTTCCGTTACATACTTTTCACAATTGACTTATGCAATTTCAGAAGAATGTCACAGCCTAATTTTCTCAGGAAGCTGTTTATGAACCACTGATTAGACGATAGCTTTCCTTAAGCCCTGGATCTTAGCAAAAGTCGAAAGCACATCTGCCGAATCTCTACTAGTGACGTCTTTGAGACAAAGACTAGGACTGCCTATGGGCTTGGATAGAATTCCAGTGGTCTCTGTTGAGCCTTCAAGGTGATGCTGGTGGAGGAGCCTTGCATCCCACCAGGCCTGCCAGCACGGCAGTCAGTTGAGCGGAGGTCCCTGCTGCAGAGCTCGTGGTGTTTCTGGTGTTCTTGTTGGCATCTCTTGCAAAGCCTTGTCATGCAAACTGAGTTCAGTGTTCATCCAGTGAGTCTCACAGCAGAGAAGTTCTTCAACACTGTCTCCTCATTCTCTTTCCTTCCTCCTCTCCTGTTAGAGACTGTCCAAAGGAGGACTACAAAGATGGGGAAGGGTCTGGAGGGCAAGGTATGTGAGAAACAGCTGAGGTCCCTGTTCAGCCCAGAGCAGAGGAGGCTGAGGGGAGGCCTCATGGCGACTGCAGCTCCTCACAAAGGGAGTGGAGGTGGAATGGCATGGAGCTGCATCAGGGGAGGGTCAGGAGTGGGGTTAAGAAACGGTTCTTCACCAGAGGGCGGTGGGCATGGAACAGGCTGCCCAGGGCAGTGGTCACGGCCCCAAGTGCCAGAGATTAAGGAGCATTTGGACAGTGATCTCAGACATAGGGTTTGGATTTTGAGTGGTCCTGTTCGGAGCCGGGAGGTGGACTGTGATCCTTGTGGGTTCCTTCCTAGGGATATTCTATGATCCTCTGACTACACTATGGTATATTGTCTGGCAGCAGTTGTCTTTAGTTTGCTGGGGAGACTTCTGGGGGCATCATGGTTCAAATATACTTCTAATATTTTGCATTTCTGGTGACAGCCACAGAAGATAAGCTCCTGAACAAACAATTCCAGTGAGATTATTTTCCATTTGGTTTTTTGGTTCATTTTGGTGATCATAACAGGCTTGGATTATAACTTCTACCATCTGGAATTTAATCTTCTTCACAGACAGATAAAACCAGATAATAGCCATATTAAATTGTGGATTATGATTTCTCTCAGTATTAAGTTCTAAAGTCTTACCTCGAAGGGGTACAGGATTAAGACAAACTATACTATTAAATGCATTGGAAAAGATGTAGTTCATGATTTCTCAGATCAGTTCTATCCACTCATTATCAATGAAAACAATGGCCTTTAAAGAAAATACTCCAATCATACTCTGTAGCCAAAG
Source organism: Tragopan temminckii (assembly GCA_028571105.1). Lineage (NCBI taxonomy): Eukaryota > Metazoa > Chordata > Aves > Galliformes > Phasianidae > Tragopan > Tragopan temminckii. The sequence goes on along the minus strand of JAOWBP010002052.1, from coordinate 13,703,851 downwards.
TGTATGTGAGAGAAGGGGGTTTAATTAATTTTTGCTTTTCTTTCCTTAGTTGCAAGTGTTTGAGTGGGAGGGGGATAGGGAAAGAGGAATAAAAACCAGAACATGTGATGCAACTTAATGTTTATGGGAAAAATATTCAGAGGACAAGATATCTATGAAATCAATGGGTTCCAGGCCACAGCCAAGTGTTTCATGCTTTTCACAGATGCTGACATATCAAGACGACAAAATGGGGTTTCTGCAGCTGCAAATAAGTAAGAAAACTGTAACCAAATGCCTCAAAAACCTACAAAATACAAAAGCAATTTTAAAGTACATTTTAGAGAGCATTTGAAAGAAAATGACATACCATCCTTCTGGTTTGCTTTTTTTTTTTTTTTTTTGAAATAATAAAGCAAAATAGCTAAGCAGCAATAATAAGAAATAGGTTTCTGAGCAACACCCACATATTGAAAGGTACCCACAAAACCTTGGGTTTATTTCAGTCATTTCCAAAGTTCAAGATAAATATTCTGAACAAAGGACTTAACGTAAGTACAACCCTATTTTATTACTCAGAAAACTATGCCCCACCAGAATAAACTGAGAAAGAATTCCTGGGTTTCACAGTTTGTAAAAAACTGAGATAACATTAAACTTGCTTTAGGGGAAATACACACATATGGATATCCATACACACACACACACTGCGACAGAAGAGCATAGAGATTTCTTCTTACCTGAAAATGTTATTCTATTCCATTTGGGCCTGAAAAATACAATAGTGGATATCTATCTCTGAACAGCTGGTGAAAACCGAATGAAGCTAGGAAAAGGTCTGCATATGGATGAAGAAATTCCTGCCACATCACTCCCTTCGTTTAACTTTATTTCAGGAAACCTAACTGATCCTGGAAGCAGGAGTTTTATCTCAAATTGCAGTGTCCTTCAGTCACGTTTGATGCCAAAGAACACTTCGAGGCCTGTCATCTTTCCACCTCCTATCTGCTGCAAAATTCTGATGTGACTTTAGCAGCCCACTAGCTAAAATTGCCTAGTTCATTGGACTAGGCACTCGTTGCTTTGTACCATCTGAACACTACGATTTTGGACTGTATGAAGAATAGGCTGTTATATCTAATTGCTCCTGACAAAAAGGACAGCAAAAGCATGTTAAAATTTGAATTAAGATGACAAATATTATCTATACATACATAGATAAAGACCTTTATTTGTATAAGTTTAGTACCCTCAGATGTTATAAAGCTAGAATACTGTTTGGATACTGCTGCAACAGTATAATCTTGGCGTTCCCGTGGGATACAGCATGTGTTTCTATCCCGGGTGATTTATGAACTATTGGACCTTAAAACTCTCACTGCTTCTTTCCTCTAGCAATGTTTTGCTGGCACACGTCCAGCTCTGAATACAGCAAGTCCTCAGCCTTTGACTGTTAAGCGTATTCCATGCCTCCTCATTTTGAGGTAATGGACCCGGAAAGTCTGCACAAGTGACTCTGTAAGGTCAGCTTCTGGATGTGTGTGTGCTGTTACAGCTCCACCACGTTCAGCAGTGCTGTACTGGTTAGGATCCCTTCAATAGCTACACCACAATCCCATATTAAATTTTGGTGCTCCTTCAATGTATTAAGAATAAACAAACATTTCAACTCTGAATTCCCATTAAGATAAAAATGCGAAATCACCATGAAATGAAGGGAGATATTGCTGTCACTTCCAAAAGTGAGGATTAAAGGATTCCTGTCTCATCAGATAAGACTTTGGATTTTCTTGTCTAGCGCTCTTGTATTAATCCACTTTCCAGTTCTATATGAAATGAATTACAGCGAGATCTGTGCAGTATTTAAAGACATAAATCTATTCTACCAAGTATTTGAATTTAAAATATACACAGCCTAATATCTTTCATGCCTGAAAAAATGGAAGCAAAGTCTCAGGGGGAACAGAGCAATTACCTATTTCAGTCAACGTGTGAAGATTAGTCAAATAAATGGGCTAACAGGCCCACCAGCTGGAAAAATTAAACTGAAAGCCTACTTCTGAATATATGCATTATATCACCCTTCGCCAGAATGGCTTTAATTATTCTTAAATATAGCAGCAGAATGAGAAATAGGAAAATCTTACAGACCTTTTCTCCCACAATGAAGAAAGAGATAAAAACAAAAAGCCATCATAATTTTTATTGCCTTTAGATAGATGGGTAGTCTTCTCAATCATGGTAATCCTTCTTGGTTTCACAGATCATCTATTTTGCCCAAGGATATATTTTTTAATGCTCATTAATTCTGTCACTCACCCATCATCTGCTGGGTATGTAAACAGCACTGGACCCATTTTGCAGGTGGGAATAAACACCGCTGCGTCAGCTGCAAAGCATGATCACTGAGCTGTCACTGCCAGCTCCCTGCTCTATTAGGCCACTCAGAAAAAATTCAAGAGACGTAGGGTAAGATTCATTTTACCTAGCCTGAGTTGTCTTAAGACTACAAGTCTAGACTAAACTAATCACATACATAGATTTCTCCCCTGGATGAATCATCTAGCTTCACCCTACCTATTTTAGGACAAGATGAATCACCTTCTGAAAGTGTCTGCCTGCTGGATGCCTAATTTTTAGATACCTCAAATCCATTCTGTGCAGAGAAGCACAATCATCTCTAGCTAGTAAACAGTTAATAAATGCTATAGTGGACCTACCTAGGGCTAATAACATAACGGGCTAACAACATAATGTCTTTTATCTTTTATTCTTTGAATGTAATGACAAAATACTGAGCTCTTAATTTTCATAATCTCAAAAATCTCTCCTGAAAGAAAACAAACAAAAAGCCACTACATTTCAACATAATATACTCAGAAAATACTACTTTGTCAGGCACACCACACAACTGAAATGAAATATCTCAGTCAAGATGGTGAGGAAGGGAAAACAAACACATTGCCAGACTTCACAGCAAGCTTGCCTTCTTCCCTAGTTTTTTTTACATAGGTTTCTTCATCCATTTTTAATGAGGGGCTGAATTTGCATTTGTATTTTCTCCGTAGTCATCTGCTAGATGGGCTCATCCTTAAGTATGCGTTGCCTTGAGAGCTAGTTTTGCCTGTAACAATACAGAGGAGTTTCTGTGTCGACTACACCTTGATGCTACAGCTGGACACAAACCTCTGTTGTCCACAGAAACCCATGTCTACCATCCACTTACTCTTGGTGTCCAGTATCAAAGAAGACAGCAGAACTCAGTACAGATCTTGCTGTAGGAATTAATTGCTTTAGGATGACACAGATGACAGTTTCCCCTCTGGAAAACTCCCCAGTGAATTCCCATGTGAGAGCTAAACCCATTCTAAGCCATCAGCTTAAAAATAACTAGTTGGGTTTGGAAAAAATGTAATTCTGGGGGGGGTTTATGTAGCCTCTGTTTTTGACCCTTTAAGGCTGTACAGGGGTTGAGCTTTCAGAGAGCTGCTCTGCAACCAGCTCCAGGAGCGGAGACCTTAAGAAAATTAGTCAGAGTGAGACTCAGACCTTTAAGACATGGCAGTACTGCCAATGTAAATGGCAGCCTGAAAAGGCTCTGAAACCCAAGAGGCCCATCTGAGCAGAATTATAGACACAGCACGTCTCTGATCCCACAGTAACAAGTGCCTTGGAGAAACCAAAGGCACTTAAAACAGCAAGTCAGCAGACAGACTGCATCAAATTCAAACTGGTGAGTCTATTTCACAACTGATTTCACTCTTACGGGTAATCCCCAGGGTAAAAAATTCTCCCCGTTTAATGCCAAACTGCTACCAACGGGTTTTAGGGAGGTTGTGCATAGCTTGGGGATTTTTCTTTAAGTATTTTAAAGCCCTATATGATGGAAAGACACAGTGACTAAAACTGAAAGCATGGGCATTCTGCACTATGTGCAATTGTCATAGAAAACTTCAGGGTCTTAGGGTTCACAGCTGGTAAATGATGATCTTCTTTGCATGAAGTTGTAAGCATTTAGCACGCTCCCACTACTGCAATATTCATTCTTTGATTTCATAAGCAGAGAGAACTGAGGTGGTTTTTTTTTTTTTTTCAACCTGTTTCCCTAAAACTTTTTTTAAACCTCTGAGCAGAAATGTATTGAGTGGATGGACAGAGATCATAGAAGGACATCATGTCTAGTCCCAAAGCGTAGTTTCCCTGCCTTGAGCAATCAGTCAGCTCTTAGATGTCTCAGTTGCAAAGAAAACCTTCTGAATGTGACCTTATGCAACACTATTACTCTTGAGCCTACCAGCCTAATGGTGGAGAAAAGATCAAAGTTTTGGGAATTGTTCCTGTTGAGAACAATTTAAATTATAACAGCAGCAAATTACTACGTTGCTGATAGTATTAATGGAATAATCACCATCGCACTTGTAAGGGCAGAGAAGTGGTTACAGGTGAGCTTGAATAGAGTTGTACTTTTTCCAACTGACCTCTAACCTTATATTACCTTCTCTACATAAACAGCTGACAAAAATAACGAGGATCTCAGATCTTCTTATACTTACGAAATGAAATCAAGGGAAGAGGTCATATAAGAAAGGAACTGTTTTACCTTATGATGAGTTAATTCCATCTGAGCATGTCCATGCCAGCACCGGTACACCTTCTGAAGTGTACTGCCACCATTATAAAAATGGATAGGGATACAGAACATAATTTGCTGCTAAAGTAGTTATTTATCTAAGTAAAAAGCAAGAAGGGGGTCAAAGATCCCAAAATATTGTAGTGCAAGTTCTATTAAGATATGTATGGAAGTAAAAAGCAAATAAAGGGTTGTAAAATTGGAGGCACTTTCTCTATTCTGGGTGATGAGATTATTTGGGATTAACTTCTGTATTGGATGGATGACTCTGAGTACACTGTGGGTAAGGAGGAAATAATACACATTTTTGTGGCTACAAACACTAAACCAAAAAAACTAAACTGTCTGGCTTCAGACTGCTAAAACACAGAGTTGTGGAAACACTGCTAAACTTTTGTTGGTACAGACCATTGTGCTGCTCATTGTACTGTCTCTTTCACAATTTCTTTATCTAATGCCTAATCTTTCATTTACTTTCTGTTTTTCTCCTTTTCCTCTCCCTCCTCCTCTGCCCATCAGCATTTATTTTCTTTCTTTCTCAGGTAGAGAAAGGTCAGTTAGCAAGGAAATCCTGATGCAATCGTGATGCCTTCCTGTCACCCTTCATTATTCACTACAGCTACAAAATCATAATGAACGATACCATGATTACTAAATAATAGTCCCCCTCTGGTACTGTTCCCTCTGGCAGGATCCTGGCCATTGAGGTGGGCAGCTGCTTCCTGGAGTTCCTTTAGAAGACCTCCTGCATCCTCTGCCTTCCCACACCCATGAGAGGAACAGGAACCATGGCTTCGCTGCCAGCAACAAGCTGCTGACACTCAACAGAGGTGATGTCCCTGCCCTGGGATGAGAATGGAGACAGGCTTACTACATTTCCCTTCCCTTCAGCAAATAACATGGACATAGATAACTCAGACCTTTGAGGGAGCTGTGAGTGGTGGGAAGGGTTTTGAAACTCTATCCTAGGCTCGAAAAGCAGTTCCTAGCTCCTTCTTTCCATCTGCCACCCGTGCAAAGCTGTAGCCACACTAAGATTGGTGAGGTAAAAGAAATGAGGCATAAACAGACTTGGTCTACTGATTCCTCTGTGGCAGGCTGGTATGACATCCAATCTCATTTGTGCAAAGTGTGTGTAAAAACAACGTAAACCCCTGTGCATATAACCATGAGATTTGAGCTATTCCAATTTCTTCCCCTTTAAACTAAAAGAAGGGAGATTTAGGTGAAATGTTAAGAGAAAATTCTTCACTCAGAAGGAGGTGAGGCTGTCCAGAGAAGCTGTGGGTGCCCCATCCCTGAAGGAACTCAAGGCCAGGTTGGCAGCCTGAGCTCATGAGGGGCAGCCCAGCCCATGGCAGTGGGGCTGGGGCTGGGTGGGCTTAAAGGTCCATTCTATTCTTCTATGATTCCCAATTTCAGTTGCTACTGGCACGTGCAAACAATGTGTTTGCACCTCAGAAGGTGCTGAATTGGAGCTGCTGAGTGCCGCACGCAGGGGAAACGAAGTCCATCTGTGGCCATGTGCCAGTCCCAGCCAGATAAGATCTGGCACTGTCACCTAATGAAGTCTGCACGGCAGGAAAAAAAAAAACAACACAGCGAGCAAGTTGTCAATGGCACGTTCAGGCTGTGCATGTGCTAAAACAAATGAGTCCAAGTTCCCTAAAAGCCCGCAATCAAAACATATAAGACAAAGACCTGGACGAGAGAAGGCAAAAATTTCAGAGCATCCTTGAGTGCTGAGTTTGAGAGCAGCCAAAGCTTCCAGAACAGTCAAACTTCAATCAAGAACAACTAGATTTCTCTCAGCTCCTCGTATCCCCTCCATAATAATTAATCAATGTCTGTACAGAGTGGACAGCACAGAAAATGCACAGAAAGACAAGGCAGCTGTTCCAAATACTTTTTCATGTACAAATCACCAAATGCTTCCATGGCAAATTGTTATGCAGACCGATGCTTGATGGAATTGGGACTAATTAAACGGTCTTATGTCAGAGTTGGACTCACAGAAGAGCCTTATATGGGAACTGAGCATTGCCCTAACGAGCACGCACCCTGCTAGCACTCCACAATTAACGACTGAGGGGGCTGATTAGAATCAGCCAGCGAGGCTTTGGGGCTTGGGGGCTGTTGTACCCCACGGCATGTGGGGAGCAGAGCAGGACACAACACAGGGAAATACTACAGATGTCCTGCAGTACTCCTGCTGTGTCCCGGTACAGTTAGCACACATTCAGTTAAGTTCTTTTTCGTACACAAAGAGGATTTCAGCTGCTGCAAGGCAGATGGAAGGCACTTTTGGCTGCACTGAGATGTTTAGTACAGCCCGTGCTCGGAAGCAGGCATGGGGCAGGAACAAAACGCACTACCGTGCAATTTGTCTGGTAAAAATCTAATTCAGCACAGAGCTGATGAATGACAGGAAAACAAGTGAAGCAGTGGCCTGTGCTGCTGCTCTTTGTGAGGCAGTGGAACAGGCTGCTCAGGGAGGTGGTGGAGTCACCATCGTTGGAGGTCTTCTAGAAGAGGGTAGATGTGGCACTGAGAGACACGGTTAGTGGGCATGGTGGTGATGGGTTGGCAGCTGGACTAGATTACCTTAGTGGTCTTTCCCAACCTTAATGATTGTATGATTCTATGACTCCACTCTTCCCATCCCCCCATGAGGGAGCGGCTCACCTGGTGGGTCAGGAACCAAGGATCACACAGGAAGGTGAGGGCAGTGGCAACATCACATGGACACAGGCTTCAGAAAGTCTGAGAATGTCTTTACTGGAGCAGCAAGCTCATACGGTGAGGGTGATTGCATCACTGAAATATCTGTTTGCTCAGAGTCTTAATTGGGCAAGTGTTTTTCTATTTAAATTTGCAGGTCTCCGTGGATTTACCTTCCAGTACACCCGGCCTGTTAAAAATCTCTCTCCCGGTCCATTTTTGCATGGTGCTAACATCAACCCACATCAAAGTCCACAGGAATGCTGCACATGTGAATCCAAGTTTAACCAGGAAAAAAAGGGCTTGGATTTTTATTACGTGAATTTTATTGGAACATTCCCTTCATGTCCCTACATACAGCAGAGCGTCTGGATCCAGTTACAGCTGCACTCACTCCCACACATCTGCTCGCTCATTGTTATAGTTACCTTTTCTCAGGGGATTTAAGAAACTCCAAAAAAAGCCCTTCACCTTTAGGCTGGCGAGGAGGAAGATCAAACAACCTCCGGCATTCCTGCACCGTGATACTCGGCGTGAATTATGCTTTGAAGCTGTTTAAACATCACCCCTAACTCCTGCCTTCTTAGCTGGGCTGCTGCCATTACTGCTGGCTCTCCACAGACCTACATGGACCGTGGGCCCATGCCACGGGAAACTCTCCCTTCCGGTCCCCATAGGTGCATGGCTGTTACTTACACAACGAGCCAGTTTCACCCCGACAGCCATAACACAAGGTACAGTGCAGTTCCCTAGCAACAAATGCAGAACCACCACAATACACCCTGGAAGTGTGGGGCTCCAATTATTGCACAATTGCTCAGCAGCCTGCCTGATGGAGAGCACTGCAAGGACAGCTCCGAGTGGTGCTGGGTCTGCTGTCTGATATCCATGGGATAACAGGCAATCAGCACATAAAAGACATAAGGAGATGATGGTGGCAAAATCATATTTTATTATATTTTGGTCAAGTTTTACCAGCTGCTACGGTATGATGCGAGACTCATCCCTACTTTAAACACTGCCCATGCAGCCCCTCCACAAGGTTTCTGTGTCCGTCTCTGGCTGAAGGCACAAGGGAAGCTCTGGTTTATGTCAGCACTAAAAAGAGCGGGCACTGGAGGAACAGACAAGGAGGATGCCAGGGCCGTGGGGCTGCAGCACCACAGCAGCACGCAAATTGTGTCCCTTGGGACAGGGAGTGGGGCAGGGGGGAGTTCTGAAAGGTGGTGAAAGGATGAACCACTGAGCTACTGCAGTGATGACAGCAGGCATGGCTGTTACTGACATGGGCACAAAAACATGAAAAACACAGTCTACTCTTGAGTGCTCACATTAGCTGGTTAAGGCCAGCTAGCATGATCTTGGGGCTGCAGATTGAATGGATCTAGAGACTGGCTCTGGCCATGTTTCCTATGCAGGAAAGCATGATCCAGGTCCCAGCAGCAGTCACTTACACAGGAGGTGGTTTAAGACAATTTTAACTATGGGTGGACATGACTTAGAAGAAGCAAACTGGTGAATTGAGGAACACCTCCATGGCTGAGATAAAAGCTAAGAGAAAAGGAGGCATCACTTATCCAAATCATCTCCTAATAACTGTTTGCAAGGGTGGATAGTGATAGGACAATGGGGAATGGTTTTAAACTGAGACAGGGGAGGCTTAGGTTAGGTATTAGGAGGAAGTTTTTCACTCAGAGGGTGGTAAAGCACTGGAACAGGATGCCCAAGGAGACTGTGGATGCCAGGGTGGATGTGGCTCTGGGCAGCCTGGTCTGGTGGTTGGCGACACTGCACATAGCAGGGGGGTTGAAACTAGATGACCATTGTGGTTCTTTTCAACCCAGGCCATTCTATGATTCTATGATGATTCCATGATAATCCCAGCAAGGATCACCGGGACCCACCATGCCATGCAGCTGTGGTGGTACTGGCTGCATGCTGCCCCACTTGCAGGTGCTCTCCAGGACAATGTGCGTGGTCATCCCATTGCCCTGGCTATACAGTAGCAGTCCTATCTCAATCCTGTGAGCAAGGAGAAACAGCTCACTCCCCAGCTTGTAAATTAATTTAATTCCTGGAGTGCACTTACAGAGTAATGCCTGAGGCTTACGAGCACAAAATGGAGCGAGAGACAGCACATTAGTCTCTGGAGAGATGCACCAGCTGTTTCATGTCCCGGCCCCTCTGATGGGGGTAGGGTGGAAAACAGGGCTGTGCACAGGCTGCACCATCTATCTGAAGCGAAAGCGTTTTCCCCTTACTTTCCCACACTATTTAATAACCATGAACTCAAATAAATATAGGAAATAAGCAACTTCTTGGAAAAGCATAAAGTCCAAATCATGCAGTACACTTGTAAAGTGACATGCTGGAATAGGAATGGCAGGCTTCTCCTCTTACAGAATATTACCAAGAAATAATGATTCTCTCTGATGAAGAAACAGATTAAAAAGGAAATTAAACTACAGATTTAATTTCAATAGCAGTGCACCCCAGTCAGTCTGAAAATAAGCCAATCGGGCCATCTAAATTAGGCATCAGCAGAGAATTAATGTTGACCTATTGGAAAATTTTAAGCCCTAAAAAAAGTAAAGAGTAGATGGCTGATCCCTTAAATACAAATCTACCACCAATCCTCAAAAACGAAATGAAAATGATGGCCGGCAAATTAGATTTAAGAAAGCAGATTTAAGAAATATGTAAAGGGTTTCCATCTCAACCGAAGGGGCAGGGATGGGCCCAACCCTGGGATCTCAATGCTCCATAATTTTGCACAGTCCTAAATCTGTGTATGGGCACTGCAAGCAGCCCACGCATTGTGAATATGCTTCCCTGAAAGCCTGCATTTAGCCACCATATCAGGCTGCTGCACCCCAGACACTCAGAGCTCTCCCCAGGCCCTTCCAAAGGCTTACAGAAGGTAAGTGCTGGAGGTTCTCTCTTGGGCGTTCTCATTTCTGCCTCCCAGAGGGTGGCAGTTTGCAGGACTCTGGTTGGAATATCACGACTGCAGCTCAGTTCGAAGCAGCCAGGTAAGGCACAAAGCTGCCGATGGCCTGGAGCACATAATTATAGTGTCCCTGAGCTGCTCACAGGATGCTGGCACTGCCAAAGTGGGAAAGGCTAAAAGCATCACATTAAAATGTCATAAAACATTAATTTTGCATGATTAGAGAAACTGGTAATTAGCATTTTTGTTTTAGCGCTCAACTTTTTATTCCAGCTGCTCTAATCCAGCTTCTTTCTACGGCAATTATTGCCAGGAAAGCTGAATTTGGCATTCTTTCCATGTCCACTTTAAAACTTGCTCTGTAATCTGTCAGTGAGGCAGGCCTCATGCACAGCATTTGAAGAGAAGTGAGGGACTTTTTTCCCTAGTCAAATTATGTCCATAGTAAACTTCAATTGTTAAACACTGAATTGTAGGAATACGTCCATACTGTATGAAACAAATTATACAAATATGTTTATCCTCTGTTAGACTCCATTTATCTTGCCAAGGCTGAAGTTTTGTGTAAAAGGACTGACCCCAGGAGTGCGTATCTCAAGCTGAATTAAGGAAAAGAAAAAAAAAAAAAAATAGAGCCATATCTAAACTTCCCAAGAATAATAGGATGTTGATTAAATTGTTAGAAAGTTAAATAAACAAGGGATTTTTTTAAAACTGACTTTTGAATGCCTGAGACTTTCCGCTTGCCCTGGCTTTCCCTCAGGGTGAAGAGATGACACAGACCATTTCCAGAGGGCAAGCAAGTTTCAGGAGGCAGTTCACTGCCAAAGCCTTTTGAGTGAAGTTGGGCAAGCCACTGAAGCCTGGGGTATTTTGACATCTAATTTCCATCCCCTTAATTCAGTTGTTGTAGGAGTAAACACAGAGTGGAGTGGGAGATGCTAGAAGCAGAATGGCTTCAGCAGGAGCTGAGGGCTGCAGTGCTGTTCAGTGCAAGGATGCTCATCACCTGTGTGCTGTCCTCTTGGAAAGCAAGTGCCATCCACTTACCCTGTTAGGAGCACAGCTAGAAAAGGAGGGTTGAAAACAGCTGAATAACATGAGCTATTGCGGGGATCTAGCTGTAACATCACTGCTGCTAGACATATCAAGAGAAAAAGACAAAAACCAGTACACATTTATGGTAGCTGTTTCAGAGCATGAGACGGCCATATGCACAGGCTTGGGTAACACTGCTGTGTGGGTATCACAGGCTGGGAACCTCTGATCTGAGGTGTGGAGTGGGTATCTCCACAAGCTTAAAGCAATCATCCGTCTTTCTCCCTCTTCTCAAGGTTCTTCACTTGGGTATCACTTTGGCCAGGTGTTAAGAGAGCAATCCAGCTTCACATTTGCAAACATGTGGCAGGGGATAACTGCAAACCTTAAAAGTTCTTAACCTTTCAGAGAAAAATCTCGTTGGTTTTTTCAATGGCCCTGTCAAGCCCTTAGCATCATGCCTCATGACATAGGTCATGCCTACCTCAGTGGCTTAGGCCACCCATCAGCCGAACTGCCTCCATGCTGTCGGAGAATCATGCAGAGTCCTAGAATCATGGGACGAGTTGGGAGCGACTTTAGAGATCCACCTCCAACCCCCTGCCACGGGCAGGGTTGCCACCACCAGCTCAGGCTGCCCAGGGCCCCATCCAACCTGGCCTTGAGCACTTCCAGGGATGGGGCACCACAGCTTCTTCAGACAACTTGTGCCAGTGCCCCACTGCTCTCTGAGTGAAGAATTTCTTCTTCCATGTGAGCGTGGCACCAAACTCCAGGATCTCAGCAATCTTGGGGCCAGCCTCACACTCATGTTTTCAAAGATTCTGGACAGGAACTGGCTTAATCTCCAAGCTGGATGAAGTGAGATGACCACTGGGTTGTCTGCATCCCCTCACTGCGATCCACAACCGCTTGAAAAACAGCACACATCTTTTCTCATAAATACTTTTTTAACATACCTCAACAAACACTTTTTATTCTTTCCTGAATCCCTGCAGGGCTATCAATCTCTTTCTGACAACAAGTTTCATTTTTTCCAGTTCTTGCCAAACTGGGCATAAACAGGATTGCATTTCTTGGCTCACTGATAATTTCAGAGAGGTAACCCCATTTCTTCTGCTGTATGATTTACAGTTTGGTTTGTGATTTCATATTACAGAAAGGCATGTTATAGATTGGCATTAGCCAATTTTATTTCCCTAAAATGGCACATTAGATATTTTGTTAGATATTCATTATTATTAGATATTCAATTAAATATTCCAATCACCTTTCAGGTGATAAAATTCCTACTAAAAACAGCAAGCAATAAATGCTCTTCTATAAATGCCAATAAGAAGTACCAATATTTTCACACATTGCCAGAGCTCCTTAGTTTTGGAGAAACTTAGAAAGTTGCTTTTATTAGTTTACCTACAAAAGGATCTCATTAGTATTTGAGAAGGAAAAACATGAAACTCCAGATGTGGAGTTTTCAGTACAGGAAAGGGGAGATGTGGACCTGCTGGAGCACATCCAGAGGATGGCCACAAAAATGATCCAAGGACTGGAACACCTCCTCTGTGAGGACAGACTGAGAGAGCTGGGGCTGTTCAACCTGGAGAACAGAAGGCTCTGGGGAGGCCCGAGAGTGGCCTTTCAGTATCTAAATGGGAGGGCTATAAGAAAGAAGGGGA
>JAOWBP010002052.1:13636322-13652690 GCA_028571105.1 Tragopan temminckii | reverse complement strand
GGAAAACTGTCTTTGACTGAAAGATCTGTAGATTGGCCATCAAAGGAAAAGTTAACATTCCAAATTAAAAACAGTCCCAAAACATTAGCAAGAGTACTGACTTGTTCTGGGGACTTTAATCTACTTCAGACTGGTCTATCATGGAAAAGTTTTTTTGTTTTTTTTTTTAACATAAGCACCAAAGTGAGAAAACTTAAGCATTTGTCCAGAATTACCACACATGGTCCATTCTCAAGTTCTACCTTACAGATGACTTACAAGTTCCCAAATTCTCTGCAGCTCAAATCACCAAAGGAAAAAAAAAAGCTAATCCTCAATCACTCTTTTGCATAGCTTGGCATTTTCTGGAGTTAAACTTCTGTTTCCTTTCATTGCTTTTGAGAGGACTCATCTATCACATAACCAAGTACCTTCAGTCTACATCCTTCAACAGAGAAGCTGAGTCCCACTTGAGCAGCAAGCTGTCCAGGACTGTTTGACATTCTTCTTTCAATTCAATTAAAGATTATTCAGTCTTATCTGTATTTTCAGATTTTTCTCTTTGCATCATGCAGCGTCGAACTATGCTGTCAAAGCTTCCTAGGTAAAAGAGGCCAATGATGCGAAAAATGCCCATGCAAACAACCTGGAAACGGAGAAACGTCTTTCAATACACTTATGATCCTGGATTGTAGCGTGTTACTTACTCATGAAATAAAAGAAATAGTTTCAGACAGGTAAAATAATCAAGAAGAAAACATATGGAAACATTCTTAACTATGTTCCAGTTCAGGACTGAGCAGTGTGTAGTTAGTCATCTCTGCTTTCTTGCCACATTGCTGCATCAGCTCAAGAACATTGCTTCAGTTTCCTAAATCCAAGCCTCCATGGTACTGACAGCTACTCGATGAAAAAATAATCAATGTAGCATAACGTGCTACATATTTTAAACTAGAAGGAATTGTGACTATAAGGCCTTTGCAAACCTTACCTGCTGAAGACCTTCAGTGATAGAAGTGACCGGTGACATTCCACTTGTTAATATTGATAGCATGTAACCATCTGATCCAACAAAGCTGTTAAAGTTCCCTTGCTGAATGGAAGGAAAACAGTAATTAAGGAAAATGTAATTTACCCAGTTGTGGCAAAACATGACGTGCCTTAATTTTACAGCTATTTATGATAATCGCAGTTAATTTCATGTCACTATGAATGAATACCTCAATGTAAAAAATATGACCACAATTAAGAGCCTATATTTTAAGAAATATTTTGTACTATACAGCAACATTCTGAAAGACACTCCCTAAAAATAGAGGTGATAAATTCTTAAGAATTTCTTTGTAAGCTAGAAAGGCTCTACATTTCTTCTTGAAGTATGCTTACCGATAGAGAAAATGCACGATGCTCTCCCCGTAAATATGTTTCAGAGAGAACTGCACCCTATTTCTGCCAGATCACCAATCACTGCTGTACTCAAAGAATAAAACACTGCTAAACCTTTTTTTTCAAATCAGGTTACTACTGTGTGAGACTTATTGGAGGAGGTGTCCTTCAAACACTATTCAACAGGTCCTCCTTCACTTATATCAATGACTTCGATTTGCTCTCCTCAAAATTGCAAAATACACTGCCTACTAAGAGATTCAACTAACAGAAGAGGAGGAGGCACCCCAGGAGAAAAAGGTATGGATTTTTTTTTTTTGGACTACTCATCAGAAAAGACTGCAACTCTGTAACTCTGACTCCCAGGCTTCTCCCACTTTATCTACTTTTTCTCCTAGCAGGTTATGCTGGAAAACATTTCTGAAAAATGTTATGCTGGAAAAGACTTTCCGAAACACAGCAGGACGACTATGGAGCGCAGAAGTGAAAGGAGGTGGTGGTGTTCCCAAATCACAATTATCTAGATAGAGCAGTAGAGGAGATGATATTTGAGTGAAGTATTTACCCAACATGCACCTGAGAGAACTGAGTTCCTACAGTCCAAGAACTACCTTTTAGTTTCAATTTTAGTCTCTCAGCTGAGGGCTTG
Organism: Tragopan temminckii; assembly: GCA_028571105.1. Lineage (NCBI taxonomy): Eukaryota > Metazoa > Chordata > Aves > Galliformes > Phasianidae > Tragopan > Tragopan temminckii. The sequence continues at coordinate 13,650,676 of JAOWBP010002052.1, read as the reverse complement.
ACTGCATAAAGACCACATCTCAACTAATAGACCACCACTGGAAGGCATGGTATAAGAAGATCAGATGCTTATGATTAGAAACAAGATTGGTTCTCCTTAACTACCAATGCAGAATACCACGTGAGGACGCACTAGGTTTTGAAACTCACCACCCCAAACCCAGGAGTGATTTTGCACTTATCTGCTGCATTTGTGGAACTGTTGTAAAAGCTTCTCAAAACCATGTTAACAGTATTTAGAATTGTAAAACAATAACAGACTTTAGGATTCAATTGCTGTACTTTAAGGATTTTAAATTTCATTTTTATTTCTGCCTCAGAATGTCCTTGGTGTTTGCTTCTTATTTTATTAAGAAGCAATCTTCAGCACAAACCTTTACAACAATTTCTCAAAAATGCAACACTCCTAAGAGCATCTTATTGTATTTTAATCACTCATAAATCAGATACTTTAGACATTTATAGCCAAAAAGGCTAGACATTCTCCATTTATTTTAAGATCATTTTGATCTAAGCTCATATTCAAGAAAAATTAGACAGTCAAAGAAGCTTTTGAGGTTAGACAAATGGTACCTGATACATAAAAAGCCACTATAGTTCAGCGCTTTGAAATAAAGTCATAGCCTGCTTTTGAGACATTGTATCATACTGAAGCATCCTTTTATTCTAAGGGACAACTTTGGATACATTTTAGTTCAAAAAGATAGCATAAAATCATTTGTGGGCACAGCAGCAAAAGAGGAAGAGAGAAAAACTTCCTGCTCAAACTAACCAGAGACCACCACTTCTTGTAAATTGATTTTATTTTTAGCTCAATCATTCTCTTAAACAAGCATTACAAGCCATCTTGGTCTCTCCTACGAAGGTCATACTTTAAGAAACGATTTACTTACTATGGCATCTTTGACTATTACTCTGGCAACTTGTTCCGCTTGGCAAACAGATGAGGTTTCAGAAATGAGCTTTGTCTCTAAGGGCTTTAATGGAAAAACGTCGTTAGAAGTTTGACTGAGAACACATAGGAGAAAAAACATGAAGGATAAATTTTGGTTTTGGGTCTCTCAGTGCAGATGGTGTTGCTGCTGATAGGTGGTGTCCATCACTTAAAACATCCACTGAAAAGAAAAAGCACCTTCACAAGTAGCACAGTTTTACAAAGAGAACTGCCAGCTTTTAGGCAGTACTTTTTCCCCTTGGAATTTACTACCAACAAAATAGGAGATGGTGTTCTTTCCAAGTATTTGATTTTCAGAAGCCAGAAAAATGCTTAAGCTGTGTCTCCTCAATGCCTCTATTTTTTCTTTTAATGAAGTAAAAAATAGGCCTAAAATGCCTTATGAATTTTGTAGGATTTTACTTAATTTTTTTTTGTTTGTTTCTCAAACCCCAGGGTACCCAACAAAATCCAACACTATTTCACTTCATCGTGTTTTAGAGCATTTCTATCATTTTACCTTACTAGAAGAAAGCAGCCACAGCAATTTTATCAGTCACAATTTCTTTTACAAAAATAAGTCTGATCTGTTGTAAGAGCAAGCAGTAAAAAGGTTTGAGAAGTAGTCAGAAGCTTGTTTGTCATTTATCTGCTTCTATCATGCTGGAGCTAAATGCATGGCAAGCTGTTTAAATGATAAATATATGAAGATAAATGGTTCTGTTGATAAAGAACAAACTGCAGTAAATTAGGAAAAGAATAGCGGTTGCAAGTAAAGTTGTTATAGAGAAGAATTGAATTAGATTTAATGAAGTTGAATGGAAGCATTCAAACCTAGTCAAATACTTAATATGCATAAAGCATTCTAAGATTAATCCTTTGAAACACAAACACACAAAAAATCCCACACTTCTAAGGAAGAACTTAATTACAGGCTTCTCTCTCAATGTCAATCTGAAGTATCTGTGAAATTGTGAATCCTCACGTGCTGACCAGGCTCGCTGGTTTATTTTTTTTGAACGTGTGTACTAAGAAAAAAAAAATAAAAGTCAGTGTCTTTGTCAGAGGAAATCACACACAAACACCTTTCACGTGCTTTCCCACGGTGGTACGGTCTGTGTCACTAGATCTCCATTTCATAAGCCATGCATAATTTAATTCACTGGCCAGTGTCAACAAAATCCATGAGAGATACAGATGTCAAAAATAAACTACAGTACTTTAAGTTTTGGAAAAATCAGCAGCTATTCAGGGGCGTCTCACTAAAGTTAATGACATGCTGAGAAAAAGGCAGGCAGAGCTCAACCATCAAATACTTCATCTGATTAGCCAGTCAAAGCGCTGTTACAATTTGTCAAGCAGTTATCTCAGAAAAAGAGCTTAATGATCAAACACAAGGAAGAAGCATCCTTGTAGCTGACTTTTTTTTTTTTTTTTGCTTAAACTAACTATGAGCAATGATTACAGAATAAAACAGCTTAGCCTTAATGAGATGCAAACCACAGAAACAGATGTCCTAAACTAAGCGGTACTAAATAAATGCAACCATAAAGAATGACATTCTGAACTGTTAAATGACAGAATATTGCAGTGATTTAAGGTACACTATCAAGGTAGTCACACAACACAAAGACTTCATGTGTGCTAAAACGATCCATAAATGTGTTTGAAAGACAATGCCTTTTTGATGAAAAAGCTATTCTATATATATTATATATATATCCCTTAAACAGAAATCTGAGATTAACAGAACATTTTGCTGGAGAATATATTTCCCTGCAGTAGGCTATTATGAAGAAAAGACAAAGAATGTGCAAGCTACACAAGTATCTGCAGATGTGTAATTCTTTATGTGGATGTGTGGGAGTGTGTTTAATACAGAAGATCTATTAGCAAGAAGTTACAAAGAATTGTGTTACACAGTCCCTACTGATTCCTATAGAAAGGGTGAAAGACAAAACAAAATTTAACCTCTATTTCCTATTACACATTACGTTAGATGGAGCATCTTAAACATGGCTCATCTACAGATACCAGTATATGTTCTCTGGTTAGCAGATATATCAGTGTAAACTGGGGGCCTAAGAGTAGTACTGCCAGCACCCTTTTTTGATTATTACATTTTATGAATAGGAATTTGCCAAGTGATGAGAAACAATTAAATTTCTGAAGGTAAAAACCTGCTTTAAGCTAAGCTAAATGAAAAAGGCAACCACTGATACACCTCTCTGAAAAAGTGATAGTACCAAACAAAATGAGAGCGCTTCCTTTCTACATTAATAGTGGTTGTTCTTGCATATAAAATTGTGCCATAACACGTATTCACACAGAATAGTTGGTTTGCACATCTCAGTGAAGAACTGGAGTTTTTCTTTCATCTATCAGGACCATCCTAATATCAAAAGGTGCAAAATAGGTATACTATTCTGGCTTGTCAAGCTTTTATATAAAAACAAATTACAGTGGTTTTAGTTTGCTATTTTGCAACATTCAGATTGCATGCAGAAAAGCTTATTAGTGTTTCAGCTATTAAAAATTAAGCAGTTCTTCCACTTAAAGACGGAGTAAACTACACTGGACAGCGAAGTTGGTAAAAACCAAAATGTTTAAGCATTTTAAACATTTTAATATGCACTGTTTCCAGAAGTACTGCAGAAGTGAATTATATCTGAAATGCATTGTTTATTATAAAGTAAACCTTTGAAAACATTACAGTGTTGCTGAAGAATGATTTACCTTTGTTTTACTTTCTTCTGCAAAGCCTGGTGTGTCAGTATCTGGAGGATAGGCCACTGTTACATAGATATTATAAGGTTTGACCTGCAGTTCACAAAAAAAAAAAAAAGTGTTATCTTATTACTGACAGCCTTTACATTTCTCTCATAATTTTGTTAATTTCTCTTAAATTCATGCTTGCTTTATTTCTTCAGATTGCTTGTAGTGTTAAATCACCCATGCACTCAACACCTGCAAGACTCGGAGCTTTGTCAAGTAAGGAAGAAAACACAGATTTTAAAGAGATGGTTGTGTTGCTTTGTTTGGTAAAAACCTTTAAAAATTCAATAAAAATGTATCACCAGTCTGAAGACAGACTCGGCAGTCCCACTGCTCTGCAGGCCAGAACTCTCTTCTCCTGACCGACACGATCCACTATACTGAACGCAACAGGATAACAACAAGTGATCATGCAAGGGTCTAGAACCAAACAGATATTAAGGAAAATCACTTCCCAATCAATTTTACCTGTCTTACTGCAGTGGCATACTTCTAAGTCTCATCTCATCAAATAATGAAAACAATCTTGTTTCTTCTTTTTGTCTCAACTTAAATGTAGGCTTAGAATGTTGCAATATATAAAGCTCACATATACCAATGTTTAGAAGAGTGAACCACTTTGAACAGAAGATTTGGTTATTACATTCAAGCTTGCAAGTTTTACTGTCTCATATGGTTCACATACCATTCATTTACCATTGCCTCGCAATCAGCTTGGAAATCATGGGCCTACACACCAACTTCTCACATAACCATGGGATCTTCAATACCATTCTGCTTAAAATTCAAGTCCCTTTCATTAAAATGGAAGATATTTAGACATAGATAAATAGAACATATAAGTTCATATGTGGTCATCTTCAGTTCTAGAAACAAACTGAGTTTCTTTTCTCTTGTACAACGGAGAGCTTAGTTTCCACAGCCCCGCGCAGAGCAATATGGTTGTACTGCTCCCAAAGAAGTACCAACACAACAGGCATCAGCAGAGCCGCACAAGACTGCTGAAATAAAAATGTGCTTCGCAGCTAGCTATATGTTCTTGTTTACAAGCAAGAATACTTCAGTCATTTCACACACCTCCATTTGCAGGGCTTCAGCCAATCCTCGAAGAGCAAACTTGGTTGGAGAATAGGCTGTATAACCAAAAAGGCCTAATTGCCCAGCCTGAGATGATACAAACACAATCCTTCCCATCCGCCGTTCTTTCATGGTAGAGATTACTGCACGACTCGGGTAAACACTGCCTAGATAATTGACAGCCATTAATCTCTGTAAAAAATGATATTAAAATGGTATGTGAGTCATGGATTTAGAATTCTTCAGATGTTTAATATTATTTCTCCAAAATCCCTACTGAGGCTTGCTTTAACACCAAACTCCACTAGATTTGTGTTTCTATCAGCTAGCAAAGTAAACAGTTGTTTTCTACTGTATTAGTTTCATAAACCATTCCATAGCTAAGAATCTCACCATAAGACAAAAAGAAATGCACTGTATATACCAGTGTTAATGGCGCTGAGGATACTGATAATGTGAGCTATTATGGCCTTCACAAACTAAAAAGGGCAAATTACAAAAACATCTGACTTGAACAGTGTCTAGAAAGCAATGCATTTATACACAACGTACAAAAACATGCTGAAAGTTTAAAGGGCTTCCTAAAAAAAGAAACAGGAAGAATTCTATGTATATCTGCACAAGCTCTCATCGTTGGCAAGTAAGATGAATTTTTCTGTTTCGCCCTCCTGAAGACCTAAAACACAACTGGTGGCTTATACAAGCAATAAAACAGATTATTTACACTTACTGTTACACTTACTATAACATTATGCCTATTTAATATCAGCCTATTTAGGCTCAGTGATGAGGTGGGAATCAAAGTAACCAAAAAGTAGAGAGATTTTTTTTTTTTTTTTTTAATATACATTTTGGTTTGGGTTTTATTGTTGTTTTTTTCTTTCCATCAAGCTGCACCAAGTTACTAACAATCTGTGCTCCTCAGAGTTGAATGCTGACAAGATGGATTCCTCTTAAACAGACTCAAAATACGGGAAAAAGACCCACACATCTTCACCAGGAAAAAAAGAGTCCATATAAAACTCAGTGTCTTTCACAGCGCGTTAAATAAAAGCATACATCAACCTTTCTTGCCATCTGGAGATCCTTCCCTATCCCAGGTGGAGAATGCACTGTTCTGAACCGTCCACGGATCAATAATCAGGTAAAAAAATAAGTTGCAATCCTTGCAAATCTAGAAGTGCATACAAAAACCATCACTAATGAAATATATCACTACTCATACAGTCTGGAAAGACACAGTAAAATAATCTATTCCTTAGAACAGGGGAATGACAAATTACTTGCAATGAAATAAAGCATGATCACTCACTTCAAAAGAATTCACTTCAATATCTTCAAATTTTCCTGTAACTGATGTTCCTGCACAGTTTACAAGCAGGTCAACTGGCCCCAGCTTCTCCTGAGCCTGCAAGAGGACAGAAGTTAAGCTCTGTAGCAGGAAAAAGCATTCATATAGTATAGTGTCCTTATAAAATATGTAGCCACTTGGAACACATCACACAGAGATGACATTAATATGTATAGATGACATTAATATGTATATGTATACACACACACACACACAGGTGAAACAGTTGCCTCTCACCTGTTTTAGAACATTCTCCACCTGTTCATAGTCTTTAGATACATCAACAGAAATACACAGCACAACCTAAAAAAGGAAAATGAAAGAATATTTTATAATCTAAGTCCAAGAATGGTTGGCCCCAAGTTTCTTACAAAAGAAACTGCACACTGCTTAATTAGGTCATATCAGGGACAAAATTAGAAAAAAACAAGACTAAGAAAAATTGATTAGTGGCACAGTGCTACATATGCCTAAAAAGTGATTTAACATTTACTCCTTGTCTGGGAACAAGAGATTATGGTTTTTCATTTGAACAATACAAGAAAATGGACACAGGGCCAGGGGAGGATAAGTAAATAAATAACAACAACAAAAAAGAGACAGCAATGTCTTAAGTTTTGTTGCAGCTGGAAGTTAGGTATTGATTTTCTTTGGAATTGCTGATTACATTTAGCAACACGATCTCAGAATCTAAGTTTCGAAGCACCTTCCAGTCAACTACCAGCAAAGGAAGCACAAAGGGATCACTGCCAACTCCAGCTTGGCCAGGGATGTACAAAGAGACTATCCTCTCTGCTAAACAATCAGCAATCAGGGGGAACTCAGTATCTTGAAATGAGAAGCAATCGCATAACACAATAGAAGTAGAGACTCCTATATTCTCATTCTGATTTCTATGCCTTACTTTACTTTGTTCTATTCATTTAAAGCTGATTTCAGGTGAAATAAAGTCATCACCAGTTCCTAACGAGTGTCATCAGGGTCACTTGTCATGAAGCATGCCAAAAAAAATGAAGAAAAGCTTACCAAGTTTAACTAACTGCCTTGGCAGCTAGTCATTTGTCAATTTTGCCTCTGGTCAGACTACAACACTTCCCAGCTACATAAACAGAATCTGCTTGCCATTCCTGTGCAGCAGGTTGGCTATTCCTGCCTTCCAGCACTGTGCATGGCTGGACGTCGAAGTAAACTTGTGGTGCAAGTTATTGGTTGGCCAGCAAGCATCTCCCCTCAGGGCATTTTTAGATTTTAGAAATATTTATCTTTACCGTAAGTTTGACAACAAAAATAACAGCTGAGCTAAGATAACATTGATTTACTATCTGAATGTCTTCACAAGATCAGCAAGGTTAAAAAAAATAAATCACAGTTCCATATGAGAATTGGACATCAGACCACAGATCAAGTTAATCATACTGTGAACAATATACTCATGAACTACCAAAGCTTGTATTGGCTACCAGCACATTACACAATTCATCTTTTTTGTTTCTATTACTGTATTTCCTTTCTACTACATTAAGTTGATTACCTCCAGTCCAGAGCATGCTCTGTGAATGTGGTCCTAATAAACAGATTATGCTGCCAGGAAGTCTAATATCCTCATTCCAGTTCCTCGTCTTTTGTTCTAATAGAGCATTATCTGATCATTCCTAAAACATTTATTTCTCAATAAAAGCTTAAATCCACTCCCAGCAAAGTAACCAGGAATATTCCATACTAGGAAAGGGATTTTTAAAAATTTCAAAAAAAATTATGGGCAAGTATTTCATTCCTCTGCACACCTTTATTTGTAAAGGCTGCACTGTCAGCATTCTAAATAAATCACATATAAATGTCTTTCAGAGAAAACATGCCAAATCAAACACCTAAAGGTACGTAGACACCACAATCCTGGTTCTCAATGCAACTTATTACATATACATACACGAGCAGAACGCATACAGCATATAATTAGGTAAAAACTGGTATTTCCTCTGGATTTTTGCTCCCTAGCTTGACATCTTGCAAATGTAACAGCCTCTGTGGTCTGCCAATCCATCCCAGACAACTCCATGCTTTCAGCAATCTTCTTGTACAGCCTCTGTCTGTTCAGCTGCCCTCATTTGTCAGCTTCTTATCTGCTGTTCCAGACACCCTGCTTTTTCTATTTGTGTTCTTTGAATTTAGAACAGGCAGTCTTCCCTGTGACAATGACTACAACTCAACAATAGGTACGCAAAGGCACTCCCACTACAGCCAGATGAAGTATGGACAAGTCTAAATTTGCTAGTGCTAAAACAATCCTGTTTAGCCCATATCGAAGCTTGTTCAGTCTTGAACTTAGTGAAATTTTAACTGAAACTCTTGAGGGTGTACCTAGTACTCTTCTTAAGAAAATAAAAATGTAAGCCACATCTGTCAAGCTTGGACAGATTTTTAACAAGAACGTTTTGACAGTGTTTGACAAAATTCATCATCAACCCTGGGAAAAGATTAGAGCATAGAATCACAGAATGGCCTGGGTTGAAAAGGGCCACAATGATCATCTAGTTTCAATCCCCCGCTATGTGCAGGGTTGCCAACCAAGCAGCTAAAGGAAAACCGTTACCAGGATTTATTTGTTTTAAAAGGGGACAAAACATTGCTCCTCCTCACCTCACATGACTTAATATTTGAAAATAAATTTGATCTGCGTAAGGCAACATGCACAGAAAGATCACGTTGAGCCAGGAATGAGCAAAGATGGAATCTTACTGAGTTTGCTTGATACCTTCATTTATATCAGCTAGTACTAGCATTGCTGCTTCCCAATATTCATCTTCCTCCATTGCTTCTTTTCAAGAGAATATCAAACTTCCTAATTTACCAGACTAAATAAGTGATTTACTACACCCAATAGACACCAAATTCCTTATCACAAACAAATTGCTTGCATTAGTAATAATGAAAATAAGAACCAACTTCTGGAACACAAGAAAGAGGAAATCAAAGATGCAATGGTCTCAACGCTGTTTCCCTTTTCCTTTGGATTATGAGTATTAAGAAAAAAATGGTAGTATTTCATCTCGAAGTCGTGTTTTTTGAACATAGAAAGCTACCCTATTTTAACAGCTAACAGCAAGCATTAATGCACTAAAACAGTGCGTTAAGCGTGAGTACGCTATTTGTTTACCAAAGTACCTTCAGTGTTTAGAAACCTCAGTGCTTTGCCAGGAAAACAGCAGTACACAGCACAACATAGGGAACAAAATCTGAAAATAAGTACCTAACTTTATTCCCCATCACAATTACTGCATTTATGATCTCTCGAAGAGAGACTTGAAAAAAGTAGGTTATTCTCCTCAATCTTGAACAATACAAACATTTATCAAGTGACAGCAAATTGCAGCTATCAAAAAAATTCTATTGCACCTACAGTTGAAGATACCAATCTTTTTCTCTGAGGAAAAAAAAGTTAGTGTACTAAACAAGCAACATCAAATGTAGCAGAGTTCGGAACATCACATGTAGACAGATTGGAATTTTTTGAAACCAAGTGAGGCCTCACCTATTTTTATCAAACAGCTTGGTTTTAAAAACCAGACTACTGAAGCTGTGTTGAAGTGACTACCTTGAAACACAACAGTTACAGGTAGCAGTGATCTTACCTGCTTGTCATTAACAGAGTACTTTTCTATTTCCTTCTTTGTCTGTAACAGCTTGTTCTGAAATGGATAATAAGAACAGCTAAAGCACCTCAGTTATGAGAACATACTAGTCTTCAGTATTTCAAGAAGCCCTAGAAACATTCTCTAAAAACAAAAACATTATCATCAGCTAATGATAACACTTTCTTATGATCATCTTAGAGATTTATGAACATACAATCAGAACATCAGCTCTATCTGATAGCAATGAAAGAGTTTTAACGCAAGCTTATAACAAATCCTATGTTAGGATACACTTCTTAAAAAGGCAGCCATCTCTACTCCAAAAATACATTACATTTAAATTATTAGGACCACCTTAAAGCATACAGTGAAAAAAAGAATGAGTAATTATCAATTCCCAAATTACTCCTCAACCACACCAATTTCATTAATATAGTGTAGCCAGCAAAAATACAAATATGCTTACCTCATCTCTTGCAATCAGTGTTATGAAAGCACCTTGCTTATAACATTCAATAGCAATACATTTTCCAATTCCACTGGAGCCTCCAGTTACCTAGAAGTTATTTGAAAGTCAGTTAGTTCATTATTCTCATCCCTACCCCGATACCATAAAAAAAAACCAACAAATCAAAACTCTAAAAGTGTACTGAGATTCAAATATTATCCAGTGAAGTATGAACACACAACATATACAAAAGTTAGTTTACTTACTGAGTATGAATGGAAAAACAAAATCTCACTACCCTGTCAGGCAATCCTTTCTGTCCCAAAAATCAGCTTTACCTTGGTGGCATTTTTTCATGTTTCTTGTGCTAGGCTCACTTAGGCTCACTCTCACTTGCCTTTGATTAACTTATTTTTAAAGTACAGTAATAGTTATAAGTTTGAAATCATTAAGAATGCAATTACATACTGTCTCTCCAAAAATTCATAATGCAAGCAATCATAGCTAGTCTGCCAAAAATAACTTTTCAAATTGTGTTTGTTTACATGATATCTTCTTTTTTATTAAATAAACATCCTTAATTTGACAGCTGACCCGTTGTAGAGCACGTCTCACAGTTCACATCTGGATACTGAACTGCCTGTGCCACCTCTCAATGCTTTTCTGTGGGGATCCCAGTTTTAAGCCTCCATAAGCCTTTCCTTCTTCCTCTAAACCATAATTCTCAGTGGTCTTCCATGCAAACAGGAAATAAACAGTTTGCCTGCAGACGAATGCAAGATGATGGCTACAGCCCCTCACAAATAAACAGGTTAAAGTCATCGTAACACCCCCTCACTGCCCTTCAGAAAAATCTATTTGCCAACTCCATTTAAAACAAAACCTAGGTGGTGACCCAACTGCTCTTCTTGACAAAAATAAAAGCGTCTTCCTGATACTGACTTTCAGGTGATTTGTTCATTTAAACCCAGTGTCAGTGTCTGTACATGCCTTCGGTCCTTAAATACACAGAGTTGTAATTTCCTTGTATGGCCAAATTTGTTGAATCTTCTCCTAAGAGCATATCACTGAGAAAATACTGGAATGCTTTACTGATTAAGCGAGTTCTGAAATACAGGCTTAAATATTTGAAAAAGAGATTCATATTCCTCTGGAAGTTGTTATTTCTGTTCTTTATCCAGACTTCAGAGAAAGTAAGGTATCACCTATATTTCAGCTATGAGAAATGGAACGGACTGAGCCAATCAGTGGAAGAGCAAAGGCTCCCAGTTTCATCTGCACGTGCCTCAGTTTTGTTTTCAGACTCACTACCCTCAAAATTCTTTCATATTCCTGGAGGCAGTAAAGTCAGAAGAGTTAGAAGTACGCTCCCATGAGTCACCAAACTCTTCTTTCTTATGAGTGTCTCATCACAAACCTTCAAAGAAAACAGCTCAGTACACCAAGGGTGATCATGTAACTTCAGCAAACTTATTTTCAACATAGTTGAACACAGTTTTTGTCTAGTTTGTCTGCTGTAATGGGTCAAGAACTTATAAAGGCTAACTTCAGCCTAAATAGAGCTTCATAGACTTCCTCTGTTTAGAGAAAGTCACTTCAAATCAGCTTCTAATTGACTCTTCACTATACTAACCTTTGTGGGTGACTTCAAGATGCTTGTTCTGTTCCGGACATCACAGAATGGCCTGGGTTGACTGGAACCACAATGATCATCTAGTTTCAACTCCCCTGCTATGTGCAGGGTCGCCAATCACCAGGCTGCCCAGAGCCACATCCAGCCTGGCCTTGAATGCCTCCAGGGATGGGGCATCTACAACCCCCTCGGGCAACCTGTTCCAGTGCGTCACCACCCTCTGAGTGAAAAACTTCCTCCTGCATTCTGAATAAAGGATGACTGCTTTCTAAACAAATTAAGTCTGTAAGAATGAGTGTTAATGTTTGGGGACTCCAGCAGAATCCCAGCGTCATTTAATTCTTCACAACAGAAAAGTCAGATTTTTAGTTTATTCCCAAAGCATCTTTCAAGAGTCCCATACGTCTCTAGAAGGATTAAGAGATTCAGTTTGATGTATTCAGGCAAACCTCAGTTCCAGAGCACTCATGAGCTGCTTTTACAGATTTTCAGCAGCAGCTGGTACGTCAGCACAGGAACGAATGAACGCATATTAAAGATTGCTCCAATTCTCACTTCTGGCACAGCTGATTGCTACCTGTACAAATTGCAAAGTGTCATGAACTGGTCAACCATACCAGCGTTTGAGGAATTCTTTGAAGGTGAAGGTACTGGCATAAAGCCTCTAGCTTGTCAGAATAACGTTCACTTCGGAAAGACGAGGTCTGAAGTTAAGCAAGAAAAGCAAGTTTTTATTTGCAGTCATACCCAAGAATGCCGGATAGGGCTCATGTCAGATAGGTCAGTGACAAAAGGCAGAATCAGTTAGCTGGGAACTTCAGCATTTAGGTGAAAGGCTGTTACTCATATCTTGGAGGTTGTTACTAACATGCATCATGAGGTGCAGTGTAACAGTAAGGAAACAGAACAACTCAACAATCAATGAGTAAATGCAAATCCAAATCATCACAACGATCATCAGAAGCAATCAAAATGAAGACTTGATACGCTCTTTCCAACAGGGCTTGTTAGCTTTCATTTAGCAGCAGCACAGGATGCAAGCTGGCTTCATGCTTCTAGACAGTGTTCTCACAGCAGATATTTAGTTCCACTGAAACAGAACATCCCTGTAACCTGCTCCGATTGGCTGGTGTGCCTGACTGGACTCCAAATGACCTCTTGCTGAACCTCTTGATGCATCCAAGCCACAGGTCACAGTGTTCCCAATGCAAGAGCTACAAAGCTGAGACAGGGAGATGGGTCAACTCCTGGAACACCCAGAGCCTGCTGCCCTTATCTGATGGGCTCTGCACAGAAATGCTGAAACTACTCCTATTCCTGAGATGGCCCTTAACCTGTAGCTCGGGCATGCTGAAGCTCAACTAAGTCCAAGTTAAAGGCTCTGCTCAAACTGAAAGGAGGACAATCACAAGCAGCAAACATCCTCACATTCCTGCCATAGTTAGCCCACATAAGCAAATATACATTTAAAAGCATTTTGTTTTACTAAATAAGCAAAACCTGATGCTCGAGTCAACCTGATAACTGCAAAGTCCTTTCTATTTAACAATGCCCACTGAGATTACCAAAACACACAGCAGATATGGAACAGGAAAACACTCCCACAAGATGAGATCAGTAATTTGGAGTTCTGTGAAGTTCCATTCCTCTCTAAGTAGAAGAGTCTCCTGTGGTCACGATCCCTCTCTAAAGCATACCTCATGTCACACAGAAGCACTTCCATCACACAAGTGACTCCAGGAGAGGACAAGAGGGAAAAAAAAACCACAATAAAAAACAACCACACATTTTCTGCCTCAGATTTCTGTCCTCATACCCCAAACACCTAGCTATATTAACCATTACAACTGTTAGGAGCACAGAGAAATAGCTTCTACAAATGATTGAATGCAAAAAAAATGCTGATTTAAATTGAGAATTCAACAAGTAGCTGCTAGGAAACAATACACACAGTAGTGTCCAAACACATCCAATGACCTTCTTTAAGAAATATTACAGCTATTCTCTTGCACATGCAAAGGAAGAATTATATGTACAGATCATATAAACAGATTTTGATCTCTTCTGTGAAAACACTTCTAGGAAGTCTTTGAACAGTGCTACAGTCCTGAATATTTTCATAAAATCTTCTGATAATCTCAGTAGCAGAGAACACTCACTCCCATTATACAATGCAAGAATTCACCTTGCACATGTGATGTGTAAAGCCTCCATGAGCACAGTTTCTAATTTACAGAACTATCATCCAATATTTTTCCTTACACAACTCACCCGAACATTTGAAATCCAAACATGCAAGTTTAACAGCATTGGGGTTTTTAGCAGCATCTATACATCCAAAAACTAAAACTCTGAAACAACTGCTCCACATTTCATTCGTTCGCACGAATGTTTTCAGAGCATAACTGAAGCCACAGTCAAACAAGTGCTTCTGCCAACAGCAATGCCACTGAAGCTCATCACTCACAGATTTGTAAAATGATGCCAATAAATACCTACCTAGCC
>JAOWBP010002052.1:13468898-13483042 GCA_028571105.1 Tragopan temminckii | reverse complement strand
CTGCTCGGCTGACGTATGTGAAGTCTGACAAGCACTGAGCTACGTATGTGCCATGAAGTTCCCAATAAATAGTTTACTTTATTGCGTCTGTTTCCATGATACAGACAATAAAAGGCAAACACAGTGGACTTTGATTTTGTACTGCAGCAGTAATCTGTCATACTGACAAGATAAAATTTATTTGAATCCTGTAGATCGACTCATTCAGTTGGCTTCTGGCAGACTGGCTGCTAGGTTTAGAACACGAGTGAAGAAGTAAGCTTGAAGGGAATACTGAAGATACGCAGACTTTGAGAAGGTGAGTTTATAATTCTGCTGTTCTGATGCCTTTCTGCTTTGGTTTTCCTGTAAGGCAAGTAATTGTCTTTGTGGAGTCAAAGGAGACTTGTTCTGTCACGTCCTAGTATGCTCATCTCAACAGATGTAGTATTATTTATTCCGTGAAGAAGACTAATGACTTTTCTCACTACCAGAAAGACATTGAGGCCCCGGAGTGCATCCAGAGAAGGACAACGAAGCTGTGGAGGGTCTGGACCACAGATCTTATGATGAGTGGCTGAGGGAGCTGGGATTGTAGAGCCTGGAGAAGGGGAGGCTCAGGGGAGACCTTATCACTCTTACAGTGACCTGAAAGGAGGTTGTAGTGAGGTGGGAGTTGGCCTCTTCTCCCAGGTAGCAGCAATAGGATGAGAGAGGATGGTCATGTTGTGCCAGAGGAGGTTCAGATGGGATGTTATGAAAAACTTCTCAGAGTGGTGAGGCACTGAAAACAGGCTGCCCAGGAAGGTGGTGGAGTCACGTCTCTGGAGGTTTTTAAGAAATGTATAGATATGGCATTGAGGAATGTGGGTTAGCAGACATAGTGGGGATAGGTTGACAGTTGGACTGTATGATCTTAGTGGTCTTTTCTTACCTTGATAATTATCTGTTTCTGTGCCAATGGGAATTGCTCTTGCTACGTATATATTTTTAAAGCATAAAAACAGTAACTCCCTCAAGTACGTTGTATGGAATTTAAAATATTTGTTCCACCAAACCAGGTTTTCATAACTTTCTACCCAAATCAAGGTATTTGCTGTGTGGTTTATATTGTGAAATGTAAAAGACAGAAATAGTTTGTCAGTTTGTGATCAAATAAATTTAAGCCAATCTTGTTTTGTTTTTTTTCTAGGCTTTGAACCATGGATAGCCTCAGTACAGCAAATTCCACTTTTGCTCTCGACCTCTTAAGAGAGCTGCGTGAGAAAAGCAACACGAAGAATCTATTCTTTTCTCCTTTTAGTATTTCTTCTGCTTTGTCTATGATTTTGTTGGGTTCGAAAGGTAACACTGAAGCCCAAATAGCAAAGGTATGTATCCAAACTTAATGTATTGGATTTGATGCATATATCATCTATTTGATGATACATAAATTACAGATCTGATATTTGTGTTGCAGTCTGTGACCCCTAATTGCTAAATTGTTACAGTCATTCTGGCCCTAGCGTCAAAAGTCTTCCTTAGGTATGTACATAAGCAGAACCCGTTTCTACAGAATTTATGTACAGGAGGACTTCCTGCAGTGTGAAATTAAGAGATTCCTGGTTTTTGGGGTGTGTGGGTTTTTGTTTGTGATATGGAGATCTTCCTTTTATATATCCCAGGCAGCTGGGATTATTTTTTTTTTTACTTATATATTTGTATTTGTAGAGCTAGAGATGAATCTTCAGTTAGAGAAAACAATTTATTATCTTTTTGGGCTTAATATCAGACTGTGCATACTTCAAAAATGTAGCCAGATCATCAAGGGAAAGAAAATCCAACATACAAGCATGTCATGTTAAACAGTCCCAGATTTCAAGAAACAAACAAACAAAAAAACCAATCAGTTGCTTGTTCAGCGTACTAACTTATGTTTTCACAACCTGTAATCCTAATCCTGGAAATTCCAGAAGAAAGAAGTGACACAGGGCTAAGAACATAGCTCTGACGTTCCAGTGAGTATTCCAGCAAAAATTCAGAACAAGGCAAAGCTGCATGGCCAATGAAAAGTAAAATTCATAATGTAAATTTGCAATTAAGTGACCTGGAGAGCAGTTTGGGAGTGCAGCAGTGGGCCTGTTGGGTAGGGTCAAATCCATCATTAAGTGCAGTGCAGTTTATTCTACATTCATTAAGGTGCTGCCTGCCTCCCTCTTTCTGGTATTGTAATTTGGAGTAGATCATTAATACTTTTTCATTTGTAGCTATGGTAGTAGTGAAGAGAAAGAATGAGGATGAAGCTGAGGTGTTGTTTTAATGGGAATTTAAATGTTTATCTGTGTTAACATCAGCTCCAGCAGTGTATTTCTTGTTATCACTTGAAGGATCAGGTTTGCATCGAAGGTATTAAATAAGATCCTTGGTGCTATTATAATCAATGTGAAAAATTATGTGGTGAAGTTTTGTTTGTTTTTTTAACTTCAGGCTCCTTTGTTTCTGGATTTTAACTGAGTTTTCCTAGGTTTTGTAGGGTGGAGATTATAAATCCTCAGTTCTCTAAGAAGTACCGTGTGCAGCATTAAGAAAGGGGCGGAATGTGTCTGCCCTCGGACTTCTTTGGTGGCTAGATGAATTCCTTAGAAAGCAGGGAGGTAAACCAGGTAGCCTTCATAGCTCCCTTTCAGTCTCAACCATTCTGTGATCCTCTAACAGAATGAAGATAAATACCACTCACTTTTCAGCAACGTAATTTCTTACTCATACAGCATCTGTCTGGGTACATTGTATGTGACTTGTGTTATGAAAAATCTGCTGGCTTCAAGTCTCAGATTTTAAGCCCGAAACTCATTTCAAAACAAAACAATTATGCTGAAGCAAGCGTGTCAGAGATGACATGGACTCCACAGAAGGTATTTGTCTCTCTGCAGGTGCTTTCTTTGAACAAAGCTGAGGATGCTCACAATGGGTATCAATCGCTTCTCTCTGAAATTAACAACCCTGGCACCAAATACATCCTCAGAACTGCTAATCGACTTTATGGAGAAAAGACATTTGATTTTCTCTCAGTAAGTAAACATTAAATTTGGGTGTTGTGAAGTATAATGTACTTGCTAGCTATTTCCCTTGAAGATTAGATAAAGGCTTTGGGTTTTACTTTCCAAATTTTTGTAGGCTGAGACCTACCAACCTGACAGTCTATGCAAAAGGCAGGATATGAACTGAATGGAGAAGCTACTTTTAGATTATATGAATGCACAACTGGTGCAAAACCATGAAATTCATCAGACTCTGAATCTTCTGGGTTTCATGATCCATTTTTGGTGGCTTCTAGGGTCAAATGATTGATAAATCTCCTTGCCTTTGATAACCTGTAACTACGATGAAAAATAACTGTTGCTGCTGTCCAGCATGGGTAGAATTTTGTAGTTTCTTTTCTGCTAAGTAAGTAATCCAGAGAATGTGCTGAGAGGAGTTCATGACTCTTAATATTTTCCTTATAAGTATGTATATACAAGAGGGTCATAAGTACTGTTATTCATTTTTCTGTAGATGCTTCCCTAGATATAGAGGTATGGATCTAATTTTTTTGAGAGAGATGGTTACAGTATTGTATGTCTAAGAAGTCCTGCAGGAAAACAAATGCTGTTACGTTGTCACTATGGTACTCTCTTGTAATTCTTACTAATTTATAGTCTGTTTTTAATGAAAAATGCTGGTTTCATTCCACTATTAGATTAGAATTACGTGGATTATACTCTAAAGGTTTCATCTGTGAATAAGATGTCTCTACATTAAATCAGAGAGAATATGTATATATTTCTTCTCCCTATAATAAAACAAATTGTTTTCCCTCCAATCTAAATAGTTTCTGTTAGCCTGGGAGTTTTAACAATGAAGTTTATATAGGGACAAGCTTATAACATTGTATGTTCTCTCACTCAAGCAAAAAAGAACAAACAGAAGAAACAAAAAGAAACAACCCAGACAGTCATTTCTCAGTTGAGTACTGTAGAATGTTCTGGTATATTAAAAAAGCCATTTGACTTAATAACATAAAGGGGAAGATAATTCCTAGCTCAAATGGGTGATAAAACAACTGATCAAAACATGTCAGACAAAACCTGAATGGCTTTATATGAAGCTGAGGGAAGAGAGGAAATAGATTTTTCTCAGCGTACTTAAAAAATATCTGTGGCTGAATGTCAGTAAAATATATTGCTAAAAAGCTGTTTTAAATGTTTATGGCAGTCATTTATAGAATCAAGTCAGAAATTCTACCATGCTGGGCTAGAACAGGCTGACTTCAAAAATGCTTCAGAGGATTCCAGAAGGCAAATAAATGGCTGGGTGGAAGAGAAGACTGAAGGTGAGTGTTCTGCAGAACTCCCTGCTGTCTTTAATGACAGTCAGGGCTTGCATAAACAGCTCTGTCAAGGTGTCATTTTTAAAACAAACAAAAACCTCAGCCATTGAGCTCTGTCTCTGATTGGAACATAATTCCCTTATTTGATCTATCATTAATACGTATTAGATACTCTGTATTACAACAGTTGCTTACGTACCACTGTTCAATTTGTGTTTCCTAAAGGTAAAATTCAAAAACTGTTGGCAGAGGGAATTATTAACTCGATGACCAGACTTGTGTTGGTGAATGCCATCTATTTCAAAGGCAACTGGGAACAGAAGTTTGACAAAGAGTGCACAAATGAAATGCTGTTTAAAATTAATAAGGTATGATATGTTAATATGCTGACAATACAAAGTTCTTTGTAACATAGAAGAAAAAAACTGTTCAAGTGGAGTTGCCTAAGGTAGTCTGCATGGAGCTCCCTATACTCCATCCCCTTAATATGAACACTCTCTGTTTAGTTTCTCTTAAGTTTCACATAATTACTAAAAACTTCAATATCACACATTTATTTTATACTCTCTCCTCTTTTCCTTTACTCCTCTTGTTTGTGTTTGATAAAGGTGGCACGATAGATGAACTTAGAACTGTAGAAGATGCTTGTATGAAGCTGTTAGGCTATTTGAGAGTCATGACCAGTTTCACAGAAGTTGGTGAACTCGACTATTTCAGTGTAAAATTTGCATGGGCAAAAAATGTTCACAGGTTCTAGGCAGAAAAGAACTTCCACATGTGCAGAAATGCCTGAACACAGCAGTCATCTTCAGTCAGAATGCTTTTCTTTTTGCTGTGTTTCTACCAATAAATTGATAGAAATGAAATGAGAGGAAGAAAAAAATCTCTCTCTCCTCTGTAGGCCCCCATGCTTGACTTTCTTTTGCTTTTAAAAGTACAGCATGGCAATTGAGGAGGACTTGTTTACTATCATTAATAGCCTACGGCTGCCCCTTAGAGGTCACTTTCAATCTCTGGATATCCACCTAGGTGTCATGAGGGTGAACTGGTAATGTGAATTGCTTAAGAACTCACCTGCTTAAAATAACCACTATGCAAAATTGAAGCCCTTGTGCCTAATTTCAAACTTCAGTATATATATCCAAGAGTGCTTGAAACTGCTAATACCACTTTTCACGCAGGGAATAGTAATACTGCTCTCGCCACGCTGTATGCTGTAGCACTTTAAAAACCACTGGACTGACTTGGTTCCTTTTAGGAAGGGAGGTTTATTATCAGTTTCCCACAGAGATGTCACACAGAGCCCAAGCTTACATTCTTGCCTAGGGCTTTTTCCTCTTCCTCCTCAGGAGGCAAATTCAGTGCTGTTTCTCTGGGTGTGAGTCTCAGCCTAGCTCTGAGATTACCTTTTCCTTTGTAGTCACACATTTATTTTTGAAGACTGCAGTTTTTGGGATGCACATAGCTATTGGAAAAAGTTATAAGATGTGAGATGGGGGAATGCTGCCTTGGCTCATCAAGTAACACGCTTTTAGATGTGCAAAGAACCACAAGCATCTTTCCTTACAAAACTAAGTGGCATAATCTTCTATTTTCATCCTATTAATGACTAGTCACCAGTGAGCTGCAGAACTCAAATAAGCTACTAAAAATCCAAGGTGCAAACAGAAGTTTTAAGCTAGTTATTTTACAGTCTGTCCAGGAGTAGTTACTTTAACATACCAATAGTCTTCTGAGCATTCTGTGACATCTATTTTATCTGTGACTTTTGCACTTTGTTGTGACTCACTGGATGATGCTAGCATGCTGTGTGGCCTTTTCTTTGCTTATCCATCATTTTCATGTGTCACTGATTGCTGTTGCAAAATCATTTCTGACGCTGTTTTCACAGTTCATGGCAGTCACTTATAGAATTGAGTCAAATTCAGTCTCAATAGTCTTTCCTTTAAAAACAAAAAATTGTGAAGGTAAGGGGAAGAAGGGATTAGGCTCCACTGAAAAGGAGGAAAATAATGTAGATGAAAGTAACTGATACTCCCTGCAAAAATGGAGAGAGATGGGGGAGAAACAGATAGTAAGAAGGTGAAAGATTTATCCCTCGATGTGCCTTTTAACAATTCAAAGTGATGCTAGAACTTTCCTAGCATTTGTATTGCTTTATGTCATAGTACTTAGAACCACATGGAGTGAAATGAAAATATCCAAGTTGAAATTATTTTGTATTCATTTAAAACAAGGAACACAAGCTCTGCTTATTACCAACTCTGTTTAGAGCTTGTCACTACTTCTAAAGTGAGCAATTATGTATTCTTGCTTCTTTACCCTAAAGCAAATTTCACAGATATTTCCACATTAGCAATAACCAATTAAATCTCAGGGATTCTTACTTCTTATCTCTTGCTTTACAGAAGAGTGACTGTGCTGTACTATGTTATGCAATGTACTTAGTTCTCTGTGCAGTCAAATAGTAAAAAGCCCTAAGTAACTGGATGCCTGCTTCATATACTACAACTGTCATGCCAGCCCAGTGGTAACTCTTGGTGTCTTTGTTTTTAGAACGAGACCAAACCTGTGCAGATGATGTTCAGAAAAGGTAAATATAACATGACCTATATTGGAGACTTGGAGACCCAAATCCTTGAGATCCCTTACGTTGGTAATGAACTCAGTATGATCATTCTACTCCCCGATGCAATTAAGGATGAATCTACTGGCTTGGAAAAGGTAAGTTGTTGAGCTCAGTGCAAAGGCAGTTTGTGTCCTGCCTTGAAAGAGAGTTTGCTACTGTGCATGGGTTTACAGTTCAGTTCCAGAGCTATTGTATCACTGATGCTCAAGACTGACTGAAATGCTCCTTGTGTTTCTGCCCCTAAAGTGGCATGCCATTTATTACTGCTGGCCAAGCTGCATGCTGCCCCATTACTAAGAGGCTCTGAAAGAGGCCTCTTACTCATCAGAAGCAGGGGTTAGCTGTAGTTATGGTGAAGCCATAATACGAAGAGCACCAAATGAGAGAGAATTTGGGGCAGGTCTTAGGAAGTCCTTATTAGAAGTTCTAGAGTTTGTTCTTACTTAAGACCTGGCAGGTTATCACTGCCCCTCTACTTGGAAGCATGCTCACAGAATAGTCCAGGCTCCCTTCTGTTGTGTCGATAAGATACAGATCGTGCTCTGACAATGAGTTAATAAGTTTTGTTTTGTTTTTTTTTTTCCTAATGCTGACTTTAAAGAGTGTTGTAAGCAGGCCTTGTCACCAGTCCATCAGCTGAAAGATCCTGAAAGGCTGAAGAACTGGGTTCAGTTTGTTTGGGACCTTGTCATCAGTTCTCCTGTGCCTTTACTTCCCATATGTAAAATAAGGTTTTTACAAACAGATAATGTTTTATAAATTGAACTTTACTGTATCTACCACCCCCAAAAAAACATACAGAATTGACCTCAGCTGAAGCAGTACCCTCTACTAAGAAATAAAACTTATGCTTTTGGCTTGAGACCCTGTAAGCTCCTGAAAAAGATGCATATTATGTGTAATACACAGGCAAAAGTAGAGATTAGTTTAAAATAAGAATAGTCACAGTTTTACTTGTCTAACATTGGGTTATGTTTTGTTTTTGTTTTTTAAGCTGGAAAGAGAACTTACATATGAGAAGCTGATGGATTGGATTAATCCTGAAATGATGGACAGTACAGAAGTGAAGCTGTCTTTACCCAAATTTAAACTAGAAGAAAATTATGATCTGAAACCCATCCTGAGCAACATGGGAATGCGTGATGCATTTGACTTACAGACGGCAAACTTCTCGGGAATCTCCTCTGGTAACGAGCTTGTGCTCTCTGAAGTGGTTCACAAGTCCTTTGTGGAGGTCAATGAAGAAGGCACTGAAGCAGCAGCTGCCACAGCAGGGGTGATGTTGCTCCGCTGTGCTATGATCGTTCCCAACTTCACTGCTGATCATCCCTTCCTCTTCTTCATCCGGCACAACAAGACTTCCAGTATTTTGTTCTGTGGCAGATTTTGCTCTCCCTAAAGAGACAGAAGAGCTGCCATTAACACAGTAATGCAATTTCTTTTAGGATAGAACTGCTCTTTTGCACTAACTACTTCTTTCCACTGTGCCTGAATCCCTTTATCTGGTTGTCATTTTGGGCCTGCGCGGAGTAACAAAGCTGCTTACACATACACAGCAGCTACCACTTAGAACAGCTGTCTTACACTTTGCACTTAAGTAGAGTTGTTTTCTCGCTGGCACAAGAAACATGAACATCCCACTTGCTCAGTGAACTCCCACCTGTCTTGTATTTTCTATTGCACTTTTGTGGCCACCAGAGAGCAAGGTGACATAAAGTTGATTTTGTTTCTGACTATAGCGGAAGATATCTTAAGCTCTGCTCCCCATTTTTCTTCCTGTCCCCACTTAACTTTTTCTTTAATGTTTTGATAACGGAGGGAGATGAAAGGACACTTTGGCAAGCTGTTCGTAAGAGTTACTAAGCATCTGCACTAGACAGGTTTTATTATAACTGGATAGCACTTATGCAAGAATAGGAATAAAAGTTTTATCTGTAACATGATCTTACAGGTTTTCATGGAGCAAAGATTCTTATCTTAACACCACACGTGCCACCTGGGAATATTAGCTATCACCTAGTTCATTAGTCTTTTAAAAAAAGAATGTTTTAAAAAAAACCATAAATGCCTATGTAGTATTTAAGTGACAGAGCTTTATTTTTTTTTCTGATCTTTGTATGTTTTTACCTATTCTGGGTTTGTTAAGCGTCTTCATTAAATTGAATGCCAAAGGTTTCTTAACACAGTGATTTATTTGTTTTGCTGTTCTTGAAAGAATAAACAAACTTGTTGTGAGTGCTGTGGGAGTCTGTTTCTTTTTTGACCATAAATCTTGCAATTTTTTTTCATATCTATTGTGAAGAGAACAAGCACTTAGTGGTGGAAGGCTATCAGCTTTCATGTAGCTTACTCAGAATTCACTGCTTAACATAGGCTTTTCTGAATGCTGCAAGACCAAGGTGCTTACCTGGATTATGATGGAGTTTAGGTTTTTACCTTTGAAGGATTCATAACAAGGAGTTTTTAAAGCAAAGGCTCAGAGTCATAGAATCACAGAATGGCTTGGGGTGGAAGGGATTATCTAGTTCCAATCCCTAGCTGTGGGCAGGACTGTCCAGGGCTCCCTCTACCCTGGCCTTCAACACCTCCAAGGATGGGGCACTCAGCTTCTCTGGGCAGTCTGTGCCAGGGCATCACCACCCTCCAGGTATAAAACATCCCCCTGCCATCTAATCAAAATCTCCTCTCCTTTAGTTTAAAGCCATTCCCTCTTACAAAAGTCACTCTCCCTCCTTATTTATAAGCTCCCTTTAGGAACTGGAAGGCCACGGTGAGGTCTCCCTGACGTGTTCTCCAGTCTGAACAAGCTAAGTATTTGTTTCTAGGTGGGATACTGCTGCTGTGGGTGCAGCTCCTTGGCCCCATGCCCAATAGTCACCATTTAGGGCAGGGAAGCTGCCAATGTGCTGCCTGTCAGACTAATGCTCAGTCAGGGCTGAGAGAGCAGCAGTGGGTGGAAGGGAGGTGGGCAGCCTTTGCTCCCGGTGCTTTGTCTGGGAATGGGGTGGCAGATGGCTGATAAACAGAAATTTTTCTGCCCCTTTCTACCTCTAGAGGCTGCTGCTGGAGTGAATCTGTGGTGTCACACTGTAAGTGAAAGCAAAAGCATGCCTCTCATTCCTTTTCTAAATAGAAACAAACAAAAAAAAAAAGTAATCATGTTAACATCTGCCGTAAAGCAAAGCCTTGAGAAGAGAGAAGCTAGAAGCAGCCATATCTGCAAATCCTAGTGCAAACAAAAAGGAGGGATCCCAGCTGCACAAGCAAGAAGGTTTTACAGCATTGCCTGCCGCCAGCCTTTGCGTAACCGTCTGCCCGCCCCAGTATTGTACCTTTCACCCCACTGCCAGATACCTCACAGCTCCCAGTGGCCCTACCTCCAGCTTGCTGCTGGGTTCTCTCCTGCTGGTTTGGTCCTCCCTAGCAGCTGCAAAGCATCACAGGAGGTAAGTGCACGCTTCTTGTTTTTGCAGCCTGAAATCAATCCAGCCCTTAGAACTTGCACTAGGGCATTGAGGAGTGCTTTCTGAAGCCTTCATTGAGACCTTTATTTTCCAGCTGCAGCCATGGAGAGCCTGAGCAACGCCAACGGCAGGTTTGCACTCGATCTCTTCAGAAGGGTTAATGAGACCAACCCATCAGGAAATGTTTTCTTCTCCCCTCTCAGTATTTCTGCTGCTCTGGCCATGGTCCTTCTCGGGTCCAGAGGTAACACAGAGGCACAGGTGCTAAAGGTCAGCAGTCATTTCTCATTTTATTAAAATTAAAAGTTGTTAAGTTTTAGAGATCAGACAATGAGAGGAAGGCATTATTTGTGTGAGCTTTGGGCAAGGTTTCTGTCACTCTCACTGACTCTTCCCCACAGCTGCTACCTGTCTGCTGCACTCTAGAGCCCTCCTCTTGTGTTCATTAGTTCCTCACTTCATTTGGGTTAATTGGTGAATTTGGAAACTAATTTCACTGATTTACCAGTCTTAATTTAAATTGATTAGCATTTCCAGCAGCAAGTCTTTACTAGAGTTTGTGAAGATTTAGGCTAGATATTTGTTAGGGGGGAATTTTTCACTGAGAAAGTGGTGAGGTGGTGGCACAGGCTGCCCAGAGAAGCTGTGGGTGCTCCATCCCTGGAGGTGTTCAAGACCAGGTTGGCAGCCTGAGCTGGTGGGTGGCTGCCCTGCCCACAGCAGGGCGGTGGAACTGGGTGGGCTTTAAGTTGCGCTCCAGCCCAACCCATTCTATGATTCTATGAGCCTTTTCCACAAAGAACTATGGTTTTGCAACATGTATTTAGTAATTGTATGTATAATAATGCTAAGTATATCTTATAAGTAAAAAATAAAATATAGAACTGCATTATTCTAAGTATGACAACTGTTATAATACATGATGACATTACTCAAGACCCAGTATTTCTGAGTAGCAGAACTCACGTGTCCATTCTCACAGTATCCTTAGGTTGAGCAGCAGAAGTTAAAAGAAAATGGAGCGGCTCCTTTACTGGGGGCTTTGTTGTGGACCCAGCTCATCAATCCTTTCACACTCCCCAGCCTAGTTGAAAGCTGGGGTAAGTAGTTTCTGTATTTAAAGTTAGTCTTCCAGAGCTGGTGGTTTCACAACAGCAGTTGCAAACTGCAAATTCTAGTGCAGGTAGCAGTGTGCCAATTTCCTCTCAGACTCCTGTTCAAAAGAGACCCTGCCTCTTTTTTCTTTGCAAGACAAACACCTGCTAGTGCAAAGGGAAGTAAGAAAGAATTGTCACCGTAGTTCCTACTAACTTATTTGCCCTATGAATAAGTTCACCTTTGTATTCTGAACTTTAGGAAGAACTTGTTTAGACTATTAACCACTGCCATTCTTAGTGAAAAGACAATAAAACTGAATCACTGCTTGTAGAAACAGACTTTGGACATATATTCTGTATAACTCAACTGTCAGCCCCACCCAGGAAGAAGCTACTGAGAGCAGAAATAATGCAAGAGAAGCATAGGGGAGTTGGAGATAGGTGTTTCAACACAGTAGCCTTCTCTAATGCACATTCCCATAGCATAATGTTTAATTGATGAGAACATCAGTTGATTAAGGAGATTGAGACTTACGAGCGAAGGGTGTTTGTAAGCATGGAGAAATTCATTTCTGGGATCATAATCCTACCTTAAGTTGGAATCATAGAATGTCCCATGGTGGAGGGGATCCACGAGGATCCAGCTCCCAACTCCACAAAGCACTACCCACTATGGTGGATCCTGCTGCCCTACCTGCACACCTTGGCTAGTCAGTTTCCCTACAGGAATTTGTATACTTCCATATTATAACAGCTTTTAATTTTAAGGCAATAGTTGTCTATGAAACCACTTATATTTTCATAATACCACCAAAGATTATAGCTCTTAAATTTTCTTAATACCTTATCTTCCCCAAATGCTCAGACAAGCTCAGTGGTCCGTGGAGGAGACACATGCAAATAGCACTCCAATAGGACTCTGGATCACAATCCATTGCTACAGCTGTGGCTAAATGTAAAGCAGTAGCTTAATACAAGTGACATGGCTGGCACAGCACTAAGGGACAGTTTCACTTGTTCTTTGAGGTTTACAGCTTCCAGCTTCCTTCTGCTTTCTTTCTTCAACATAACTACCAGAGGCACCATACAGAGATGCTGTATGTTCTTTAAAAACAGCAGTAGCAGCAGTTAGCCTACCTCTTTCATTTCAGACATTTCATTTTGATGAAGTTGAAGATATGCACTCAAGATTCCGGGCTCTGACTGCAGACATAAACAGAAGGGATTCTTCCTGTCTCCTACGGATTGCCAATCGGCTTTTTGGAGAGAAGTCCTACAGCTTTCTGCCGGTATGGGTACACAGAACATAGCTGTGTGGTGGAACCTGGGGGGAGGCTTTGAAACGTCATTATCCGTTGCTCTCCTGTCTCCAGAGTGTGCCCCATAGCAAAAATATCACACTAGCAAGTCCAGATGTCAAAACTATCTCTCTGCATCAATACGCAGCATAGCTCAGGTGTTGCTGTCTTTATAGGAATGCAGCCATTTGAGTATTTGAAGTAAAAACACGTCTAGACATCTCTCTAAAAGTTACCAGGCAATCTGCACAAGTGTTGTACGTATGCATATGCACTTGTGTCTTTAGGATGTGCAGATGTCTATAGGATGCACCTAAAGGATGTTACACAACAAATCCCTTTCCTTGCTTGTTCAGTTCCGTTGCTTTGGGGCTCAAGAGAAAAAGCAAGCCATGTAGATTCTTAGCTTAGAGTATATATAACAACATCCCATTTCTCTGTTGTTTTTTAGGATTTTCATTGGTCTAGTACTACCATAACTGTTTTCAAAAATATGTTAAGTCATCTGGGAGGAGATTCCCAGCATGCCTAAAGAGCACGCCTCTTAACAAGGGAACCATACCTCTGTGTGTATTTAGGTATTGCTATTTTTATTCCTCTCCAGCTCTTTCTGGGAGTTTTTATTTGCTTAGTCATGCTGGAGCCTGTTTCAGGAGAATGACAGAAGTGCTGAAGCACCTGCAGTAAGCACTCCCTCAGATGTATACGTGGCAGATGTACAGTGAGGCTTACTCACTGGTGTTTCAAAGAGAAACAGCAAAAAAAAAAACACAAAACAACCACACCCAAACAGACAATGCACTACTAGAGCCCCACATCAGAGCAAGTGATAATCTTTGTGTATTATCTACAATGTAAAGATATGTTTTCTTATCTATGTGCGATGACAGCTGTTCTTAATGTTCCAAAATCTAGGACTTCCTGACTAATACTCAGAAGTTATATGGAGCTGATTTGGCTGCAGTTGATTTTCTTCAGGCTTATGATGAAGCCCGGAAGGAAATTAACCAGTGGGTAGAGAAGGAAACTGAAGGTGAACTATTTTTCATTAATGAAGTAACTGGTGGTTTTGCATACTCTAGGAGCAGGAACAGCCTTTATTTCCTGCCACCTGGAAATGGAGAAAACTCATTTTCTCCAGGGATATTCAAATAATTGGTTGACAGAACTAAAGAATATCTAAGCAAGGCATTTCAACAGCTACATAAATCACAGAATGACCTGAGTTGAAAAGGACCACAATGATCATCTAGTACAACCCCCCTGCTGTGTGCAGGGTCACCAACCACCAGACCAGGCTGCCCAGAGCCACATCCAGCCTGGCCTTGAATG
>JAOWBP010002052.1:13412384-13425968 GCA_028571105.1 Tragopan temminckii | reverse complement strand
GACTGAATGAATTGCAAGGGAAGAGCAGATTTCCCAAAGGAACTAAGGCAGCTTCATTGTTTGCTTCCCTTTAACACTTAGGGAGCAGGGAATGGTTCCTGCTGTATGCCATGATTACACAGTCAAGCATTGTCTACTGTTGCTCTGGGCAGCATCTGTCTCCATTAAGAACAGAACTGGTTGCCACAGTATGTGATCTCTGGCAGAAAGATTGCTGTAGTCAGCTAAAATGTGTTTCCTTGTATCATTATGCTTTTTCTGTGGGAGAGTCCAGACATTAACACTGACATTGACATGTCATTTAGACAAGAACTAAGAATTATATTTGCAGTAGTGCAATGAGTTAATTGGGACTTGAAGAAATATGTGTGCCGTAACTTACTGTGTGCTGATTGTTTGTGCTGATATGCAATTTTTCAAATATTCTGAATGTTTTCATGTTCAGATGAGCATCAGTGTAAATAAAGTGATGTTTCGGTTTGTGTCACAGCTAAAAAAAAAATCCAGTTTTCTTTTTCTTTTTTCTGTATATGCTGGGTCTCTTTTGTACAAAATTCTTCCAATCTTCAGTGAGCAACTACAGTTTTTACTTTTTAGAAAATGATCTGCATATGACAACGAAGTATGTGAAATATAAATAGGTTGTGTTTCTTTTAGAAAGTTTTATTTAGAGTTACAGTGAAAAATTAGAATTAAAAAAAAAATCTGGAGGATTGAAGTTTGGAGGTTGTTATTGCCTCTTTTAAGTTAGATTTCTTCCAGGGAAAATAACGACTTGCGTAGGTGAGAAAGTAGAAGTTGATCCTGCTGCTACATAGCTCTTCCTTTATCTCTTTACAGTCAAGCAGAAGGTATTGAATGTGAACCTTCATCCATAGCTATGAGAGCTGCTTTAGTTACATTCATGTATCTTAGTTTGATGAAAAATTGTAGGTAGCAGCTGTGGTGATGGGATTTTTCCTCACTTTTTGCTGCAGAAACTCTTACCCGTTGTCTTGGTGTTTGCTTCTTCAGTCTGACTGGCTTTTTGTTTGGAGTGCTGTGAGATAAGGCAGGAAGAGTTTGGAGGTGTAGGAAGAAAAAAGTGAATAGGCTTAGAAGATGAACAGCTGGTTGCTAGTACTAAGCTGGAGAAATAGCTCTGTATTCCCATTTTAGATTCTCAGTTTTCTGGGGACAAGACTTCAAAGGTGAAAGGCAGTCCAACTGAACTTTGGTGAATTACCAGATCACTGGAGTGAGGTTTCCAGATATATAAACATTAGTTATATTTCTCCTAAGCTTTTACAGGTTTGGAGTTTAATTGCAAAGCTTAACTTGCACAAAAAATTTTTAGGAATTTCTCAGTGGGATACAGAATTGGGCCATAGCTGCACTATGAGTGTCGATGAAATGAAAACCAAGACCTTACTTATAAGGATCTTAACTTGGTCTGCTTTCCTGACAAACAGTTTTATTATTGTGGTCAGGAAACGAAAGAAAGAAGATTTTGCTGGCAGGAAGCGCAGTAAACTTTGCTCAGATGTATGTATTCACACATGTATGCTTGTGGACACACGTACATAATTTCTGTGAATGCAGTCCTGCTCAATTTGAAAGCAGTAACGAAACAGCCACTCAGTGGGAGTAGGTTACAGCTCAAGGGACCATCTAGCAGAGAGTCAAAGTATGTTCTTATTGGAAGAAATAAATGCTGTACATGACTAATTGAATATAATTACAGAGGACAATGATTGCCCTCCACAAAACACATATTTTTCCAGAAATACTTTTTTTTTCTAACGTAAGCAAACACACTTTTCATCTTTCGGTATATTCTCATAAAAACAAAAACATATTCTAAAAAGACTCTCTAGAGCCATTAAAATACATGTAGGGAAAGCAAACCCACCAACTGTCGACCATCAGTTGTGAATAATGACTTTACAGCATTCAGTATGGCTTCGACTGTTGAGAAGCTGCAGTATTAAGTCCTCTAGATGTCACTCTTTGCCACATCAGTTCACCAGGTCCATGTTTTGTTGGAGGTGACTCCAACGACCCACACCAAAAGTGCTCTTTACTTCTCCTTCATGTGTTTTATTTAGAATGTCCTCTTTCCCCCTTTGTATGGTTGACAGAACATGTGTATATATCTTGGCTAAATTCTGTCCTCAAGAATCAACACGAAGTTTTGCTTCAGGTGATACATTAGCAAGTGCAAAACTTTTTTATTTTTTAAAAGGAGTTTTCTGTGTGTGGGAGAACCAGACGAAAAAAAATGAAAGTCCAGGTCTGTCCTTGATTTTTTGATCCATTGCACTGCACAGCTGCCCCAAGTGGTGGGGCTGGTCCAAGGAAGATGGTGACATGGGGTAGAAATGAGCAGCTGAGTAGGTGACATTTTCTACACAATGCCAGTACAGCATTCATTTGGGCAGTAT
Source organism: Tragopan temminckii (assembly GCA_028571105.1). Classification (NCBI taxonomy): domain Eukaryota; kingdom Metazoa; phylum Chordata; class Aves; order Galliformes; family Phasianidae; genus Tragopan; species Tragopan temminckii. Next base: position 13,423,545 of record JAOWBP010002052.1, on the reverse strand, counting down.
TCTGTGACAGTAGATATACTCCCTATGCATGTACATTACCGAGTTTTTCCTTGGAGGTGTAAGAATCATGAAGTACCTTTGTCTGGAGTTCAGATACAGCTGAACTGTTGTTGATAATGCACTACATGCTCTCCACTGAGTGTTGATAACTTGATATCATTTGACTTCTATTTTGTATCTCTTGCAAAACAGAAAGAAAAGACACTGATTAAAAGCAATAACTTTTTTACCCTACAGTTTTGCCTGTTATGTTTTACTTCATGTTTGCAAAGTTGTTCTTTAGTCACTGCAGTTCAGTTCATAAGCCAAGATGTATTAAATTGACTAAAGCACAGTCTTATGTACTAGAATAGAATTTATCCCTTTATTGATGAAAATTAACCTTAACATTTGCTAAAAAAAGTAACTTTATCAGTTGAAACTTATTGGAAAAAATACTTATTCCTGGCATTTTATCAAAAAAACTTAAAAAAAAAAAAAAAAAAAAAAAAAGAGAGAGAGTTTTTTTAATATTGCATAACTCAAAACCATGTAATTTTCCTTTATACCTGAATACTGGTCAAGATATCCATCTAAATAGTTGGACAGAAAGCTGTTTCTTATTTTACCTTCTTAAAAGTACTTGTTAACCAAGTCCTACAACAGATTCCATACATTGGCAGTGAAACTTCATTAATAAAGGTTTCCCTCAGCCTCTAAATCAGAGCACCATGTCTAATGGTTGGCTTATTATAGTCAGAAAAATGTAAGTGGACTTCAGCCAAGTTTGGGCCAAGTTTTATTCCCAATCTCCTTTTCAGTTTGCTTAATTTCTGTCATTAGGCATAGTGTTGCCGTGCTCAGTCTGGCAGATCTTTACAAAATCTGCTTTTTGAAGTGTGCTCCTCAGTTCCCAAGTTCATGACAATCCATTGTTGTGACTCAAGGTGTATGATTCCATGATTTCAGGCAATCATGTTTTACCTAACACTCTCAGTTTCCATTCTTGGAATATCTGTCTTTCTCAGAAGGAAAAAGAGTATCAAGATTACCTGACTGAAAAAACACAGACTCAAAAGCACTCTCCACAGCATAACTACATAACGACTCAAAATGTGATTTGAGAATGCTCTGAAGCCTTGAAAGCCAAATGATGAGTAAGGAAAGAACATTACTTATAATTTTTGAATATCTTGTTGTTTAGAAATGATGCTTTGATTTTTATGCTTTCATTTGTAGCTTTATTTGAGACTTCCAGTGCTCATATTTCTCCACTGGCAGAGTGAGTGTGTTAAATCCTTTGCTCTGGTAAGATAAATCACATGCAGAAAAGAAATTCTTACTGTTTTATCTTCCACAACAAGTGTTTGAACTCTGTAATTATGGGCACCTGCTATTTATATTATTATATGTAAGAATTATATATGCTGTGTATCCTTATATATGACAATAAACCCTTTGTTACTCAGACTTTTAGTTTTCTGACTGTATAAGTATACAGCTTCCCTGGACTTATAATCCTGCTGGTAGCAGGATTTTTTTATTTTTTTTTTCTTTTTTAATTGAAACTGCTTAGTCTAATTTTAAGACACCATTTTCAGGTTTTTTTTTAATTTTGCCAAGTTTTGGCTGCTTATGCCAAAATTGTTTTTGCAAAGTTAGCATCAAGTCGAATTGCTGGGCAACATTCAGCAGCAGAAGTCTTACTTGTTTCCCGAAATTTTAGGGGAAAGAACTTATGCTGATGATATTGAAAGTCTCACATCCATTTGACTGAAATGACCCAGCACCTCCATCCATTAGATCGAGGGCTTGGTACGTGGTAGGTGAGCAGATACTGAATATCAGATGGGGAGACGGCTTGTAACTGATCTGTATGTAATAGTGGTTTGGATATGAGAGCAACGTGGATAGACTGTAAGTGCAATAAGAAAAGGAACTGTAATCAGTAAAGCATTTCAAAGTGACCTTCCTATGCACGTGCAGTTTGATACATTCTAAGTGAATGTCATACATTTTGTTGTTTGGGTATTTTTTTAAATGGATGCTTCTCGCCTATTAAAAAAGGAGAAGTGCACAATAGATGGCCAGTGGTCTGCACTGCCAACTGCAAAAAGATTGCACTGTTTGCTTTCATTTGAGAAGTTCTGGGATGTCAGAGTAAACCTTTCAAGTCCACGCAATATATATCTCGTGTAGATCCCTGCACCTGTTTCATGCTTGTCAGTAGGCAATCACTTCTCTTCCTTATAGGTTCAGGGAATGCGCTGAAGTATGAGATGGGATCCTGCTGCGTCTCCAAGCCTTGTCTAGCTAGGTGGTTCTTATGGAGCTGGGGAGGGTTCTGAGGGTGCCTGCCAAATTGCATTTGCTAAATCAAGAGACCCGAGTTAATCAGTTGATTAAAAGTAAAAGTATGGATCTACTCCTGCAAAGAAATGTTGCCTGGATTGCAAGTAGTTTCTGCCTTTTGGCTTCTTATTTCTGGCACGCACTGTGGGCTGTGTTAAGCTGTAGAAGAAAGAGAAAGATTCCTGCACCTGGAAATACACAGGTAGTAGATATACTTTTAATAATTAAGATGTATTCCACTGATATTGTTAACTGAGTGAATGCTGCTTGTGTTTAAGTGTAGCCTGTGTATTCTTTCCTGGAGTGGGAAAAAAAAAAGAAAAAAAAAGACTTCTTTTTCTTGGAACATGTTCCTTTCTTTTATGAGAGCATTTCTTGCAGTAGACCTAGACAGTTGTTGATGTGCTTTTCAGGAAAGTGCATCTCTCCCTTTGCTGTCAAAGTGCTTTGTCTGCCCATTAAAACATAATGCATCCTCTAGTGACCTCTGCTGGGTGTTGGATAAGGGATTGCCTCAAATTTACCCTCTTCAGCCACAGTGGGAGTGAGGTTGCCAAACCTCCTTGGTCTCACAGATCTCAAAGAATCCCAGTAAGGCTGCTGCCCATTACTTTCCTCTTTGTAAAGTTATCTTCCTTCAGAACCAGCAGCTAAGCCTTTGGAGTGATTTGTTATTGTTATTGTTACATCATTAGAAGTAGCAATCATGTTTGTTGTGATTTTCCATGAAGTAATACAGTGCAATCGTGTTTTAACTCAAGATTTTAGAAGAATTCTTGATAAGAAACGTTGCTTGAACAAAGGAAACATATGAGCTCAGAAAGGCAATTTATCTAGAGTAGCTTCAAGAATGTAGATTGACAGAATATTTTAGGATTTTGATTAGTTTACTGCAAATTAATTTTTTCTTAGAATCTCAAAACTGATTTAATGTAAAGGTTTTGCATTCTTAAGCATCTGCAACCTTACACTGCATATTTGTCTGGCAGTGTTATCCAGGGAACCATGATCTTGTGGGAATTTAATGGAATTTTCCACATGCTTTGTTGAAGAGCTCAAAGGACAGTGATAAAGATAATAATTGAAATATTACTATGCATGTCATCACTCAGTACAACATACTTAAAGAAAGAGAAGAAAGCCTTCTGTAGCAAGAGGATTGGAATTAGATGATCTTTAAGGTCCCTTCCAACCCAAGCCATTTTATGATTCCATTCAATTCTACAAAAGCCAAGAAATTATGTAGAATTTTTTGTATATTCTTCTATGATAAGAAATTCATTACGTGAATGTTCTCTAATCTCTCAAAAACAAATGTTCTTTCAGAAATCTGGACTGATGTTTTTCTAAGTAAAAGACAAAAAAAGCAACTAAAGACTTTATTTAAGGTTTTTGATGCTGTTTCCATTTATATGAATTCTGCTCTATGGCACACAGATGCATGGAGAAATAGGAAGAAAGGAAAAAAACTGAGGGGACACTCAGAAAATAATAACTTGTTATTAATTGCTTTGTTAAAGTCTCAGTTACTCAATGATGATTTGTTTTTCAAACATTTACTCCCTTCCAACTCTGAGGATTCTGATTTGATGATCTTTCAGTCCTCTAGTAGAAGATAGAGAACTAGTTTTTCAGTACCAGTCAAGGGAAACGCTGCCTTGCCAAATTTAAAAATCAGTCATGTTCAGTTGCTAAGCCACTCATAGCATACAGTTATGTATTTTATGCAAGACATTCAGACTGGAGCGGTGAAGGGAAGAGAAACATTTAGTATACATGCCAAAACCATACTGGCACCTTGTTCTTTATAGAAACTGGCTTTTGTTGATTAACTGGCAGAGAAAATAATGAAGTCTGTGGTTGGTGACATACATTCTATCTCTGGTGCAGTCTTGAGTTATCATTTCACTTGCAGATGAGCTTGAAAAAAGATTTGCTTTTCCTTTAAATATAACTCAGTAAAATTTTCCATATTTTCTTGTGTGAAGTGTGGAATGTTAGAAAAAAGCAGCTTAATTCATCCCACTGTTACATGTTCAGTGCGCTTCTACTGCCTTGTTACTATTGCATAGGTTGCTCTGACAGTAAAGTCTCCTTTTTATTTCCATGGAAACTGCAACAGATACAACGAGCACAATAGCACTATTTGATAGAGCAAATTCTCAGTTACAAAACGCTATTTTTCAACACAGTCACCACCATTAACTCTGTGTTTTGCCAGCGATGAATAAGAGCCTGCATGCCACACTTGTAAAAATCTGCACCAATGGGCATGACCCACTGTTTCACAGCAGCTATACCAGCATCATTTCTAGGAAAATATTGCCCATGCAGTCCATCTATCATTGACCTGGATAGATGGAAGTCAGAAGGCACCAAATCTGAACTGTACAGTGGGCGTGGTAAGAGCTCCTCCTGCAAAGCCTTTGACACCTTCTCCCACAGAATTCTGGAGAAGCTGGCAGCCCTTGACTTGGACAGGTGCAGTCTTTGCTGAGTAAAGAACTGGCTGGAGGGTTGGGCCCAGAAAGTGGTAGTGAATGGAGCTAAATCCAGCTGGCAACTGCTCATGAGTGGTGTTCTTTAGAGGCCAGTACTGGGGCATGTCCTGTTCAGTATCTTTACTGATGACCTGGATGAGCGGCTTGAATGCACCCTCAATAAGTGTTAGTTACATGGGAGAAGAGGTCAACCCTCACCTCGCCATAGTCTTCCTTCAGGTAGTTACAACCATAGTAACTAACAATAGAACTAGAGGGAATGGCCTCAAGTTGCACCAGGGGAGATTCAGGTTGAATGTTAGGAAAAATTTCTTCTCTGAAAGACAAGTCAGGCACTGGAATGAGCTGCCTGTGGAGGTGGTTGAATCACTGTCCCTGGAAACATTTAGCTGTTGTACTAAGGAACATGGTTTAGTGTGGAAATATTGGTGGTAGGTTGGACCAGATAATCTCGGAGGTCTTTTTCTCCTGGTAATTCTATGACTCTGTGACAGTCCAGCCAGGATTGACAATGTGCTCCAATATTGCCACCATTGTTTCCAATGCATTGAAGCTGATACTCAACTCCATAGACAGTTCCCTGGTCATAATCTGCCAATTTGTGCCTGAGTTAATGAAGATGCTCTCCATTTCATTGTGTGACGCCTGTGTGCGGCTGCCTGAAACGCCACATGTCTTTCACATTACCACTACTGAAATATACCATGCATCCATCACCTCACTCTGCTCACATCCACTGTTTGGTTTCCATAAATGTTCAGCAAGCACTGATGAATGTCAACGTGTGCAATTTTTTCTGTGTGGGGGAATTCCATTATACGCCTTTGCTTCATACGCACTTCCATGTCAGATGTAATTTTGCCCCCCGTCACATGGCAACAAAACTTAATGGAATATTGGTGGGAAGGTTCAACCTCTACTGCCATACCACCACCACCTGCCTCTGATGTTGTAGGCCAACATAATAAAATAGGAGGCACTATTTTCAGAGCAGCCCTTGTATTTTCCAGTTTTTAAGACCTAGTGTATTAATTGGTATTTCTTAGCAGGAGGACTATATCCATTGCATTTTGAATGAAAAAAAATCTTAAAAATACTGTATGTTAAGATTGTTAAAGATTGCTTTCTGGTCCTTATTTGTGCTAAGGCATTCTTTACCTAAATTTCTCCATAATTTGGTGACTTGTATAATCAATGAATATACAGATGTTGTAATTATGAAATAAACAAGAGAGTTTTGGCTAAGCAGGTTATTATCTCAAAAATAGAATAGATAGAGTGCTTACCCTTGTCCTGGGCTCACTATAAAACTCCAAAGGAGAGATCTCCAGAAAGAGATCCTTCCCCACTGGTAGTCAGCTCTTAAATGGGTCTAGGAGCTCTTAAATATGTCCTGCCTTCACCTGTGCTCCCGTGGCTGACTCATTGCTCACCTCAGGTGATCAATCAGAGGTTCAGCAGTTCCCATACAGTGACTGTCAGAGCTCCATCAGTTTTGTTGCAGACATTATGAATCCACTTTTGAAATTCAGAGTGGTAGCACCTGTCGAACATCTGTCTTTTGATTGCTTCACATCTTATCTTACGTTTGTTCTTCTGAGTTATAGGTCCATGCAAGGTGCAAAGTTCCCAAGATATCTCCTAAACCCTCGTGCATAGAAAGGTGACATGGACTCAGAAGTATTCCAAAAGCAGGGCAAGCTTCCTTGCGTGAGACTGTCAGTAGGGCTGTACTCATGCAGGGGCTCCTGCATAATCCTAGGCTTTGGGAGGAAATGAGCCAACAGCATGCTGAGATCAAGACTGCTGTGTCATCTCAGGACCCCATGGCATGTCCATTCCAGACCTATCCTTCCACTTCTCTTTCTAGAGAAAAATTGCTGTCGTCAGCAAGTTAACCACCCCTAGTGCTCCCTTGCTCCTCTGCATGTTGATATGTTTCTTGTGGCTCTCGGACTTGTGAAGACTTGGACATGTTGGTGTGATCAGAAAGGCTGGTGATCTCTAGTAGAGACTGTATTTAAGAATGATACTTTATGAACTCCCAAACTGGGGAGAGAAAGGGATAGGATCTAAGAACGTCTAGGAGAATCTTGCTCACTTTTCCGTGCTTCTGGAGAAAATGTGAGTTTGGCTTCCCAAGGGATTCTGATAGAAAGGTACTACCATTTGGTCATGATGCTTCTTCCTCAAAGCAAAGTTAATTGAGAAAGAAAAACTAGAGCTATAACAAATAATTTTTAGTGGATGCATTTTCTTTTTACATGTCATACTCCATCAGAAGCAGTTAACTATACTTTTGTTAAGCCTTCAACCAGCAAAGAAATGAGGTTTGCATTAAAGTTACTTATCCTGTCCTATGAACATTACTGATCTCTTGAAGGCTGTGGATCTTACTGGTTTTGTGCCTGTTGGTACCTGTACTCTTGGACTTTTTTTTCAAGTGCCAGGTTACACACAGACAAGGAGTCTGGAAGAGAGAACTCTGAACAAGTTAAATGTTTGGACACGATGCCGTCACATCCCTGACACATCATTGTGGCAGATGGATAACAGCTGTGACAGAAAGTAGACATTCGCCTTGTGTCCAGTTCTTTGTCTCATCTCTGACAGGCCCATTATTCAGTTACTAAGCACTCAGTTTCCACAAAGATTATAAAGCAGCACTGGAAGACATGATGTGCAGAAGAATAAAATAAACTTTTAAATAGCTGTTGTTTCCCTCCTTAGTTTTGCTTTTTGTAGCTGCTTAGTGGTCTGTAAAGATCCTTTTATACTTACTGTATATGTTATGAGCAAACAGAGACCACGCTGTACAGATAGGACATACTTTGAAGAATTCATTGTCTGAACAGCTGGATCAGGGATTAGTAAAATGAAAAACAGACACAGAGTTGCTCGTCAGGTCATGCCCTCAGTCAGTGTCAGAGACATCTGTAACATGGAAATGAAATTGCTGACTGTCTAGTATCCTCTTTACATAACTATACGCTGAGATCTGCAGGGAGGCATGCCTCAGAACCCTCAGCCTGCTGGATCCCAGCCATTTCATGAATGCTTATTACTTTGCAAAGTTCCTTCATGCTATTTGATCCAGAATCTCAAATTTCAGAAATCTGCAGCAGCTTCCTAGATGTTTTCATTATTTTTGGATGTTCGTTTACATGCAACTTACTCCTTCCTCCCCGAGGTCATTCTCCTTGGTTTTTATTTAGATGGTGAGTACTGTGGTGAGAGGTTTATTTGTGACTGTTAAAACATGACAAACAGATCAGTTTTGATACATCAAAGACATAGATGCTTATTTTAGTGTAAAAAGGATTAATCTTGGCTGGTTAGAAAAATACCTCTTTCCCTTTAAAACTTATCTTTACTCTTGGATGCATGGCTTAGCATAGACTTCTTTCAACCATGATCATTCAAAGGTGTCTCATTACAGGTTACCTACCCAGCCAATTTGTAATACACACTGAGATGGAGGGAGATAAATCCAGACCGTCCCTGTGACCTTTATCTTCTGGCACTCTTGTGCAATGTCTACTGGACATGTTTAGAAGTCACAGTGCAATAAAAATGACTTTCCAGTGCTGAGTACAGCGTGATCATTCCAAACAAGGGCCTTTGCATAGGAAAGGTCACATTTCTGTCATCTCAAACAGAAACCTCATGTGTAAAGAACATTTTGATGAGCTGGGGATCTTCATTTTTCCCCTTACATGGACAATCCAACATAGATCCTCATGTTTTTTTCTTACATGTGTACTGAAAATATTTGTTTTTCACACAATTCCCTTAGTTGCTTGTATAGAAAATGTAACTGTTAAGTGCACGTTGAACAGAATATAAAGAAGGGTATTTTAGTCAAATGTGTTTAAGTGCTTGATTGGCATTTACAAGTGAAATTCCTGGGAGGAATGAAAGTGGTGTTCTATAATATGTCCTAATGCTAAAGAAAGCATGCACAATATTGTTGTAATACACATAAAGGAATTTGTTTGTGATATTAAAGAGAGAAGAGAGAGTTTCGTTCTCTATCTTCAGGGCTAGCTAAGACATACTGGTACACAAGATCTCCCTACTTCATGCCTGGACTAAACAGTGATTGAGTAGATACATGGACAGGCAGGTTTAATTTCAGCTATGACTCTATCTAGTTATGAGCCTGTTTATTTGACCTCATATCTGAAATAGTGACTATAGTTGAAGATGGTAGAAGAAAATTACAGCCTTTTATCTTAACTATTGGCACTGAGACAACAAGGTGCAGGATAATTTTCTGTTGACCTTTGATGATACTAGAGCTCTTAATATCATCATTACATATTAAAGCAGATGTTCACCAAGTCAAGTGTTGCTTTTGCCAAGCCAAATATTTTCCTCTCTTTTTCTGAAATTCACGGTGTTTCATGTTTGGCAGTTCTGAATGTGGAAGAACTGCCAAAAGCATCTTGCTCTTACCTGTTTTAGACTATCCTACAGATAACCAAGGTTTCTTATTTATGCCTACACTATACATTTTTTTTCCAGTTCCACATTAACAGGGAATTATTATAGTTTTGTAACAATAGAAATAAACAGAATGGAAATACAGCTTACTGGTGAGGGCATCTTAAAAGCTGGAGGGTCTAAAGTCCATATAGCACCACTAATATAGAAGAATGACCAAAATCCAGGCAATTAGGGCAAATGAATCAGAGAAAATTATTAGAACTGTTAGCTTAAGTTTCTATAAAGAGGTACTTTTTCCCTAGTCACTCATAATCTTCTAAGATGTTCTTCTTTTAAGACAATATTCTAGCCACTAAAACGCAGAAGATCTGTTTCTTTCTAGCACTACATCCACAATCAGTATCTTTAAACTCTGATGTCTAAAAACTTCATTTTTAGTTATAGAAAAATCCACTGTCTGTTAAAATCGAGACATACAGAAAAGCATGGATATATGCAAACACTCAAATTACCTTTGAAGGTATTTTCTATTCGTTGTCCTGCTTCCACACGGTGAAAGTGAAGTGCATACATACACCTACTGCCCCTCCTGTCATGTTGCTATGTTTGTTAATCACAGTACTTGTAAGGAGAATACCTTGTACACAAGACAGTACATAACAAAATACTCATTAAAATTCTTTATAGTAAAGTTCTACAACACATATAAATCATACATTCAACTGTAAGTCACTCAAATTTAAAACCTGTTTGCTTCTGTCAGGCAGAACAACCTTGAATGACTTGGTTAGGAATTCACGGTTAGAATTCCTGACAAGCCCAATGGATTTTATTTAATGATCTTCTTAAAGAATCCAGATGAAATATTTTCTGCCTAACAGTAATTGCCAGCAGAGCGATTCAAAATATTTGTGAGGGTTAGTGTGGGATTTGTAAAGAAGGTTTGTGTGATGCCTGTTTGCACTATTCCTGGCCTAGTTGGTCCCCCTGCTTCATTTGTGGTTATTTCATGCGTGGTTAGGTAGTTCAGGAGGCTGGCTTAGAATGCACATTTGTTCCTTAATTTCCTCCTCAGGAAACACAAAGTTTTATTGCATTAGAGTTTACTTATGCACCGTGTGAATGAGTGACAGTCGTCACATCAGAGGCCTTACAGTGTAAACAGGCAGGCTGTTATGGAGCTGCGTAGAGAAGCAGGGGCAAAGGGGGATGGAAAGAAACATCCAAGGTCACCCAGCAGATAACTGACACAAGCAGGGCTATCAGCCAGTCTTTCTGACTTCCACGCCAAGACTTGAGGCATACTGCTTGAGGTCACTGCTGCGTGACCCTCTTGTAATGAAAGAAATGTCTTCCTCATCACACCTGTTTCTTATATCTGGGAACATATTCTCTCACGGATGTTGTATGAAACCCTTTGTGTTTTTATCTAGCATTTGCCAAGTATGTGGGAGATTTCATTTTCTCCCCCAAAATTCTTCAGTCATCTCCATTTCAGCATCATGTGACTGTGGTAGAGAAAACTGGCTTGTTACCTACCTCTACGTTCCAAAATCAGATGAATGCTTAACTGGAAGAATATGAGTTGGCAATAATGATTTCAGTTGAATTTACAGATCTGCCAAGTCTCCCTGAGTTCCCAGGATCTCTAGCATCTGGAATCATATGCTTAACATAAGCAGAGTCTGGCACTGTGAATGGTTTCCCAAAGTCTTCAGCAGACACCAAAGAAAAAAAAATAGACTCTTTAAAGTTAAAAATGTATATATATCATTTACATCTGACTTTAGAAAGTTAATTATGCAGTTCAGCTTAGAAATCATGATAATTTATAGTAATTAAGCAATACATGGAAAGTTAAGAAGAAAAGAAGTGCATAT
>JAOWBP010002052.1:13364586-13379403 GCA_028571105.1 Tragopan temminckii | reverse complement strand
TACCAGATGTGGATTAACAGCAAAAATCTTTCTGAATTGTTTTCGGTAAGGCTGCTACTAAAATTTTTGGTAGAATATTAAATATTTCTAGTTTTCCTTTAATGAACCTAGTTTTAACAGCAAAAGCTAGTACAGGGCAACAGCTCGTCTCTGGAAGGTTTTTAAGTCCCTGTGCTCAATCTTGATATTTTCTGGTAGGTCACAGACTACTTGGACTCACCAGATAAATCAGGCTACAGATTCATGAAGAGCAATGCAACGTGAACACTCTGTTTGCTGACTGATATATCTATTGCCTTTTCCACAGGTCATCAAAGAAAAGTTGCATTTGAGTGAGACGGGAACAAATTCTATACAAGAGGAGGAACCACCAGATTCAGCAGGTTAGAATGTTTTTTCTTCTGATCAGTTTCAAGTTCCCAAGAGTAAAGCTGCAAAGCCCTTACTGCTTCAGTAATAACCCTCACAGAAGTCACCTGTGTTCTCCTGAGCAGCTCTTGCTTGGGTTCTGTGTGTGCTCACCAGCATACCTGAGAATAGTACAAGAAACATGTTGCCATCACACCCAAGCAACTTATCATGTGTCTATGTATAAAGAATTATGGAATCATAGAATCATTAAGGTTGGAAAAGACCTCTAAGATCATATCCAACCATCGACCCATCACCACCATGCCCATTAACCATATACCTCAGTGCCACATCTACATATTTCTTGAATACCTTCAGGGACAGCAGTTCCACTACCTCCCTGGGCAGCCTGTTTCAATGCATTACCACTCTTTCAGAGAAGAAACTTTTCCTAATATCTAACCTGAACCTCCCCTGGTACAACTTGATGCCATTACCACTGGTCCTATCACACCTGAGAGAAGAGACCAACCATCCCACCTCACTACAACCTCCCTTCAGGTAATTGTAATGAGTGATAAGGTCTCCTCTGGGCCTCCTCTCCTTCAGACTAAACAATCACAGTTTCTTCAGTCACTCCTTGTAAGACTTCTGCTTAGGACTCTTCACCAGCTTTGTTGGTGGTAAACTGCTCAAAGAAATGCTTTGCACAGGGATCTTAGTAACCTGACAATAAATTTGAATGAGAAAAGCTTTTTCCACTGCTGTTTCTGAAAAGGAAGAATCTGAAAGGTCCGTGATGTCCCAGTCATGAAGAAAAAGAACTCTGCTGAAGCTTATAACTTTTCATTCACTTAGGAGATATTTACACTGAACTTGAAAGTGGGAGAGGAAAGCGAGTGCCTTGTTCAAAATACAATGGAGGTGATTTTGAGCATGCAACTTCTACTTCAATATGGTTACTGACTCTAACAGAACTACTGACGTATTTCTTGCTGATCTATTTACTTTCAGAGGGGGTCATCCAGAACAGCCAGTCATGTTGTCATGAAGAAGTTGATAAGCTCAACAAGGAAAATGCTGAGAGGGAAAGTACTGTTCTGCTACAAATGGATTCTTCTGAATCTCATTCTGAAGAAACAGAGGAGAAAGAAGAAATAGCTTTTGAAAGGAGAAGCTCAGTACAGGAAGAAGATGATGCTGTTGATGATGCTTGTCAAAGGATAACTGGGCAGGAGATAGAGAGGGAGTCAGCAGATGAGGAGACGAAGGAGGAACATCAGGTGCCTGGAGTTGAAGAACAAGAAGAGAGGATGAATGAAGGGGAGGGAGTTGATAGTAATAATGAAAAAGAGGATGAGGAGCCATCAGCATCTTCCCAAAATGAAGATGAGGCAGGACAAAGCCATGATCAAGAGGCACCGGAGGGAATGTAAGGCCTGAAACTCAGACTGTACATTCTTAAGAGACCCTTGCTTTAGAAAAACATGTAGTTCAGATTTTAAGTCAAAGTAGCTAATTAGCATAAATACTAGTGAAAATCCAGTTCGATACAAAAATATAAAATGAGTTTATCTGTCTGATTTAAGTTCTAAGCCTGAAAACAGACAGTCAATCTACCATACATAGTACTGGCAGTGTACTTCGGTTGTTTGCTTAGGAGAAAGGATAGGAATATGAGAATTGTGACATGCTATTCTTAATCACTGATGAGCATTCTCCCACTCTGTAATGTTTATTCATTGCAGCATCATACAACATATGAACAAATTAAGGTTAGGTTAGGCCATGTACCATTTGCAAATTAAGTTACTACAAAATCTAGTAACTTGATAATATAGAATTGTAAAACTTTGCCCAGAAAATTATACTGATAAACTTGTTTACTGTAATTCTTTCTGTGCTGCATTTATATTTAGCCTTTCAGGGATAAACCAGTTTAAGCTCTCAGGAACCTATAAGAACAGAGTGAAATCCCAGTCCTCTCCCATTGCTTTAAAGGTGAGATTGATAGTCAAATGTTAAAATCAGTAGAACTCAAGTAGGCATTTCAATAATGAAGAATCATTTTGCTGTCGTGATTACTTAGAGGTCATTTTATTCCTCTGAGTATTAAAACAGTTTATTTAACCTTATTATTTTGCACCATTAAGCACGATAGCCTAATGTTTGAATGCAGTATGTGTGTAGGTGTTTTTCACGTATATTTCTAAATTTTCTCTGCTTTAAGTATACCTTGCTCTAATGCCATGTTTTGTCTTTGCAGGTGTAAAGGCTGTGGAAAAGGTACAGGAAATCATAGTTCAGTCATTGGGCAGACCTGCCAATTTCAGTATAGTGGTAGCAGTAAGCTTTGAGTGAATGCTGAAGGCCTAATCAAAGATGACTGTGATTGATTCTGTGATTCTGTGATTCTGTGATGACAGCAGAGCAGGCTACATGCAGAAAGTTCTGATGGAACGTGTAAAATTAAAATAAAACCCAGGGCTTGTACAGGAAGTATTTCTAAAGGCAAAACCAAACCATTTTATTTCACCGGTATTGAGAGTGATGGCCAAAGACATCCATAGAGAAGAATGACGTAAGGAACATAATTAGTAAGAGGAAAAAGAAGTGGATGGCAGCTCTAATGGGAAGCAGTTGTTCATGGACCACATTGTAAAGTGATGGGAAATACAATGGTTCTGTTTGCTTCCATCAAATTCTACCAACATTTATTACCTGAGGAGTTGGCTTATCTTTTCATAGAGGCTTCTGTTCTTACAGAAATTAGTCACAGCTGATTTGCTTTTGCCACAACTACTCCACTAATACTATCCTCTTTCCCTCTTCTTTTGACAACAGAAAGTTAGAATTTTCAGACGTGGAGTAGTGGGAGGAATTACATAATGTGTGACAAAATTGTTTGACTCGTGGAGGTGCTAAGAACATATATTAACCACAGTGTTCTGGATGTGGCCTGAAAAACCAGGTTCCTCACATTAGTGCTATAGCAATCTGAAGTGAGAACTGTAGTCTATAAAATAGAGAAGTACAAACTGCTGTGTAGAGGCCTGACTGATGCTGCTGAAAAGTCAGATAAATGGTGTTCAGGCACTGAACTCTGAAGCAGAGTGAAGCAGAGATTTCTAACACCTCTTCTGCTTGAGAATTTCAGTGCCTACCCCTGCATATGAATGATGAAACATGAGGTGATGGCCTGATGGGTTTGAAGATATATATGTGTGCACGCACACACATAGGAAACAATGGTTTGCTTTGCTTTGGGAATGCAGGGTGGGGTGGGAAAAGGAAACAATGAATTAAATATCTGTGTGAGGCTCTTAGATTCTCTAACAAAAACAGGAGTTAGTAAACTAAAAATCTCAACTCATAAGCTGTCCTGAGCTCTGGCAGATTGTTAGGGATGGCATTAAAGTTAACGTCTCTCTCTTGGAGTGCCTTTCATCTGTAACAGCAAGACATTCTTGAATAGTGAGAAATCCCCTTTGGTATGCAGAAAAAGAAAAATGGAGGATTTGTCATTGAAAAAATCTTGAAGGCTAAAACTCAGACAATAATCTGACTTCTTTCTTGCTTGAAGTTTGGTAACATTTGAGAGTTGAGCATTCAAAACCCCATATTCTTCCGCCATTTACATGCTGGAGCCCTTGGAGTTTGTGTCATTAGGGTCAAATTCTGCCTTTAGGGTAGAGGCTTGTTTTGGTAACATACAAAGGCTCATACTTAAGGACATGCAATTCAAGCTCTGCAGAATCACAAGTAGGTGGCAAACTGCCAGGAGCCCCAGCTTTTCACAATTCCTTGACCATGAACTAACTTCCTGACCATGTAAGTTATTAACACTGTCAAAAAATCTAGGTACATAGTTGGTATTCTGGACATTTGCTTTGAATAAGGGCACTCCACTGTTACATTAATGATGTTCCTGCCAGCTACATGCTGTCATTTTGTTTTGTTTTGTTTTGTTTTGTTTTGTTTTGTTTGTGGTTTTAATCATTTTCACTGGAGGAATGAATGGTTTTCAAATTGCCCAACAAGCACCCCACAAAAAAGACCTGGCATTCCAGACCAGAGAGCTCGTGTTAAAGCACTGTGGCTCTAACCCTCCCAACCAGCTGAAGTATTTGTCACTTTGGTCAGGCAAAGGTCACTCTTGGGAATATCAGTCAAGTGAAAAACAGCATGAGTATGAATTTGGAATTGCAATGTCCTGCAAAATATTCAAAGATAAATTACACATGCAGAGCTGGTATCCAGCAGGGATATTGACATGAGGATGGCAGAACGGTCTCGCATGTGAAGGTCTTGACAGTAATAATGGAGATCTATATTTGCGCCAAAACTCTGTACCTGTGCTCCAAGGAAGCCATCTCTCTACTGTGTTCCTCTTTTCCCTTTACCTGCCTTCTTTTTTTAAGCACAGCAGCACTTCAAAGCAGTGTGTGTCTACCACATCGAACCCTGAGCCATACTGGAAACCCCAAGTGTTACATGACATAATGAAACTCCATTGTGTGCACAAGCAGTAAATGCAATCTTTAAAGGCAGACACAGTGCTGGGGAGCACAACAAATTGTATCAATCAGATGGCCAGTAGAGAAGGGATTCTTTGCTATGAACATCACAAGAAGGGAGATGACATAATTGAGCTGGACTTACAGAAGAGCTCTGTATATATTTCTATATCAAGAGAGAATTACAGCATATACTCATCTATTAACAGTTCCTAGGAAATTAAAAATTGGATAGGAAAAAATCCTTCCAAAACTTCTAAACAAATTGTGCAGGGTCTTGTGGGCATGAAGCTGCACTGGCTTAGTCTAGCAGTTTTCACCTAGCCTCATGCTGCTCCTGGCACTCATAGTGCAGAAGGTGCTAACTAAGTAGAGGAGTAGCTCCCCTATGACACTGTTTTCTGAACCAGAGCTCTGGAGAAAAACCCTTCCCAAATAAAAGAGAGACGTATCTATTTAACTTACAGTAAGATTATTCAGTTCTTAAATGAATTTATCTTGGGGAGAGAAGGACTGAAATATATGAGACAGGCAAGCACTGCATATGACCACTCATATGCTGTTTTTTCTTCTGTAGATGATTCTTCTACTCCACCAGCACCATTTGATCACCGGATTGTTTCAGCCAAAACAGTGGGCATCAGCAGTTATTATAATGTCAACAGGAATGAAATCTTGGGAGGGTAAGTCAAGTGAACCCAATCAACATGTAAAGCAAGGCAAGAGTTTACAGCCAGGAACCCCAGGAGGTGAATGGAAGCATCATGCCTCCCTAGAAAGGCTAAGCTTAACAGTACTTAGAGAGGAATTAAAACAGGAGGTTGGTTTTACTGTGTGAGTGGATTTTGGCTGAAGGTTTGGCACCACCAGATTTGGCTTGTATTTGGTGTTGTTCTAGGTCAGCCAGCTGCCCTCAGGTTTTGTCATGATGCTCCTAGGATGTGATAGTACTTCACACTGAAGCCAGTGGGATGTAGAAACATGCTGTAGCCTTCTTTCCCTCAACATAGTCCATCCCTGAAAATACCTGAATGTTTTCAGGTAGATCAACAAGCTAATCTGACAGACCACGTCATTGCTAGATCTTTCATGGTGCCATAGTTTATGACAGAGTGATATTGTCATTTCTGATAGCAACATGGTCTTGTGTAGGCTTTGTTTCATCATGAAATCACAGCCTTCCCTTGGGGTAGAATGATGAACTGGGGAGAGGCAGATTGTGCTCATATGTGAGTTATTATCATTACAGTATGTATTGCTGTTAGCTTGCCTGGGATACCTCATCACATATTAAAAGCTGTTAGAAGTAATGAAGTGAATGTTAATGAATCATAAAAGTGGAATAATATCAACTGCAACAGTGTAATTTTGGAGTGCCTAAATGAGCAGTAGCAAGTCTGATTTACACAATAAAATAGTAGCAATAGAGAAATTGAAATGGAACTCAGTAGGGAGAGGATTTTTTGCATTCTGTATAACTTAGTTTGCACACACGGGCAATGCAACTGTATGGTTTTGATTAGTATTTTTTCCCTTTTTTTCCCTAGAGGACGATTTGGTCAGGTACACAAATGTGAAGAGAAAGCAACAGGTCTCAAGCTAGCAGCCAAAATTATAAAAGCCAGAGGAGATAAAGAGAAGGTTGGTAGTCTTTGTTTGTTAATGGACCCCACACTGTTCTTCACCTACTCGACAGACCATGTCCAAGTGGCTCACAAGCCATCATAGTCATAAAACCTGCTGACTTACCATTGGCTGCAGCTCTGTTTTCTGCTCATCAAAGTCTTCTTTCTGGGCTTTTTCTCTCATATTTTTTTTTACTTTTTTAATCACAACTTTTCCTACTTTCTTTTCAGATCTTTCTTTGGCTTTCCTTTCCCTTTTTTTTCTTTTTTTTTTTTTTTCTTTCTACTTTTAGTTCTATTAGTGTTTTTTCTGATGGTGAAAGTATTTGTCTGGCCTGTGAAACAGCATACTTACCCCTCCACCCCACTCTATCCTTACTGTGATGAATCCATGTCACTGTGAGGTATGCCGATTACAGGCATGATCTGGGCTCCTGACATCAACACAAATATAAATGAGAAGAATTAGTCTGACCTGTTTTGCAAAACTCATGGCCATCTGGGCCTTGTTTTCACAAGAAAGACATTCCTAGCATCTTTTCTGTGACAGCTGTGTCATTAATAGTAGTCAAGGGTGGGATTTGTCTCAGCTATCTGTGGTTCTCTATGGCATAGCTGTCTGTGGGTAAGCTGATCATCAAGAATCCCATAGTCAGAAGAGAGATTGGCACCACTGGAGAATGACTCAGCCACCCTAAACTGCACATTTAAAATAGTTGGACTGAGCAGAGGTATCAGTCTTTCCCCCCTGATTGAATAGGAAGGTTTTGAGGACTGTCCTGGACTTTTTTTAGACAGATTACCGCTTGCCCATGTGTGCTTTTGCTCTTTCTTTCCCCTTCCTTTTTCTCTTAATGTATTACTGAAGGAATCCCCTACTCAAGCTATGAGTTCAGTCTAGTGCTTATAGCCTTGACGTCTACCATTGCAGGAACAATCAAAGGCAAACCTTGGATTTGCTTAACACAGGTGAAAACATGAAGATAATGTAGATATCTGATTCAAACTGACTTTGTCCTTGTCCATGTAGCTGTCTTAGAAGAAAAAGAACAACATCTGAAACAATATTCATGATTCTTTACAGAATGAAGTAAAGAATGAAATCAGTGTCATGAACCAGTTGAACCATGTGAATCTTATCCAGCTCTATGACGCCTTTGAGTCAAAAAATGACATTGTCCTAGTCATGGAATAGTAAGTGTGTTCTTCCAATTTCTGTCTTTACCACTTATGCTAGAACTGTTTGTTTCCTTCTTATTTTGTCCTGAAATTAGAAATAAAGCTTTTAGCAGGTAGAAAGGGCATATGAAATCTGTTCCCAGGAACAATAATTGAAAAAAAAATTAAGAAATAGTGCCATGGAGCCATTTATGCATTTTTTTCAGGTGATGCTCCACACTCCAGGAGATGTAAAGCCACTACGCCATTTGAAGATATAAGAGCTTTTATGTAGCTTCTCTTTAATTTCAAATGGTATTTTGTGTCAACTAACAGACAGATATCTCAGAGTATCTCAACTTCTGTGAGGCAAATGCAAAGACATCTTACAATGAATAGATGCCTACTGTAGATGCTGTGGATGATCATTTACTGGATGCCTGAATAGATTAACCTGTCTTTCATGCTGGTTTATCAGGCTAATTAGTTTCAAAATAGCTGCCTTAAAAACAAATAGATGTTGCTTCTTTTTCTGGAAGCCAAAAAGGATGCAACCAAAACAATGAAATGCATGGCAGAAGAGCTTGACTTTTCTGTATATTCTTAAGTAGTCCTATGAACTTGATTTACAAAACTAGAAGTCAGCATAGATATCAGTTGGTAAGATGGAGGTATTCTGAAATGTAATAAGAAATTAAGAAGTCATTTTCATTGATTTTATGTTGCTTCAAATTGAAATTTTATGAATTTTGAAATTTTGAAATTTATGAATTTATATTTGAAATTTTGTCCTCTTAAGCTCTGATGGACCAAGACCAAGGATTTAATGCAGATTGTGTAGCATGCTGTCTTGGTTTTCCATGTGATTTCATTAATTCCCCTGGTGCAAAATTGTGTCCCAAGACAGCATCTCTCAATGAATGGGAGACTGGGTTCTCAAACATTGAAGAAATCATGGCTAGTATGTATCAGTACCGAGTATGTGGGAAATTCGGATCAGAATACAAGCTCATGTTGTATACCCCTCTCACTGAACCTGGTTGTGAATCCTTAAAATAGTCAATAGTTTAAATTCTATATTATTGTAATTGCATGGGTTTGGATTTGGACTTGAACTTGACGACCACTTCATTGTCTTTCTCTCATCAGTGTGGAAGGAGGTGAATTATTTGACCGAATAATTGATGAGAACTGCAATTTGACAGAGATGGATACTATCTCATTCATAAAACAGATCTGCGAGGGAATTCAGTACATGCACCAAATGTACATTCTTCATTTGGATCTTAAGGTAGAGAACTAACATGTTTGTTTTGCGCAATGACAGCTGTGGAAATTTTGTTCTTTAATGTTAGGCCATGCAGCTTAGTAGATTCCCATGGCAGAAACAACAAATAACTTTATTCTGCTTTTCTTGAACTGATGTGTATTTACTTCAGCCACACTGAGATCAGTTAAATCACTACAGAAGTAATTTTGATGAGAATTGTGGTCATATGTCATCAAGCTACATAGCTCTTGAGTTTTCTGGAGGATGATTTTACAGAAAGCCAGAAAGATATTGGCAACAATATCTTGCTATTTTCATTTTTTCCATTAGAATCTATAAATATTGTGCAAAAATTATTTAATTCAGCTGCACAAGATCTCTGTCTTATGCATCAGCCATGGGATAGAAATTAACGCCATTTACACCATGCTGAAGCCAAATACATAAGAAAGTATTTGCTAAATGCAAGTAATAAAAAAAGTGATTGATGCAAATAATACAGCATCTGTTAGGTTAGACAAAAACTGCCAGTACAGCTGAACATCCAGAAAAGAGTGATGGATTCTCCATTGGGTATTTGCTTAGCAATCTGAACTATTCAAGTGTATACACAGAAACTCCCTTTACTTCTACCTAAAAACAAATTTACCAACTGCATATTCTTACACTGGCTGACTACTAATTGCTGTCACACTCAGAAAACAATTTGTAAAGGTATTTTTCAATAGTCTGGACATTCGAACTGGATCTTTTTCCCTTGAACCAAGTTTTTATTAACTAATAAATTGGAGAAATACGGATTTGAAAGCTGGACTATTAGGTGGATAAAGGATTGGTTGGATAGTTGTAGCCATATGGCTGTTGTGAATGTTTCTATATCCAGATGGAGGTCAGTCATGAGTGGTGTCTCCCAGTGGTCCATTTTGGGGCTGGTGCTCTTTAAGATCTTTATCAATGACAGACAGTGAGATTGAGTGCACCCTCAGCAAGTTTGCTGATGATACCCTTCTTTGGGTAAGAAACTGGCTAGAGGGCCATGCCCAACGGATGAGTGGTTAATGGAGTTAAGTCCAGCTGGCAACCCATTTCAAGTGATGTTCCCCAGGATTCTATGATTCTATGATTCTATACCAAGCTGAGTGGTACAGTTGACACGATAGAAAGAACGGATGCTATCCAGAAGGACCTGGACATGCTCCAAAAGTGGGCACATGAGAATGAGAACCTAATGAGGTTTAACAAGGTCAAGTGCAAGGTGTTGCATTTGAATTGCGGCGATCCCAGATTCGAGTACAGGCTGGGAGAAGAACTCATTGAGAGCAGCCATACAGAGAAAGACCTGGGGGTCCTGATGGATGAGAAGCTGGATATGAGCCAGCAGTGTGCTCTTGCAGTCCAGAAAGCCAACAGTATCCTAGGCTGCATCAAAAGAAGGATGGCCAGCAAGGGCAAGGGAGGTGACTGTACCCCTCTGCTCTGCCCTCTTGTGGCCACATCTGGAGTACTGTGTCCAAACCTGGTGCCCCAGCACAAGAAGGGTGTAGAGCTATTTGAGCAGATCCAGAGGAGGGCCACGAAGATGATAAAAGGGCTGAAGCACCTCTCTTATGAAGAAAAGTTGAGGGAGTTGGGCTTGTTTAGCTTGGAGAAGACACCAGGGAGACCTCATTGCAGCTTTCCAGGACTTGTCGGAGCTTCCAAGCAGGAGGGCGAACGGCTGTTTACATGGTCTGATAGCAAAAGGACAGGGGGCAATGGCCTTAAACTAAAAGAGGGGAGATTTAGGTTACACATTAGGAAGAAATTTTTTACTTAGAGGATGGTAAGGTGCTGGCACAGGCTGTCCAGAGAGGTGGTGGATTCCCCATCCCTGCAGGCATTCAAAGCCAGGTTGGAGGGGGCCCTGGGCAGCTTGATCTAGTGGCTGGAAATCCTGCCTGTGGAAGAGGGTTGGAACTAGATGATCTTTAAGGTCCCCTGCAACCTGAACCTTTCTATGATTCTATATTTCTTACCTTTATGTAGTGCAGGAATAATAAGGGGATGATGTCTTTAGTTTTACAAGTGTCTATAAAGTCCCCATAGTGTGTTCCTCAGCTATATAATAATGCAACAAGAACTAAAAAGTGCAAAGAGAGTTTTGCCTTTGTTGAGATTTTTATTACAGCTGCTGTTTTTGGCTTGTAATGACTGAGTTGTTAGCATTTATATTATTGCACGTGTTAAGCAAGTGAACAGATGCTTACTGGGATCTGTTTCAGTTGCTTTATCAATGACCAGACTTACTTTTCTCTTCCTTTATAAACATCTAGATAGCTAGAAACCTATCAAGAAGAATTTCACATTGAATTTCACTTTGAGACATATTATGTTCTTGGAGTTGGCACAGTTTTTATATGTCATACTGCTGACAAAGAGGCCCATATACAATCCAATAAATTCTTCTCAGAGACCTCTCTTTTCATGTGCTAGCTAGCTACAGATTCTTCATTCTATTTTGCTTACTCATAGGTTGTTGTCAGTAACAGATGAGTTTGAGGAAGAATGTTTGAAATTGAAAGAAATTCATCTTGACCATAATCATCTATGACCACAGAAACTATGGACATATGATGTTTACAAGTCCTGACTTTAAATGAATTAGTAATGGTGACAAAGGTTAACTAATGTTTTAAGTGTTGTGGGCTGTTTTATTTCAAAGAAGACTCAACGAGCAACAAGACAAAGTATATAAAACTAGAAAACTGCTGGCAGTGAATTTATTTTAGATATTTACATTTCGAAGACAATTGACCAGATTCTATCCTCGCTCCCTTCTGTTTGATTTGGGAATAATTTAGTAAGCAATGGATTCCTTCCAGGGGAATGAAGAACAATTGGCCCTGTGAAAATCCAGAGGGATTTAACCTGTGAATCCCACCTTCTGGTAAAATATGTGATGAAAACATAAAGCTGCTGTAACTAGCATAATATATCAGTGCTCAATCAGACAGTTACTGCCAGAACATCTATGAATACAGAAACTTAAAGATATGAATTTCAAAGCCCAGTAAATTTGTTTAAAAATAAAAAATAAAAAAATTCCAGTGTCAGTTTACTAAGGTCTGCAAAATCACCATGCCAGCATCCTGAAACCTCACTATGGAAGGCTACATTCTCTGTCTCATTCCTCCTACAAGCTCTTTATCTGAACTACTGCTTTATGTCAAATTGAAAAGCAAGAAAAAGAAGCAGTTATCAAGACACAGAACACCCAACCTCAACTGTTGTGTGATAGAAGAGGTTATACCCATATCAAGAAATCTGATCAGGGTGGAAAGAAAAAGGCTTATGGCATCTTTACCTTGTTCTCAGTGGTTTTCACCCGATAATTTTCTAAAAGCCCTATTTGTCATGCTTGTTTCTCACTGAAGTGTTTTCTGTTTTTTCTTGGTAGCCTGAGAATATCCTGTGTGTGAACCGATCTGCAAATCAAATAAAAATTATTGATTTTGGATTGGCAAGAAGGTATGTGCCTATGTTATTACTGATTGTAAATGAATGAGGAAAGAACTGTAGCATTACTTCTTTGAAGTTACTTCTTTGACCCATAATGGTCTCCTATTGCTCTTTTGACAAGTTGGTTCTTTTAACCAAAGACATCTTTTAATAAGGAATGTTTGAAGTTGGGTAAAAAAAGTTTTGTTCTGAAGCCTTTTTTCAGGTTGAAGGTTCAGAAAGGTTTGATTCTAACAAATAAGTATAGTCAACAAAATTTGTGGAACCTCTTGTCTGTTCTATTCTCAAAAGAGATCATGAGAGAATATCATATTCATGCTTTATCACTTTCTTGTTTAAGCAGATACCATAACTTATATATGGGGAAGATTCCAAAGCACGATAACAGCTGCCCTAAGTCATCTTTGAAATCTGAATTTCTTACTTTGTTTAGTTGTTGAGTTTTATCCTGAAGTATGATATAAGCTTACAAATGTTTTTCATTCCTATGTATGGATAATATTTATTTTTAATTTGTACTTCTATCTGTCCTTGATCTCCTCCTGAATGTCACATATGCTTCTGAAATCCCACTAAGTGCTGGACAACTTACGATGTAACTTTAGACCTATAATGTCCTTTTATTAATGTTTCCTTTGACTAGATATAAACCCAGGGAAAAACTTCGAGTAAACTTTGGGACTCCTGAATTTCTTGCTCCTGAAGTTGTGAATTATGAATTTGTCTCCTTTCCTACAGACATGTGGAGTGTAGGAGTCATTGCTTACATGCTGTAAGTAGGATTCAATCTGCTTTGTAAGCTGTTTTCAGGTTATTCTGTGTCAGTCATCCAAATTTGTTGTTATTTGGAAGATTGACAAAATCTGTACACAAAATAGAAAATACAGGCCTCTTTCCAAATTCCATATTCAGGAATCTGACCCTTTTTTCAATCACCATTAACTTTTCTTCTTTGTTTCACTACACTATCTATCTTGAGCAATTAGGTATTACACTTCCAGAATACTGTGGACCTCTTGATAAACTCTCAGTATATGTCTGCAAAAGCAGTCAGAGATCTGGAAAATATGACCCTCAGTGAAAGACTGTAATGTTTATTTTGTTAGGGAGAAAGAGTGATTATTTAAAAATGTAGATAGAAGAGAAAATGGGAATGGTCTGGAAACTTTCTTAGATAATAAAAAGTTCTAAGGTGGGCCAACAATCATAGATGTCACATCAGAGATCATGTACAGGAAGGGAAAGAAACAGAAGGACTTAACATATTCCTCTTTACTTAGCCTCAGTGGATTGTCTCCTTTTTTGGGTGATGATGACAACGAGACCCTCAACAATATCCTGGCCTGCAGCTGGGATTTTGAAGATGAGGAGTTTCAAGGTGTTTCTGAGCAGGCCAAAGATTTCATCTCAAAGCTTCTCATCAAGGAAAAATGGTACGTGATCCCTGGATCTTTGAAATGTGTGTTCACTACCATCGTGTCATGCTTGTATCACTTGTACTGCTCCACTGCAGAATTATCATTACATATCAAAGTTTTTAATGTCCATGTAAAATATTTGTATATGCCATTTTACTGATGTTCACTGAGTCCATAACATTCTCTGAAGTTACCTGAATGAGTTTTTGCTTCAATGTTAGTGATTTCCTGGACTAGCTGCCATCTGGCATAAAATATCCTGAAATGACAACACTGCATGATAGCAGAACACAAGACCTGTAGGAGATAATTGTTGAATTATGAGATTCTAGGAAAAATACTTAAAAGGATTCTCTTTTTCTTTTAGCTGGAGAATAAGTGCAACTGCTGCCTTAAAACACCCATGGTTATCAGACCACAAGCTCCACTGCAGGCTCCAGGTTCCTAAATTTAAATATTCTTGTGCACTGTAGATCTGCTGTTGCCTGTTTCTGTTGGCATATCATTATTTGCTTTGACACTTCCCTCATCTGTTTTTGAGTCCACCTTGCTGCTGTATTTTTTACCACTGTAAGCCATGTGTGTCCCTTTGCTTTTACTTAACTGCTGTAATTAATTTAACTGATAAGTGTGGGAGATTCAGACTGTTGATGAGCTTCTCGTTGGATGAATCTAACTGAGTCCACACTGTAGTTCAGTGGTTCAAGGGAGGGATCATTTTAATCACCTACCTGATTTTTTACAGCATTCAAAGTGCAATACTCACTACCTCCTTTGCAGATAAAGCAAATCTAGGTTAAGTAAAATGACTTCTGTAATGCCAGGATCACAGAATCATAGAATCACAGAATGGCCTGGGTTGAAAAGGACCACAATGATTGTCTATTTTCAACCTCCCTGCTGTATGCAGGGTCGCCAACCACCAGACCAGGCTGCCCAGAACCACATCCAGCCTGGCCTTGAATGCCTCCAGGGATGGG
>JAOWBP010002052.1:13334794-13346176 GCA_028571105.1 Tragopan temminckii | reverse complement strand
TGAATAGATAAAGACATTAAGGAGTCCAGTGTATGATGAAGGCTCCCAACTTTTATCCCTTAACTTGGTAAAATGTCAATAAACTCTTCATGATCTGAAGAGACAGCTTTAACTGCTTGTATATAGGTTGCTCTGAAAGTAATGCCTCCTGTTTATTTCGGTGGAAACCACAACAGTTGCAAGGACCACAGTAACACAATTTGATAGAGCAAATTCTCAGCTACAGAACGATGTTTTTCAGTGTAGTCACCACTATTAGCTATACATTTTCAACAGTGATGAACAGGAGCTTGAATGCTTGTAAAAATCTGCACCAGCAAAGGTGACCTGCTCTTTTACAGCTGCTATTATGGTATAACTGGTATAATTGCTAGGAAAATGTTGCCCCTGCAGTCCCTCTTTCATTGGCCCAAACGGTGGAAGTCAGAAGGCACCAAATCCGGACCATACGATGAATATAGTCTAGACATGCCTGATGATGTGCTCCATGGTCCTCACTCTGGTATGGGGTCTGGTGTTCTTGTGTTCAAAAGTTTGTCTTCTTCCTTGGCCTGACTTTGGAAGTTTGAGTCTTCAGCTTAGTCAGTGTCATGATGTAGTAATCAGAGTTAGTGGTTTGTCTGCATTTCAGAAAATTCAGAAGGTTCACCCCTTTCCTATCCCAAAAGACGGTGCCCATCACTTTGCCCACTGAGGGCTGCATCTTGAACTTTTTATTCAATGGGGGATACATGTCACCACTCCATGGACTGCTGTTTTGACTCCACCTGGCTCATAGTATTGACATCACATCTTATTGCCAGTAATTATGTGATGTGGGAAACTGTCACCTTCAGCCTCATATTGGTTTAATAGGTCCTGACAAACTTGCATACAGCATTCTTTCAGTTCCTACGTGAGCATTTGTGGGACCACTTGGTACAAACTTTGCAATATACTAAAGCTGTCACCATTGTTTCCAATACACTGAAGCCTATATATAGCTCCATAAACAACTCCCTGGTTCTTATCCACTCATTTGCACGAATGAACTGATGGAGATGCTCTTCATTTCATGGTGTGACAGCTTGTTCCACCTGGAACAAGTGGTTTATCTTTTATGGCACTATTGCCAAAGCTGAAACCACAGCCCACTGCCTCACTGTGCTCAAATGCATTGTTTGGTTTCCATAAATGTTCAGCAAGCATCAACAAATGTCAGTGGGGGTAATTTTTTCTGCATGAAGGAATCTGATTCTACACCTGTGCTTCATACACACTCCCAGCATTTCATCAGGCACCATTTCGTCAGACTGCCTCTCTGCTGCCATCTATCCCAGAACAACAAAATGTAAGGGAATATTGGCAGGAAGGTTCAATCATACCACCATCTGCCTCTGACACAGTGGATCAATATAATAAAATAGGAGGCCTTACCTTCAGAGCAGCCCTCATCATTTATGTCAGGAAGTCATCAATTATGTGATTTTTGGGATGTCCAGAAAGACTCACTTGTGGAGCATTTCTTCCAGCAGAACAAGAGAAGGAACAGAATATTTGTGAAGGATGGGATTCAAGAAAGGACAAGTATATTTATTAGCTGGCACCATAGCAGAAAGCAGCAGGAGCAAGCATGCACAAAGGTTTTTTAGGCACTTCATTTGGATGTAGAGCCTGTGTATGCCGTGGCTTCCAATTGTTGCAAACCACTCATGGGAACTGAGAAGGGGCTGCAGCTTCTTACGTGCTTCCAGAGTGAAGAAAGCTGTTTTCAAAAAGAGGAACTGTGCTGCCCAACTTCACAAGGAATGAGAAGCTGCAGGGCACAGCCAAATGAAGGCCACGTAGGCAAACTCTGTAAAACCAGGCACCTACACCTGGAGCAGGGGTTATGAAGGCAGGAGCTCTCCCAGGGCACCTAATGTGTTGGGCTGTCACATCCAGCTGGGGCTAGGACTCAACTGGATAGTGTTGGCTGAGTCTCTATTGGCAATTGTTGTCCCAAAGAAGTCACCGAGACTGCTTCATGTGGTTAATTGCTGGCTGACAGAGGTCTGTCAGCACATCTCTCCTATGTTTTTGGCAATGGTGCTTAGAGTGAAAACAAATAAATAAAAGAAAAGAAAAGCCCTCCCTCAGCCCCCCAGCCAGTGTGTTCCAATGTGCTCAAAGTCTTTGACTAGCAAATATTTGGAATCTACTTTGAGAAAGAGTTCCAAAGGTTTCCCAAAACCCAGATTTGACTAGATTCTCCCATCCTCAGTGCAGGGAAACAGAGTGAATAGATAGAGTGTGATATGAATTTTTCTGAAAGTTTGTTTGGATTTCAGGAAGTGAACAAGATAAGCCATACAGCCCTTTCCTGCTTTTAATTTTTTTTTTCTAATACGTCCTGACAAATTCTTGAAAGAGAGAAATCTCAGATGAGTTTGTCAAGTTTCTTCCATCTCACTTGTCCTTTAAAAAACCATCCACACATTAAATTGGGAGCTAGCATAAAATCAGTCTTTACCAGCTGAGCCCTTGGGCACGTATGAAAGCTGTTTCCTTCATCATTTCTGCAGCATAGAGCACTATTTTCTTTCTTTTTCCATCTCTTTCAAAACTTGCAGAGATTGGGAAATAGTTCACCGTGTACTATAGAATGCACCACAGGTATGGAGTATCTGATAGGAAAGGGGAGAAAGGAAATAATCCTCATCATGTTGAGCACTGCAGGTGTTGAAGTGCGAATGAGGCCTCTGACATCACATTGGTCTTGCTGCCATAAAAGCCTGAGCAAAGACCAAGATCAAGTCAGCAAGACTATCCTCCAGCCTAGCTGCCCCAGGTTCAGCAAGGAGGACTGCACAACAGCCAGTTACAAAAATCCCTTCTCTAGGCAGATTTGTTCCTGTGCATCTCATTTACTTGGCATAAGGTCTGATCTTCATGGTCCTTCCAGTATGCTCATGGATGCCTGGTTTGCCAATATGTGTCTGACCCTTTGTGTCTTAACTCAGACAAGCCTCTGAATTTTCAGATATCTGGATTTCTTGCTGATGTACGTATATAGATAAGCTGTTTTCTGAGTGTGTCCCTGTCTAGGATAGCGTATTTCTAAGTGAGAGAAAAAATCAGGTATTTCAGTAAGAAATAATTTTATTTCCTCCTTCTTTTTCCCAGCTCTCACTTCTCTGATACCATACAAAAAGCAAACATTTGTCAGCGGCACTTTTCAGAAAGCAGGCTTTTAGTACTTGATCAGACAAATCTCTGGAACCCTGTGTGTTACTATAAATATGAGGCTGGGCAAACAAATTCTACTCCTCTGGAACATGCCGACCTTCCTTCCCTCTTGTTTGTATGATGTGAACTAATTTCTTATTTGAAATCAACAGCACCTAAAAGTATTCCCTAGAATTAATTTTTAAAAGCAACTTGCTGCACTAATTCTACATGTTGCATGGATATTCAAGGGTCATTTAGTGCAGTAGAGATTTTTCCCCCAGCAGATGTAACCAGAGCCTAACAGGAAGATGGAGAAGGGCTACAACAGCAAGGATATTAATGACACTAAAGAATGTAATGGATTAATGCATCAGATAGCCTTTGAAAATATACATGATAAAAGCTTAAAACAATTTTATATTTGTAGCAGTCAGGTGAGTGGCAAAGAAAATCTGTACCATTCCTGTAATAGTTTCTGAGTTCGGTTTTTTTTTTCTATTTTTTTTTATAGAGGCCATTAAGTCATGCTGATAGTTGGTGCTTCTATCTTTGAAGATACAGTCCTGCTGTGAAAAATACAAGTACTGAAAAGCTCTTACTAAAGCATATGTAGAAGTATGAGCACTTGCCCACTCCTCTCCACAAGGCTTCTTCTCAACTTCGGAGATCTTTAAAATGGGGGAAGATCAGTAAATTTTCCATATTGATGAAGAAATTAGCCATTTTGATTAGGCTATCAATAGGGAACTATGATAGTTAGTTATTATATAGGACCAAAAAATACCCAGCTTTTCTGTTTCTTCCAGAATTACATTCTATATTTGCTCCAATCAACCTAACCCTTTTCTTGTAACCTATCCCTAGTTCACCAGGCTTATTGACTCTGAATCTCTTCATCTGCAAAACAGAACTAGTTTTGTGCCATAACAGTGCAATACATTCAAACAAACATTCATGTAGTGTCATTTCAAAACTTCCAGATAAAATACATGCTAGCCATAAAATCTCTGTAGTGCCAGGGAATGCCAGCTGTGTTCTGTGTGTGTGTGTGCATGCATGGTGCTATTACTTCTTCACTAGGAGGTATCCCATGACAGAACTGATGCCAGATCATAAATCTGTGACCTCCCCAGGAGTGCAGTCCTCTGCAGGCTCAACCTAGAAAGCATTTCCAACAAAGTGTTTTTAAAAGACAGTATATGTGTTTCATTACTTACTCTGTTGCAGCTGGTCTTTTGGCTTTTTCTCTTATTTTATCTCTTTCAACTATTCATTTGTCTCCCTGTTGGGAAAAGAGATGAGACAGTAATACATGGAAACCATAAGTGCCCTCACTTTTAGGATATCTGAAACAAAGATGGAGATGTGATTTGGACAGAGCAGGGTGGTCTAAAGAAAGAGGATCACAAAGAAAACTAAGAGTTGAAGGAAATGTGGAACACTCCAGCTAACCAGTATTTTGGGCTGCCTAATTCAAGTAACATACAGTTGGGTCAAAATTTCAGAAAAGAAGTGCATAAAACAAGTGTTAAAATCTTCCTTCCACATTTACATATCCAACTGCAAGTGCCCAGATTTGACCAGTACCCATTGCAAATAGACGTGTTGAGTAAAGCTGTGACAGCTCCAGCTGTGCCTAAAATGGCTGAGGGTCTGAGGACACTCTTTTCCGTGTGGGTGGCTACACAAAACTCCAACCCTTGTGGGAGGCAGTTAGACTGCAAGTCTCAATTTGTCATGCCTAATTTCACCATTTATGGCTGCAATACATTATGTTTGGAGAGGGAGTATCAGCAGCATACCATGCATCAATCCAAAGGCTGAATTCCTTAGTAGATTAAATAGCCTTCATCTCCGATAAGTGATTGCATTTCTGTTGCACGTACGGTGCTGTGAAGCACATAATGCTGTTAATAGCTGGGAAAGAGTACAGCATGAGAAAGTCCCTTTCCAGACTCACTTCCTCAGGATGTCGTTTGGATTTAGAAATATCTGTGGGCTGCAAAACTTCCACCCACATTTCTAACTTCAATATTTCCTGGATGCTTGACTTCCCTTAGGACCAACATATCATGGTATACCAAAAAATATTATACATAGCTTTGCCCTCTAGATCAGCAGTGCCCTCTGGAAGAACCCTTTGTTTTACTGGCAGCAGCAAGTACACACGTTATCCAAAGCTGCAAGATCAGCAGAAATGAAGAGCTTTTCTCTTTGACAGCAGCTGTAGTTGTCTGGGCTGAAATACCTCAGATTAGTATGACAGTTTACCACAAAATATCCCCATCCTGCCCAAAGAGCTTGCCCAAAACATGCCCTTTCTCTCCTTACCTTCCAGTCTTGGCAGCGTGTGAATGCTTATTTTCGCAGTGTGTCACATAAGAAGCTTTTAAGAAATGTTCCCTCCTCAGTCATTTCTGCTAACTCCATAAAAAAAAAAGTTTAAAACGCACTGGGACAAAACTGCAGAAATCTATTTATCAAGAGAGGAGAGCAAATTCTGTTTCCACGCACAGAAGCAATAGAGAGCAGTCTATTACTAAAGTTCTGAGCCAGTGCTGCTTTTAGATCTGAGATAATCGCCAAAGTATTTAGCAGAACAGAATGTTGTATTTTATGGCACTCTCTCTACCTGAAAACTGCTACTTAATGGACTGAGGTGACAGTAAAAGGTGCATTTCTAAAAATTTGGACTTATACTCTGAAAAGTAAGGCATGTCTCTGTACTCTGAAAACAGAAATGAATGTGAAATTAAATTTATTGACTTAAAAAAACCCCAAAACTTTGCTCTAGCTTCACTGTTGGATTTTTAAAAACCCACACTAACCTCTTGATGGCTTCCAAGACATTATAATAATAAATAATGTTCTGCAGTTTGTTTTCTGTCACATCCTCCAATTTCAGATAGAATTGAACGTGCAGTTTGGTCTCTTGCATGAATGTTGAAATTCTGTTGGCTATGTTTGCAGTTCTGTTCTGTTGCAGACAACACCAAGCTGAGTGGTGTGGTTGGTACACTGGAGGGAAGGAATGCCACCCAGAGGACTTTGACAGCCTTGAGAGATGGGCACATGCAAACCTCATAAAGTTCAACAAAGCCAAATGCAAGGTTCTGCACATGACCCAGTGCAATCTCAAGCACAAAGGCAAGGATGATCAGAGGGCTGAAGTACTTTTCCTATGAAAACAGTCTGCGAGAGTTGGAGTTGTTCAGCCTGGAGAAGAGAGTACTCCAGGTAGACATTTTGGCAGCCTTCCAGTACCTAGAAGGGGCCTATAGGAAAGCTGGAGAGGGTCTCTATCAGGGTGTGTAGTGATAGGATAAGAAATAATGGTTTTGAAATGAAAGAAGGTGGATTTATATTAGATACTAAGAAATTCTTTACTATGAGGGTGGTGAGGCACTAGGAAAGCTTGCCCAGAAAAATCGTGGAAGTGTCCAAGTCAAGATTGAATGGGGCTTTGAACAACGTGGCCTAGTGGAAAGCATCTCTGTCTATGGCAGGGGGTTAGAACTGGATGATCTTTAAGATCCCTTCCAAGCCAAACCATTCTACGATTCTATGTAAGAACTGGAAGAGGCCATAGGACATTCTTCTTGAGCTTCATGATGTCTTAGAAGTAACAGCAGGAGTAAAAAGTAGTTACAAATCATTGGTGAAACTGGATTAACTCTCCATGTCCAAGCAGTTTAACATAGTGTTACTGCTCATGCAGAATCCAACTTCACAGTATCTCTGTGTTGCCTTGGCAATAGTGCATACTGGGCTGCTGTTTTACGCATATATTGGATACAAGAACCCTCTTAAAGTACCATGCGAAAAGCTTTTGTATTGTTCTGTAGATTTTCTTCCAACAGTAAATTTCCTACCATGGATAAGTTCCCATACCAAAATATACAGTGCTTTTACTGGTTATAGGCCAGGGAGTGGAATTCTTCACTGATTCTCCCAGACATCATCCTTCTTCAGACTCCAGGAGCAGAAGAAGGTGACCAGGATATACATATGAGGGCTATTTTCACCTGCTGTTGCTGATGGCCTCTGATTGCCCACACTGGGTCAAGATGTAGGATATAATAAAGATGTCCCTCAGCCTCACCTTCTTTATGTAGGGGATATGAATGAAGGAGAGGACAAAAACTTGGCTCCTTTGCTCCGTCCTGCATCTTGCTACGAAGGAGAATATTTCAATCTGGAAAGTGCAAGTGTAGTTACTGATACAACTGCATCTTGTCACTTAGTAAATCTGTCCTGAAGGCCATTGTCTGAAAAAACATGAGGTGGTCCTCTTTACTACTTCAGTATCACTTGAGCACAACATACACACATAAGTATCTTCACTTATGCCCCCCAATGTCCACAACCACAAAAGAGGAAAATGTGAAGAGAAGAAAAGAAGTAGAAATGTGCCAGGCCCCACTTCCTGACTCTTCCAACCAGGGCCTAAAAACACAGCAGAGATCACTGAAAATTACTCTGAATTATCTCTCAGCTTAATTCTTGCCTCTGTTTGAGATGATCTGAATGCACACCTTCTGCCTCCAGTGTAGGTGTATGTGAGCCATAACTAGGCTATATGCAGCATTCCATGTCGTGCCTTTCCCACCACTAAGCTGTTTCACTTTGTTAGCAATAACTCTTCACTGGACTGGAGAAGGTGAGGCCTAGAGGTCAGGGCATTTATGTGGAAAGAAGGAAATGTGTGTCATTCGTCCCATGGGAAGGCTTTCTGTGTGGCCTCAGACACTATTACTCATTTTCTCTCTGGCACACTGGCTATTTTTTAAATTACTGCAGGGGGAAGAAAGATCTGAAGCAGGGCCTACCAGGTCCTCAGTGAGTGCTGTAACCTACCAGACACCGGGGGAGACAGCAAGAGGGGACCATCTTTTTTGGCTGTGCTCTGTAGGCACCAAGCCAGCTGGCATGTCTAAGACGGACTTTGCAACTGAAGCAGGCATGGAACAAGTTTCTGTGGATCATGGCAAAGCCCAGATTGCAAGCACTCTCTTTACAGCATAGCATGATAAACCTGAGACAATGCTGAGACTAAAGACCTGAGCTTTAGGTGGCTAGAGGATGGCAGTGGTGGAAACACAAGTGACAAGGGACTTCACACACCTCTAGAAATAGGTGGTAGCTGAGTAAGGGCTTTAGGTACTCTCAGGTGCAGCTTTTAGAAATTGAGACCAATGTGTTTTTCTCAGGCAAGACCATCAGAATCAGTGCCCCCAGATTTCACCAGAAGCTTTACCACTCAGAACTAAATCCTTACTACCAGCTGCAATTCCAGTAGCATTCAAAATGAGCCCATCCTCATCTTCAGTCCCACACCTGCTCCATTGATGCTTGCTTTGCATTTGGAACAATGATGTTATTGGCTATAGTGCCCACCTTTACGAAAATAGGGGAATTTTCCAGTCATTTCTACTGCAAATGGAAGGAGAGACTCCAGTGGACCTCATACCTTAATGAACCAAAATCCCTGGATTAGCTTCCTCCAGGCTTGTCTTCAGCAGAGTCATTACGTAAGTATGATAGCTACATAATGCATAGGTGAGACAAAGATCTCATAAGACAGCATAGCAGGGAGCAGAACTAGAAATAGTAAAGTATGCTTTTCCATCCTGCTGTAAAAAAAGAGGGGCACATTGACTGAGAGTCTGTCAGAAACAAATGCTGACGTCAAGACCTGTGCTCTCCTGCAGAGTTTGATGCTGGCTAAGTTGTCTCTGCTGGAGTTTGGCGAGGAGTGGTGCAAGTGAAGAGGCTGAAAGGAAGTGATTATTTAGCACCAGCAAGTTTGTGAGTCCCTACAGCAGAGGGCTGGCATGTAATACTCCAGCAAATCATGGCATAACATTGATGCTGCCACTTTGGCTTCAGCAGATCTCAGCAGCAGGAGTTAAGCAAACACAGTTGTAAGCAGACATCTACTGTTACTATCTATAGAAAACCAAATGTGACAGAAACCCTGAGTGTCCCAGGCATGGACTTGTTTCTTTTTAGTTAAAGTTCTTCTTAGGTTTTACTCAGACTGTGCACACCAACAGGAGGACGGGTGAGTAGCTCCCCAGAGAACACATCCTGGTGTGACTAAGCATCTGAGTAAGAGCGCACAGGAGTGTACAGAGGTTATGAAAACTGTCTTATAGCGTTTGCTCCGTTCTCACATATGGAAAAGCAGCAAGAGATTTTGCCAAAGTAAAGACTGAATTAATACCCAAACATTTGGTCATTACAGCCTGTTTCTTATTTATATTAATGTTCTTTTTGACAGCTGTGATATCTAAAAAGAGCCTGGCACCCAATTTACCCCGCATACAATCCATCAAAATTGTCATAAAGTAAAAAGGGCACAGCATAAATGAAGATTTGTCCCTGTGTTGTTTCTGCTTTTCTGTCTGGAACTTTGTGGTGATGCAGAAGCAGACAAACCCCTCTCAGCCACCACAGTATTCGGGTTAAAATCTCCCTGGGGAAATGGGGAGAGGATGTAGGCGCGGGATTCAGACAGAGTTAGTGAATTTCCAACCTCATGGCTACCAGGGGACAGGAACAGCAACTGCATGTTCCTGCAGAACCAGCCCACCCATTTGGCTGCCTCTACCCCTATGTGCTTCTTGAAGAAATCTGAGAGACAGCAGGCACCTGCTCTGGCAGGGCAGAGGAGGGCCATGTCTGAAGGGCAAGGACTCAGCCCAACGAGGTGGCTGGATGGGAAAAGCAAAGGAGAAATGCAGGCAGTGAGGGGAGGAGGTCACAGGGACACCAGGCAGATGGCTGTGCAAGAGCCAGGGGCTGCAAATGTGAAGGCTGAAAACTAGGGATGAGAAGGTCATGAAGTGCATAAGAAACAGCAGACAAAAAGGGCCAGCTCTGCAGAGTCTAGCTCCAGCCCGTGCTCTGGGCCCATCTGGATATTGTTAGGCCCCCTGCCCACCCACCTACCATGCCTGGAACGTGCAAGTACCTTATCTTGCATTTCTTGTAATGCAGAACACCAACTTCTTTTTATGCTTCTTGGCACAGTTTATGACCTTTTTACAACTCCTTCCCTGTCAGGATATAGGCCATAAAGATATTTTAAATGGCTTCTTTGGTGTTGATCTATTAGTTGGAATAATGGCTCCATATGCAAAATATGAACCCATAACTACTGCAAGCTAGCCCAATACCTTCACATCTTTCGAATCCTGCCTTAGGAGCCACTCGTCCTTTGAAGCTACAAGAAAATAACCAACAAAAAATTAAGTAGAAGGACTGTTGAGCATAATTTATGTAACTTTTCCCATTTTCAAGCTGCAATTACCTATGTAAGGACTGGATGAATAGTGGGTTTTCAGTTCAGTTGCTGAGCAGAAGTATCAAACAAAAAAAACATTTGGTTTAAACCAAAGCAGAATTTTTCAGATTTTCTTGAAATGTGAAAAGGTCGGAATTATTTATTTTCTGTTTCAAATTACTTAATCCTCTTAAAATGCTTTAAAGCTGTAGATTGCCTGTGAAGTGAAATATGTTTCAGAGTGAAAGTCTCAGTGTCCCATCAGTTTTCAAAGAGGTTTGGTTACCCTAAACTCAGTACTTTAGGAGACCATTAGTACAAGCTGCTTCAACAATTCAAAATTCTCTCATAAATTCATTGTATTTTGTCAAAAGTTAGGATTCTGAATTTACAAAAAGTCTCACCCACCATCAAAAAATAAAAAATATAAAAATCATTTTTCATCTATTTTGTTGTTCAAAAGAACAAAAGAACAAAAATACAGAGCTGTATTTTCTCTTGACTGTATTTGCCTTGACTTCTCTGCTTTCTTTTTTTACTACCCTACACTGTCACCTACTTGCATACAGTGGATGCCAGCTTTGGGATTACGCTAGTCATGTTAGCTTGGAGTACAGCTGTCCCTCTGGGTATTCCCACTACCAGTGACTGAGTAGAAAACTGAGTTTTCCCCATATAGAAGCATATAACACCATTACTCAAGAGGCTGCACCCTTGTTGCAAGGAGGAATTGATAGCAGTAAAATTCCTGTGATCAGCGGTTCTTCCCTGAATTCCTCCAAATCTTTCTCAGGCAGAAGAATAAGTGTGCATGAGCTTGGAACCACAACCCAGCATGCCACATGTGTATCTAATCTGTCGGGTTCTTCACACTTTCTCGGTGCTGCTCACGTACATATGTTGCA
>JAOWBP010002052.1:13260104-13271288 GCA_028571105.1 Tragopan temminckii | reverse complement strand
TCCCTTTCCAAGTCTTCAGTCATCTGCACTAAAGGACTGGCTCTTTTTCAGTGGCTGGAAATGGCCTAAGCACGAAGGACTTGGGGATAAGAGTCTTGCAAGTAATTTTCAAGGAAAATATTACAGCTCTAACAGCTAACAAGGGGCAAAAATCCACTGTTGGGAGAGTGCACTGGGGTGTTGCCAAGAGCAAGTTGCTGATAATAGCTGCAAATATATCTGCTGATGAAATGTTAAGTTGCTTGATAGAGCTTTTTGGTTTTCAAAGTGACACTTTTCCATGAAAATTTACATCATAAGAATTTGAGGTGGGGCAAAATTGGAACCATGTGTTGGCTAGATCTGGCAATTGCAGTTAAAAAGGAGCACAGAACTGGTGTCCATGCTTACAAACTGCAGCATTACAATCTAACAAACTGTCACCAAATCTAACTTGAACAGAAGAAAGTTCCTGACAATGAGCACCTCGCTACAAACTAAGGATCAATGTTTGCTAAACAAAAACTACAGCTTGTTATCCCTGTATATGTCAGGAATAGCACAGAATATTTTCAATTCACAAAAACTCCAGGAGAAATCCACTTGATATCAGTAGAAATGGAAATTAGACCCAATAAATCCTTGTTTGTTGGGCCCAAATTAGAGGAGTTTGTCTTCTTTCCTCTTTCACCCATTATGCCTTCTGCCCTCCGTGTCAACTCATTTAAACAGGAAAGAGAAAAAGGGAGGTATACGTAGTCCAAGGAGAATAATTTAAAAAACCAACGTTCCGTTCATGAACAAACCCAAAATTCAATCCATGTTCCTCGAAGAGGGGTTCTGTTCACATGGACCTTGTTGGCAAAACTGCTGATTTCACTGGATGTGGATTTTGTTTACTGTTTTACATACCCTCTAAAGAGCATAGCAAGTCTGCATGCAGACCTAGGGAACTTGAAAGTTCATAAGTAAGGTGTGTGATCTAATAGCAGCTCCAGGCTTTTTCCTGACCATAGCTTTACTCATTCCCACCAAAGAGCTTCTTTGGTCCTAAACCTGTAAGAGACTACACACATAGTTAATGTTAGGTATGTGTGTAGTCCCATCTGCATGAAGCCAGTGTGAATATTCATTCATTCAAGGCTAGAAGTGTGTAGATGTTGGAATGGGAGGGACTTTGGATGGTTTCAATGAGCAGTCCTCACTGCAAGTATCTCACTAGCAGAAGAGACTTCAATATCACTCCTTAAAACAAAGATTTTAGTTCGTAGGCAAAAGAGAAGATAGGAAATCGGTACTTCAGAGGTCTAGGTGAGCAAGAAGCTGGTCTCCTTAATTCTGCTTTGTTAAATGAACACACTAGCATATGAAATTCTTCTATATTAAATGACTTCTGTAAGAACTTGTAAACATTATGACTTTAAATGATAGCAAGAAAAACTTCTAGATCTGACTTAAGAAAGCAGCATGCTCCTGACTATCCTAAATAAAACTTACTTGTCTATTATCTAAGAGTTTATGCATAAGAACTTACGTTCAAGAAGAAGAAAGCCTTCAAAATCTACCTTATCTCAAAGTTAGTGTAACTTAAATACAGGTGTAAAATAAAATAAATGCTTAAATGCTTTCCTGAATCAGAATAAACATTGAAAGGTCATAGGTCTCTAAACAATTATTTTCAATTATTACCATTAAGTATTTTCAAAGTACACTGCCAACTATGATGGGCTGAAGCCAGATTCTTGTAGGGAAGAAAAATGAATGCATAGGAGTACTGAAAAGTGATCTCTGCTGTCTTGCTCTTTTGTCTCTAGAGACAAAAACAGGCAAAAATTGTTTTGGCATTTGTATGTACAAACCCATGAACAATGTGTTAAAATTATATTCTAAGGCTGTACACAAATTAACAATTTGAAAGTTACAGTTCAGCAGTCATTTATATCACATGACCAGACCATCAATCATAATAATAATAAACCAGGAGATTTTTCAGCTAGCACACTTCTGAGTATTCAGCCGAAATGGAGAAAAATGGGGAAATCACATAATATATCTTAGGAGTAGTAATGTCCTGTTATTGTTAAAAAACTGCTGGGACCTCATTAGTGACTATGAAAACATCATCTGTGTATACTGTGAGGCCATAAATCTACAGTGTCCAAGGAAGAGAGTGCAGGGGGGAGGAAAGGGGCGAAGGAAGAGAGCAAGCACAACATGCATGTTTGCCATTTTTTCTTACCCAGCTGTGAGTTAGTAATTTCCATATCTGCTTGCCAAACAGCTTCCAGAAACTATTACCAATTATGTGAATTCAGTAGTCTGCTAATGAACGATAAGATAATGGGTCTATGTTCAAGAGTGCAGAAGACAAATAGTTGTTTACATGTCAAAAATTCCTTTTCTGTTTGGGTCACTGCACACACATACACACAGGATTTTGAGGCCACACTGCATAGAAGTGCAGCTCCAAGCCAGGGCTGCTGACACTGCAGGTATGGTACTTCAGTCTTCAAACCTGGTTGTTTAGTATTCCATTAATGAGCAGTTTTCCATAGCATTAATTAATGGTGGTAGATGATAAAGATGATTTTATCCTCTGCCTGTCTCATAGAGCCATAGAACAATCCCATTTGTGCCATAGTACGCAAATCCATTTCTATCATAATTATGTGCTCTTATGTTGCAGTGGAATTTGGCTCTGTATTTGCAGAGCTCACATCACCTGTCACTGAAATGTGGCTACTTCTAGACAGGAAAAATAGCACTGATTTTAGTAGTGGGAACCAAAGCTAAAAGTCAACTGAAATGGCTTCAGAGATTAGGTAGGAAGAACACAAGGCATTTACTTGAGCCAGAGTTCAGGGCTTTGGGTCCACCTACTCATGTATATCTGAGAAATGATACCTGATCCTTCACAGTTGTGAGTAAACTGAAAAAGTGGAAACTGCTTGCCAACGTGAAAATTACAGACTGGTTTTGAAGAACCACCTCCTTTTTTTTTTTTTTTTTTTCCTATATTGAGTGTGTGTGTGTTTTATTATCATTTGTTTGTTTTTCATTGTGAACTTTCACTCTAGATCCTTTTCTTGCATTTGGCTTCACAGCACTGGATCCTTGGTAGGTCATGTTGTGAAACAGGAGAGCTCTTTTGTACACTGTACCTTAAAAAGCAATGAGAAAGCAAATAGAAGGGGATTTACCTCCCCCCAAAAATGGGTACCTTATCTCTCTGTATGTGAAAATGTAGCCACTGGGAAGTAAATGTCTCTAAAAAGACTTAGCATACCCAATACCAGTTTTGGAAAACATCAAAGTTGGCAGCTGTCTAGCACAGTGGCCTGCCAGAGGTAGTTAAACAGCTGTTTTCCATACTTTGTTTATGCTAGAGCTTTGGACAGTGAGACTTAGGGCAGTAGGGAAGCCAGAGTTTAAGTGGTATGGAACTCTAAGGAACAGCTAAGACCTCTGTCTCTAACTACAGACAGTGTGGTTTTACAGGGTAGTTTTGGACTTGCAAATCAGACTATAGTTCTGTAGAAGAAAACTGAAAAACTGCAGTTTCTAGAGATTTTAAGCACCTTTATCACCAAATGATGTCAGCAGAAGTCTGGGAACTTCTGGACGATGGAAATCAGGTATAGCTGAAAATCAAGTGTTCACATAGTTGGGTTTGAATCTTTCTTGTGTATCGGCTGTATTTCCTGTTCTCTGAGAGCTGCGTGTTCCATTTTTACCACCTGAAGCCATACCCTTTTGCACGGTCTCACCTTTTTGCTCTGCAGTGTGAACAACCCACAAAATCACCAGAGGAGAGCATTTTTCTGCAGAAGCTCGCAGCGATGTTGGTTCTCACTGCAAACAGAGCCAACAACAGCAGAAGTCAAACCAAAGATCTAACCATGCCCAATCAAAGGTCATCTCCTGTATCACATCCCATTAGTCAAAAGGCAGAAAAGGCCAGTTATGATTTAAAGTAATCTGAAATAAAGCACTACTCCTTGGCTTGGAAGGAATTCCAGCTTTTGTAATGGATCTAGCAGAACTGTACATTAACGTGGTCTGAATTAATT
The DNA here is from genome assembly GCA_028571105.1 of Tragopan temminckii. NCBI lineage: Eukaryota > Metazoa > Chordata > Aves > Galliformes > Phasianidae > Tragopan > Tragopan temminckii. The sequence continues at coordinate 13,267,239 of JAOWBP010002052.1, read as the reverse complement.
TATGTTTTGTAAATGTATAAAAGCTGATGGGAAAGCAATAGCCCCCTGCTGAGCTATATCTCTTGGAAGAAAAATGAGATGGAACAGGATTGGACCTTGTAAAATCTTGAAGATGATAGGGAAAAGAGCGTGCTGTTATTCATCGACAAGAGCTGGTAGCTTCTTCCTTCTCCTGAGTAGTGTGTGCACAACCACTAATGGTCAATTCAGGCATACGTGTGCATTTTGGTCTACTCAATCAGAAAGAAATAGTAAGTAGGATGAAAACATATGCCTGTTTTATGTGTATATCTTCTGATTGCCTGAGGTTGGACTGGCAAGTATAGTATTTGAGGTGAAAGAAGAATTTGTATTTTTATTAAATTCAGAAGGAAAAAACAAAACCCACAAATGTACTGTTTCTGATGTTCCTCTCTTTCACTGACTAAATGTATGTAGCACTACAGTACACTACAACATGAGCTGCTTAGCCTGTCAGGATGGAGGAGTACTTTGAGCAGGATTTTCAGCTCTACTGAAGGAAATTCAGACATTCAGCTCTAAATAAAGGTGCATGCACATCACTTAAGAAGCTTCAAAAAATCACAGCTTTCATGTGTGATGTTCTGCAGTATAAGCATTAGATGAGCATATGCCAGTACTGGCCTGAGATTCAAATTTTCCCTTTTCCTGGCCTCACTAACTTAGTTTACTAGATCAAAATTTCCTAATTTTACTCTATTTTCTCTTTCTCTCTCAAGAGAGCTTATTCTCAATACTATGCCACTTTTCGTCCTGCGATATTTGCCTTCTCTTGATTTCTTCTTGTCCATCTTCAGGAAGGACAAGTGACCTCAGTGCTCCACATGCACATCTCTCAAGCTATGAACTGCATTCTCAGTCAAGTCATCAACAATTTAGTAACTAACAGAAACAGTTATCTCTATTTCAAAAAAACTGTATTATAAATGTTAAAAAGCGTTACCAGAAATCTGCTAAAGACAAAAAAGAAAAAAAGGGGAAAGAAAACCTCATTGTAGAACTAGAAAAATCATTCCAAGGCTGAAGTGTATTAATTGGGCCCATGTGCCAGCTGTTAACTCATCAGCAAGTCATGGCTCTTGGAGTCCAGGAGAACGCCTAGTGGCTGCCAGAGCTTTTACCTCTACTCCTCAGTTATGCATGGGTGCATATATCCTGCCAGACTTTCAACTCTGCCATTTTGGCCTCAGGTTCAAAGGCCTTCAGATATTTCTGGAAGGACAGTTATTCTTGTTTTAGACCATTGACAATGCTAATGGTAAGAGCAGATTTTGATCTCATATTTTGTGAGTCAGACTTTTATTTGTTTTTTCTGAAGTCTGTGCAAAAGGAGCAGAGGGTACTCTAGGGTCCAGCTTGAAGATCACTAAGAAAAGCCTGGAGTTTGTTGCCAAAGGTGATGAGAATGATTCACAAAAAGTGTCAATTTCTGTGGAGATTACCGCTATGGAAACCAAAGAGGTGAGTCATGAGAAATGCATGGTTTCAGTATAGACAGGTGAGAATTGTTTCCAAATCCTGTAAAGAACAAGTTGAGCTAATAATGCTGCATGGTCCTAACTGCATGGACTGCACTGAAAGACAACTGCTGTAACATTATTGCATATCCCTTTTGTGTCGCTGGGGGTAAGCTGGTGCTTATTTGTGACTGAGGTATCGAATCATGATCTGCTTTGTCCAGGCAGCTCCTGAGCTTGTGCGGAGTGCCACGCTGACACCAAACAGCAGTGCCAGAGAGAATTTCATTCGTTTTTCCCTTCTTTTTTTAATTTACTGTTATTACACAACTGTGGAAGGTACCTTTTTATGACACTAATATGTACTAATTTACTGAAGTATGGTGTTAAATGCCATTGCCTTCGATGGGACACAGACTCATGCTTATTTGAACTTAACTGATCTGTTGACTTTGGAGTCTTAGTTTTTGCAACATTTGGTATAAATTGTACAAAACTTTTCCACTTTCAATTTTAATTCACATTGACCTCTATAGATGAGTCACTGAAAGCACAAGGATGTGTCAGTGGTCTAAGCCAACTCTATCACTATCACGTACTGTACATGACATCTTCTTTTATTTTCTTCCTGTTTCCATTTAAATATATATACCAGGAGAAAAAAAAGGGGGGATTTTTTTCTCCCACTCATTTCCTGTCTTCTATACTTCTGACTCAAAAATTCAGTGAAGCACCTGTGTGTTGAAGCACTAATATTTAGTTTATCTAAACATTTCCATTCAAAAGTCCCAGTTTTAGTTATTTATTATTTTCATAAACTTTAGCCTTTTTGGCTGAACTTAGTCCAATGCTGTTCTCTTTCCAAAAGCATTTTTGGAAAATTTGGGTATGACTCAAGCAAAAACAAAATGTAACAAAGAAATACACTTTTCCCACCATTTCCCCCAGATCTTTGGAATATGTATAATGGCCAAATCTTTTCAGATAAAAATCTAGCATTTGGCAAGAAACAGTCTGTAAAAGAAAAAAATTCCTTCTAACATCTTTCTGAAAATAGCTGGAGGCAGATGGAATTGTCATTTCCACTCTCTCAAATGAAGAAACTGAGGCACAGGATCAGTAATTGAATTTTCCTATGTTTTGGTTGGTGTTCTAAGTTGATCATTGATAATAATCCATATCTCTCTTATTATCATTGATTAATTGATAATAATCTCCAACACTCTAAACGTATCCTTTTATAGATAATGTTACAGACAAAGTCAAAGTGGTGGTTAACAGCAGGATATGCAGTTTAGTGTGTACTGGGTAACTGTGATGAGCTCAAGGGCATCTGTGCACTGAACAATCACATCAGGTGAATGCTGAAAGTGCTCACACGCAGATTCTGTTCTTTCTTCTGTTCTTGTGAGGCATGGCAAAGAAATATGTCATGACTTCTTCATTCACTTAGTAGCATTGTATTTGGCCACTGAATTATAGTGTATTGACATGGTATTGAAAATTCTCTCTTGAGCCTCAACACGTTTGTTTGTTTGTTTGTCTTTAAGAGAGTTTTTAGAAAATAGTAGAGTCAGATGCCCAGAAAGCCAGTAGGGTTTGCAGCCATTCTCCATCAGCTCCTTTGACTATTCCATCCATGAAATATAAGTACCAAGAATTGTAAATGCGTGAGCAGATCCACTGAAGTTAAGTATGCATTTAGATGCTTTGTTGGATGGATCCTGTTTGTGCTCCATAGCAGAAAAGTCCATGTGGTGGGGAAAAAAATTGAATTTTTCAGCCAAGCTAAAGTCCTTGAGGAAAATGCATGTATTTTCTAAAATATTCTTCAAGAACAAGAAAAAAATTGGGCTGTGAGAATGCTTAATTTATATTCCCAGTAACTTTTAATGAAGGAGTTCATAGCTCAGGTTCTCTTGGTGCTGTAGAAAACAAAATTTTTTTGCAAGCTGCTGTCTCTGTCATGTATCATTCCAGAAAACATGCCTTCCTGATCTGTGCTATTTATTTTGAAGAGATTTACAGGTTGACACATTGAGTTTTGAGAAGTCTTCATCAAACTGCATAAGTGCATTAACAAAGAGATAGTCTTTAATGAGGTATTTGGATTTTTTCCTTGCTGGATTATTTGTACAAGGTAGCACCTACAAACACAGTTTGGTCACTGTTGACCTATTTCCTGTGTTTCTGTTCCCTTCTGTAAATTGGGAATGACCTCTTTTACATGCAGGACTGGATTGAGTGAGTGTAATAACATATTCTGGAGATATCTCACCTTTTAAATGTTCAGAGCCAGAAGTAAACACTGGAAATTTTTCCCTGTAGCCCCCATTGGATCAAACTACTTGCAGATAAGGCTGCCAATAAGATATTCATCATTTCACGTCTCAATCACATGGAAATAACCAAAACCTAAGGATACATTGTGCAGAGAGGAAAAAAATATGTAAGATAGCTGTTTGCCAAGTAAGTTTGCTGATTCTTATTAGTGCCACTGTGTCTGAATGACTTGTGCCTGAAGAAGGAAAATATCATTTTCAATGAAGCAGTTAAAGGTCCTATCTCAATCCATCCATGTAAGGAAGGGTGTGAGTTTGAGCAGCAACTTCCTTGCTTTTGAACAGTTGACTTCAAAGTCAGGAATGCTCTTTAAGTCAATGGGCATTTCTGTGTACATTTTCCCTGTGCATAATGGTAAGCTTTGGTTGTAGTGAACAGAGATGTGACTTGGTGTGTTGTATAGCAGGGACTGAGGTGCAGATCTGTATCCAAGGAGAATCAAACATAAGATTTTCTTGTGGGTTTCACTGATACTTCCTGAAAAGCAGAGGAATGACCAGGAATCTTGGGTTCCACCCCATCCTTGGGAAAGAGTATGTTGTAGAGAGCGTAGCTCATTTCTGTTCATCATTCTCCTCTTCATTTCCCCTAACTTCCTTTTCTCAGATCCAGATGTATCTGCCCTGATCTTTCCAGAGCTTTCCTTTTCTAGAACTTGGTTAAAAAAGGTCAGGCTCCATTCAAGCACAATTAAACTTTGAGGCATTCCAAAGACTGCTTTATCACTCGATGAATCCCCTATGTTGACCCTGGCCACCCTCTTCTTGGCAAAGATGTCTCAAAGGCTCCTCCTAAGACTGCAGAACTCTTGGCAACTGCACCACTGCCTCAAGTCAATCCATGACTCATCAGTTATGTGTAGACAATAGAGGCTGTACCTGTTGTGCAGGTTTGCTCTAATGTGTGCCTAAAACTTGGTCTGTTCATTTTCAGTTCATGCTCCTCTTGCTCCTTGACTCATCTTCCCCACCACATTCTCCTGACTAAGTTTAATCGTAATACTTTGATCTTCAGAGAAAAGAGAAGGGTCATTTGTTGACCAGACACAATGTCTTGGTGTTAGGCATTGACCACATTTGCTGTTTTTCTTTTTAGAAAAAGAAAGCAAGAAGTCCACATATGATGCTGGAGACTTCCTGGTCCTACTGCTGCCAATCTACAAAATTCAGATCATTGGCCCAGTGATGATGATCTTCTCACTACTGTCCCAGTTGCCTTGAGAAGCTCCCACAGGAGAAAGCAGATAATGTGTGGAAAAGAATAGAGGTAAGATCGGGCCATTATCACCTGTAAGCCTGATCTGGACACAGAGCTCCTGTGTCCATACTTCCTGTTCAACATGACGTTCTCTAGCTCAAGCTCTCTTCAGACATGGTTGTGCAAGGTCTCACTCACAGATGTACATCCTCAGAACAGACTTAGAAAAGAGAGAATTGGCACTTTCCATGCCACACTTATTTAGTGGAGAGAACACTTTGATCTCTGTGGCTACCCATCTAACAGCCCCACATAGCAGTAAATTCATACATGCTTTTTTTCTTTTTAAAATATATCTGCCAAGAAAGAAAAAAGTGAAAGGAAAAAAACAGCAATTCCAGGAAGAAGCTGAAGTCTATGAAGTGATCTTTCACTCCCTTTTGCAAAGCTATTGCTAGTCAGCACCACCACGAATCTATCAGAGTATTTTCGGTAACAAGTTTTTCAAAAGCTGAATTTAAAATAAGAAGTGGGAAGTGGAGAGGGAGGCATGGGGAGTATCTTCAAACCAAATGCCACAACTGCTCACAAGGCACTCTATAATTCAGAACTGGGTACCCTCAGGCACGCTGCACACACATTTATATTTTCGAGGGAACAGACCCACAATGCAAACACTGTGAGTGGTTTTGCCTTAAGGATCCTGTGCGATTTATGCACACGAGAGCTCTTGTCGCTTGTAAGTAGAGGTCAGGAACCTGCCTGGGTGGAGAAGGCAGAGTCAGTGCTTTCCTGAAATCCCTCTTTGTGCCAGGAAATAATCACCACACCCACAGCTACTACATTTGAGCCAAGGTGTTCCAGGGACACAGTCTGTCATATAGGGCACGCCTGTGGAAAAAGGTTTTATAAACCATATCCCGTTTCTTTAATCTTCCATTCCTTGTTGCTGAAAGAAATGAAGAAAAAAAAAAAATCAAGGTAGTTGCTTGTGAGGGAAAATAAAAGGCGTTTTGTTTAATATCCAAAAGAAAAAGATCAAAAATAAAACTTCTGATTTTTCACGTATTCCAGATTGCTCAAGACAGGGTTTATTTCCACTGGGTTAAATAGCAGGTAATGAAGTCTTGACTATGGTGGCATAAATCAACTCTTTTGATGGAATAAAGGCGTAAGGAGAACAAAGAACAGGCAGAGAGGCTACAATACCAAATGTTACTTGTTAAAATGTAGAACTGGTATTTGTTCTTGGTAGGCATCTTAATCTGTGATTTATTGTTCATTCAAAAAGCTACAATTTTTTATTAGCTCAGAATGGATTTGAAACTACCACTGCTACATAAAATGGCTAATTGTGTTTTATTGCTTCATTTCAAGTACAATTCTATCTTAGTGCCAAACATCAGGCTGAGAAAAATGACGTATTTTATTTAAAATAATTGCAGTGAAAAAAACTGAGTTGGTTTCTTTTGGCTGTCATTACATTACTGAAAATTTTATTATGAATGAAAATCCTAGATAGTTGTTTCTTGTCAGTATCATCTGTCTTGTATCTCCTTAGCTCAGAAAATATCCAGATTTGTTTGATTTTATAGCCTATAAATTCTCCTGAATCTTCAACTTCTCTTTTTTTTGTCTCAGATATGTTTTGAAACTATACATCCAATTCTTTTCTCATACAAACTTAAAACATCACATCGCTCATTTTGTGCGGAGGCCAGTGGTGTCTGCGAATGAGTAGGCAAAACAGAGGCACAGAGATGTCCTCAGAGCTGTTGCAAAGTTGTGTGTGGAGGAGATCCACACACTAACCTTTCCCTACTTTCAAGTTACAGGGAAATCAATGTACAGCAATCCCAGTCATCTGTTAAATAAAATCCACAAGCACTAAATAGGAGAGCTGGGAATAGACCTTCGTTTAAAAAAAAAAAAAAAAACAAACACATGGCTTTGCTGCTTGATGGCATGGCCACATGAGGTTGTGGGAGAGCAGCAGACATCTCTCATCCAAGTTGGGTATTAGGAAAAGCCAGGAGTTGGACTCAATGATCCTTATGGGTCCCTTCCAACTTGGCATATGCTATGATTCTATACTCCTCTCTGTTTCTTAGCCTTCA
>JAOWBP010002052.1:13239652-13260004 GCA_028571105.1 Tragopan temminckii | reverse complement strand
CAGGGAAATCGATGTACAGCAATCCCAGTCATCTGTTAAATAAAATCCACAAGCACTAAATAGGAGAGCTGGGAATAGACGTTCGTTTTTAAAAAAAAAACAAAAAAAAACAAAAAAAAAAAAACACATGGCTTTGCTGCTTGATGGCATGGCCACATGAGGTTGTGGGAGGGCAGCAGACATCTCTCATCCAAGTTGGGTATTAGGAAAAGCCAGGAGTTGGACTCAGTGATCCTTATGGGTCCCTTCCAACTTGGCATATGCTATGATTCTATACTCCTCTCTGTTTCTTAGCCTTCAAGGGACAACAATGGTCAGTCACTCATGGGAAGGCAGCAGGCAGCATGCTGTTACAGCTGAGATGAGGTACAGTCAATAGGTCCTAGATTCAGAGGACTGAAAGTTGTAGAGAGGCAGTGAAAAGAAACAATTTGCTGCAGTTGATGAACTTAATAAGGACTGGCATCTCCATGCTAGATTCATGCTCTTGGGAAAGTTAGTGACAAAGACAGGCAAGCAATGAGATGCCTGAGTGTGTGTGTGGATGTGCATGTGCTGGTTGGGTGAAGAATGAGAGTCAGGTGGTTTGCCAAAGGCAGAGCTTAAGAGAGTTGTTGGGTGCTGTTGGACAGACAACAGACCTATGACTATCTGATAATAAGAGGTGGGGAGCTCAGCTTCCATACCTATGTGCTTGTGTGCTGCAAGCCTCTCTTATTTCAACCCGTCCCTGTGATGTCAAGACTTACAGCATGAAATCCTACCCTGCCTTTGCTGTCTTTTTGTGACAGTGGTGTGAATTGCTGCTCTCCAGTTCCTCATGGAGGTGTTCAAGTGACCTAGTGGCTGGAGACCCTGCCCACAGCAGCTGAGTTGGACCTCAATGATCTTTAAGGTCACTTCCAACCCAAGCCTATGTCTCTCTGGTTCTGTCTCTGGTCTGATATAAGACCTAAGAGTTACAAGGCTTTTCCTAAGCTCGGGCACTGAGGGCTCCTGTTCCAGACCTGGCACTCTCAAGCAGTGTTTCTAACTGTACTGGATAGAGTCTGTAGTAAGAAATGTTACCTGCTCATCTCACTCTCTGTGGCTACAAGCATTAACAGATCCTGCAATGGAAGAAAATGTCACTAAGACAATACCACTGGGGCCCCTGCTCCTGGTTCTGCTCGTCAGATGTGGCAAGTTGCTTGGCAGAGAAAGCTCTGCGTGCTCGTGGAACGGAGATAACAGTAGAGGATACTTCGGGGTCATTCTCATTTGTAAAATATTTTGAGATTCCTCGATGACAAAATACTGCATAAATCACTACATTCTATTTTCAAATACGCCAGTTCAGACAGCAGGTTTTGTAGGTAATTTGTATTTTGCTCCGTTGCCTGGAAAAATCAAACTCTGCTAAATAACAGTAGTTTAGTGAAATAGCAATGAAGCCAGAATTCATGTATTTCTGCTGCTATTTTTCCTTTGAAAGTATGTAACTATAAGTAAGCAGTGTCATTCTTTCAAACAGATGGAAGCAATTGTCTTCTGGATAGATGTTACCTTGGCTATATGGTTATTCCTAAAGCTAGGTAGCACCGTTTCTAACTTAGTGTGTGATACATGATGTTGGTAGTGTTTTTGAATGTGTGACTGTAACAGGAGGTGTGAAGCACAGCGACAGCTCCAAAATCCACTGAACTTACTCTAAGCCTTTTCATTTACTTCACTGGCTATTGAATAGCACCTATAAAATGTAGTTTACTGTGTACACTGCATTGTGAACATATTCTGAGTTATTGTCAGTGGCAGTAATGGCAAACAGCTGAGGTAACTTCTGTTCTGGGGGAATTGCTTTCCAGCTATTCCTTGAAAATAACTTTCCCCATTTTTTCATTGGGCTTCATATATGTGTATTTGAACAAAAGTGTTAGGGACGCTTTACGTTGCTGGAATCTAGTGAACTGATTTTTCAGGCACTGATACAGAAACGTCATATGGTTTTATTTTAGTCTAATAAAATTATGTGGGTGAGTTAGTGCTTATGTCTTTGGCTTGCAGGATGCTGTCCACTTGACATGTCATATGAAGGAAAATAGCTTGGTGCTGTTTCTCTCTCTCAGATGATCATTTAGCCGGAAGGGTGGAGGGGTATCTGTTGGTTGGGGTTTTTTAACTGTTAATTGGCTACCAACTGACTAATAAAAACCCAGTACCCTAAAATAGAGACTTAAAAATAGAGCAGCTCGTGGTATACCTAAAATTCAGCTTCTAGAAAAGATCCGCTCCATTTCAGACATTTCTCAACGCTGTCAGATTTTCCACAAGATTTATAATGAGCACTCTGTAAAACTCTGGCACCTAAGCTGAACGCTGAGCATTTGCAAAGCTCTCCCTGAGGAATTTTCCAGCCAGCCTTAGGGCCCAGGTGTATGAGGTCCTTTCTGAAGTCCCCATGCACTGAGCTCCATGCTCTGACTAACCTGATCAGAAGTGGCTCTGCATCTCACAAAATGAGGCCACAAAATGGAAATCTGGGATAAAATAATGCAGTGGGTTTAAAACGCTGTTTTAATGCTGGGTTTTGATCCTTCTTAGGCTCCCACCTGTTCAGATGAGTTGTCCCAGTAGAGTCATGTGGGTGCATCTCAGAGCAGCACTTGGCCTCTGTGGCCTCATTCCATGACTTGTGCTAGAGCCTTGCGTCTGTTGCACAGGGTGGGTCCCAGCAAAGTGGCAGGACTGAAGGCTTATCTTGGCTGCCATGCAAAAATGCTGGATGTTTCCATATTTCAAAGAGTGCTTTGCATAAGCTGTGCACGACGACTGTGCTGTGGCAAACCCATCTGTGGGAAGGTAATGTCCTGGCCATGGCAGGGATATTTCTAGCCAATTCCTCACTGTACTACTGGAGATTCTGCTTGTCCTAACACTGCCTGAAATTAAAGCCAGATGAGAGGCAAAATTTATTCCACCCTTTAGGTGAGAAAAAATGGATGGTAAAATCTTCTGAGCATTGGAGGCACCTGGGAGAAGGCTGAGGGTTGAGTACATAATGTATATCTGCACATCCCGGTTCTGCCAACGTAATGCTCTGGATAATAATAACAGTGCTTCTGTTCACAGCGCAGATTTAGGATGATCCTTGACAAATCAAAAATATTTGGCAGTTGTTGCTTTCTTCTAACATGTTTCCTAAAATTTAAAGGAATTACACTGGCAGCGTTTAGAAGCCAACAGACTTTGAGAGTGATCAAAAGCTTGGAAGAATAAAATCAGAAATACGGATAGATGCATAAGGGTCAGATTTCTTTGCACTGCTTACAGACATCATTTGAGAGAGAATGTATCATTGCATAAACTGACCCCTTGCCACGCAAAAAGGACACAGTTCTGCTTCAGGTGCATCAGCTGTAAGAGGCACCTGTCGCTGAGCCGCTCGCTGCCATCCATGCTGTGTGGCAGCTCAGTGCTGGCTTTCCACAGACAGAAAACATCTGTGACATGCAGGTTGGCTGAGTGCATGCAGGGAGTTTCAAACTGTGCAGGCTCTGATGTTTTCCTTTACCAGAAAACTGACTTCCTGAGTCCAAACCATTATCCCAGGACTCAGTCATAGCAGTTAGCTTGCGTTTTTGTAGGAGGTTGCCTGGGAGCAGAATCAACACAAACTTTTCGTAACATAGATGCGAATTAACATGCTTAAATTACAAGCACACTTAATTTCTCTCTAACCAGGGAGGCACTCAAGTTTCTCTCATTAATTTCAGTGGGTGGTGGACACATCTGTAAATATTTTTAGTATCCAGACTTTGGCATCTGTCTTTTCTGGTTCTCCATATAGTTAGTCAAGAGAGAGAGAGACAAAAAAAGAGAGAAAACCCAGAACACAAAGTCAAGAGCACTTTTCTATAGAATGATCCAGGGCAGCAGCCTCTCTGAAGATTATATACCTGCTGGTATCAGAGCTTCAAGGTTTTGAGTTTTTTTAATATTGTCAGTGCAATTAAATAGAAAAAGGATTTCTGTATAATAATAGGGCAAAAATTTACTGTATTGTCTAGAGTGTTTCTCCTTCCACATGCAGAGAAGGGGAAAAAAGCCCACATTTAAGAAGGTAGGAACCCAGTAGGTTTAGAGAAGCATCAATATTTTTATAGATTCAAGAGCTGAACTTCTGTTTCTGCTTTTAAAAGTTGACTGGAGAAGCACTCACTGCAGTGAGTATCCATACTTAGTAAAGCCTGTTTTGCATCCTTTCAGGTAATGCTTTTCCTAACTAAGGGGCAATTTTGTGACGTAATATGGTCATGATGACATGGATGCTATAAAGCAGCTATTGATAGGAATCTGGAACACGTAATCTAGTGACTCATAACAGTCTTCCCAAAGCAATGATTAAGGTAAATGCGCAGCTTAGCTGAGGGTAGATGTTTCACTGTGTGCACAATGCTGTCCCAGACCTCCTGTTCCATGCTGTGGCATGCAGACTGATTTGGGTTTGATGCTGCAGAGGCAGGAGATGTTTGAGGAGTCCCCTGAGGATGGTCCTTGGAAAAGACTTGAGCAGTTCAGCTGGACTGTGTGCCTGGAAGGAAGCAACATGATATTCCTCCTTCCTTTCTCAAAGGGTGTAACCCATGCACTCTTGTGAGCACCAGAAATGCAGCTCTGCCCTGTCCTGATATCAGCTGTGCTAAAGGTTTTCTCCCCATCCCTCACTCCTACTGGGTGAGGAGCAGGCAGGCTTTAGCCCTGTATGACGAGGCATAGTGTTTCACATCAGACATTTCTATTCTACCTAAAAATGCCTATTTAAAATGAGGGCCTTGGCATGCTGTTTGCCAGCCTGTGCAAGTTCTCTTCAGAAGCAGAACATTCAGATCTTCTCCGTAGCTCTAATTTGGATTATGTTAAGACATAAACAGCAAAGACTAAAATTAACCATGCTTGTTATTGTCATTAGTTGTCACTTATTACAGTAAACCTTGTTAAGTTCTGAGGCACGTTCATGATCAGTGCTGTTCAATAATGAGTAGCAACTCAGTCCAATTTCTAAGTAGCAGCAAATCAAGGAGAATAACAACTTAAATCACTTTCTGGCAGAGTAGAAGCTAAATATTAAGAGAGCGTATTGTGTATGCCATTGGGTAACCCTATCAGAGGTATATTTAAAGTATGGTCTTGTTCTCTAGTGTAGTTGTGAGAGTGAGCTGTGATAGGTAGGGACATTTTCCTTTCAGTTTTTTTATTGGTAGAATGATTTGCTAAGATCTATTACCACACTTTGGTGCCGTTAAGGTCATTAAAATAACTGAGCTTGATAGATCATTTTTGGTCTTTTTTTTTAACATGCATTATCTCAATATGTATGTATAAATAAATATGTAAACATATACATGTATACGTATACAGACCAAAAAAAAAAAAAAAGGAAAAAAGAACAGTTTTTGTAAAATTATGATATGATAATTTTTGCTACTTGTGGCATTCTGTACAGTCACAGAGAAGAATCCTTACAAGAGCACTTGTAAGTTTTTTAGTATTTCGAGTTCCACACTGATCAGGAAAAGTCAGGAATAAAATAAGATGGGGGATCATAATGGTAGAATCACAAAAAATCTGAAGATGTACCTCAGAAAAGTACTCACTTTTTGCTATTGGCTGAAAAGCAACAGCTACTTAAAACTGAAACTCCTTTGAGTCAGAGGTCCAAAAAATATCAGTGATTTGTTTCCTAAGTAAGGGTACAAGTAGGAGGGGACCTTGTAGGAAGGAACTGAATTAAAATCCACCTTAAAAATCAAATGGATAATAACAGAGAGCCTAAAAGGAATGAGAATAAAGACTAATCAGACAAGAAGGCAGCAGTCTGGAGGTCAAAGGGCAGAAATAAAGTAAGAATTGCCAAAAGTCAAGCTGTGTTAGACCTTAAAAAGGAAATAAAACTAATACCAAAAAAAAAAAAAAATCAGCCATCTAAATAGGAATTGAGCACAAAAGAAAAAAAGGAACTGCCATGCAGTAGTACAGGGTGGAGATTAATTATTATTTTTCCTAAGTCTGATACACGGTGCCTTTTTTTCTTTATTCACAAAATCATTGACAGTGGAGAGAGAGATGATATGGCCAGAGAGAATTACTGCTATAGTGACAGAAGCAGAACTTACATACGCTACATCAAGCTTGTATTGAAGGGAGCAGGTTAATCTCCACCTCAGAAATACTGAGGAAGCAGCACATGAAATCACCAGTTCATTACAAAACACCTCTCCTGGACACTTAAGACAGAGAAGATGACTGAAGAACAGAAAACTTATCCATCTCTCAAAATGGGATAAAAACTGAGAAGGTGCTCTGAATATTTAGAGGTCATTTACTTTGCAACAACCTGCAAGTCTGTAAAACAAATGTTGCAGGAAAGAAATAAAGATAAGCAGAAAAATGGAAAATGTCGTTTTCAGACTGGTTTGGTCATAGTCTGATCATGCCAGACTAGTATAATATCTTTCTCTAACACGACTGTTTTCTCTAGACAAAGGAAATACAGTGTTCCCAATTTCAGTAAAACAGTTGGTTTGGTGCCATGTGAGAAAGTGTCTGCTTAGCTAAGGAAAGGGGGGATTAGTAGAAAAACTGTAAGATGGGTAGAAAACTGGTTAAAGCAGAGATGACAGCAGACTGTGTCGAGAGAGGAAGTATTGAGCTGGAGACAGGCTATTAATGGAGTTCGTCAAGGGCCGGTTTTGGCTCAAAAAGTAGGAGTGGGCTTATGAAATGTGTTGATGACACAAAGTTGGAAGGCCCTGACAATTCAGAGGAGGACTAGAATACCATGCAGAGAGAATTGGATGACCCTGAGGACAGAAGTAATGGAAATGGAATGAAAGCGAATAGCACAAAGTGCAAAATCCAGCCCTTCAGAATGAGTAACAAGAATTTCTGTTTGAGAAACACATCTGGAAACAATGGAGGAGAAGATGGTATACCCGACTATACCAGTTAATTGTAGAATGACTGTGATCTCCAGGCTGGATGTGATCACGATCTTAGGATGCAATAAGTGAAATATTTCTGTGACACATATAAGACAATTCAAGGCTTCATCTGTAGTGCAATATACGTTTCCAATGACCTGTGTGCAAAGAAGAGGTATTTAAGATGACACATGGCTGCAAAATGGACAAGGAGATAGAGAAGTGACTTCAAAAGGGTTGTAGACACAAAAAAATGCGGCGTAAAGGCTCTGAGTGACCCGGTATGAGAAATGAAAGCTTGCAGTCACATCAAAAGACAGATGGAACAGCTAGACTGAATTGCAAAGCAAAAATGCAGCTTTGTTTCTCCCGGGGCTCCAGCTAGCGGTGGCGTGGTGTGGCTCTGCTCTCTAGAGGCCACACAGCCCAAATGAAGTTAATTCATTAACTCCAGTAACTGATGTCCTAGAAGCAGTTATATTGCTTCTTTGTGTACGTTGGTTCGTACAGGCTGAAGCGATTTTCCACAAGAGACTGTGGGAATGATATGGATATAACATCCATGAATTCAGGCTGGAAATCAGATTTCTAACAGTCAGTACAGTCAGATATTGGAATAACAGGAAAACACCCTTCCCAGACATTTAGGCTGCTTAAATAAGCTGGAGAGATGGCAAAAGAGAATGTATGATATCATAGCAAAGGACCGGGCTCAGTCACCTGGAGGCTTCTCAATCCTAATGCCTATCAAAAAAATTTAACATCAACTTTGAAGCCAGCAAAGCTACTCTTCTGCTCTGCAACAGCTAATAATTAGTTTATTTGTTTTCATGATTTTGTAAGATTTGTTATCCTGCTCCCTTATATACCTTATTTCCTGAGCGACTAAATGTCTGAGTAAGTGACAAATAACAGCACTAACAGATGAACAAGCTCAAGTGTGAAATAAAGGGAGCAAAAATTATGGAAAGAAGCATTTAGCTTTTACTCAGATAAGTGTATTAGACCCAAAGAACAAACAATAAACCCAGGCTGACCTCACATAATTCATTGGAAATTCTTTCAGAGAGTTCCCCTAAGACAGTCAAGGAATGAGTTACACTTGAGAGGAACCAGTTTGTCCCCACTCCGGAATGGTCTTTCTCCCAAGGCATCAATTGGACCTCTTTCACCATATATCCAAAATTGAGCCCAAAGCCCCATCATGCAAAGAGACAGCTCACCAGGAAACACACACACACCCTCCTGTTCCAGATGCCTCTCTTCTGGGTGCTTACTGGGCCAGATGACTATGCTGTTGTTAGTCCTGTCCGTCTTGGCCATCTATCTTTTGAGGGAAACTTGAACTGGTTAGCTTAACCCTAACAAACCCTGAGTGCACAGGGATGCACTGTGCAATAAACAGGTTCAGCGTGAGACAACTCCTTCTGATCTAATTTTTTTTAGTTCACAAGCTGCACACCTGTAGTCAGAAAGAAGTATCTAATAGTGGTTTTTCCATGTCATATTGTGTATTTGTCTACCGGTTTATAGGAAAGCTGTCAAGCAATCTTGTTGGATGAAAGATGGACTAGCTCTGTAATTCTGAAAATGGCATCCATTCCTGTGCTGACACCACCCATAGGACTATCCTTCAGTGACTTTTCAGTAGTCATTTGGATTTCACTGTTCTATGTGGTGAGATGCTTTCCTTATACTGCACCTGCAGTGAAACCACTAGGAGCTACTAGCTGTATACACACTTTCTCATGCTTGGATATTTTCTCATGCTGTGACTTTATAGGTTAGTTTCCAGAGGGCAACGCATGCTAGGAGAATTGGCACCAACCTTCAGACTTCAGACAATAGCTGGATGTCCGAGTTTACAGTTAATTCTCTGCTCCCTATCTATCTATTAATGAAATGGTTACTAACAATTAAGCCATGGTTGACATCATATTGTTGACCAGTGATTTCATTGCTTCATTAATTGCAAGCATCTGAGATAAACAGAACAATGCTGAGGGACTAAAAGAATACCTGCAGTCCATACTCAGGGCATGATTGTTGCTACAGGTATCATTATCTATCCAGAAGTACAAGTATTTTTCTACTGGAGTTCTTACAACACATCTCCATGAGTGAGACAGTGAAGTCTGTCTTGTCATTCTGTGCAAAGTGAAATGACAGTTCTGGAAGCTCAGTTATACAAAGAAACAAGCTGTTGGATTGAAAGCAAACTGGTGCCTGACTTTTGTGCCCTCTCTAAGATCTTATGCCTTGTCTGATATAGATCTAGCTCTCACTGCATCTGTTTGGAAAATAACATTTTAGTTAGACTAAAGATAGCACAACTGCAGTGCTGTAAGTCAAGAAATAGGAAAAAAATATCGAGAGCTAAGTAGAGCCCGCAAGCCTCCAGCTGACACCTTGTTCCCATTATATAGTATTTATGTGTAGCATTTATGATGGGAGACAGCATTTTGGCTTTGGGAAAAAAAAAAAGCTGGAAGTTGTGCCACAAAATAAATGCTCGGAGCTGATTTTCAACTTGCCTTTTAACATGATGCAGATTTTATATATTATGCGCCTGTGGAGCTGTACAGTGAGTAGTAGTATCACAGTATAATATCAATTGTAAATCACTGTGAGGTACATCGGAACAACAAATGAAGTCCATTTGAAGTGTTCAGATCTTCACCAGTCAAAAATTATCCGAGCAAACACTGTACCACATTCTCAATTTAACTTTTGTTCAAGCTGCGAATGTGTGTTCTGCTTCTTGTACTGCTGTGCTTACAGATCTTTTTTCACCTGTATGGTTTTCCACAGAGCCTTGAGGTACAGCAAGGAAAGCCATGTGCTCAACCTCTTTTCTGCCAGGCTAAATTTCTTCAGACAGATGTCCCTTTCCTTTTGGGAGAACCTGGAGTCTAACAAGAAGAAAATAAATGGGCAGGAAAAAAAAAAGTATTTAACTTAGCAATTCATTGTGGATTAGTTGCATATGTAGTAAACTGAGCAATCGGTTTTAACTTTAAAATATATGCATATGGATGAAGTCTCACTATGAAGGGGCTTGAATATCCTTGCTGTGATGTGACTGGAGTGTTCCACTCCACTGTCTCCTTGGCAGGGGCAGAAGTCCTGGGACAGCTGGACTTTGTGCAGTCTTGAATTATCTCAGAAGCACCAAAGTCAGCTCTTGTCTGTCAGATCCATAGGGCAGCACTCTTTAAAGGGAAAAGTCTTCCACCAAAAGAAATAAATATGAGCAACATCTTCTCAATATTTACAAAGTTTATATGCAGTATATATGAAATTAACTGAGCAAGGAGGACTTTCGCTCCAATGACAGAAAGTGCCTCAGGCTCACCTTATACACTAACACAACCCAGATGAGGTTTAGAGCAGCCTTGAGGCTGTACTGTTACCCTTTCCACATCTTGTTTACAGAACCAGGAACTGAGAGACTGGAGGAGGCAATACTGTCTCCTCCCTGCTCACATTTGAGCATATATCCAGAATCCTCTCACTTTCAAATATTCCATTCACATGGCTCAAGGAGTGATGGGACTGACTCTACCAGTTGTCTACCAGTTCTTGAAGGCCTCCCAGAGCTCAGCAATCCTCCATTCCCTGTGTGAATAACTGGCAGAGGGAAGAAGGTGGGTTAGAGGAAAGAGGTGATTTCAGTTTGACAGCCAGTGAGTGCAAGTGTTGAGAGTATAATATATCAAATGTTACTGTGGATCCAGATTCTGAGCATCTTAAATCTCAAAGGATTTTAGCCCAGGCCTTTACAACATTCAAGGTAATGTGAAAAACTTGTTTCCTAAAGGGAATTTTAATAAGGCTAATAAATATAACCACTTTTGGAAGGTAAAAAAAAACACTGAACTGACTCTTGTCATGGCTGAATCTGATGGCATCCACCGATTTTAAGATGCCTGGGTCAGCATGACCTTGGATAAAAGTTAAATCAGTCCAGGACTGGCCTAGACTCATCAGTGGTACACCATCCTCTGCATGGGGACTGGCCAGTTTGGAGACTGGAGTCTCAGCTTTGACTGCTAAAATAATTGAATCATTTCAGAAAGTTTTAGCTGCATTTTTCTTCATGCAAGTAGCTCCATGGTACAATGAACCATAGAATCATAGAACCATTAAGGTTGGAAAAGACCTCTAAGATCATGAAGTGCAACCATCAGCCTATCTCCACCATGCCCACTTACCATGTCTCTCATGTGCCACATCCACACATTCCGTGGTTGTAGGTGGACAGTTGGACTGGATGATCTTTGAGGTCTTTTCCAACCTTAATGATTCCGTGATTCCAGTGACAGTGATTCTACACCTCCCTGGGCTGCCTATTCAAATGCCTTACCAGCCTTTCTGAGAATAAATTCTTCCTAATATCCATGTTTTTCTGCTTAGGGTTATGGATACTGTGATTCTTGACACATCTTTGAGATACATGTTTTTCAGTGCAAACCCAAGGCTTTTTTTCTTTACCTCTTACTGATTTCACACATGCCATAAAAAGTCCTTAGTTTGTTAATAAGGCTCTTTAAGTGTTTATGCTTTTGTTGTAACCTGTCACAGTCTGGTTTAGTAAGTATATATTGTGGTACTACAATATATTGCATTGCCATGGCCCTCCTGTGAAAATGACAGAGGACTTTGTCTCTGAAGGCCATTAGCTGGTAATGTAATATGAATAAATAAACATACAAACAGGCAGTTTTGCAGTTCCTCACCCTCAAAGCTGACTATCTGAGCCTTCTTTTTCTTAAATGACTCTTCTTAGCTGTTACATGGGTGGGTGGACAGATGTTTGCAATTACGTCCATATATGTGGTCCACAGGTATGCCAGAGCTGAGGAATCTGGCGCTTTGTTAAATATTTTCAAGTAACCAGCTGCCGCATTTCTCCATGCAGCCAAACCACACCAAATGGAAATGTACTAAAAGAGATGGGTAAAGTGAAGTACTTTTTTAAAAACAGAAAAATGACTCATACTCATAAAATATAATTACTGTAGTAATTCTTTAAATATACTGACCAACGACTGGGGGAAATTTCAATTGACCGTTCATCAGAGTAATTTTTGCTTCATCTACCAGCAGGCTGGAACTGGAAGGGAAGTTGAAAAGGACCCATGCATTTGTGGACAAGGGGATCACAGCCTGTGGCAGAGCACCTCAGGTACGCTTCTCATGAAGCCGTGTCATGTGCCAAGTTTGCAGTCACCTGTGAGCAGTGGCAGGCTGGGATCGAGCTTTCTTTCAGTAAATACTCCTCAGCAAGTTGTGGTGCTCAACATTCAGTCATGAAGTATTCAGAAAGACAGACATGTTATGAAATAAGGAAAGTGGAAATTCCCGGATTTTATAAATAACTACTAAGTACACACTGATGACATGCTTTCAGTTTTGCTGGCATTACAAGTTGCTGTGTAATTTTTTTCCATTATCTTGTGATGTTTCATAGCCCACTGAGCTATTTTTGGGAAGCTACCTAAGAAGATGTGACACATCAGTCCTATGTATTGAAATGTAACTTCATTACTTTTCACTACTCTCGGCATCATTTGCCATTGTACTGTGTGCTTTGTCTACCCTTTCTACTATAGAGCAGGTAAAAAGCAAGTGTAGAAAATGCAACTAGATAGGCAAAAAAGGAAGAGGAAACAATCGATGAAAGTTGAGGTGCTTTCATGTTTCACATGTGTGCATGCATATATGAGCATGCATGTGCTGCCTGTGTTATGCCAGGCTCTCAAAGGAGCCCAGAGTCCAGTAGCTGTTATCCAGTCTCCAGAGAGCAGGATTTATGTGCCCGTAGTTTTGTTTTAGAAGTGCAGACATAGAAGAGTCTGTGTATGCTGAATTTCATGCTGTGAGGAATTATAGTTGTAGAGCATTGTCGATTCAATAGATAGTTGCTGAACAAAACTTCAGCTTGTCAGGAAGTGGGTGACAGATCTGTTTTCTTTCTTTTCAGAATAAGCTATTAGGAAATTGTCTTCTTCCTGTGCATTTTAAAAAATGTGTAGAAGTTGATATCAACATGCAGTACTAGTGCATAAGACCAGACTGACAGATCCAGAAGTGGAAGGCTAGTGTTCTGTATTTGGCTTCCTGAGCCTGTACTGTTAGGGCCAAAAAATACAGGTATCCAAAAGACACAGCCCACAGATCTATACAGTCTGCACACCTAGCTGAAGCAGGATCCATTTATTTAAATTATTATTATTATTTTTTTTTTTAAATCCAGGACTGGCTTTATTGGGCGCCCAAATTCCTGGACCCAGCTCCCTAGTTGAGCTCAATTTATTGAACTTTCATTCCTAAGCCATGACATTTTGCGTAGGAGTCTTTGGACTATTCCCATAAATGGTGTCATTCCCAATAGCACAAGAGAGCTGTTTCAGGTGACTCTAAAGAGTGCTTGGTGATATAAATTTGCACCACCAATGCCAGTGGGAATTTTTAAAATTGACTTTAACAGCAAGAGGATTCCTCCCATTCTGACAATGAGATTCTATCTTATTGTGAGGTGTAGATCTTTGTACTTAGACAGATCATATCACATAAATATGATATATTTAAATCTGTTAAGAGTCTAAGGAAACAATCCAGATTTACAAAGGTTTTTTATTTAGATTATGCACTCTAAGTGTACCATAGAGGGCAATGAGTACTGAATTTGTGTGTCCTCCAAGTGATTTGACCTCCTAAAACTGATGCTTATTATGTTGTCTGGCTAGCTACCCAAAAGTCACTATTCTCAAAGACCTTAGCCAAACACACTTCAACAAAAAATTTAAAACTGAAAACATTGAAATAAATAATTTTTAATGCATTGAAAACATTATAAATCTTTGGGAAGTAACCTGTATTGCCTTTAAGAAGTTCCTATCATTAGATGAGACATCTGAAAGTGTTTGGGATGCAACAATGCAAAACAAAGAGTATTACTCACTTTCATTTCAATCTTGGTACAAATACAAAATCCTGCTCTGAATACTTCAGAATTTGCTGAAACCACAGATGGTGAAAATAGGGCTTGAGGGAAAATGCTTTGCAATGAAACAATGACAAAATGACAAACAGCACTCCCACACCACAGAACTATAATAAAGTGATTTGATGGTGTGTGCTGATGAAGCTGACATTTTGTGGCAAAGAACAACAGTTATGTTCCACCCTTTCTGGTACTTTTTTTTCAAGTGTAGTTGCGTGGGAAGAAGTTCCCTTTGGTTCCAGTTTTTAAGGCAGTGTAACATCAAAAACAGAACCATGTAAGCACCAGTACTTTTTCAAAAGTTGTCTCAGAAGATAAGCATTGAGGTATTATAAATACCCAGTAGACACGCTGCGTTGCAGGAATTGCCACATCTTCAGAGCCTGTACAAAATTTCACACTCTTCACTGCCTGTAGTAAGGGTAGCCTTCACAGTTTATCATAAAACTCTCAGTAGTTTTGTTTCATTTGGGGTTCTCTAACAAACCTACACGTTGGTAACATTTCCACTGAAACATGAGATGTAAAGCCAAACAACAAATAATTGCATTTTATTTTCCTAATTTCCATCTACATCAAGTTATTTGCATAAACTCTCAAATATACTCCGCTTTAAAATAACAAACAAAACTGAGTAATGGAAGCCATATCAAAGAATTATCCTCTAAAATATTTCCATTTGAAACTCCTTCTGAAAGCAAAACCATTTTTATTTGTGGTAGTACGGGCCTGGTTTTTCCACACATACCATGAATGGTGCTTGAGGTTGCATTACCACACTTATGTTACACGCAAGAGGAAGATCTGGTCCACGTGCAACCTCATGAGCACCAAGAGGCCTTTGTTCCCTTCTGGGCAAACACTGGGACAAGGGGACGCATACGCATGTGGTTGTATACTGCATACGCATGTGGTTGTATACTGCATCCCAGTGTCTTGCCTGTAAAATGGGAACCAGTCTTCTGGGTGCTAAGAGAATAAGAATCCACTGATGTGGGATGTGGTAAAGAGAAATTTCATACAGGTAACCATGAGCAAATGCCACCATCAAAGTCACCCAGCATTTCAGCAGTTTCTGTTTAAGCAGGTACCAAGTTTTTCATAACAAGTAAAATCTCTCTTTTTTCATGGTCAGCATGGGTGAATTTTGTAGAGAGCATCTGGTAACACCCCTCCACAGGGACTCACTTGGGTGGAAGATCCTGCTTTGGTTTTATGGATCTTGGTTATCTCAAAAAGGATCCGAAGGATCTGGCATCTTACAGCAGTTGCAAGAGGTGCAGGGTTTTAGATAGCATAGCCTGCATATTGTGTTTTCACTTGCTTATTTTCTCAAATGCTTGAGAAGTGTAAGTGAAGTTGCCTTCCTAGAAGATGCTTTTCTACACTGCCAGTACCATAATAGAGGGGCAAATCCAGTTGCTGCAATAATAAAGAAACAAAGAAGAGTGGACGAGAATTTTAAACAGGAGATGGAAAAAAAAAAAAAAAGAGGATCCCTGATGAAAGAGGTGAGCAAAAGCCCAACTAGTCCAAATTGGACCAGCCAACTCTGCACTCTAGTCACTGCCTGTGGGAGCTGCTTACCCTCTTGGCAAATATCTCCCTGGCCTGGGTCAACTGGGTGAGGAAAAACATACACTAAGATGGCTGAGACCCCTTTGCAAAAGGAGGAAAAAAACCTCCTTCTTGGACAGCTTTTTGGAAAGCCATAAAATCAAATGCAGTTCATAACACATGCTGTGTGATCAAGCAGAGCTTCCCCTTGCTTGCCAGAACTCTGCCCAGGGACCAAGAAGTCTTTTAAAAGCTGCCTGTGGTATTCTAACGTTTGCTTTCATACACACAAAAATAGATTATTCTGAGGAAACTAACCCAAAACATTTATGTGTTTTACTATATCATATTTCTGATTACTGGTAATTGCATTAGATTTCTAAGAAAATTCTGCCCCATCTCTTCAGCCCTCTTATTTATCAGTTGCTTTATTAAAAATCCTGTGGTTTTTTTGATGACCTGTTTCCTCATCAAAACCTTGGAAGTCTCAGATGATTACAGCATCCCAGCCTTCTCAAACAATGCTGCCTGCCAACATAGCAATTAATTAACCTTGCTGACCAGCCATGCCCTTTTAAATGTTTCTTACATTCAAAATTATACATTAAATGAATACCTGATGATTCATTGTGCAAAGGGAAATTTGCATTATTGCCTGCTTTAGTCAGCAACTTTTAAGCCTTACTGCTTTCTTTATGAGGCAAAGCAGTAAAAGCAACATAAGCTCGTATCTAAATACATAAATCAATCTTGTGCCTGCCAGGTAGTTAGCAGTGATGAGGGTTTGTTGGATAACTATCTGACGTCTTTCCACAAGGAACACTTCCTCTGGTAGAACATCCTGTCCAGACAGCAAATACAATGAGAAAACAAGACCACTGTGAAAGATGCAGAGACTCAGGAAAACTCAAGTCTAATGTGTCCATGAGCAAGCGTTTCTGACCTGTATTACCCCAACAAGAAAGTGTTGTGATAAATATAGCTCTGTTTCAGAGCCCGCTGGCAATTGTCATTCAGTCTGATATATGGTTGTTTACAGTACAAGTGAACCTGCTTGTTTGGGGGACTGACCTTGGAAGACATTCCACCATGACAACCAGAGGAGGAGATTTAGGAGGTCATTAAAGCCTTTTACACCTTAGCCAGTTTAACAAATGAACTCTGCAGATGCTTGCATGCATAAAACTCAACATATCTTGTCTAGAAATAATACCTACCATGTTTGTTTACAGAAAACTGATGGACATCCTTGTTAGATTTAAGACTAACCAATTTCATATATATCAATTCCAACAATTAATTTCACTGTCTCTAGTCTTTTCTATGTAACACCTCCAAAAGAATAGGTGCAATCGGCACTGCTCTTTTTAGAACTGAATGGATTTTTAAAAATGAATATTTGCAAATGTTCGGGTTTTTTTTCCTCCACGTTGTTTTAGCATTTCAGTGACAACAGACTTGCCATCCCAGTAGGTATGCCTAAAATCTGTAAGAAAAAATAAAGTAATTTAGATTCACTGGAACTGAGAGGGATATGAAAAAGAAAAGTTTGTCTTTAAAAATGATTGTATTTCATCTAGAGCCACAAGTATGGTAGTGCATCAATTATTATAAAAAATCGATGAAAGAGTAAGTTAAAGTTGTTTGTGACCCATAACTGTGCATGCTTGTACTGTAAAGACTGGATTTCCTTGAACCACAGAACTTTTTTTCTGGGTTTTGGCAGTTAAATGCAAAAAAAAACCTTGTGGTTTCACAAAGAAAGGATTGTGGTGCAATATACACATCTCAAAATATATTTTCAAAGTCCTGGACTAAAAGCTTGTAGTACAGCAGAAGAGTAGGGAGGCCAACTGTACAGCAGTAGTTCATGCTAAGGACTTTTACCATATTTCCTTGAATGAGAAACCATTGCTGGGCAAGCATCTTTCTGTTGAAGAATGCCACGGGTTCCCTTTCAATTGAATTACCACAGGACACGGTCCAGAAATATTGGAGTTTTTCACAATGCCAAAAAAGTGGAGATGTTGGGACTCAAATTGGCATGAAAGAAATATCTGGCTAAGAAATGTGTGTTTCTAGGGGACTGTCAGGTTCAAATAAAATTCTAGGAAATGAATGTGGATTGACAGCATGACTGATTTCTCTTCATTTCAATAAACGTAAGTTTGAAATCAGTCTTACCATGATAAATCTTACATGTATAAACACTTCTAACCAGTATTTTATTAATACAGCTGGAGGACTATCTAATAAAGTAAAATATTTTGCCTTTAAGATACTTTTCATGCTGGAGCACTTTTTAAACCATATGTTATTTCTACAGCCTCCCTCGCTCTTGGATGTGTTCATCACGCTGAACCCACAGCCCCGTGTGGGGTGCAGAGTAATGCCCACTGCATATGTACCAACAAAGTTATAGACGTCAAGAGAGGTAAGGAACGCCTTGCTTGTTGACAAGGTTGAACACTTTTATTTCACTGGTATTTTAAGGTTCACCAAGTTGGTTTTTTTGGAGTTAAAATTGGACAATTTGATTGGCATCCAGATGGTTCTTTAAAACAGCAGGTATGTCAAAGAACAATTCATGCCATTCTTGCATCAAAACTAAACTAATATTTCAATAGGAAGAAGCTATAATTCCATAACATAAGCAATGCTAGGGCTGATACTCTTCTCATGTAGAAGTGAAAACTAGAGGGTGAGTCCACCTGAGTGTGACCCAAGCACTGTCAGCAAATGCACTTTGCATTTAGAGAAAAAGCACTGGAACCTATGAACTGCTGAGTGCTTCTTGCTGGATGTGCTGGTTTTCAGCTCCCATGGCTGCCAGTGTGAAATAAGGGCATCACATTCCACATGTAGTATTTATGCAGGCCTATATAAGACAAACTGGAACTTTTGGTAGAGATGGGAGTGGAGCCATCTGCCTGATCCATCCAACCAGCCAGTGTGTAACAGGACTGTTCAACAGGAAATAGAATGGTAGAAAATAGGTGTCACGGCATTTCAAAGGATGTTGGAATGGCCCGCAAAGAGCAGAATGCAGATGAAGTAATAGTCAAAGAATAGTCAAAATAGAGATCTTTGCAATTCTAGCAGAGTCCAAGCTAGCACTGAAGGTAGCCATGAGGTGAAGGAGATGGGGAGGTGTGCAGAAGCACAGCAGCCCCATCATTCCCAGGCACAGGGTGTGAAACTTGTGATATGGAGGCCCATTTTTGCCTTTCTTCCCTATAAAAGCTCCAGTCCCTGCACTAGGGACAGACTGCGGAAAGTACCAAGCTCCCAAGCCTGCAGAATGACTATCCCAGAGGAGTGAAGAAAATAGGTGCTTCTGAAAATCCCAGTCAATGGTCTTTTGTGCATGTAGATGTTTAAATGACACTGGAAATCTGGCTCTTAGGTGATTAAGCCACCTTCTGCTGGCAGTTAAGTGTTCAAAATGAAACAGTTTATTAGGCATCAGCACTCAGCTCCAACTGTGTTCGTAAACCAGAGCATGGCTGGTTTCACTAGATCAGCCTATGGTAGATGTATGAGAATGTGCTTCTTGGCTGAGAGGGGAGCAGCACAGCCTAAGGATTAGGCCACAAGACTGAGACAGGGCTGTGGGTTCTGCCTCTGGTTTGGCTCTGGCTGCAGTGCAAATCTGGGCAAGTCATTTCATCCCCTTGTGCTTCCTGGTTGGAACCTGTAGGCACTACTGTAACACGAATAATAATAGGCAGCCATTTATAGTAGTTACTGCTAAATTATAAATAAATGATTAGAAGGTTCTTCTAAAATCTTGTTTCTGTTTCTCATTACACATTTCTAAAAATAATCTATAATTTTGTAAGTATTACAGAAATGAGGAAATAAAAGAGTGAAAATAGTTAAAGTGCTTTGAGGTAAAATACTGTGTTTCCCTTATGTAAAGAATATCAGTATTTTTACTGGCTTTCAGACCAAATGTGAAGAAAAGCCAAACATAGAAGAATTACTATATGCAAAACATTAAGAGCAGTACACAAGGAGGTGTGTGGGAGATATCCTGCATATATTAGTTGGCAAAATGGATTTCTGCTGAGCTGAGCTTCTTAATAAGAATTACTCATTGTCTGCAGCTTGGACAACTTGCAACATCATGAAAGTGCATGTATTCATAACAGATGACTCTGAGGTAATGGAAGCAATTAATTCCTGTGGGGCCTTAAATTCTTCACAGCCCACATTTACATGAGATGTGTCTATTTGCAAGGGAAAACAAAGTCACTGGGGTCAACTAGAGGGTCAAATAAATAAATAAGATTGGATGAGGTCTGTGTTCTGCCAGCCTTCTTCAGGCAGGGACTGTTACTTAAAATTTGCCAGTGTTCCTTAAGAATAAATGACAGACACAGTGGAACTATGAATGAGGAAGAATGGGAGATCTTAACTGTCATAAAATGAAAAATAAATTATAATTATATTATATATGTTATAATTATATTGTTTTCTTTATTCACGGTAATGGCAAGTGGTATTTTTACAATAGTAGAATGATTTTGAAAAAGAAAAAAAAAAGTGCCAAAGGATGATTTCTTTTACTTTGAATACATTTTTAGTAGTTGTTACTTGTTTTATCAGAATGCAATGACTGGACGAAAGTTGCTCCAATCACAATGGGAAGTCAGCTGTTAGCTATTTCACAGGTGTCAGAAAAGAACAAACACATCATTCTGAGGATGTGCATTTTCCAGTACTATATTTTTCCCAAGGCAGTTCTTTTTACTTGTATAAATCTGTAGAACCTTTGATGGAAAATAGGAATTTTAATCTGAAAAGAGAAAGAAAAAAAAAAAC
>JAOWBP010002052.1:13220472-13231373 GCA_028571105.1 Tragopan temminckii | reverse complement strand
AGAAAGATATCAACCATCCTCTCCTATCGTGAGAAAGACAATACAAGATATCCTAGTTATTTATAGCTAGAAAGGTAATTTGATTTTTAAACGAGGTTTTGCTTATCCTGGGTGAAGTTTGCACCTACCGGAAATTTGCCAGAACAAAAAAGCGGGTGAAAAGTCTTGCTTGCAAAAATGAGGACCTGCAAGTATATCTACATATCCCTTTTAGTAGAGATCCTATACTGTTCCCTGTACCCTTCTGGCCATCCCATCTGACTCAGTGGGAAGTTTAATTGGATGTCAAGATTGGACCTTTATTTGAAGAATAATGCAGACTAACAGTGAAAGTCCAACAGCTTAGAAATACAATAACAATTTGGTTAAAAGTTCCAGGAGTCTCCTATGGGCTTTGTCAGACCTCTGTGGTTTCTGTTTAAAACTGCAGCAGATTTTTTCCAGTGAAGCATAGCAGCTGAATACGCTAGCCCCGTGTGCAGAGTGGGAGGTTTCTCACATTTCCACCTTGCAGTCAAAAAGTTTTCTGGCAGCGAGAAGTGCTAATTTAACAAATTTCTTTCCAGTGCCTTTTTGCCAGCAGGCAACCAGAAACATCCCCAGGTATTCAAAGCAGAGGTGATGTTGGGAATGGAAAAAGGCAAACTTTATCCCAAGTAGCTTGAGGCCACTCCGGAAACTTTGTCCTGGGAGTCCCTGCTGGATTCTGCACAAAGTCAGTACATGGCCTGAGACAAGTATGTGTTTAAATGTCCTTTCAGTTGCCATTACAGAGGAAAAAAAATGGTACCATTCTGGGTGAGACTCCTGAATGCGTGACACAGAAAGCCCACCTTGGTTAATCCATTTTCTCCTGTATATGTTTCCTTTTTGTTCTTTTTGATCTCCCGGTGACCAACACAGTGCTCATCCAAGAGTGGTAACAGAAGCTTTCTGTGAGTCTAATTAAATGTCTTTCCCTGATTGACTCAGTGCTTTTAATACCCTAATTTGAAAGGCAGGGTGTGATTGCAAAAGCATACCCTTCCACCCAAGTCATAGGGATTTTTGTACAGACTGACCACTGTTGCTTGCTTGCCCAGAAGAGACAGCTCTTCAGAGACTTTCTTAAAGGAAAGGAAAACAGGGTGGACTAAGAACAGGGTGGGATTCAAAGAGATTAACAATCAGAATTAAGCAGATTCTTCCGCTAATCATCTGGCTTAGCCACCCCAATGGGCAAGTTGATCCAGAAAGCAGAGACACTACCTCATAGTCTATAACCCATGAGTCAGTGAAAGCATTTGACAAAGATGATCAAGTAATTATAATCTCCAAAACTGTCAGACTTGCTGGTAGGGTCAGTGGTGTGACAGTCTTAGCTGATGCTGTCACTTCCTCACACACGTGGGCCAATTGTGTCACCAAGGCTATAGTCAAACACTTCAGCATGATGGCTCAAGTGTTGCCAAACATCTTTCCTTGTAGCTAACTATGAAAAAATGTTGGTTTCAGTAGTCATGTAGGGACTGTAATTAAAATACTGAACTTTTTGGATCAGATTCTCTGGCGGTCCTTTGCTGGTGGACAGCTTAATGCGGACAGTGGGTTGCAATGAAAGCTGGTACAATTTCTGTTGCATTCACGAAGCTTATGGGAGCCTAAAACAAAGAAAATGTGTCAGAAAATGTTGTCTCTGGAGCCTACAGATGCCAGAAATGAGAGTATTGGAAATTTTGTTCTTCATCTGCTTTACAAAACAAAAACCAACACACCCTTCATTTCTTATGGCCATAGCCTTGAGATTATAAGCTAGTTAAAACCAGTAGCTGAAGTTGGCAATATATATTTGGGATTTTTCTTCCTAAGACTGCGGCTTATCAATGATATTTCTGACATCAGCACATGGCTGTCCTTTAAAATACATTATAGGTCTATTATTTTGGGGAACTGCTCGGGAGTTTGCTCTTTTGGTCCTGTGGCAAACGAATAACAGACAGTTGTATCTGGATTGGAAGGACCCCATACTGCTCTCCACAGGAGATAGGCTAGCTTGGATTTGGTGCCATTGCAGAACCTTGGATCACTGCTGTGAAAAGAGATGGGTGAGAAAAAGCTGTGTGAAGCAGGGGCCTGGTTCTCTTTGCTTAGGAGCTCTGTTCAAACTAAGGCATTCACCTTTGCCACCCTCCTTGAGCTACACTGCAGGTGTGCCTGTGCCTGGCTGTGTGTCTCATTGACTCTGAATTGTGAACTGGAAATCTTGGCTTGATCTCAGTTTTGCCTCCTTACTACAGGCTTCTCTGGTGATCTGGACTTGGCCAGCCCTGGTTGCCATCACAAGACCTGCTCTGCTCTTCATTATTAGGTGCTGTAGTATCACAGGTCTTGTCAGTGAGGCCACCATCTTGCCAGCCTTGCTGAACCCTAAGCTTCTTCCTGAAAATGAGATTGTCGTGTTTGTCCAGCTGTCAAATTTACTGATCAAACAAAAGCAATGGAGTCTCAAGCAATGCGGAAGTGGCAAAATGGGTGAGGCAAGACCAATTGCTGGGACTCTGCTCTCTATTTTCTCATTACAGCTCTGCTACCCACGCATAATGCCTTTTCCCCAAAATAAAAAGAATCCTCTAAGAACAGAATAAACCTCTGGCTGCAGTAGGAATATCTAGTGCTGTTTGTGAGAGTTTGCCTGGTACTTGAAATATTGTAGTCAAGATTTCCTTTCAAAATATCATAGATCTGGAAGCAATACTGAAGCATCAAGTATGATGTCACTTGTCCAGGGTAAGCTCAGCTATAGCTGCTGCAGAAGACCCTTCATTCCTGGACAATATCATCCTTTCTTATGCTAAAGGATCCCACTTTTTCCTACCTTTCATTCCATGTCATGTTTGATGGATTTCTGTTAATTTTTATGGCTCTCTGCCACACTCTCAATAACCAGCACCAAACACAGTGCCCATGGTGAGATGATAGCACCAAATAAAGAATCGGGAATACCCAGTGTGTTCACAGATTGTATACATGTATCTATGTTGTGCTTACCCATTTTAACAACAATGTGCTGTTAATGATTACATTACAAGCTTTAAACTCCTTTTGATAAAAATGATCCCTATCTTCTTTTTTTGAACTTGGTAAGTTTCCCACAATTGAAGTATTTTGAATTTGTCCCTGTTCATTTCATTTTATTCCTTCCTTTACAGACCATTTATTTATTTTATCAAGATCATCTCTGGGATTTCTCATCAAACTTACCTGCACTCTCCCTCAGCTTCATGGAGATCTCAGTTCCATTCTCTAAATTGTTTAGAAAGCACCATCTTGTATAGGTCAGACATGCTATGGACTCTGGACTCTTGATAACATTTGTCCTTCCATTTTGACAGTGAATTAAAATTATCTGCTGTATCGGTATGATTTTCCAGTTGATTTTGCACACATTTGATATTAGATTCTTTCAGACCTGCCTTCCTTACTTTGCTCTTTCAAAGAGTCATTGTCAGCAGTGTTGAGAACACATGAATTATAGGTGTGGTACTCAAAAGCAAACAAGACTTTATATCTATTGAGAGAACATAACGTACAACAATTACTGGTTTTCCTTCAATCCACAGGTCCACTCAGTAGCTAAAAAGAGAAATTAATTGGATCTTGACAAATCCATAGGTTGATTCAAAAATCCAGGTGTGCTTTTTTTCCTTCCTTTGCAATCCTTGCAAATTGTCACAAAAAGTCCCTTTGGGCTATTTCTCCATAACTCCAAACAACTGAGTTAAATTGGCTAGTCAATAATTCTTTGACCTCCTTTTCATATTTGCTTTTATCTGCTTTTGAGTACCTCACCCAAAAATCACGTATTCTGTAAGACCACCATCAGTGATTATAGGAGTAGATCACTGAGTTCCTGAAGTATTCCAGGATGAAAGTTAGTTCTTTGGAATCAACAAATAAGAAAATGCGAAGCCAAGCAAAGTGCTTTCTAACCTATCTCTGTCTGAGGGACAGATTATTTCATTTGCTATTGATTTTAATTGTAGAAGCACTTTTTAGGGAATATTGATTAAAAAAAAAAAAAAAAGAAAAGAAAAGCATTATGTATCCAATGTCATCTATTAGTAGGCTTCCCCTTCTTTTTATAAGTTCACTAAACTTGTAAATGCTTTTCCTATTACTCATGCATTGTTAGAATGATTTCAGTAGCCAACGTTTCTAGGAATAGCATGTCATTTTCTGCCTTGGCCTTCCTGATGTTGTATCTGTGTGCCGTTGAAAATCTGTCTTTAGTACTCCATTATACTTCCTGCTTCCTGTATAATTTCTTCTAATATATGGGATCAAAATGACCTAACCAATCTGATTGCTTACTCCCTGCTTATCTTCTGCAACTGGAAACTTTGCACTTGCATCTTTAATACCATTTCTTTAAAGTTATGTTATTTCTTTCAATTTCCCCTTTTTCTGTGGATCAGTCTTCCAGGAAATCTTACCTAATGACCCTCTGGATAACTTAAATCTGCCCTCCTGAAATCCTGTTGGTTTTACTGCAGTGTTGCCTCTTTCCATATGAAGGAAATGTGAATTCTGTCATTTCCCCATCACTGACACCCGAGATACTCTTTGACCGGCCCCACTCTGTGCCTCTGTTTGTTGGTTTGGATCCAGCACTTCTCTGTGGCGAACCAAAAGAAAGGCTGCAGGGGTCTGACTCTGTCAGCACCTAGCAAACAGTTAATGCATTGTAATAGGGGTAATAAAGGAGTAATTTTATGTATCGTTCTTCTGGTTTTGGTCACAACTAGTCACAGAATGCTTTATCCCAGGCA
This sequence comes from Tragopan temminckii, assembly GCA_028571105.1. Lineage (NCBI taxonomy): Eukaryota > Metazoa > Chordata > Aves > Galliformes > Phasianidae > Tragopan > Tragopan temminckii. The sequence continues at coordinate 13,226,565 of JAOWBP010002052.1, read as the reverse complement.
CACAAGCCTGTGAGAGTGCTTTTACTCGCTTGAAATATGCATGTTAAAAATAACAGCATTAATTTTTACCTTACCACTTCACCACAAATAAATGTAAAGGAATATATAAAGAGTGTGAATAGCATATATCTAGCCAAATACATGTGTTGTTACAAAAAACTTAGTTTCAGCAATGTTAAGAGTCCCCTCTGGTCCATATCTTGGGTTTCTCTTATACTCTGCTACTGATTTGTTCTGTGACTGCAGAGACAACTTGTAAAAGCAACCACTGACATTTTGACCAATCTTCTAAGAGAATAATCCAGACTAGGGGACAGTGAAGTGATTATATAATTTCCCTACTTGATTTTTTACAACCTGCTTCTTACTCTGCTCCTGTTATGGCACTGAGTTCAGTGACAAGGCGCACTCACTTAACTGCCTCACTGCAGTTAATTCTTTGAATAGTTAATGCTCGCTTTATGTGAATTTTCTTAACAGACACCACACCACTCTATGGCTGCATTGTTCTTTTCCCAAGGTGGTCTTTTTTATAGTGTGAGAAGTACAACATTGCTGTTTTCTTTCCTGATTAGAAGTCTTTTGGACAAGATTTATGCAGGGATTTGTGTATATTGGCCTATGTTTGTGTAAGGCCAGGAGAAAGAAGAGAACCCCTGTAACTGTGTTTCGATGTCTTTCCAGAGAAATGGTTTATGATGTCCTCATTCTGAGTAGAACAGTTATTTGAAATAGCCTTAACAGGGATCAAAAGCATGTGTAAACCCTGGTTTGTTCAAATTTATTCCCCGTAAGGCCTTATCTCTGAACATTGGCTCCAAGGCTCACGACCAAGAAAGATCTCCCAAGTCCTCGTGTTTCTGCTCTGCCTGCCATTGCTATGTCAGAGCACTGAGAACATGGGTCGCTACTCGTGCCCTCAGATATTCAAGTCCACTGTTCAAAAAATAAATATGGAAACTGACTTCCCTTAACTTCCCACTCTTCATCTCCTTTTATTTCAAATGAGATCTGCCCTTCTTTCCCCTGTGACCTGCTACTCTGTAACACCTGCACCTCCTTTCATATCATGCTGGATCTCTCCTGGACTCTCTACCATCTCATCTTTCACACTCCTTTCCAGATCTCCCCAGACCTGTGAAGCACACTATTGTTTTCCACTGTTAAATTAAAATAACAAAGTAAAAAAAGAGAAGCAAACCCTTAGTGTATTCTTCTAGGCCTACTACAGCTCCCTTAGTTGCCTGCTGGTATGAACTAAAAGCTCCTCGAGAAGAAAAGATGTCTTGCATTATTACTTTGTCCACCGCTGACTCCCTGAACCATCCCCAATGGGATATGAACAACACCTCGATGTCACTTCACTGCCACGGACAGGATCCAAAGTATTTGTAAGCAGTAGGCAGGCAACTGAAATTGAAGGTAAGCAAAGAACCAGAGCCTCTTGCTTGAGTACAGCCTTGACAGAGTTTACAGATGTAGAAGTTGCTTAAACTGTCTGAAGTAGGTCATTCAGAAGAGCCTCAGAAAGAGGCAAGTCACCAGTTTTTCCCTCTGCTACAGAGAGATACAGAGGATGAGAACTACACTTGGTCCACCAGCAATTTGTAACTCCTGTACAGAGCAGGATATGCTAATAACATGTCAACTTTCATCACAGCAAAATATGCCTAAGCAATGCAGAGAAAGCATGTCTATTATGAATGACGCTATTAATGAAATACTACTAGGGATGCTATTGTTCCACAGTGAGAAAAAAGATTGTTTTAAATTGCCAATTTTTACTTCTGGAGGTAAAGCAAGATTACTTCATCACTGTGAGTATTAACAATGGGTTCATATGAGATTCTGAAACCTCAAATAACTACCTTTTCAAATCCCAGTCAGCAATGTGGCCAAAACCCCATACAAACACTGAGGTCCTCAGGATTGCAATGCATGCGGTATTCAAGCAGTTTGTGTATGTTCTCCTTCCTTTTTCCTTTTCCTTAGTGCTTAATATGGTAGTTTTTTTTGCAATCTAATATACTTCAGCCTTTTCCTCCTATTATTCCTTTCTTCCTTATTCTCAGTAAGATTGATTTTCTCTTTACTTTTCCCTCTGTTTCCTTTTTGCTCATTTCCATCATTCCCTAGTTTGGCCAGTTTGGCATCAATCAGCAGTGCTCTCCATCCTTCTTTCCACGTGATATGTATTTTTATCCACTACCAAAAAGCAAATTTCACCCCATCTGTTCTATACCTCTTTCTCACCAGTTTCTGGGGTGGCAGTGTTCACATTAACACAATACAGGCTATGGCACACGCTATTCATTTTTTGTTGCTTCAGGTCTTGTCAGTTTACTCACTCGTCTTAAAACTTTTACTGGTTGCAAACTTCTCCTTCTCTTACAGGGATTCAAGGGGGCTGAGGGTGCATGTGTGTGTCTATCTGCTGTCTCCTCTTCAGTGAAGGCTTTGCCAATTTTAGCAGCCAAAGTCAGGTCTACACAGACGCATGAAAAAGTGATTATGGTGTCGGCAGACATAGCTTTAAGTTAGGTAGCACACGTAATGGTACAGGTGCTGGAGGCAGCAAGAAAGGCATAAGTGCAGGCTAGCGCCCAGAGTACATATTAACCCCCAGATCCCTGGGGTAGTCCAGTTTTCAGCCTATCCTGAAAAACGTTGCAGTCTGTCATGAACTGCTGTCAACACCAGAGCAACTTAGGTAAAACCTAGTACCTGTGCCACAATCGAGCCTTCAGTCTCGTCTGTAAATGTACCTTGGAAGACTTTGGTGACAGAACAGTCTTTGTGCATTTAACCTGGAATGTGCTCCAGTGCATGCCAGGGGCAGATTTAGAAGGATTATGGTAGCTGGCTAACAGTATCTGTAACTACCAGTGCCAGACTTATAAATGGAACAGAAATTTAAACAGGTTCAAGACTTTTTTTTTGCTTCAGTCAGCTGGAACCTGAACTAGGCTACATCCTGTCTGGCTTCATCTGCCTGTTTCGAGTATTAGTATTGACTAAAAATACCAGTATAAACCCTGCAAAAGTGATCTCGGCACAGTCTGACTGAGACGTTCTCCTTACAAAAGTAATGCAAATTGGCATATTTCATCCTGAATCTCCTCACTCTGTTAGGAGTACAGATGCTGGGTTGAAAGACAATTGCTCTATGCAGAGGAAGAGCCCAGGGTACTTGTCACCTAAGACTACAGACATGGGTCAAGGTAATCTTTCAACCAATGTAATTGATAAATCATCTGAGTTACCAAAGGTGTGAGCAGGCTCCATCCTTTGGTGGAGTGCTTTGGAGATTAAGTCAAGAAAAATGCCACATTTGAAAAACAGGTCTTGTGGGTTCTTGGACAAACAGGGGTAGACAAAATTCTGTTTGGAGAGTGACCAAAAAAAGCCTCTTAAATGCACATGAAAGCTGAGCGATGGGAGCTCCTGACCTAGCCCGGCTTCAGGCCCTGCACTGTCAGCACCTCTCACTGATTTGTTGAGAATCATACAGAAAGCATACAGAAAGAAGACCAACTTTGCTTTGGAGTACATTTAACAGACTGCCAACAAAAGCTAAAAATGATGAACTTTTCTTGCCATAAAAAGGACATTTCTGAATGTAGCTCATGCTCTGCTTTACAAAGCTCTGATCTACGAGGAGAGGGAATTATCTATTTAAAAAAGAAAACTTGCTCCTAATTTTCTCCAGTGTCAAATCCTAAATTGCTAAATAAAAACAAGTTTTGTGCCTTACTTCTAGCATAAGGAGTTCTATAGCTCTTGGAATTTTGTGTCCTTTTATGTATTCAATGTCATCTTAAAGCTAAGAGGGCATAATTTGTACTATTTGTAGTGTTTCTTGTCTTTCAAATTTGTAATTATATACCCATACTCAGCAATCATTAGTGGAATGAAATCAGTTTGAAGAAGTAGAAGACAATGTTGCCAACTTTATAAAACTGCCTGTGTCTGGGAAAATTCTTGTTCTGCACAGATTAGGACCCCTGAGAACAGCTGGCATAGTGAGTATAAGAGACAACTGTCTGATTTTTGGTTCATTGCAGAATTCTCTCAGTAGCTTTGATAATATTTTCCTTTAGTCTTTTCTCTTTCTTGATTGCAGAATCATGGAATCACTAAGGTTGGAAAAGACCTATAAGATATCTAGTCCAGTGTCCAACTCATTCCCACCAGGCCCACTAACCACGTCCCTCACTGCCATATGCACGTGTTCCTTGGACACCTCTGGGGACAGTGACTCCACCACGTCCCTGGGCAGCCTGTGCCACTGCCTCACCACTCTTTCTGAGAAGTTTTTTTCTTCATATCCAATCTGAACCTCCCCTTATGCAGCCTAAGGGCATTACCTTTCATCCTATCACAGTTACGTGGGAGAAGAGGCCAACGTTACCTCAGTACAACCTCCTTTCAGGCAGTCGTAGAGAGTGATAAGGTCTCCCCTGAGCATCCTCTTCTCTGGATTAAATAATTGCAATTCCCTCAGCTGCTCCCCATAACACTTGTGCTCCAGACCTCTCACCAGCTTCACTGCCCTTCTTTGGACATGCTCCACAGCCTCGATGTCTTTCTTGTAGTAAGGGGCCCAAAACTGAACACAGTACTCGAGGTGTGGTCTCACCAGGCCTGAGTAAAGTGGACGACCACCTCCCTGCTCCAGCTGGCAATGCTATTTTTGGTACAAGCCAGGATGCCGTGGGCCTTCTTGGCTACCTGATGGCTCAGCTGAGCGTTAACCAACATCCTCAGATCCTATTTCTCCACACAGTCTTGCCAGCCACTGTTCCCCAAGCCTGTAGATCAATGCTGTCCTATTTCACAGAGACGTATTCTGACATACTTAAGTCTCATCCTGTCTGAACATCGCTTGAAGCAGCGAGCTCCTGCTGCACTTTCTGCTCTTACACAGAGATGGAGGCAGCCAACTCTCCTTATCCAATACACGCAGGTAAGAACAGCACCTAATGCATCAGATGGCTGAAGTGAAGGGTTTCTAATGACAAGCCCTGCTGCTATAGTAATGGTGTTACTGTTGAGTTGCTAAAAATGTCATTCTCAATTCCAAGAATAGCAAAGACACAATAAACATGGTATGTGTTATCACTGATTTTTGTGTAGTCCTGTGTGGAGCCAGGAGTTGGACTCGATCCTTGTGGGTTCCTTCCAACTCACTATGTTCTGTAACTCTATATTAGATCTGAAAAATAATTTTAAACGGTTAGCTCTCGCTTCACCCCAAAAGGCTTTGGAAGCAACGTTCTGAAACGATGCAATGGGATGAAATCTTGCAGCTGAGTAACCAGACAGGGCAATGCAAGCTAGTGCAGTGACTGCAATCCTACATCACCGCTGGAGACTGTAACAGCAAGACTTAAACTGGGAGCATGTGGAGATTGTGTCCAAATAAGCCTTAAGGATTGCAGAGCACGGTTCAAGCTGAAAGGCACAATACCCCCAAACTGTTGCTCATCTTCTGATTAATGTATCCTATGGGCTTTCAAGGACACTGAGTAACTGCTGACCATGCCCTGCAATGAGCTGTAATAGAAGAGTAAAATGATAAGAACGCAGTTTGGATACGTAGAGATCCTGCAATGCAATCATGTAATAAGGAAACCCTGTTCTGACAGACTGGGGATTCACATAGAAACACAGCCAGGCCTCTTTTTTTATCTTGCTAATTTTTAGATACAGAAATTTAATGTATCGATAAAAGAGGGCACTTATTCAGTATTTCATCAGGGCCCGGAGGACCGTTCAGTCAAGGCGCGCTGCTAGGAGGGAAGCGGCTGGGAGAAGCAGCGCGAGGCTTAAATCCTTCGGTGCCCGCCAGCTCCTCCGCGCCGCAGGGGTCGCTGTTTCGCCGGCGCACGAGGGCGGGGCCGCGGCGCGCTCGTCTCTCTCACGTGGCACCGCCCCCTCGCGACACGCGGTCAGGAAGTCGGAGGCTCCGCTTCTCCGCGGCGGCGGCTACGCAAGCCACGCCCCCTCGAACGCTCCCAACCAATCGCCGCGCTCGCCTTCGGCCGCGGCGCGCCGGCGTCTCCTATCCCTTTAAGGAAGCGCCGAGGCTCC
>JAOWBP010002052.1:13197607-13207879 GCA_028571105.1 Tragopan temminckii | reverse complement strand
GGTAGAGTATGCCAGGCCTTAATTCTTTATTGTTTCACATCTTTGAGAAGAAGCTTCATTTTAATATGGCAAAACATACGAAAAGACAGAAGGAAAAGCTACTTTACTTTTATTCCTACTGTTACAGTAGGACTGCACTGTCTTTGGTATTATGTACGTGGGGGAAAAACATATAGCTCTACCATGTATTTAATGAGGTGGTGGTAGGAGATCACCATTGAAGTTTAGCATTTAATTAAATTGCTATATATTATTGAATTTATCTAAGACATTACTGACTTTCTCATAATTAAACTTAGCTATGAAGTAGAATAAAATCCTGAATCCATGCGATGTGCTCAATGCATCAATATACCCTAGGAAAAACCTCTTTTGGAGTACAGTTCTGTTTTGTTGCAAGTTTCTCTGTACCTTTTATTTAAAAGATACTCTGCCCTTGTGAGGCCCCATCTGGAGTACTGTGTCCAGGTCTGGGGTCCCCAGTACAAGAAAGACATGGAGCTGTTAGAGAGGGTCCAGAGGAGAGCCACAAAGGGCTGAAGCACCTCCATACAAAGACAGGCTGAGGGAGCTGGTCTTGTTCAGCCTGGAGAAAAGAAGGCTGCTGGGTGACCTCATTGTGGCCTTCCAGTACCTAAAGGGAGACTGCAAACAGGAGGGGAGTCAACTCTTTATGAGAGTAGATAACAGCAGGACAAGGGGAAATGATTTTAAGTTGAAGGAGGGAAAATTCAGGTTGGATGTCAGGAGGGGATTCTTTACTGAGAGAGTGGTGAGGTGCTGGAACAGGCTGCCCAGAGAGGCTGTGGATGTCTCATCCCTGGAGGTGTTCAAGGCCAGATTGGATGGGGCCCTGGGCAGCCTGGTCTAGTCTTAAATGGGGAGGTTGGTGGCTCTGCATGTGGCAGGGGGATTGGAGATTGATCCTTGGGGTCCCTTCAAACCCAAGTCATTCTATGATTTTTGCAGCATCTCTTCAGCTGTATATCCCTGGCATTTGATGAGTTAAAATGTCAATTACTTCATGCTTGTGAAGAACAGATATGCCAGTGTCATTTGGAGTGGTGCTTTTAACTTTACATGGAACTAGTCACTCAGTGTATAGCATTTATCTATTTCCTTTCTTGAAGAATCTCAAGTGATATCTATTCAAAACTGTCTGTTACTTCCGCTCTGTGTTTAAGCACATACTGGCCCAGTTGCAAGGATCTATAACTGTGAACTGTGTATTGGAACAGTTTCTTTGGTATGCCTCTAATTCTTGAAGAATACATGCCAAAATTGAAAATTACTTATTTCTGCATGTCTTGCTCTCCACCAAGTTTCTGTCTTGCAGTATTTATCAAACTGCCTTTTTAAGGTGTAGTCCTGTTTGGCAGTGGTTGTATCCAAAAATGACTTGCAAATTTTGGATCTTATTATTCAGAAATTATGTATTAAAATGTAGTTGAGTCTTGCCTTTCACCCAGTGAAAACAGAAATGTTGCTCCCCGTGGATATGGGAGTAATATGCTTGGTTCTACTGAAGGCAGTTTTTACAGCTGGGTGCTAAAGCCATGAAAATCAAACTGCTGACACAACCTGAATCATAGTACCACAAGTAGCACTTCTTTGTTTTTGTATGACAGTTTCATTGGTACTATAAATAGTTGGCTCCTTACAGGTGTTCATATGTAATAACTCTTAGAAGGCAACGCTTGGTAAGTTTTCAAATGAATCATGTTAATTCCAGGATTAATTTTTGCAGGGAGACCTTTTGGCTTTTTTCCTTTTGAGGTTTTTAGTCATAAAAATCCATATGTGAAAGAAGTCCATTCCTTTTAATTCTTGAAGTGCAGCTTTCTGGCAGGGAGAATCAGAAAAAGAGCTGGCTTGTTTGTGATAGTGGGCAGCCTCACTTGATCCAATGTTTCCATTGTCAGTCTCCTGGGAAAAAATGTTTATTTCTCTCTAGTTGTTCTGTTCTGCCATTGGTACTCAGCTGGCAGGAGATCTTCAGGTTAGCTGTGTTATCACCAGCCCTGAAGTAACAGCAGATCTAAGAGGAAAAGCCTGCGTGCTTCTGTTTCAAATGCCAGCAAGGAAGCTTGAATACGCATACAGTAGTAAAGACTTTTCACAGCTGTTGCTTGGTGTATATACTGACAGTGTCATGTGCTTTTAACAGAATAGATGGCTGAATGCAAAACCAGAGTTCCTGTTGCAAGACTTTCTATTGCTCCCTCTTGGTTCTGGTTTATGTAGCAGTGTTGGGAGAACAAAGAAGTGACTGTGTACGTGGCTTGAGTCTGGAATAATTTAGGTGGCTATAGTCAGTCCTCAGACAGCTTGGTAAATGCTGTCTATAAATTAAGCTGGGAAACTCTGTGTTTTCTTTTACAGTTATCATTGAGCCTGAATTTAACATGGCTGATAGTTGATGCAATGCCTCTTTCAGGTAGTGCTGATTAATGCAGTAATACTCTGGGATGTAGTTATCTTGACCTGTGGAGAACCTGAAGTGAGCAACTTTATGTGGCTCCTGGCATCTACAAAGCAAACAAATCTTGGTTCAGTCTTTGGGACTGCTGTTTAAAAATGTCCATCAAGAAGTAGTGTGGTGCTGATACATTTCCTTTTCTCTCCAGTCTTTACCTGAGTTTACTGACATCTGAAAAAAGGGTGTGAGGTTTATTTGTAAATGCTTTACTATGGATTTCAAAGATATTGGATACTGTAGCATGCATGGGTATGTAGTTGCACCTGTAAATGGTTTAGGTAGTGAAGTACTTGAACTACATTTAGCTGGGAGTTATTAGGTTTTAAGAGATTTTTGTAAGAATTTCCTTAATTAGCATAGAGACCAGACTTTCAGAATTAAACTCTAGCATACTGCCACCTTTGTTAATACATTTATCCACATTTAGTTCATTAATTACATGGAAAAGGGTGAATAATTCAATGGAAAGTGATGTTGGAGAGAAGGTGATGGGAGGGGAGCAACACTAGAGAAGGAGGAAGTACAGGTGAAGTTTCTGGTATTGCTGCCCCCTAGTTCATATATGCAGTTCACAAACAAAATATTTTTCTAAGAAAGCTTGCTTTTCAGTTAAATAAATTTCCTTGCCTAGATAATGTGGGGCGAAAGGCATGAATGAACTTGCTGATCCTGAAGCAATGGCTAAGGGTGAAAGGTAACAAATTGCTTGAAGGTATCAATGGTCATTTAAACAAATTCTGACTTGTTTCTTGATTCTTTGGTTGTTTTTATTCCATTGTTTTGTTATCATTCTCGATACTTCAGCTCTATGTGACTTTTCTTTAGGCATCCACCTTTAAACTATTTTCTGTGATTACTTCATGACAATGAAGTAGTTGGAATTATGAACAGTAGTTGGAACTTGTAGTGAGTAATATTTTTCCTTTCGTTAAGTGATCATAGCATCACCAAGGTTGGAAAAGACCTCTAAGATCATTCAGTCCAACCATCCACATATCACCAATATTAATGAGACTTTACATAGGCAGAATGTGCTTCATGGAGTGCTGCTTTCCTGGATGTCTGCAAGATGAACTTGTTGCAGTCCAGGCCTCTTGGGGAGCAGAATTGGCAGAGGACTAAGTTTTATACTCTTTAAAACTGCAGTCAAATGTATTGAAGGTTGGGATGGGCATGGAAATTTTGTCACATGGTAGGTAAAGAAACTATGTGTGGTGATATGAGCAAGAAGTTAAATAGTTGTTGAGGTGGGGGGAGGGCAGAATGGTTCAGGGAAGTGAAATAAGTCCAAGTTCAAAATCTGAAAACAGCTCTTTTGAACAAAACAGGGTTACCACTTTCCTGTTCTCTCTGCCTGGTTCAAGAGATTCATGATGTAGAGATCTCATAAAAGGCTATTCTGCTTATGTAGAATTCTATTCCATGGTGCTACCTCCACTCCCGTGTTCTGATTTTTTTTTTTTGATGGACCAAGGTGGATAAATGGAGAGAAATAATACTCTGACAGGCTGATTATACTGTAGTAATGCACTCTCCCCTTGATCCCAGTTGCAGCACAGAGCTGTGATTTTAGTGACACAGTAAAGCTCTCCACCTAGAGGGAGGAAACAGACTGCAGTCACTGGAGCAAGGCTGACTGGCTGCCTTGGCTTGGGAGATCCACGTTTTGCATAAAGGAAAGAGTGGCATAGAGGTCTTCTTTCTCTAAGAGAGAAAATCAAGTAGCTGATAACTTCCGTATTTAGTACTGTATTTCAAATGCTTAAAAATCCAGCAATATCAAGTAAACTAGACTCTACTATTCAATAAGGATACAATATACAGTAAATTGCACACAAATATTAATGTTCTTCAGGTATTTGTTATTCTTTGTAAGAAATTGCTTGTTCAGATTACTTTTCTTTGCTTTATGTCTTCCTTGATTTGGGAGTGGACTTCTGAAGAGCATCTCCTTACTCTGGCTGAAGACAGTACTCCAATAAATGTGTTTCCCACCGTGCTTTCTGAATGCGTAACTGTGTTTGCAGAATGGCATTGGTCATTCCTAAACCTGACATTTTTTAGCTTAAGTGGAAGGATGTGTGTGTAAGAAGCAAGTAATTTTATTTCCAGTGTATTCGATTTCTCCACACTATCCTTAGATCTCCTTTCCCATTGGGTCTTCTCTACTTTGAGCTTTGTTAAATGAGCTGCCCACCTCCTTTGCTACTGGTTTTTGATCACTAGGAAACTTTTTGTCAGAATCACTTGTTTATCTGGATACAAAATAAGTTGCCGCAGAACAAATCTCTTGCTTTGGCTTAGTGGCGGCCTGCTTTTTTTTTTTAAGAATGTTTAACGTTGATGAACAATACCAGTATGTGTTTGTGATTATTTTGTTTGCAAAAAGTATGCATTGCTTTGGTTCCTGTGAAAAATAAATGTTATGAAGATTTTAGCTATGCCATCTTTGACAAAGAGAACTTAAGGGGGGAAAAAAAAAAAAGAAATTAAGAAGGACATCAGCTTTAATAGGAATAGGATGAAATCCTTGTTTTTATATGCCTAGGAATATTTTCACTTTCAAGTATGCAAGTTTTGCAACAGTAGCATATATACTTCCAGATTTTTTTATATGAACTGAATTGGTTTTCTGTTCCAGTGTCAGTGAGAAGAGTTTAGTTTTATGGATATGGATTTATGGGTGACTGGTATGACAATTACAGATATGGGAAATCTGGAGGGAACTTCTGGAAAGTATGTGGTATTTGCTAACAGTAATATATATTTTTAAAGCTACTGTGTGTGATGTTTTTTACCATCTATCATTACATAATCTTGAATCACTGATGGCTCAGTCAATCCTTCAGCATGCGAGTTAATGCAGGAAATTTGACCAGACAACATTGGTTATACAGAGGATTACTATCTGCTACTGCTGTAATAGGCAAGTTTGATTGGTGGCATTATTTTCTAGGCTAGCAGAAATGTCTTGTTGAAAGCTGTTTCGCTCTCTTTGTTTCTTGCCAGGCTTCTACTGTTGATCCTTGTATTGGAATTGCTAAGTCATGGCTTGAACCATGGCTTGATTGAGCACCTGATAGGAATGCAGGGCCAACCCAGGGGAGCTCAGGTGCAGGCAGTGCAGCTGAGGGACTGGAAGGGGTGGAGCCAGGATGCACCCCTTCCCAGCCCTCATTTAAGGGTTGGCAGTGGAGGTGAGGGTGTCTCTCTGGAGATCCCTGTGTACGTGAGGCCTTCTGAAGGTAAGCAGCTTTTATTTTTGTGCCCATGGCAGTTGCATTTGAGCCTGGGACCTTGCTACTCTGCTGTTATTGCTGTGCTTTCTGTTGCTTTACAATCCCAAAATTCCACACAGCTGTCTGTTCTATAACTTTTCAGTCCAAATGAGCCAACTGTAATGAAAAATGTGAGGAGGAGGGAGGAAATTTTACAAGGTTGCATGATCTTTGAGATAGACTCAGTGGTTTGGAGCATGGTCTCAACATCATCTTCTGGGACAAGGGCTTTTGTTTCTTGGTCTGTATCAATAAAATTTTTTGAAAATGGCTGTCCTTGGAGTCAAATAGACAGGTGATACCATGAAGTCTGAATTCTGAGAAGGCTTTTCTCCATGCTGGCTATGTTCCAGTCCTTACAGCTCTCCTTCTGTCAGACTCACTGTCCCTGTGGGTGTGTGAAGTATTTTCCAGACTGTTGTATCTGATACTTGGCAGAATTTATCTTCCTCAGCAAACTAGGATGAGACTGGGAAGGCAGAATGGAATCTGATAGTACTGCACTTCTGGTTTTGGTGTTCTAGGTAGTTTGGGTCAGGAGGCAGAACAATGTTGTAATCTAAGCACTGTTAGAAGTGGATAAGTGTTATATAGTGTAAGAGCAATGGAGGTTGGAAGCTTTGATGTAAAACTGTGGCAGGAGTTGTCTGCTGAGGTGAATAATTGAAGCCCTGCTGAGCATTCATCTGAACAAGAGGTTGGGCAGAGAGTTTGGCACTGGACCAAATGGAGCAGGGGCAGTCAGGGAGACAGGGTGGGGTAACTGTGATGAGGGCAAGTACAGCAGACTTGGGCTGAGCAGTGAAACTGGAGCAAGAGTTTAGGAAAGCAAATGATGTTGGGGTGGGTGAAGGGCTAGGAAGGAGAGACTGGGAATGGGCCCGTGAAGGAATTGGCCCTGGGAGACTGGGTGAAGTTTTGAAAGTGGGAAATGGGGATGAATTTGGGACATCCTGAGACTGAGATTTTAGTAAGCAGCAAGAAGGGGGCCTGGGTAGAGAAGGAGCTATGAAGGAAACCATTCCACCTTTCCTGTGGTTCTGCAGGCTAGAAGTTCTTTCCTTTGTCCTAGCAACCTAGCTGCTACTCTGCCTACTGGCTGCCTCGTCTGTTTTGCCTTAGGACAGGTATCTGCTTGTGCGGGATAAAAGCAGGCATAGCCTTTTTCTGTGGTGCTTGTGAAATTGTTTAAGTCTTTGTGGGAACAAAAGGCAATCGTTGCCCAGACATCTGGATTCTGCTGCATGCGTGGTATGAGTCTGGTAGAGAGAAATCAGATCACAAACTGATCTGAAGCAAGGGGAAGAAAAGGCTTTCACCGAATTACCTTTTAATTATATGCTTTCTTGTATGGGATGCAGAAGGAGAGCAGAGAGCAGTTCCTTTGTGTTGAAAATGTAGCTGTATACTGAGGTTTTTAAACCTGGAGTTTCTTCATGGATTTTTGAAGGTACTTAATACATTGGGAGCGAGGTTCCTTTAGCTGTTGCTTTAGCATGTTTAGGACTTCACCCAACTCAGGAGCTCTCAAAGATCTCACCTCATGCTCTTGGAAAATGAGGAATGCATCATTGAGTGTTTCCAAGTCTTACTTGTTATGGACTGTTCTCTGACAGACATGAGGACTCATTGGAGAGGATGCTTTCCAGCATTTCATGCCCAGGTTTTCAGTAGCTATTGCTTCAGACCTTGAATGTTCTTGGGTGGGGGGTGGGGGGATTACAGTTAAGCAGAGCTATAACCATTTTTTTTTTTACTCCGATGCGTTTTTTTGTCCTTAAGTTCAAGCTTTCTACAACACTTATGCAGAAGTAATCTGTTCTCTTAATTCATCCTTTTGGAGTGCTTTATACAGTAGGCCTGATAAAATTTGTTGTCCATTGCTAAATAGCACTGGTCCTTTTGTTCAATTTAAATACCTATTCTGCTGCTGTTGATCTACAGTATCAGAACATGAGATGTCAGTACAGGTGTGGATGTTGAAGAGGAAACTGTGGCAGCACCTTGTTCTCAATCTGCCACAACTGCCTGAAGCTATTTAATACCCTGTTTTGACCATAGTTAAAAATGGAGCAGCAGTCTTCCAATCAAATATTCTACGATGGTCTGTTTTCATAGAACTTGATTTTTGAATAGCAGCTTGTGACATTTTGTTTTTAATACTGAAAACAATTACTGCTATTTCTAATATAAAAAAAACAACACTGTTTGTCACATTTGAAGTACACAGGCTCTGTAAATACCACATGTGCTACAACGATAACCTTCTGCTGTGTGTTAATGTATTATGCCAAATATGGTCTTTGTGCTGTAATACAGTGAGTCATCTTATGTGTTGGGGTTCTTAGTAGTGACCTTTCCAGATTTGAGCATGAATGTCCTGGAAATGTCTCCCAGGTTTACTGAATGTGTTCTACTGTTGCTGTGGATCTAATCTTAGTATTTTTCAACCTAGAGCATACAAAATCACTTATTCTTGCATATTGTCAGCATGGAGCATAGCAAAAATTCAATCTGGACTATTGAAAAAATGAAATACTTACTCAACAGGTACTTAGGAATGTAGCTCTTCAAAGTCACTTTTATATAATTATTAAGAAAAAAATCTGTTCAAAACACAATATCTACATGTCTTATTTAGTAGGCTGCTGCACCTCATGGTGATTCAGTTCTGACTGTTGCCCACCCTGTTTGTTAGTGAGAGAGGAAAACGTGGAAGAGTCGGATCAGAGCCTGAAGCAGTAAGAACACTTTGACAGCAGCGGCACTGCTGGACTTGGTACTGATGGTGGGTGATGAGCTGAGCAGGAGCATTTTAGGAAGGAACTTAAGCAATGTAATGAGTAGAGAGTGAGTAGAAAGGCACTGCAATTGCCATTTGTTTTGTCTCCAGAAGCTGAAAACTTCAAGATGCAGGCAGTCAGAAGGGCTGGAAAAGAAAGGAAGAGAGAGAGAGGACTTCTTTCTCAGTAAAGTGGATGTTGAGTCTGGTTGAGGTTCTCTCTCTCAGCTTACCTGTTCCATTATTCTTTATTCTCTTCCTCTCAGCATTGAGGAGGTCATTAAATGCATTTTGGTGCACACCCTTTCCTCCGTCACTCATTTTTTGTGTAAAATTCTAGTTTCTGGCATACTTTTCCCGTAGGTGCCTGAAGAGTCCTGGTCAGAGAAATAGACCTGTTCTGGGGCTTACTTGAAAGATCTTTCATTCTTGAAAATCATCTTCTGATATTTCTTTCCCATAGTGTGACAAGTGTCTGCTGCAGAAGTCTGAAACTTTACTGGATTAAATCTGGTTTATGTGATGGCTATTTGTTATTTCACTGTTACTTTGTGCAGTTGTAGACTGGGATTTGGGGGTCTTCTCTGTAGTAGTTGCAACTTGATGAATATGTTTCAGTACGTGCATGGTCTAATCAAACTGATGCCAATCAAAAGTTTTCTGTTTTTAATAAGTGCAGTTTTTAGCAATTATCTAGAGCTCTGAACTCTTAAGGCATGTCTACCCTGAATGAAATGAGCTGTGCATGCAGGTGTCTCATCAGTTTTGATCACATTCAGAAGCTGCTTTTAGATTTATGAAGTTGAATCAAGTGATTGCAGTGTGTTGAATGTGAATAAGACCGTTTAACCACAGAAGGGGCCTTCAGTCCAAATCTGGTTTCTTGAGTTGAGATTGAAGACTCCTCACTAAGCTAAAACTTGAGCAGCCTGTTCATAGGAAATGATGTCAGTGCTTTAGATGACATCTTAAAAAACAAAACTTATGTGTTAAAGTTGTGGATTTTTTTTTGCTTTCAGTAGGGACCAAAACTAGATATTTAGGTTCATAACATCTTTATAGAAGGGAAGCTTCATTACAAAGGCTTTCTTAAATTAGTTCTTAAATGATTCTTACTCATGCAGTATGCAAACTGTTGAGGAAACACTAATACAGAAATCACACGATACTTGTTCTATCTATGAATGTTATAGGACTTATCAGAAACAATCAACTGATGGAAAAAGTCTTATGAAACATATCAAAATGCAGCTGAGAGGTAAAAGGCAGTAAGAAGAATCTTAGACTTGATCTGTTCAGAGGTTACTTTTTTAAAGTAGCAGTTTCCTTAGCTTAATGGGGAAACTGTTTTCAGTTTCTAACTTTAAAAGGCTAACAATCTTCAACACCAGTTAAATATGTCCATATTGATTTGCTCTAGAGACATGGCACTCTTTCTGTAACAATCAGTGGAAGAGCTGCATCTTCCATAAGTCAATGTCGAGAGAATGTTTATTCTCTAACAAATAATTCTGTTTTGACTAAAAACAAACTGCTGACCTTCTCTGGGCTTCTCAGCCAGCTGCGATTTAAATGTGTGTGCCCCTGCCTCATTAGGCAGTGCAGCTGCAAGCACTGTACTAGCCGGAAACCAGGGCATTTATGATTGAGTTCCTGTTATTGACTTGCTCTAGAGAAAATGCCAAATACCACTGTAGGTACTACAGTAGGGACACTGTGGGAGGCTGGTGCAA
>JAOWBP010002052.1:13172103-13184959 GCA_028571105.1 Tragopan temminckii | reverse complement strand
CCCTCCAGTATGAAGTCTCTTTAGCTGGAAGTTGCTTGGCAATTGTTAAGAGTTAAGCGTCCAACAAAGCCTCAAATCACTATTTCTTCATATTAGAGTACATAACAGTAAGTTCTAATATTGCTTTATTCCATGTAATTTAATCTAAGGAATCATTCTTCTCCTTCCCTCCCTTCTATTTTTTTTCTCCCTCTTGGCTTGTAGCCACTATGGCCCCTGTACAGCCCTCGAACAGTGTTCTGCTACTCAAACTACAAATTCATCACAGAGTTGGATGAAAACATTTGTGGTGTCAGGGTATCATTTCAACTTGTAGTCCTTAATCATTACTTGAGGGTTTTGCATTTGGGACAGATTTTGAACTTTATAATAGAGAGACTTCTATTTGTTTTGAAGCGTACCAGTTTTCCTAAGAGAACGACAGAATGAAAACCTAAACTTGGAGGAACAAATAGGATTTCAGGATCCCTAATTTGAGCACACTAGAGCACTTGCTGCAGGCCACTAATAATTCCAGGTAAAAGGTAGTGGTGCTGTGGTGGTGGTTTTAATGGTGTGGTTCTCCCTCAGCCTCTTTCTGGGTGATATGCAAACATCATCTCCCATGCTGCAAATTGCACGTTTTGGAATTGCAGTCAAATGCAACCCCTTCCTAAATTGTAATTGAGGTAGACAGAAAATACTACTCCAGTGAATAAATAGACATAAATTTTTGTCCTGTTTATCTCCTTCGATGCCTTCTGTAAATGTTTTCACCTTATTCAGTGTGCTTCAGAAGGAAAGTGAAAGTGTGCATAGAAATAGCATAGAAAGTGAAAACATGCTTTTATTCTCACACATCACTTTATTCTCTTAAGACACACACATTTATTTTTAACAGTGCTATT
This sequence comes from Tragopan temminckii, assembly GCA_028571105.1. Lineage (NCBI taxonomy): Eukaryota > Metazoa > Chordata > Aves > Galliformes > Phasianidae > Tragopan > Tragopan temminckii. The sequence continues at coordinate 13,184,072 of JAOWBP010002052.1, read as the reverse complement.
AGTTTTTTGGAGGTTGAAATGTGTACACAATTTTTTTTAAGCATGTATGTATTAAGCACTATTCAGCTGCTCTTCTGAATCAAAAAGCTTAAGTTTCACGGCAAGAATGGCAATGATATTTACAAGAAGTGCCTGGTTGGACACTGGCTCCTGGAATTAAATAGGAAGTGCCTGAAGTCTTCTGGCAAAGCTATTCTTAGATGACTTCAGCTTTTTTTGGTAACCACAGCCTTATACTTGTGTTCTGAATTATAAGAAAACTACATTTTTCTTGTCAATTTTTAAGAGAAAATAGAAATTGTCTCATGCACAGGCGATTGCTTAATTGTGCCTTTCTGCCTTTGTAACAGATGACTTCACTGGTTATGACAGATTTCAGGTATTTCTTACCTTTTTGAGTGTGGGTGTTCTGTGCCATTTTTTGTTATTGTCTTAAGCTGAAGACCAAGAGCGATGATAGGAAACTACTTATTCCAAAACTGGCATTGACTTCATTTGGGTTTTAGTTTACTTCTAGTTTTTGTTTTTTTCCTCAAAGCTCCTAAACAATACTGGTAGCACACAGCTGATACAAGTATAATAAGTACATATTGTTGCAAGTACGCATGTAGGAAGGAATATTTTTCCAATCTCTGTCTACTGAAGAACAAAAGAAAGGAAAACCTTTCCTTGGAAAAAGCCAGTATTTAAAGTCATGAAACTTGAAAGGAAGCTATAGGAAAAGCTGCAATAGGGGAAGAAATGGGAATACCTCTTTATCTCCTGCAAGGCAGTCATTAGCTTTTAGTAATGGTCTTTCTCATTTTGGATAAGGAGGTTGACCTGGTAGTACTCTGATAGGGACTATTGTGACCTTCTTCTAGGGAAAATTAGCAACTTTCAAATATTTCTGGCATCTCTGGAGTTGGAGGGGGAAAAAAAAACCCAGTTTTTATTTTGGATGGATGTGCTGTTCTGCACTGTGCGAACTTGCACTGAACCACATGTTGGAGAGTGGAAATTGAAAACATTCAAGTTTCCCTATGTTTTAGTCCTCAGCTTAAAAGTTAGAGATTGGCACCATCATCTACCCATGACATGCAAAGTGATCTGAGGGCTTGGAAAGAACAGGAAGACAGTATTGACTTAGAGACTGAACCTTGGTATTTAAAAATGGCTTGTTTCCTTTGGAATTTGTCATCTTTAAATCTTAAAATCTTTGAATCTAAGACTTGGAAGAGGTTTTGCAAACACATACTTCTAGTGAGTACTAGTGATGGTAAGCTGAGCGATGTTTGGTCCCGTTCTTTCCCTCTAGGAAGAGAATAGTTGTTTAAGTCTTGCTGATGCTTACTGACTTCATTTAGGTGTAGAGAATGAAAGAAGTACCAATGCAAATCCGATTACAAAATCCAGAAGCTTATTTTTAGTATAGCATAAACAATACCTATGTGAAACTACTTGTTTACCAGAATTGAAAATAATTTTGCTCTATTTAGGTTAAAGGGAGCATTTAGTATGACAGGTACTCCATTAACACCTCATTTTTCTTGAAGGTGGATTGTCCCTGAGGTGATATGTTAATTGAAAAAACAGCAGTATTGCATAGGACTTTCTTAATTTAAAAAAAAAAAAAATGCTGAGACCTGACTCTGTTGTCAGTCTGGGTTCAGGTAGGTTGAAATGTCGCCCAGTCTTCTGCTGGAATTGAGGAAATAAGAGGCTTCCTTAACTACTGAGGGAATTGTTTATGAGGAATGTCCAGAAGGAGCTGTGGGCTCCTTGTCTGTTTTCTAACACAGGACATCCACCCAACATTTAATTACTGTCAGCTACAAAATGTGGAAGTTCAGTTCTCTTTGGAACCAGTCCAGTATTTTGATTTCCTTGATCAATTGCCAAACTAGTGAAAACGTTTTGCACCAGGTTAGAGTTTCTTAGCTCCTCCACTTTTCCTGTGTCATAATGTAATTGGAGCAGAACAGCATCAAAGCTTTGACGTGTTCTGTTATATGCATTTTGATTTCTTGATATTTACATACATGTCAGCAGAACAAAATATGTTCAAAAGGTATAAGAGTAAAATCACCTTCCAGCAGTGACAGTATTTGTTTTCCTGTGCAAAACTGATATTTCAGTCTGCGGGAAAGAAGGGAAAAATAGCCAGTCTCTTCTCCGACATCTGTTGTGTGTTTTGTATTTGCAGGTGTAGGATGTCTACAAAAGAGTAGCTTAGCTGATGTCACTATTTTGAAATTATTTTTTATTAAAGTGAGTATTAATTTATAGTTAAATTTTGACTTGCACACTAGTTTTGTGATCTCAGACGGTGATTGAACGTGTTCTGTTGAACCAAAACTGAAGGTGTCACATCAAGCTGTAGCCAGGTAGTTTCTGCTCTGGGGACACATCAGCGAAGAGCTGCTGTTTCTCATGGTGGAATGATGCCTTTTCCAGCTCCTGCTCTACCACATAGGAAGTAAAATAATAGTAATAAAATAATTTTAAAAACCCTTGTGCTTCTCATATGAGGTGAGGGAAGATATAGCTGACTGATTACATTAATCTTGAGTGTAAAAGTAGAAGTGTGAAGCATTACATGGGATGACTTGTTAAGGTAGGATCTTGAAGCAAGTTTTTCTTATTTTAGGATGGTGTGATGTGGCCTTTACGTCATTTTTAAAATGAAGCTCACCTTTATTTAATGCAGTGCATTACCTGGAAAGTGTTCTAGGAGTCTGAACTGACACTGGTTCTAAATTCCGTATTACTTTTTGTGGTGTGTGAGATAGTCTTTTGTCGAGTCAGTTCATGTTTTAAATTTGATTTACCACTTCGCATGTCTTGATGAAAGTCTTGCAGGAAGATATTTGCAGCCTCTGTTACAGATCTGTTAAGCTGTGATGTGCAGTTCCATCACTGAATCTTCAAGATGCAATATCCAAGGCTGCTCTCTGCCATTCAGCTGCAAGATGCAAGAGATTGGATTTGAATTCTAGATTATATTGGAGGTGGACACCTACATCAGTATAAATGATTCAGCCTAACATAGTACTGATAGATTGAACAGTGCTTGAGTTGTCTTTTCCTTTGAAAGATGAAGGAAAGATTAGATTACTTTATCAGAAATAATTTGTTCTGCTTGGAATATGAACTTGCTGTGCCAAAGTTTTGATCTTAGTTGTTGGTCTGCCTTCTGAAGACTTTCCCTGTAGTCTGAGGGAATTTTTTCACTTTCAGCAAGAAATCTATAGACACAGTTTAATTATCCTGGACTGAAATGTTTTTAGAGAAGTATGTATGAAGTAATGTGCTAGTATTAGCTTATGTTGCTGTAGAGCTTTGAGAAATTGGTGTTTGATCTTAAAAATGGCTTTTCCCCTCCATTAGTTTCTTCTTAGTTTGTGTTTTTAATGAATGTAAGGGGTTCAGACAACTCACTGACTTTTACCAATTTGAAATGCTGTAACTAACTTTAACTGTTATCATTTGTGTAAGGTTAAAATACTTGCATTTAGTTACATGATTGAAATGAATGTTACTCGTTGGCTGTTTGATATGTGCACAAACCTGCTTCAAGCAACTGGAGTATGAAAATACTCGAGCTGCAGTAAATACTGCAACCAACTGTGCTTGTTATAGTTATTTTACTCAAAGAATTTGCGATAGTAGAGATGAGATTTGTGAATCTACAGCTCACAGATAAGTAAAAAACATGGATGTGATTGTAGAACTTGATAATCCCAAAGGTTTCTAGAGTTATTTTCTACTCTTCATAGCAACTTTGGGATGCGTAACTGAATTAAAGCACCTGGGATTGTTTCCCAGAGTGGTAGAAATGACTGGTCTATATAGTCTTCCCTTTTGGAAATCTGTGTAAATAAGTTCCATGGCTCTCAGTTTCTAGAAATTTTGATGGCAATTTAGGGTAGTGGTTTTTTTTTTTTCAAAGGAAACTAGCATTCATTTAGCATGCATTATAAACTCTTGCATTTTTTTTCCTGTAAAGTACATATTGTAGAGAATATATGAAAGAAAATGGAATAGTATTATACTACAATTTTTTCACATAATTCACTATACTACACAACTTACTGTGGAAAAAAGAAAAGATTCTCTGAAGCTTAGGGAATTAGAGAGTTCTAAGAATAAGGCATTCCAATTTAGCATCTAGGGGACTTGAACTTCTGTATTCCTTTTCTAATAACTTGTAGCATTTTTGTGCACAATAAAAAAAACTCATTAAAGGCCTCATTCTAGACATAAGAAATGTGCTGTTCAGTGGCACACATAGTATACCACAAGGAAAATAATAAATTGTGGGTTTTTTTAGAGTTAAAAAGAAGCTTTTCTTAAGAAATAATGATGAAAAGCCTATGTTGCAATATTCCTGCATAGGCTCGAACTCCATCTGGGAAAAAGATGTGGGAGGATTGCATTAGAGAGCAAGCTTAGTTTTTTTTTAACATAGTTACTGTGCATCTGGTGATATCAGGAGGAAATATTTTTTATAAAGAGAAAGCCAAAGAAAGAAGCGATGAGATGCAATTGAACATCTTGCCAACTGTTCTACAATGTACTCAATGACTGCTGACAGGAAAGCTGAAGGTTTCTTTCAGAGCCCTTCAGTTGATTTAGTGCTGCTCTCTGACTAGGTTACCCATAGGTCTGTCTGTCTTCTCATGCTCCATCTATAAAATATTACTATTGTCAGTAAAATAATCAGACCTGCAAATTAATTAAAAGTCCTCACATAAAACATTGTCAAGGGTCAGCTAGCTTAACAGTCTGAGCGAGCCATGTCCCATAGAGGCTGATGAGTGGTATACTACCTTTTGTAGCCTTTTCATTTTCCTGTGAAGCCTTTTTTCCCCTGAATTTCAGTTAAAAAAAAAAAAAAATATATATATATATATATATATATTCCATCCTTTCCTTAGCAGGGTATTGTTGCCTGTTTCTTCTGAGATCTGCACTTGCGTCTAAATGGTAATAACTTTTTCTGCTATGCTTTCTGGACTGTTTGCATACACTAGATATGAAATACCCTTAAATACTATAGCAAACTCATGCTTAATATTCATTTTACACTTGGAGGTGGGAAATAAAATGTTACTTAAAATCAAAATCAAGTTGCTTGGAGGAAATCAAGTGATGCCAGAGGCAGAAGTCAAGGCACGTGTGACTGCTCTTTGCATGTTTTATACTAAAAAAGAGGTCAGTATAATTAGGTCTTCGCCTCTTGTTATTGACAACAACATCTTGAGAGCTTTCATTCTTTTCTGCAGAATGACACAAAAACTGTTGAAAAGACTGTGTAATTGGAATTTTAACTGCATGACGTCACCAGGAGTAATTTGTTTTACTCAGCCATGCTATCTGTTGGAAAAAAATGAGGATTCCTTTTAATATCTTGCACTGCTCCTCTAGCCAGTTGCATTGCAGGATACTTTCTTCAAGACTATAAATATTAGCAAAATGGGGTACTTGTAAAGAAATAACCTTGCCATTTAAGACTTTTTTGGGAGGGCACGAATACTTGGAGATAGAGAACGTAGTGGAATAGAGTGCAGAACATGCTCTTTTTTCTCCAGTGAACACCTGTGACTGCTAGTCCTTTGTTCCTTCTTCATTCCTGATCGTGTTCTACAAAAGGTCATTATGGCCGTTGAGTTTTGATGTAGTGAATATCTCTCCAACTGCTGTCAGAATAGTTAAACGTAAATGAAGTCGTTGCTTATGAATCACTAGGTTTGATGAAAGAGGAAGGAATCAACTTAGTGCTATGAAATGACTTGGATTCTGCTTTAATGAAGTATGAAACAATTGAACTGCTGAGGGTATGGGCTGCTCCAGAGAGGAGTAATTCCACTTGTTTCTGTGTCTATGAATGAAAACTAAATGGACAGTAAGTTAGAAGTGTTTGACCCTATGTGTGAAATGTTTGTGCGCAAGTGATTCCTGATGCCATATGAGAAGCTATTGCTATGGCTAGCTACTAGTTTTTGTGTAAATACACTGTTAAAAAACTCTTCTTACAAAATAGCGTGAAATACTTTTTACTGTCTAGGTACAGGTCTCTTTAATATACTGTATGTATGCATGGGAATACTGAGGAAAAATATAGCTTGGCATCCTGGTATGCTATGAAATGCATTAAGCACAAATAAGTATCTAAAACCACATACAAAATACTTTTCTAGGGAAGGTACCAGAACAGAATGAAAATGTGGCAGCAATTGTTGGAATACTAAATATTCCCAATGTGAAGAGATTCCTGTTCTTGTTAAAGTTGTTGCAGTTTTACCTTTCCTACATCTCAGCAGGAGAGCAGTGAGCTTAGCATTTCTTAGTCCTCTCCCAATAACTTTGGAGAAAGCAATACGCAGATCTCATAGATGACTGCAGTAGTGATCACAACTTTGAGAGAATGAATGAATGAAGCAGTGAGGTCAGCTTCTGAAAGAGGGCAGGAAAGGGAGTTAGGTGTGATGCCTTAGATTCTGAAGACTGATTTGACCGTTACCAGAAAACAGTTTGTTGTAGGTTTCTTTCAGAGATGTGATAAATCATGTGACTTCTTCCAAAATGCCTACTGGTGTGAAGTCACGGAATCAGCATTTTCTAGGAGGATTGAGTGGAGTTGAGCTATTTTCAGGTTCTCACATTTTGGTAAAGGAGGTACTCTTGCACTTTGCTTTCTCCTTTACACTTGATACTTAACAAAACCAGTAAAGATCTCTTCTCCTGAATACGGAAATTTTAAGTTTCTTAACAAAATAAAGCTTGTAATAAATACTAGATAACGTTTTCTTCATCTTTGACTTTTTGTAAGTGGGTATGTTTGTTCAGTTAAAATATATCCTCACATAAACTTGGCAATTAAACTAAAGAATTTTTCTTAACTGTGAGCTGGTAATATTGTGAAACAGTGGTTTTTGGTATACTGTTGTTAACTCAGCTAGGAATAAATGTGACAGAACTGCTTGCAAAGTTAGACAGGGAGGATTCCGTAGTATTTCCTGTAGTTTCTAGGGCACAGAGTGATTCAAATGAACTGCTAAGAAACCTTGAGATTAGAGGAAATTACTGTGAACGCAGACAAAAATGACTAAAATGTGTCCTGTGTACTCAGTTTCTCCACAGCTTGTAAAGACAGTTAAATTTAACTAGTCTCAGGTTTTGGTGGAGCAGCGAATGAAAGAAGTTGAAGAAATGCTTGTGACAAGCTCTTTAAAGTAATTCGTTTTGATGCTTCTTAAAGACTTCTTTGTGAACATTTAAATAGTTCCTCTGTTTTTAGAGATCTATGCAAAATTGCATAACTTACTGGAATAAAATGGATGTGGGAATACTTAGACTATATGGTGACTTTACCTTGATTATAGCTTTGCCCTACTTGTGATAAGTAGGCTGTTTGTGAAGGAACTGTGGACTAGCTAGCTAGAAGAATTTTTGATAACTGCTTGAAGCCTGATACAAGGGGTGATTTGCTAACTTGGACTGTAGGTGACTCGATATTTTATGAATTGAAGGAATAGGTATTTTGTTGGCAGTGCTGTAGTAGTTGCCTATTCCAAATCCTGTTCCTGACAGATAGGATAAACAAACATGATTGCTCACTTTCCTTTTCTAGTTCCCCTTAGACAAGGGTCTTGGCAGTTAATGGAACTGTGTTTTTTTTCCCTTTCTAAGTTGACAAGGGGAAACTGTGAAGCTGGGTACACAAGCATTGTACAGTATCTGTAAATATAAGGATGACCTTCGCCAACCTCCTCTGAAAAAACACTGCATCCTTTTGTGGTCTATCACCTAGATAATTCTTATCCTAATTCTTATCCTGCTTGGCTCCTTGCCACTAGGAAGCTTGGTTCATGTGGTATCTGAGCACTTGATTGAAGTTAATACACGTAGCCTTGTGGAATAGAAGTGCCAGATCTAACGTCCAATTTCAATCACTTTTTAGTAAACTCTTTCGCTATCTCTGTTTTTACTGTAGAGTTAGACATTTCACTTTGAGCTGTCATTGATTACAGAAGAAGGTTGCACTGTCTGAATTAATAGTTCCATTTGATGGTAACTTAGATGATAGAGCAAGATTTACTGTGGTTATGTATTTCATTTATTTACTATAGGTCAGATTTTGTGGGGGAAAAAATCCTAGCCCATATGAAAAAGAAAACATCAAAAGACCATATCTAGCTTTTTGCTCAAAAATATCTGACAAAATGAAGCTGCTTTTGAGTGTAGTAAAAATGTTTGATATATGAATTTCCATTGAGTGTTGTCTTTGAAAAAAGTGTTTAAAAGTATTCTGTTCAATTTGTAGACTGTGTTCCTTTGACTTGTCTAATAATTTCACAGGGTTTTGTGAGGACCTTCTTTTGGAAGGCCCAGGAAGAGCGAGTCATCTTAAGATCCCTATCATTTCTATATGTGTTTTTGTCATTCAACTAAAGCATAGCTCTATGAATTTAAGGCTCAAAATACAAGGGTTGCTCCAAACATAATGCCTCCTGTTTTATGATGTTGGCCCACCATGTCAGAGGCAGATGGTGGTGGTATGGCAGTAGATGTTGAACCTTCCCATCAGTGTTTTCATTGTCATGTGGCAGATGGCAGCAGAGGGGCGGACTGAGAGAACAGTGTCTGACATAGGAGCGTGTATGTTGCAAAGGTGTGTCATTGGATTCTTCCGTGTGGAAAGAAAATGGCGTTAATTGATGCTTAGTGAACATTTATAGAGAGAGAACAGTGGATGTGAGCACAGTGAGGAGGTGGATGTTGCATTTCAGCAGTGGCGATGGTGATGTGAAAGAGAAGTTTTTAGTAGAACTGTACAATTATCAGTGTAGCACGTAGGCTATTGTTCATCAGTGGTGAAAATGCATAGCTAGTGGTGGTGGAAAAATTTGAATGAAAAATTGAAAAATGCTGCTTTGTAGATGAGAATTTAATCGACTAGTGTTAGTGTGCTCTTTAAATCTGTTGTAGTTTACATGGAAATAAATAGGAGGTATTACTTTTGGTATTACTTTCACATGTTGATGTGTTCTTAGCATGTCTCTGTTTTGGGTAACAAGAACGTGTGTGGAGAGGAGATTAAGGAGCAACTTTCTAAGAACTCTCCTATTGTGTGGAGAGAAATTGAAAGTAATAACCCTGTAAAGTGAGTTACTTAAAATGCTATCCCCATTGTGAATGTATTGAGAAGTTCAGGCATCTTGAGTTGTTGACATGGCAGGTGTACGGATTCTAAATTCTTCCTGTATCTGTTCTTGTTAGAACAAGAAATCTGAGCAGCCCAGATTTCTAGAAAGAAAAGTCTGTCTGTAGGGCACTCGGAATATTCATAAAGATCTGCGTAGTGTTGGGAATGACCTTTTAAAGACCTTTATCGCTCAAGATTTGAAAAAGTGAGAATCTTGAAATGATGGGAATTGCATAAACAGGCAGAATTCCTGAAAATGTAGCTGTAGTTGAGTGGATGCCAGCCCATTAAAAACTGAGCTTCCATTGTGGTGATTGGAAGAAGCGATGTTGGAGAGTGGATGATCACTTGTAATAAGGGGTTTTGTCCCAGAACTTCAAATATCGAGGGAACAGAATGGTTGTTCCTGTGACTTTCAGAGTATATTATTGCTGTGCTGTTATCATCCTTGACTATACTGCTTTACCCATTTGGTGTGCTATGCAAGATGATTGCCTGCATTCAATCCAAGCAAATATTGCAAGACTGAGAACTGTTAAAGCTCAGGAATACCAGCTGAGCATTCCAGATTGCGTTTCCAAATTTTTGACTGTGCAAATACTGAAGAAAGTTGAAGTTAGCTTAACGTGCATTGCTTCTCAATTGCAATTGAAACGTGCTTTCCTTTTATTTTTTAAGTAAATCATATTTGAGGTTTAATTGCTATGTTCGTATTTAAAGCTCTTGAGTACGGAACAGTGAATATGAAACCTTTTTCCACATGTATGTACATCTACACCTTATTAAGTTTTGGTCTCATGCAAACAAGATACAAGTGTGATACTTATTTTGTTTTTCTGAAAAAATAATCATTGTGTAGGGAATAAAAGGAAAATATCTTGGGCTAAATTTGAAGTAATGTAAGCTCAGGTGCTGTTGACTAACTGGATTATCAGCACAGGAGGATGATGATACAATGGTGAAAGTGTTGTATTAGGCTGCGGGGGAGAGTAAGAAGTCCTGTCTAGAAATAAGATAGCTTTGTTATTGTGTATTGAGCTGTGCACGTAGGTTCAGGTGGCCCCTCCAGTTGCCATAATAGTAATGTTAGCTGCTTTTGCATTAGTATTCATTTCGGGGTTGGTAAAGATGGCGTATTCAGATCATGACTAAAGATTTCACCTTTTGCTCCTTGTGTTGCTTGATAAAACTACTCATCTGCTTTGAACGTAACAGGCATTGTATTTCTTCCAAAACTTTCAAGGCTTTACAGATAAATTTTTTGCTACAGCAACAAATCTTGGCTTTTTTTTTTTTTTAAATGGGAGGTCAACATTGTTCTTCTGAGAACGTGCCCGACTTCTGGGTTCTGGGTTTACTGTTTTTTTTGCTCTGCACAAAAAGAACAGGTCTGCTTGTTTGGGTTTCCACTGAATAGTGTTGTGTCCTGGTTTACAGTTAGCATTTGCTGTAGACTGGGAGGCTTTCCTGAGTCAGCTACAGCAGTTAGTCACGTAATGGGCTGATGGATTAGTCCAAGTGCGAGAGGATGGGCATGGCTAGAAAGCTCGTGTCTCCTGCTACTTGGAAATGCTGCTACTGTTTTGGAATGGTAAAAGACCATCTGATACCCACAGTTATTTGAAAGCAGGAGGAAATAAGAATGGACAAAATAACCATCTTGTGGCTGTTAAAGCTGTTGCAGGTTTTCCCATTACAAACACAAAGTAGAGGCTTTTATTTTCTTGTGGATTGTTGTCCATATGATTTGTTTCCATGTTTATAGAGTTATTGGACACATTCTTCTGCTCCCTGAGGTTTCACAAGTGAGAGAGAAAAGTGTGGTTAGATTTCTCTCATATTTAGAGCTCATAACTGGTTTATTTTATTAGTATACTGTACACATTCATATCTGAAGATGTAATGCAGTATGGCTTATTACACACGTTCAGGAAAAACTTCTTTAAAAGCTTTTTTACTAATACTTTTCCTCTTTATTAAAATAAAGAATTCTTTGAAGCATGTTTTAAAGCTAATAGTTTCGAGTACCTGAATAGTTGAGAGCTGTAGGGGCATGAATTTTTTAGGTAGATAAACCTGTCAAGCACCCAACTGTCTTCACTGGGAAATTTGTGGTGAATATTTAGAAATAAGATATCAGGAGTCACAGGTTCTTGCAATCGCAAAAAAAAAAAGTTGTGTAATTGATTTGGTGTAATTTATTTTACACTGATTTTTGTATGCCAGCTGCAAGCTATTTGATATTGCAGAGTATAATCTGATTTTACTGAGAGTATCAACATTTAAATAAGCAGCATTGCACTTTTCTACCTTTTTACTGTTAGCTTAATTTTAAGCCACAACTCCTAACCAGCTGCTTCTCCTAACAGTGAAGGGCAATTCTAATTACACAAACTTACTCTGCTCGTACTGACTTTAGAACAGAGCAGTAATTCTTTCAGGCAATGTCTATGCTCATATTCATGGTAAAATAGCTATAAATATTGATGCGACTTGCACTGTTTTGTGTAAAGATAACTGTGGAGGGAGGAAGGAAGAATGAACCACCTTTTGCTGCTATATGTAACTGCAGTTACAGTTCTTAATATAACTTGATAGTTTACCAGTGGAATAGTTGTGCGAAGGCAGGAGCTCAGATGTGGAAATAACACGGTGATTCACTTTTCCAAGCTACTTACTTTTCCTTTTAAATGACTTGTAAGTGAAGAAGGGCAGAGGAATGTCATTAAGCACTTCTGTTGTTGCTAATGATGACTCTTTCTCACATTCCGGTACTCCA
>JAOWBP010002052.1:13156980-13172003 GCA_028571105.1 Tragopan temminckii | reverse complement strand
CTCTTTCTCACATTCCAGTACTCCATTTAATGCACCACAAAAAGAACCTCAATTGTGAGGAATGTTTTAAAACAAAATTTTTTAACATTCATTACCTTTTGACTGTTCCTTTGGACTACAAGAACAAAAGGACACTTGTTTTCCTGTTCTTACTTTGGCCAGAATACAAATCTGTATAGCAAAATAACTACTGCGTTTGTGCGGTGGCAGCTTTAATAAATCAGTTAAGAACTTCAGAGTTCATAATTCTTCCTTTTTTCAGTATGATGCTTTTTTTTTGTATGCACACTGTAATGCTTTGCCTCAAATACTGCCTTGAAGACTTGAGACAAAGTGCAGCAGTGTTCTGTTTATAGTAGCTGCACAAAATACCTGTTTCCCCCATAAATCATTGAAAATGATTAGAAGTATGCATTTTTCAGCAGAAATAACAGCATGTGATACTACTCTTTCAGATTTCTTTTTTTGGAAGAAGGCTAATGTCATGCTATAAAAACAATTAGTAGCTGTTATTAAAATCATTTAGATGTTGCTTTGGAGTGGTGCATGCTTCCTGCTCCAAAGGATCTGCCACCACAGCCCAACTTAAGACACTGAAATAGCCTATAGTTATGCAAAGGTTTTATAGTTTGAAGCAACTACTTATTGTGAAGTGATACTAGTGGAACCAGTCCTGTGTTTTTTAGCAGGAGTGCGTATTATTCTTTTAAACCAGGATAGAGGAAAATTGTGACAGTGCATTGGTGGTGGTGTTACTACAGATCCCTTTATTGAAGGGTTAAAACATGCCTTGTGAATGAATGTGAATGTGCACCTCTTCTCTACTCCTTCACCTAAACAAGCTAATGGAACCCTACCCAAATTTGACTTCAGAACACAGCTACGGCTTGTAGTTCAAACAGAGTTTAAGACTCCTATGAATGACGTTGGTAATTTACTCCATCTATATTTAGAAATACCATAAGCTCACCTTTATACTGTTATTCCTGAGGCTATGGGAATAGTTTTCTCAATTAGTTTTCTCAATTTTGCATTTTATAAACAGAACCAACTTCGGTCTCTTGTTTGTGGAGAATTATGGTATTTTTTTCCAAAGGAATAACGATGTCTAAAAACTGTATCCATTACATGTAGGAGCTGCGTAAAAGTACAGAGCAGAACTATAAGCATACAGTAAAAGGACAGATGTTCATCCTACATATCCACCTTGAAAATATCCTCCCTCAAATACTGCATCTGACTGCAGTTGTGTTTAATGTTCTCAGGCTTTATTGGCACTGTATTTGCAGATGGGAAGACACAAGAGGAAGACACGTGGTCACTCTTGCTGTGTTACTCAGGTGATGTTTTTTGGCTGCGCCTCGTGTGGGTTGGAGCCAGGTTTGGGAGTTCTGGGTGGTATCAGGATCTGTGTGTCGGAAAAGTAGAGAGCTGGACTGTTGGTGGATGGTTTCTTTAGGCATCTTGCAGCAAGATTGCAATGTTTTGCGTGGCTTTGTCTTAAAATTGCAAGTTTATGAGAGATGTCACTGACCATGCTACTCTGGAGATGTTTCTGAACTGTTTATAGTTTTCTCCTACACTCTTCTGAGAGACTTTTCTTCTCTGTGTTACGATAATACACTTGCATAGTTTCTATCAGGTTTCTGATTCTTTCCTTTCCTTCTGAAAAAAGAAATTCAGTGTACTTTCCCACAGAATTTGAGGAATTGTAATAACTGTATTCGGTTTACTCCTGGTCTGTCTTCTCCTGTTTGTTCATCATGTGATACTTCTGTTCCTCTTTCTTTAGCAGAAAGGAGCTGTAGGAAAGGATTCCTCTTTCCTAGATTACTAATGTTCAGGTAGGATGTGTAATTTAGTTCTGGTGTCCAGTAGCAATGTGGGAGGATATCAGAACTGGTCGTCTCAAAGGAAGAGGTGGATGATGCTGTGCATTTGGGATTGCTCATATATGGCCTTACCTTAAATGTGCTAATATAAATCTGAAATTAGCCTATTTGTGCAAATGAAATTTCCCAGAACAGAACAGCACAAAATAAATGAGACTTGAATTGTCAAACAGGCTATTTGATTCCACTGATTTCCAGTTTTCCTTTCTGTATAAATTCTTTTCTGTATAAACGATCTTGTTCTCTGCTCATAGATCAAGTTAAACATGATACTTTTTATTCTAGATGTTTGTGGCAAGACTCTAACTCTTTTATGTCTCAATTTCTTTGCTCTGTTGGAAAAAGGTTTTCTTTGACAGCACATCAAATTTTATTGAAATTCTTGACATTAACTACTGTATTAAGAATAAAATATTGCATCCTATGGTTCTCTCTAGTTTATGTGACTATTTTCTTTTGTCTAGGAATTTTACAGACATGTAAGACAGCTGCAGTTGGAAATTTACTGCTGTGTATTGGAAGACAACTAAGTATCATTCTTTGCATATGCTTTCAAACTACTTTGGCTGAGGGTGGTGAAGTGATTCTTCAAGCATTGATATGCCTGTGTTGAGGAACCATTTCAATTGAGGCACTGCACTGTTGTTAAAATGTGTTGACTGTTCGAGATGGTTTGGAATATCTGTGTGGAGTCAGTTCTCATTATGATTCTGCTTAACAGCATGTCATAGCCTATTTTCTTTCTTTGAAATGGATGATTTGGCTGGAAAGGGATATACTTCAGTCATACAAGGTTTTATTGATCTAACATCAGCAGTAATAGTTGTTGGGTACTTTACATTAGCAAATGTAAGCTCTGAAATGTGAGAACGCTTCCAAAGTAAAATAGCATACTGCACAGTGGAGGTAGCAAAGTAACCACGCACTCTAATTTGCTTGGCTTATTACTTCTCCTCTTGTTTTTGTGGTTTAGTTTGGGGAGAAGATTGCCTAGAGCTATCTCAGTGATCAGATTGGGCTCTGGCTTTGCTACTGTCTTGTTGATTGCATTTGATTACAACCACCTAGGCTGCCTAGTGCCTAGAGCCTGGTTGATGTGGGTATGCTGTTTTGCATAGCTCAGATAATAGTGCAAAAGCTTGCAGTAATGAAATGGCTGTGCTGTTAAACTCCTTACACAATAAGATGGAAACTCAGTGACATCATTCACTGTGTGGAGATAGAAGGGTACATTTTTCTGAATATTGACTTCTTTTAGTATTAAAGAAAACATGATTTGGACCAATAGCTTTAAGATAAAACACTCATGGAAATAATATCAAGATGACTGTAAGCATTGCTTACAAATGGGAAGACTCTGCCTGTGCACATGCCAACCCGCAAACGTTGTGGATCAAACCAAGTCATGCACTTCATGCAGGCCCATTCCTACTTTGAAACATAACGGGGATGGACGTGGTTGGCAGCATGTGACTCGAAGGAAAAAGCACGAACTCTAACAAAAATTGGGCTTCCTTGCTAAATACCTACTTCACTTTATGTTCCTTTCCTTGTTTAGTGATTCCTGAACCTTGAAAGCTCTGTCTGTACTAAATGGAAATCAGTAGCTTTAATAATAGAATTTATATTCATAATATAGATTTAAAACCACTTCATAGAGGTTGCTTAATATTTTTTGTTTGTTGATACTACTAGGAAAAGATTAGAAGTGTGCAATCCTTACAGGCTGCAAACTCTTGAACACTTCAGTTGCAATTCTGATTGCCATTCTCACTGACAGCTGCTATACTGAAAAGGAAGGTAAACATGAAAGATGTGATACTGTATCATAGTGCAGGACTGTTTGAATCTGCATTGTGTGCCATTAGCAGGCAGTAAATCAGCCGTGCTGTGCTAGAGCCAGAAACCAGTAGCTTTCACACTTGCTGCCTGTTTCCCACTCATTGTGAAGCCCTGCCCTATCACTTGATGGACCTGGAAGGGAAGCAGGGAGGAAGCGAATGCCACTGCTAGTTCAAAATGTTCCAGTGTGTTTGGAAAGTTTGAGCAACAGCCTGGGTGAGAAGAACAGGACCTTATTGACAGGGTTCAATCCTAGTCAAGTCTGTTATACGTCAACTTTCTAAGTAGTCACAGCCTGTCTTTTTTCATCTCCTTTTCACTCAGGGTTTCCTACTTTCACCTCCTTTTTATGTATTTTGTTTTATTTACTTGGATGTGTAACTAAGGGGTTTTGTGGAGTTTCCTGATCCACCTTTGCTAAATCCTAAGGGAATTACTGTTGAGAGAGACAACTATATTAAAAACTTCTGCCCTTACTCCCGTATTTCTCCGATGTTTCCATTGCATATTAGCTTCTCCCCTCAGTGGGATCTTGCTCTGTGTGGTGGACAGAAGCATGTACTATTCTCGTGATTCCATGGCAAACATGGCTTGTCATGCTCCCTAGTCTGACTATTCTGGTTATGGATACTGAAAACTGATAAGCACCTGCATGTTGTACGCATAGTATGCAAAATGTGTAAGCTGAGTCATGGTTTTAAGATCTTCTAGACTATAGAAGATTAAACGTTTGCACCGTAATGGTGTTAATTTTTTATACTGGAAATTTAAACACATGGTAGTACCCCCTACCACTGTTTATAAATTTAGGCATGATTTTGCCATCAATCTGATTAGCACTCTTCACTGGCCATCATGCTGCTTTAGGGCCTCCCAGTGCATCTCAAATTTCTTATTTCACTGTGTTATTCTCTTTGGGCTGTCTTCAGATGTGAAAAGTTGGTTTATTCTAAGATGAGAGAGGAGTTCTCTAGAAACATGGCTCAAAACAGAGGGCCAAAGAGATTTGTTCAGTTACTTTGGTGTCTCTGGCTAGGATCATGTCAAGGCAAACACACGCAATATAGCTTAAGCATTTGAGTCAAGGTGGTGTTCCATGTTTTTGTGGTATTCCTGAAGCAAGTCAGTTGACTCCGGAATGATCTTTCATTATTATTCACAGTGTTGGTTAGCACTCATTCCAGATGGGTGAGCTCTGTTGGACTTTTGCAGTGTTACGTACAGATTTATAAGGATACTGACTTAGTGTATTTGTAATCCTGGCAATAGTGATGTTAGGAAAATCATTTTATTTCAGGAAAACATACGCTAGCATATGTTCTGAAGTATTTGCTTTGAGCTTGACAAGGATTTAAAAGGAGAAGAGGAGCCCTCTCAACCCTCAATGATATACAAACGGTAAAGATGGCCTGTATGCTGTAGTATAAATATAGGATGTGCTAGGGATGGTTTTGAAAAACTCAATCAACAGGCAGAATTACTACTACCTTTAGATGGCTTGCGGAAGGAGTGAGTGCAACAGAGATGCAAATGAGACATGGTGCTACAGAATCCTATCGGTCCTCTTAGTGTGCTAAGCTTGTACCAGTTTTTTTAGAATGTTTTTCCTTCCCTATCTCCAAAATTGTTCAAATTCAATAACTGCGGTTAAGATATTTTGGGAAGATGTCCCTAGACACTTCTGAATCTCTTCCCAAGTTCCATTATGGAGACAGGAGTTCTGAACCAGCGTTTGTAAGCAAGTTATCTTAAAATATACTGTGTCTTAGTCTAAAATTAACCAAAAAGCATCCGTAGTATTCTAGGTCAGTGCATAAATCTGGAGAAGTCAAAGCATATGCTTGCTACCCAGTCAACTCATTGCAAAATTTTTTTCTTCCTTTTTTGGGACCATAACCAGTCCAAATCTCCCAGGCCCATTCACTGTGTTTCTAACATTTTCCTATATCTTATTCTTCCCAGGATGGATCGTACTTGGCTGAATTCCTGCTGGAAAAAGGCTACGAGGTGAGTGACTCAGTGACTGACTGCAGGCTGATGGAATCACTTGGATGCTGCAGCTCTAGCTTCCTTTGCTTCTGTCCTTCTCAGTGTATGTTTTCCACTCAACCCTAGATAACAAATCAAAGCTCCGGAGAGGAATGTGCAACATGGCCTGTAATCACGCCAGCTTATTGTACTATTTATCATCTAATGTCCACTGGTGGATTCCCTCTTCTCCTTGGGGTATATCTGCTTAGCGTGTTTCCCGCCAGCTCAGATAAGCAACAACCTGAGCAAGCCAAAGCTGTAAGGAATTAAGGAATAATTTATGGTGCAGTGTACCACAGAAAGGAATGAGGATCTCTTTTTTTCACTCTTGACACAAATGGTCCTCTTCAGCAGTTGTACTTCAATGAAAACGTATTTTCCTGTCTTTGTTTTTAAACAAGAAAAAAACAACCTCAGGCTTTCTGTGTGTAACTTTCCACTCGCTTCTCCTGGATTAATTACATTTTCACTTATTATATGTTGCTTATCTTTTTAAAATAAAATCAGATCCCTTTTCTGCATAACTTTGGCAAAATGACCATTTTTTTCTGTGGACCACCAATATAACAATCACATTATTGTGGATTTGTCTGATGGTTCACGGTATTAGTCTTGAAAGATGCTTCCAGAAGGTATGACAGTGGAAGAAAAAGGAAGGGAATGAATGATCAAATGAATCTCTCAGCCATGCATTTCCTGGCTCAGTAAAAGTTAACTCTCATTCTACAATGCTGGCTTATTACTTCTTTTAGAACATTGTTTTATAGCTTGGTAAGAAGTCTCTTCTCATCAGGTTTGCACTTTGCGTGCTTTTGCACATGGTTATTCTTTTTTTTTTTTCTCACTGCATTCCTCCTACTACTTTGTTGATTGATCTACTTACTGGTGTGGTTTTTCAGTATTGTAAACTGATGAATTTTACGATTTCTCCATTCCACTTGGGGAAAGAGAGTTATTGTGGTTGCTTCTGCTGTCTCACAGGTAAAAGTATGTGTTTTCCTAGTCCATAGTGAAATTGGGAACTGCTAGCTGCAGCTAAAATTAAATATTATGGACTCCATGTGGAAATGCATGGGCCCTTTCCATTACGGAAAAATTGCACAGGTTTCTTCCTTTCTGTTCCTGAAATATCCATCTATTTGAAGTTCTTTACTGTATTCCTATCTCGGGACCTCTGTTCCTGAAAAATAGAACACTGGGGTAAAAGTGATGATAATGTCATTTGTTTTATGCTTATTGTCTTTTAATTGCAGTCTACCTAAAGATCAAGCCCTATTGAGAAAAATACTGATCTTTCATTCTTAACTAGATTAACCAGTTTGCATGCGTTTTAGCTTGTCACAAAGTTTGTTTCACCTGTCCCATGCATTCAAAGGCATCTTTGATCATTATTTACAGTAATATTGCTATCATGGAATAAGCGTTTGGCAGGCTTGCTTTCTTTTGTATGTGTGTACCAGAAAAAGGAGTGAAAGGCTTCATTTAAAAAAGAAAATAAAACCGCAAAAAAAACCCCTGGGATTCTGGGTTTTCTTGTTATTGCTGGATGTATGAGGCCTTCTGGCTTTGCTTTTGGAAATATTTTGAAGTCTTGTGGTGATTGCGTTTAATATATCTCATTGGTCAAACATTGGTATCACAGTCATTCAGATGACACAACTCTTGCAAGCATAATCTCTCATCTTTGAGCTGACAGGGTTTGACTTTTGGTCAATTTTTTGTAAGGACTTCAATTTCAAGGTGACTTAAGTCACGTAATTGAGAGATCAGATGTCTCTCATCAGGCTTTAGGCCAGAATGTCTCTTTTTTTTTTTTTTTAAGAACAATTGTGGAATACTTGTTAGCTTCCTTAACAGTTTTGAAGTATTAAATTCTTCTGAAGTCTTAGCTTGCTCATCAGAACAGCTGTTTTATTTAAGTAACCAAAATATTACCAACATCTTCTGCAGAAGTTATATTATTATGGAGCTGCCATTTTTTAAGTGTTTCTCTATAAACCATATGTTCCTAGAAACTGCAACATTATGTAAATTAATTTAAGGGGGATTTTAATTGCGTTCCTTAAAACTTGCATTTATACATTGTTTAGGAAACAATTTTTATGTATGCATCTAATTTCCCCATTGATGTTCAAAATGTAGATAACTTGCTCAGTTATGGAGAGCTCAACATTTGATGCTAGAACAAGGTATATTATAAGTCTTTAGTGTAGCTGGGTGATAGAGATTTTATGCAAGGAAGTTGAAACTACAGATTTGTCCAAGTTGTATGGATGAAGCTCTTTGGCAATGATTACAGACCTCATTGTCAAAATGTTGTTCATAAAGCTGGTCTCATTCTGATGTGGTATTAAGTTTCAGGCATAAGATGAACTAAAATGTGTTTTATGTGAAAATAAAAAATTTTTTGCTGTGTAAATAACAGTGCTATCTGTGTAACAAAACAAAAACCTACCATCTTTTCCTGCTGGTGTATTCTCACAACTTACGTTAGTGTGAATGAGAGTGAAGTGGCCCAACTTAACGAGGTGTTGGATGCATCAGATTTTAAGTGTTCACTTTCAGAAATACAGTACAGTGAGAAAGGGAGGGCAGTCAGATGCTGGAACTTGATTTCACTTGTGCACAGTTCCTGCAGCTGGTAACCTAGGCTAACATGAAGTTTGGCAGCAGGCATGGGGCTATCTTACATAAGGAGGAAACAGAATCTGTGTTAGAACAATTTCTCTAATGTATTAGATACAAACAGGCCTTTCTTTTAACGTTAGTCAGAGCTGCTGCTTTTTCACCAAATTATTTATCGTGGCTGGTTAAAGGAAATTCCCGACCAGTGTTTCAGTCTTAGACTTGCTTGTGTGTCTTGTAACCTATCTGAGAACATTGACTCACAAGGTACAAAAAATAGGACTGACTGTTCAGTCTGTTCTTCCAAGACACCAGAAAGTGTCCAGAAAATAACAGCTGTTTTCTAAAGCATCTTTGGGCCTTGCTACTGCTATTCTTTCTGCTGCCCACTTCTCTTTCCTTTCCCTGGTGCTGAATCTTGCTGTTGCTTTTTACATGCCCATCAACTTTGGTCCCGGAAAAGCTCCTCTGTAACCAAATAGCAGTGATGATCTTGAGATCCACTAATTGCTTCTCCAACTCTGCTAACATTGATGGGTTTCATTCACTAGGACATGTGTTGCTCTAAGTCAATTTAGTGTTTTCTGTACTACATGTGGTACGTGGGCTGCCAGGGTTGTCAACAAGGCAGAAGGTGAAAACGCTCAAGGCTACTAAAATGACAACATCAGAGCACATCGCAAAGTATTTTGTTAGAGATTGGATAATTGCATGCCTTTAAGAATGGAGACTGATGGGACTAGGTGCATGTATCTGAAAAGAGAGAGGATGGTTCTCCTTTGTCTTAAAGCATTAATGTTGAGAATATTTTAAAAATTAAATCACCTCATGTTTACTGTTTCCTTTTGTATTTTTCCATGTTTAATCTCCAGGTGCATGGAATTGTTCGTCGATCTAGTTCTTTTAACACAGGCCGCATTGAGCATCTCTATAAGAATTCACAGGCTCACATTGAAGGAAGTAAGACCTTATTTTTATATTTAATGCTTTTTTAGTTTCCTTGTTTGGTAGAAAAAGGTTTTTAGGAGCAGGAAGGGAATCTCAGTTTCTTCTGACTTAAAAATAATGATTAGTTAATGCAATTAAGCTGTACTTGACTTAGGACTAGTTATTAAAAAAACAAAACCACAAACAAACACTCTAAAACTTAATAGCTAAGCTTTCCTTTTCTGTTAGCTGCTGTCTCACAGGAAATCAGTGATTTTTCTATGATCAAAGTGTGAAAAAGCACAGATATTCTTGTGTGTTAACAGGAAGAGAAAGTGAAAGGCACAGGAAGGCACTTTCTATTATTCATAATTACTGACATAGTTCTTAAGTCATAGCAATTACAAATTGGCTGGCCCTCCAAACATACTTACAAGGTTGAAAGCATTGGGGTTTCAGAGCACTCAAATGCTTGTGGTTCTTTTTAAAGCAGTTATCTATAACATTTTTTTTTACCATTATGTTCTTGATGCAGTTAAATAGGCTTTGGCATGATAGTACATTACAGTATGAAATCTCATGTTTAAATAGGTTTTTTTGGATTAATTGCTTTTCTTTTCTATTTAGTTTGTGACCTCCCTTCATGTAATCTGTCCCACTTGCATGGGACAAAATATTTTACAGTAAGATGGTCACATGTTGAATGGCATGTTTCTGGAACAACTTGTTTGTATCGAGATGATGAACTTCTTAACAGCTTCTTAACAGAAGCCTCATTGCATGGTCTTTCTAGGAGGAGTAAAATATTGTGAGCTGCTCTGTCAGTGGGGATGTTCTGCACTCAGTTTCTTTTTCTTCATGAGCTTCTTAGTGCCTGATGTAGGTGAGGGTTTGGGGACAGCCTCTATGACAGTGTAAGTAAAATGTAATCAGTTCTTGTTTATGACAGGAAGAATGAATGCTTGGACCTTTAAAATCTGCATCCATGGAAATGATTGCATATTTTTCCTGAAGGATTTGCTCTTGGGAAGTTGCTGGACACTTTCTGACAATTATTTGTGTACTTTGCTACCGACGATAATCTGGAAATCTGAAATGATTACATTTTAGTGCCATTTCTTAGTATTTTACTGTAAGGAGGTGTTAATTCTTCAGTTAATGAGAAGTAGTAGTGTTGGTTGGTTCCAGTTCAGGTTAAGTTTGAAGGATTGTTTTGAATGAACATGTAGTTCTTTACATTGTGTATTTCTAAAGTTGTGCAGAATGAAACAGCCTTAAAGAAACTTGAGTGTCTAAGGTGTTACCTCTGAATATTTCCATGCTGTCAGCAAATTTTGTCTTTTGAAGTTTTTCCCACCATTATGAAGCAGAGCTTAACTTTACTGAACTGTAACACATAATGCAGCTTTTAGATTTCACTTAATTCTTTGCTTGTTTTTCATTTTTAAACAACATGAGTGTATTTTCTGTGAATAGTTTCTGCTTACTGTACATTGCTACTTTAACTATCTTCTTGAAGAATACTCAACCCTATGTTTCCAATGAGGACAACATAAGAACTGTGTCCCATGATTTAAATTTGACTTACCATGCAAAAGCAGGCAAAAGAAATCAAAAAGGAGTCCATATATTATGAGGAGAAGATATGAATATGAAAAGCAATTTGAGAAGATAACATATATCACAGATATGTATACAAGCATTTGAGAATTGGAAAAGGGAAAAAGAAAGCAGACCTTAAATATTTCACCCCACTTCTTATCTCATTTTCCTTTAACTGAGGAATTGTAGCTATATGAATTGAAGGAGGAAGAATTGGATTTGGAATCTCAGGAAAGGCTGCTCCATGGCAACTGGTTTGAAACAATGAGTTTCCAGGCAGTACTATAGGAAGTAGAGAAGCAATAGTGATTGGTGTGAACAAACTAAATTTCTTTTTGCCTTGTGTTCTTCCCATGAACTGATTATGCGTTGCAGGATGTAGGTGATGTTCATAGACAGTGAATCTCTTAATCCCCCCAAAAGTAAGAAAAACAGAAGGAAAAATGTGTTCCTACAAGTAAGTCTTTTAGCTACTGTTTGCTGAGGAGACTTTTAGATTGGAAAAACTTCAGTATCAACCAGTGCTTACCCAAAGGAGTTAGCATTTAATCTGTTTATGAATATTTGCCCCAAATAAACTCTGTTTCTAGTAGGTCTTTTCCACTTAGCAGATGACTGCTGAAAGACCTCTTTTTCAAGGATCTGAAAATGTAAACAGTGCCTTGTGTCCTGCTCTCCACCTAAAAAGATATTTAAACAAGAAACTTTGAAGGTGATGGGAGACCAAAATATGTGCCATAGTGACAGCTTTTAAGTATACGCTTAATTACGGCAGTGCATCTCCGCTGCTCAACTCAACCCAGGTGGCAGCCCTCCTTTCCCTAGAGTAAGGAAGCTCAGAGACCAGTCTCTGTTTTGGATGATAGCAGAACTAGATGTCTTTGGCATAGGAAAATGGATCCTGGCTATGGTACTATTTCCTGTGTTGCTCTTTGCCTATGGAGGAAGTAGTAGTTATTTCAGACTGGTCTTCTATCTGGGACCTCCTGTTGTAACAGCATCATCTCCAGAGCATTTTCTCCTAAAGTCTGGCCTGGCAGTCAGGGAGGCTTCATTCAACTTCCAGATGAAGTAAGAAGAGCAACAGATGCAGGGTGACCTAGGAGAAACTTTTTCTGATGCGGAAAGGGCAGTGCGTTTCGGTTCTTCCCTGCTCTGCCAACACACAGGCTAGTCCTGAAGAGAGTAGCAACCACCATCGGAGAAAATGGTGAAGCGGTGCTTGCTAGTTGTCTCTGTTAGTGTTGCAAGAAAAATACATTAGTTCATAAGGTGATCTGGATGCTGATGATTTTGGGGATTGTAGTTTAGCAACAATATCCAAATATTTTTGTTGTACAACTGTTTGGGATCTCGTGCATGCTGTGGTCTGTGATCAGAACTTGTTTCATGTGCAGAATTTCATAAACACAACTTGCACATCTGATCATTGTTTTTAAAATTGTGGTTTCTTGTCATAAACCTTGCGTTTTAGTTTGGGAATTGAAAGGAAAAGACAATCTGTGGATGATGCATCCTCCAAAAGAGTGATTATTGTCAAATGAGAAGGCAGCTAAATTGTGTTGAATAAGGATTTTTTTTATCTTGGAGACAGAGCGGTGTAAACATCAACGTATTAAGGACAATAACATTATCAAATGAAAATTGATGTAAATATGGGATCTAAATGGGAAATATTGGTGATAGGTGAACATTTGGACTGGATGATATTAGAGGTCTTTTCCAACCTTGGTGATTCTGTGATTCTAAAGGTAACAGCTGTTTCATCAACACTTGTAACATTTTTTTAATAGATGTGGTTAGCAGTGTGGCGTTCTTAAAAATAAGATAAAAGATGTTTTATTAGAGTGAATTTACCTTTTCAGTAAGATCTTAACAGGTTAGAGTCTGAAACCTATGATAAGTCAATAAGCCATTGCAGCTTGCTGTATTCTGACAGAAACTGGACTCTTGTTCTTGCCTGCCTTTTAAGTGCAAATTAGAAATAATTAAATCAGGAAAAGATATATAACAGACACAGAAATATCAGTCATGCATGAGACTTGTGTAGTATCATGAAACATGTTTTATTGCTAGTTATGTTTTTTATATGTATGCTTATTTATAAACATATAGTAATATATAACAACATATGTTATTTTATATGTATGCTTAAGTTATTAAAAATGCCTGCAGTAGGAAGATTGGAAGCCTAAACTAAAATAATGCTCTTTTGGGTGGTTTATGGCTGAAATTCAGTATGTGGCATTGGTCAAATTTATATAACTTGGCTTAACAAAGTGTAAGCTATAGAGAAAATGCCGAAAAGCTTGCTAGGTAA
This sequence comes from Tragopan temminckii, assembly GCA_028571105.1. Taxonomy (NCBI): domain Eukaryota; kingdom Metazoa; phylum Chordata; class Aves; order Galliformes; family Phasianidae; genus Tragopan; species Tragopan temminckii. The sequence continues at coordinate 13,158,764 of JAOWBP010002052.1, read as the reverse complement.
ATCACATTATTAAAAAGAATCTAAAATAGTATTTATTATTGTAGGGAAATGTATATTGTGCCTAAAGAGTTAAAAACAAGCAGTGTCTTACTTAGCCAGTGTTCTCCATTTTTTCCAATTACTGTTTATTTGAACTTTAAGCCTGGGATAGAATCTGGATGAAGAATGCTGTATTGGGGTTAAAGTATATTAACTGTATGTTTTTAAACTCCGAAGACATGAAGCTGCACTATGGTGACCTCACGGACAGCACCTGTCTGGTGAAGATCATTAATGAAGTCAAACCCAATGAGATATACAACCTGGGAGCTCAGAGCCATGTCAAGGTAAGCTGAGAATAATGAATGTGCACTGGTGGTGACATATTGATATGATTTTTTTTTTTAACTTGCCACATATATAACCATTTTAATAAGTGCTGCCTTTGGGTAAATACTGGATAATTGTGCTTGCTGTGGTGCTGAGTTATTGCATGAGTTTGGAGACTGACTACATAAGCAGATATTGGAAATTGGTGAGGTTAAATTCTCATTATCAACAAGATCCCTATGTTGAGAAATGAATTTTTCCTACTATTTGCGACAACTTTTTCTGTGCAGCATACTGCAGATCAACCCTGTGGAGAAATTATACGTTGTTACATCAGACATTTTTTGTAAACAAATTTGCATTAAAGTTCGTATGTTTCATTTACAGAAAGGCTTTGCATATACTGATTTTCACGTAGATGGTATTTTTGTCAGACCTGTAAATAGAGAAGATGGCCTCACTACAGCTTATGGCTTTACTAATTTTTTTCATTGAAAAATGGAGTTACAGAAATTGAAACTGAAAAGACTTTACCTTGGCAAAAAATTGCTGTGTCATACTGGAGCATGTATAATAGAACAGATAACTTTAATTTGTGTTATACATATGTATGTTAAGCTGTATTGCTTTATGTTCAGCTCAGTTCACTGGAAGGTGAACTTCGTTTACTTTCCAAAATCTCATTTATACTCACTGCCATGATTACAAGCAAAAACTGATGGCCAAGTAGTAAATTGTTAGCCTTATGCCCTTTCCTTAGTGTGTGCAATGCGAAAGTATTCCTCAGCAGTAATATTCCCTAACTTCTCTTGAGGTTAGAACTGAGGAAGCATTTAATGAAAGCTTAATGAAAACCAGTTTGGTTTTGTAAATCAGCTTTCTTACAGAAAGCAATCTGTTGCTCCTATCAGTGCACAGTTCTATGAGGAAATCATGATGAAAGACTCCAGCTATTGATAAGGCAGACAGGAGGATATAAAGATGAAATGGGAATAATCTTTCAATTGCTTGTGTGACTGAGTTAGCCAGTTTGCTCTATGCTATGCATGAGTCTGGTTCAGGTTTTTAGATTGGGTACAGCTCTATAAGAACAAGTCTAACATGGTTCTAAGGGCAGCTCTGGTTCAGAAGGCATTTTAGCTGCTGTTTTGTAGAATTTAACTGGCAAATCATTCCAGGTATTTGCAGACCAAGCTTGGGTGTTTCAGTGCTTCATGTCTTAAACCATTTCGGCAGTTAACAATCTCCATGGAATTGACTTCTGTCCCTAGGGACTGGGTCTAGAACTATGCTAACTATCTCCATGTGCCTATTGCATTTGTTGGCAGCTTAAATCACAGCTCTGAGAGGCAGTAAAGGGATGATGGTGGTGGTGAGGCTGCAGTAGATTCTTAGATAATTCCTTATTCCTCTGGGAAAGTTCATGCAGTGAGTCTATGCAGATCTGGTGCTGACTCTTAGCTTTTGAAGCTCTA
>JAOWBP010002052.1:13075110-13089461 GCA_028571105.1 Tragopan temminckii | reverse complement strand
TTGAATGCCTCCAGGGATGGGGCATCCACAGCCTCCTTGGGCAACCTGTTCCAGTGCGTCACCACCCTCTGTGTGAAGAACTTCCTCCTAACATCTAACCTAAACCTCCCCTGTCTCAGTTTAAAACCATTCCCCCTTGTCCTATCACTGTCCACCCTCATTAACAGCCGTTCCCCCTCCTGTTTATACGTTCCCTTCAAGTATTGGAAGCCCACAATGAGGTCTCCCCAGAACCTTCTCTTCTCCAGGCTAAACAAGCCTGGTTCCCTCAACCTTTCTTCATAGGAGAGGTGCTCCAGCCTATAAATTCATTACGCAAGAACACTACAGCTCTTCTGATTTTCAGAGTATGCTGACAGTTGCAAATGACTTAGAGGAAAGATTAAAATGATTTCTTTTAGGAGTGGAAAGCAGGCTTCCCAGTGAAAGACACTAGGAGACCACTAGAATTGCCTCATTAAAGTGAATGTGAAGGAGCTATTTGATCCTGTTAACACAGGGAATAAGATGTTTGGTATTACAGAGTCCTTAACCTAGTAGGCAATTATGCAGAGATCCAGTGCTGAAAACTAAAGTTAAACAAATTCAAAGCAGAGAAGAGGTGCAAATTTTTAGAAGTGAGGACAATTACCACTTGAGCGGCTTACCAAAGGATGTGAAAGATTCTCCATTACTTGCAGTCCTCAAATCAAGATTGGATGCCTGCCTAAGATATATAAATAACTACTAGCTATTTGTACAGCTTGCTGTAAGAATCACTGAGTGAAGTCATATGGCCTCTGTTATGGAGGATTTTTTATACAAGAAGAAAGAAAATTGTAAATAGTAATGGTTATATGTGTATAATCATTACTTTCATTATTTAAGCAATTATTTTTATTTTTTTACAAAAATGTGGTCCTTCTGTTTTAATAATCATGTTTTCCTCAGATTTCTCAATCAGTTCAAATATCTGATGCTTCAATTTTCTCACCTGCAGGCTTAAATAGATGTGCCTAACTGCTCATATGGGAATAAAGTACTTTTAAACTGCTACATTTGACAAGATCATGTGGGACCGTATCTCTTTTCTCGTAAGATGAGCACAATTTTTAACAAAGACAAAGCTTTGAAATTACCACATGTTCCCCACAAGTTTTACGAGGAGTTAAAAACTGAGCAGAATTAGGTTTTAGAAATGTTGCCTTTTTTACCTGCAGATCTTGCCCAAGGCACCATACCTATAAAGAAAAGAAAAATCAGACTTTGCTAAGGCTAGCTGTGGAGTTCACATGTAATTTGTGTGTTATCAGGAAAACTGTATATGGATTCATTCTTTCATCCTCCTTTTACATATTTTTGTCTGGCTTATTTCATTGTTTTGAAGGGCTGTGTGAGTCTTTTCTCCCTTCGTGTCATTGGTTTATACCCCATCCTGTTGAAAAACATCTATTTTTGTTGGAAAAACAGTATTCACGTGGGTTAGAATAATTGTGAAATGCATGCTTTGTCTCAAACTAAATATTGAAAGTTGACAGTAGTCACTCGGTATTGTCATCCTGTTTCAGTAAGTATCACAGTTTATTCCAAGAAAACATGTGCCTCTTGATTATCACTTGTAATACCATCTATAGTTTCTTTTTATTTTGCTGTATATGATATTTAGTAGTTATTGCTGTTGTTTGTCTTCCAGTTGCTTTCATTAGCATGCCATGCATTACAGCATTTAAATTATAAACAAAAAAGGAGGGGGGGGGGAAATACCTCTTTTGAAATTAAAAGTGCAATTATCTCCAAAATTTGATATGGAAAATCAAAACAAAATTTATTCTGTATTTCTTTAGATAATTTTGAAAGCCTGAATTGACTTGACTGTGGTATCCATGTGATATCTTAGCCGACGGATTTCACATGGATGTACATAGAGACAAACACATCTCACATTTCATCTGAAATGATGAAATAAAGATTACGTACTTAATTTCCATGCCATGTTGCTAGAAATCATTGAGAATAATATAAAAGTCTTCTGTAAAAGCAGGAGACTTACAGAGGTCTCACTAGTTTTAAAAACCTATTCTAATAATCACAGAATTAATTACAAAATAATCTAGTTTGAAATTGATTAAAGCTAGCTTTTTTTGAGACAGGCTTTCCAAGCCTTAGGTGTGCTCAGTCATCTGCTGTGGATTGTTTCCTCTTACTGCATTTCAGTAGCAGGGTGGTGGGTGACAATAGTAATGCAATAGGAGTGAATCTTTTTTCCCCTCTTAATTTGTTTTGGCAAGAAGAGGGCAGTAGATCTAAATCAGCTACTGTAGCAGTGTGTGCTAAATGCACGCTAAGTCTGCTGTAAGGTACTAATCAGGCTGGTAACGAAAAGCATCATGCCTAGCTTTTGATAAACTTCTGTTTTCCAAAATGACTCCCTGAAGGGTGCTGGATGTAGAAAAAGCAAGCAGAAGGTATGCCTGCCTGAACAATGGAACATCAAACTGATGAGAAGGCAATTGCTTCGGCACCGGGCTGCTGTTGTATGGACGGCGAGGCGGGCGGCGTTGCTGGATAGATGATTTGAACCAGCGCCTGCCTGAGTCACAACCAAACACTTCAGTTAATTCATCACAGGGCTCTTGAGCACTTCGCTTGTGCAAACTTAAAAGGTTAAGGCCGTAAATAGTTTATTGCCATCGAGGCCTGCTGAACATTGATCACTGTTAAATTCCCTCTGTTTAGATATAAGTTCTTTTGAAATATGCTCTGTAGGTTTAGTCTGAGAGCAGGATAATTGCCTTGAGGGCTTAAAATTTGAAAGCAGACACTTCTACAGCCAGAATGCAATAGGCTGCCAAGACGAGCTGGTGTGAAACAATACGCTGTTATGTTTTTTTTCTTCTCAGGATTTGAATGAAGCAATAGCAAAGGCTGTTTTGTGAGGCTTGGATGGGTATAATCCTGTGTAGTTTGCTTCTTTTGCGCCTATTAATAAAACTCTTGTTATAGTTCTATTTTCAACCTCTCTAGAGTTTATGCTGCAATTCTGAGCAGCTGATCGTTCTCCTTAGCCTAGTGTTAGGGAGTTGCTTAATCAGTATGCAATTATGATTTCTCAGTGCACGCATCGATATTGGGAGGTCACAAACATTCCAGAAGGTGCTCCTGCTGTGTGTATGGCTTTGCATGTTTTCACTAACGCTTAGCTAATGTGTAGGATTCTTACTATTGCGAAGCTCTGCGTTTCTGAAAAGCTGTTGGCGGTGTTCAGTCAATGCACGGTGCTGGTTCGGTGCCCAACAAGCTATGTGAACATCAAGGTCTGCCAAAGCATGACCTAATGGCTTCAGGCTTTGGATCCACATTCACTAATTTCTCTGCTGGGGGTGGAGAGCGATGGGTCTGGGAGGGTAGGTTGCAGCTGTAGTTTAAAAGTACAGAACCATCCTAAATGTCTGTTTATGCTCTTGCAATTATATAGGATATCACCCCGGCATATGTAGTGGTACCTTCTGTTTGGTGATCGTGTTTCTCCTTTGTTAAAAAGGTGAAATCTAAAATTTATATCCCAATCCAATGGAAAGCTCAGCCAGGATGAATCTCTGCATCCACATAGACCTTCCTGACTTTGCTGAATCTGTGTATGTACTTGAGGTTTAAAATCAAATCTGATTAAGATGAGGTTATGTATATTTACATCATTTATTTGATTTTCAGTAAAACTGTGCTGATACAGACACACAGAATAAAACACAAAAAACATCTGAGGAATTTGAGCCTGTGTTCTATTGTTCTGTGGTGGATTATGCGTGAATTTAAACTTTTAAAGAAGACTTAGAATTTGGACAACATGCTGAACAGATCTGGAGCGTGTTATCAAAGATAGTATCTGCAGTCTTTTTTTTCCAAGAATAAAAAATGTTCAGGTTGTAAAGAGGAGGTGAATTTGTATGCATAATAAGAAGAATTATAAGAACAGATAATTGGCTTTGGAAAAAAAAAAAACCAAGCAACTGGAACATCATTAGTAAATTTAATTTTAAATTTAAGAACATTTTGATACTTTTGAAGCAAAATAGTCTTTTAGAATGAAAATCACAATTCCTTGGAAATCAAATGATAAAAATCAAATTCCTGGACTCACAGAGTACTATGAAGTTCAAGACCAAAGCAATAAAGTGAGAGGAAAAAAAAGCTACCACCGACAACAAAAACCTAGTGAGCAGTCAGTCACTTTCTCTGTATGTGGCCCTACTCTCTACCCAGAAAACAGCACCTCAGACTTGCCAGCTGTGAAATTTTTAGTTCATCTTTGCCGTGGAGCACAGTACATTATTTTTCTCCTCTTTTAGACAGAGCTGTGAACAGATGATGGATGAACTGTAGACTCATTGTGTTAGAAATACCTTTCTCATTTTAAAAGCTAAGTCCTTTCTTGACAGGGCAGCCATTACCTCTTGTAACAATAGAGTAAACATCGTGCAGTCATAGTTCAGCTCCACTGAAAGACTTCATTCAAGGACTGATGAATAGCAGAGGGAAACGTAAGCAAAATAACATGACAGCTAAAATCTTTTTGCTATCCCCTCTTTCACTATCTTGAACATCTATTTTTTCTATATATTTAATGTTAGGTGAGAATTCACAATACAGACAATTATTTTCGGCTGAGAGAGATTTCCAGGATGAACTTGCTGATTTTAAAGTTTAAAAAGATTAATACAAACTATGTAAGACGTGCATGTTAGAGCAACTGTTGCATCTGATATTAAAATTTCTTAAGTTTTGCCACTTCTGGTGGACCTGAAGAATGTTTGCAGCAGAATTCTGTGATACAGTGTCTGCGCTCTGTGCTGTGCAGCCACACCTCCAGCACTGGGGTCAGGTTTGGGGCACAAGAATGTGAGAAGGGCATAAAGCCATTAGAGAGTGTCCAAAGGAGGGCTGTGAAGATGGTGAATAGACTGGTGGGCAAGATGTGTGAGGAGTGGCTGGGGAGCCTTGGTCTGTTCAGCACAGAGCAGAGGAGCTGAGGGGAGGCCTGATGGCGGCTGCAGCTCCTCACAGCGAGTGGATGGGCAGCGCTGAGCTCTGCTCTGTGTGACAGCGACAGGGCCCGAGGGAACGGCATGGAGCTGTGTCAGGGGAGGGGCAGCTGGGGTTAGGGAAAGGCTCTGCATCAGAGGGTGGTGGGCATGGAACGGCCTGCCCAGGGCAGTGGGAATGGCCCCGAGTGCTAGAGTTCAAGGAGAGTTTGGGCAGTGCTCTCAGGCACTGGGTTTGAACGTTGGGTGAAGCTGTGTGGAGCTGGGAGCTGGACTCGGTGATCCTCATGGATCCTTTCCAACTCGGGATATTCTAACACTCTGTATGTGCTCACAGTGTGCTGAAATATCTTTACATGAAATTTTATGAGCATAGTAAGTCTTCAAATGCTGAATATCATGCAAATACGTCAGCTGAGTGGGGTTTTCATTTAGAGTTTTGTAGGAACATATAATTTCAAAACAGCGCTAGCAGTTGTTAAATGTCAGTGAGAACTAATGTCTTGGGGTAGTGTTGGAGAAAAACAAGACTCCTGGGATCAGATTGCTTTGTAATTTTGGCATGGTATCTAATTAGATCTTATACCTGCATGTGATGTTTGTGAATTCATGTTTTAAGATGTTTCACAGTGTTACTGTCTTTTGGCAGAGAGTTGGTATTATCTGTTCAGTGAAATGAATCAAGTAGCTTCTTTCACCTGAGGAAGAAAATGTCTTATTTTGTCATTTATGGGATTTAAAAAACCCGTGTAAATATTATGAGGCTGATACATAATGATGTATATACTTTACAAGCATAATGGCTATTTTCTCCATAAATTTGGCAGGTTCATTGCATGAAAAAATAAATAAGCATCTGTGTTTCCGTACAGTGAAGCTGTATGAGTAGGTGGATATCGTTACTTTGAATAGTATATAAATTAGCTACTTTTGTCTACATGGAGCAGAGGGCTCTCTATAAATGGTGGCTGGGATAGCTCAGAAATTTAGAACTGATTGTTTCTCACTTTTTTACATAATACTTCCTAGCATTTAATTAATTATTTTTTTTAGGAAGACTTTCACAAGAGTCAGTATAGAACTTCAGAGTTCTCTAATGATATAACTACATACGGGGGGAAAAAAGATAGGCTGTAGTTGTACGCAGGTGGGATTTTCAAACAGTATTGCAGGTTTAGGGATAGCACAGTTTATCTGAAGTTTCTGCCTTTGCTGAATGAGATTTAATGGGATTTTCTTGCATTTATTAATCCCATGGCTGTATTTCCTGAGTGATACTGAGAGGTTTGATTTAAGCTAATATGTGGTTTGCTTTATTGGCTTGTATTTGCTTTAGAAGATTTTCTGTATCTCTGCTTTTCCCTTTATCTTATGGACAGGAGACACGGCTTCTTTTTACTCACGCAGCTAATTAGGAAAAAATGCAAACTCAACACTTCAAGCTTAAATGGGTTCGCTAATATAAACTATCAATCTTCTGCTTTTCATTATCAGAAATACGCCTCTTTCCCTTTCCTTTTCCCCTCACCCAACAGAGGAGAAAAAGAGACAGTTCTCAGGGGTGTGGTTATCATGAGATAATTGCCACCCCAAGGGGTTTGAGACACTTGGGTGCATTTCATACCTCGTAGCTGTCCAAGGATGAGATTTTCACAAGGAGGCTCCACCCCTCTCTATTTTTTATTGCTTAAATCAGTCTATGTGCTTAGGGATCATTTATCATTTCCCTAATACTCACCAGGGTACAAACAGTACTGTACTAGTTTCATTCAACCTCCTTATTTCTCCATCTTTCTCCTGCTCAAAAAAAAAAAAAAAAAAAAAAAAGTTGGCAAGAAGAAAAAATTATATAATGTTTATTATGTATTTAATGGAGAAATCATACATTACCCGAAAAACCCTTCACCCTTGAGTACTCTTTGTACTTCTGAGGACATGATATATGGCTGAATAGTGCACTTAGCAGCCATGACTTCATTTAAATCCTCCAGTTTCTGAGAAAGGGATTATTGCCTAGAACCTAAACAGTATTAAAACTACATATTTTCAGATGCAACTGCAGTTAACATCAGCTTAAATCTGTGTGTGGAGAGAACACTCTCACAACATTAGAGGTGTTAAAATCTATAGGGCTGGAAAGCAAAACACTTGCTGAGGTTTTCTTCTTATGCCAAAACTTTTTAATTTTTTACCAATTACAGAATTCTTCATCAGCTTTGCATATTTACATTTCTCAATCTTCTCAGCACAGCTTCTTTAGTATATGCTAGTCATGCAGGGTTGAGTCCCAAATGCCACTGTTGCAATTTCCTCTGCTTCTCTGGCTAACAGACAGCACCAGTGTGTTTCTCCTCCTTGTTCTTGTAGTTTCTCACAGAGTTTCTTGTATTCCAGGTGAGGATGCTAACAGCCCCAAGGCAGCTTGGGGTCAGCATGCTTGAAATTAGCTAAAACTATTATCGCAGCCTTGAGATGCAGTGTTCTTAGCTTGTCAGTGCTGGGTGAAATCATGGGTCTTGCTTTTTTTTTTTTTCATCCAGCCATACTTCACAGCTATTCAGTGCATCTCTCTCATGAACAGTCACCCCTCATAATGACCTGTGCAGCATGGTTATTTCAGCGTTGTGTAGAAGTACTAAGGATTCTTTCTTTTGTATGTGCACTTGCAGGGAAGTTTGTATTACGACTCCTTCATTTGTTCTTGGGTTTAATGTGGTAAAAGAAAACTTATGGACTGAACTGGACTTTTTTGTTCCTCACTGACAGGATCTAGAAACAGTTTCCTTAGGTTAAATTCTTGTAAACAGTGCTTGCTTGGAAGGGCGTGGAAATTGAGAAGGCTGCAATATAGAGGCTTGCAGGCATTCAGAGAAAACATGTTTGCAAGGAAGACAGGTTGAAAAAATCTTGAGATAGATTTACACATTTTCTTCCACATTTATCTCCTAGCAAGACAAAGGCAGACTGTTGGCATGTGCTTATGATCCTGCCACTTCTTGACTGAGAGATCTGTGAGTCATTTAGGAAAGAAAAGCGTGATTGAAAAGTGCTAATTGAAATAAAATATTTGCATACAATAGAGGCATGGTAATTGCCTGAGCTGTACTTTTTTTTTTTTTTTTTTTTTTTTAAATAAAATGCAGCCGTACACAGTTTTACAGACTACCTGATTTGTGAAATTTGATGTTCCCACCGGCAGTGTCTAATCAATGACTTGTTCACTGCATTTTGGCAATGTGATCTTGTCCATATTGCCTTTCCAGCACACCTCATCTTGAGGCTCCAAATTTCGCTTTGAAAGCTGGTGGAGCTTTTTCTCTGCCAAGCAAGTTTTTCTTAAAGAGAGGATTTTTGAGCACATTGAATACCATTCTCTAACGTAGGAGGAGTACTGCCCTGTTTCATTTCCAGCACCACAAGAAACAAAAATCTCAATGCTCTCTCAGATCATAGTCAGGTGGATGAAAGTAGCATAGTATTTGTTGATGTGGGCAAGAGGAGAAACTACCAAGCTTTTTGATTTATGAAATTAGCTGACTGCCACATTGCTGTTTCCTGAACGTTTCGCTCCTATATTCGCATGAAAAGCAGCTATTATTCCTATTCATTTTCTCTGTGTCAGAAACCAAGAGACAGATGAAAAATGAGGCTGATGTTGGTGTTATGGGTTACGCTACACAAATCAACTGCAACGTTCTTCTTTGATTTATGATCACCGTGCTTCATGAGTGGCAAAGCTGCCTCTTAAAATCAATGCTTATGCATTATACTATTATAATTGCAAGAGATGTGCTTTAGTAGTCAAATGTGAGAATAAAGTAAAGACAAAGGGGATACCAGCTGAAAATCTGTCAGATTGTGATCTGCCTCCTGAGAGAATCATCCTGATAGTTCATAAAAGGGAAAAATAAATTTTTAAAGTTTATCCAGTGGCTCTCATCCCTTTAAGCTCTCTGCCCCCTGGCCTTCTCCCCAGTAGCCCCACATACCTGTCAAGATGCATGTGTTTTTCTCATTCATCCCAGAAGTTCCTAGTTAGCCACCCACATCCTGAAGCAGATGAGTTGATGAAGTAGGCTGTTTTATGAGGGGATCGTCTTTGAGTTCAGAGAGCTCACTTTCACGTGGAAAACAGCAGTTTTCTACCTGAAACGATGGAACTGAAGAGTTAGTAAGGCTCATGGCTCCTTAAGTACAATTTAAACTCTGAATACTAACAGTGGTGACAGTAGTGCATTCCACTCCTGTAGCTTCCTACACAGGATGAAGAATTAATGAAAGTCCATGCTGAGGTATGTAATTATTACTATCCTAATCTTGCCTGAAAAGGAGAGTTAAAATTAGATGTAACTACAGTGAGTTTACTGAAAGCTGTTTCTACAGGTTTATTACATCATTCCCCACAAAACCATCATCAACTACTGTATTCGTGGATGCTATTAATACTCTCGTTTTAAAATTAATCATTTGTAGTGCCTGTACTTGCATTATAGGTGAGGGTGCTAGTGCTCATGTACTCAGTTTACTGGCTGAATCATTTCAAAGTGGGGTGGTTTTTTGATTCATTGGTTATAATTTAAATAAATGTAAAGGAGTCAATGGACTTTTATTTATAACAAGTATAAATCTCAGACTATTGCATTTATTGTTTAAAAGTTTTAAAATTTATCTATTTTCAAGAACAATTAAAGGAAAAGGAATGTTGGTTTTATGAAAAAAAAAAATTGATTTTAAAGTGTTGTGCTTTTTTTTTGAGTAAAATTTGGGATAACATTTTGGACAGATGACATTGGAAGAAAAGGCAATGGTTTGTCCAGTACCAGAACGAAAGCAGGAAAAAAAAAGAAAACCTAGTGACTTATTTCTTGATGTGCTGTTGCATGCTCATGCGTTTTCTGTCATTACTGCTGGAACACTGGAGCAGAAACTGCAGGTGAAGACTGTGAGAGCTTGCCTCTTGTCACTACATACAAATCCATCCCAATTTGCCCATCAGAGCTTAATTCTTTGCACACGCAGTAAAAATGAATAAAAGCCTGAGAAATTAATTGCATGGAAGTCTGAGGTACGCCAATAACATTCTAGCTAAAGAGGAGTCTAGGTCCACAGAAGGGTAATCTAATGAAAAATTGTAATTACTTGGCACCCATGGCAAAAAAAAAAAAAAAAGGACAATTTGGACTTATGGAGAGCGAGTAAGTTGAGCAGGAGTAAGTCTGAAGAGATATTACTCATCTTTTGTTTAGAGAATAATGTGAGTGAGTGAATGGAGGCACACTCTTAGCCTGCTGAGCTGGGCCTTTTCGTCTCTGCCACACTGGTGCAAGCATTGTGCTCCAAGCTCTGGGCACTGCCAGGTACTTCAGGGCAGAGGATGTTCCCTCAATAGCTGTGCCCAGCATGGGGCGGGAGCTCTGTCTAATGGACAGTCCATCTGATTGGGTTTCTAGATCCAGTGACAGTAACGTGTGTCTTCAACTGCTGCTTTTGTTTCTTGCAGTATCTCTTTGAAGAAGGGAAGGTCTGTTAAACACAAGGTAGCTGTAAAGGAGAAGATAGTAATTAATTATTGTTGTCAGAAGAAATTGCACTTAATTGTAGTAATGAAAAGTACAGATATTTCCTTAGAGTAACAGGTAAAGCTTCTGCTGCAGCTTACAGGAAGAGTAATGATGTGCCTGCTAGATCCCTGCGAATGCTTCAGAGTGTGCCCAGCTCTGCTAACCTGGCTGATATGGCTTAACCAGCAGGCAGTGGTTTCTCTTGTCTTTCTTGTCACAAAAGCTGTGCTACATCAATTACTATGAAGGTACAGAACAAAAAGCCAAAACCCAAGTCATGACAAATGTAACTTGTAGAACTTATGTTCTTATATACTTATTTGAATTTGAAAAAAGCGAGGAGCAATTTTACAAAGGTTCAAATGCAGAGCCTTTTATGTATTGTTCAATACATTTTATTTCCAGGTTAAATGCCGTGTAAGAAAACAAATATTCTAGTCTATATCCAAATCACATGGAGAATATTATTAAAATAACAAAATAAAAACTTAATAAATAAACTTAAAAGTTATTTTGTCATTGAGGAGGGAAAGTTTTTGATTCTTTGGGAGTACCTGAGAAACAGTTATTTGAATGGCTTCTAGGCTTTCTAATACAATGTCTCTCATTGTCTAATTCTCGTGTCTCTTGACATGAGAAATCACAGTCTAGGAAGCTGTTTTCTGAAGAGGTAAATAATAAATACTGGAAAGATTTTGCATGGGTTGAAAGGCAAAACTGGCAGGGCCCATAAAGCTCAGAGATTTTTACCTTATGCATTGGCAGGAGATACAGGAGAGACAGGCAGTGTAATTTGCAAACTGTTGGGGTAATTGTAGCTTCTTGGCAACAAGGGGGAAGTTGTGGGGTTTTTTGGTGGACTTTTTTTTTGCATGCGGTGATGTTTTTGTCACTTCTGTGCAGAACATCTTTCCACATGTTCTGAAAACATCAAGGAAGCAAAAATGGAAACTTTGTTGTTTGTTTAAAAAAAAAAACAACACACATCAGAAGTGAAATATATATATAGTAATACTATAAGCTACTTGTCATGTTTGAATTTTAAAATAACCTGTATGCTTTCTATTCATTTCTTTACACATGAAAGGGAATAAAAAACTGTAGTGTTTCTTCCAAAGTGACTGCATTCCCTGCGTGCATTTTATCCGTAGCTCTCTATTCCCTTGGTACGTATAAAGCAAAATGAATTGGCTATCTTTTTACATCTCCCTTTCAATGTTCTCTAGTGACTCTGCAAGTTACCCCTCTTTGTCTTTCTACTAAATAGCATTTAAGGCTTCTGGCACAGCTGGACTTGAGTATGTGAGAAGGCTTTTAGGGTATTATAGTGTTGCTAGCCATTGAAGTTGCAAAATTTCAAGCATTCAAACTCATCTTGACTTTGCTGCATGTTCCTTGTGCTTAAAAACTTGGGTAAACATATATATTGTTGAACAGATCCCTGAAAAAAATCACGATGAAAAGGAAGAAAGAATCAGCGCTTCTTTTTTAAAAGCTTCTTTTCTAATCTCTGTAACTTGAAACTAAAGACTTTGAACAGTGGGTTGGAGATTGTTCTGCAAGATAAATTCCTTGCATCACATAACCCTGACAACTCCCCAGTTCCATCAAATTAATAACAAATGGATGAGAAGATAAGCAAAACTAATGGTGAGGTTACATTTTTGTGACAAAGGTTTATGGCCGTACCGAATCTCATGTTATGTGATATCCCTCCTCCTTCTCCTTCTACACTTTTTTTTTTTCTTTAACTGTCTGATCTGAGCATTCCAGTATCTGAAGCTCTTCTGTGAAGGGGACCTGATGAATAGCAAGTTGGACTGTGTACCTCTAGAACTTGCTATGAACAGTTCTCTACGCCTGCTAGTACATATGGTTAATTTTGTACTAGATCAACCTCATCCTCACACACCACACAGCAAATTTCTGCTTGTTGGATGGTGCTGTCTGAATACTGAAACACACCGATGCAATGCCATCTCCCTCTTTTGTTAAAACTGTGACATAATTCAGTTAGGAGCAATCTCTTGAGTGTCACCAACTTTTTCCATAAAGCAGGGGAAACTTAGAGCAGGTGGTTCAGGGCCATGTTTGATGGAATTTTGCATATCTCCAAGGGTGGAAATGCCACAACCTGTTTGGACAGTCTGATTTAGTATTAGGCTGCTCATACTGTGAACTTTTTTTTTCCTGGTATGTAATTATAATCTTTTGTCTTGCAACTCGTGTCCATTTTCTTCTGGCCTCTCTCTGTGCAACTATCTTTTAATCCAGACTGTTAAATTCTCTTAAGAAGAAGAAGAAGCAATTTACAGATTAGCTCTTTCAAGATATCTGTTTCAAAACACATCCTTCAGTCAACAGACAGCGGCCAAAACAGTTGTGTGGAATGGGCACTTTGTTTTGTTACAGTGGATCTCAAAGGAAATGAATATTCCAGTTAAAGACTGTAGCACTGAAATTTAAAAATAATCAACAACTGGACTTCAGTGGTCAGGCATCTGCCAGTAAAGCTGCTATAAATGCAAAGGTGAACGTGGTGACCTCATGAGCTGGATTTACAACTGCACCTGCAGTTTGCCAGGGAGTGTTGAGGATCCACTTAGTATAGGAACTGAATAATGAATCCAGCTATCAACCCCTGCTAGTTCAATAAATAAAACTTCAGTTTTATTCAGGTAGTATTTCCCATGCCTTTTCTCTGCTTTGGGTTGATTTTTTTCTTTCTCTTTTTTCCCTCACCAAAGAAAGCTAGTAGCAATTTTTACTCATAAAATGGAAAAAATAAAACTGTTATAATAATGCCAAGCTAATTCTCTTTAAAGATTACTTTAGGAAGTTTGCATCAAGAACGTGAAATGAATCAGGAGGAGAGTTCTAAGGAAAACTTTCCCAAGGCCATGCCATTAGAAGTTGCCCTAAGGACATACATTGTGGAACATGTTAGGGACCTCTAGCTAAAATCCTTGGATTATTTCATCTGCACAGACAAAACTGCTGCCCCTGTGGAAAGGTGCACTGCACAGTAGTTCAGCTCTATAGCTGGAGACTGCAGGCACTCTAGCAGTACTCTTGCTGCATTTTGTGTGGGCAAGAGCGGCATAGCTTAGCTGTGCATGAAACTTCTTAGTGCTCATGGTGCTGGAAGATGATAGCAGCTTTCAGATTCCACAGGGCTGGGCTCTTTGGGACATAAGAAAAGATGATGCATGGTTTTGCTGCTGATACGCTGAGTAATTTTTTTCTGACGTAGAAACACACTGTAAACCTTTTGTGTCCTTCCATCCCTTTCTTCCCACACACTTCCAAGATGAGTTGATCTCTATACACCTGGAGAAATGGATGGTGGGGAAGCACGAGTGAGCTTTGTGCCTTTTTTGCAAGTGCAAAAACATGTATGTGTTTGATACAATGGACTAAATTGCATTCAAACTATTCTTTTTTATGTGTAACCAGAAACACTTTGGGGTTACTTGATGAAGAAACCCTGTTTTCTTGGAGAATATGAACTGATGAATAAATATTGATAATTCTTCCTTCAGGGTCTCTTGCTAATTCTCTGCTTACAGTCAGGTTACTCTGGTTTTATGCAGATCACTTTATTTTATCTTCTTTAGTAATGGAGAACAGGGAAGGAAATAGGAAAGAAGATAGATCTACTGAAAAATACTTATTTTATTCAAGTTTTCAGTCATTTTTTCAGTTTATTTCTATTTAGTTAAGAAGCTTAATAGGGCTTTGATATATCAAGAACACAACAATAAACAACACC